>CAWUFW010009625.1:0-600000 GCA_963921515.1 Calotriton arnoldi | reverse complement strand
CCCGTTCGGACTAGGAGTTCACAATCCACTCGACACTCGCCTCCTTCGTCTTCATCAATGATAACCAGTACAGACCCCTCCCTTGCCAGCAGGGCAGCGGGGTGCCAGACTCCACCGTTGAGCCAATAGCCTGCCAGGAAAGCAAACCACAGTTTAGGTGATGTTGGAACCAATGCTTGTAGGCATGAAGGTCCAGTACAGCCATTTGAGACTGCAGAGAAGGGCGGGACAGGATATCTGACACAAACAAGGTTTTGTGCCATGCTTCTCTTTGCTCCCTCACCTCAATAGAGCACAAGGGGAGGGTTGTGTGCAGTGGTGGAAGGGCAGCTGGCTCTGCCATGGGGAGCACTCAGCCTAGATGCCACCAGAAAGAGTGTTGAACATGCTGACTCGTTTTACGTGGTCTGTACTAGGCCGATTCCATCCAGGTGTTTTCAGGGGCTGTCATGCTCATCATGGCGGTCTCGAACAGAAAACTGCACAAATATGGGCTGGGAGTACATTTCTAGCACATTTACCATGTCTTACATGAAGTACTACCATCTTACCCCCACCCTGAGTTGCAGAACTTGTATAATGCAATCCTGGATGTGTCCAGAATATCCTGCACTCCGTAGAGTCAGTATTGTCTGGGTGCAGAATTACTGTACCAAAATACCAACCCGGAAGAACAAGGACCTCAGACTGGCTGTGAATTAGCAGGTACACGTCTTGCTGTTGTTTGGAAATTGGAAGCATTGTGAAAATGTGGGTTCTTTGCATCCGAAACTGCAGGGGGGCCCCCTCAGGACAGTACTCTGGCCTGAGAGCTCCCGATTAAATGCGGTGCGGGGGCCCCTCCATGTACCTTGCAGGGGGGGGGCCCTCAAATTTTGTGAGGCACATGTGTATATCCCGTCCGCCCAGTGCTTAATTTGTAAAACATTAAGTCCAGTTGCTCAAAAACGGCATCTGTGGCGCCCCTGAATTTACCATTTTATATGTACTGGGTGCTTTCACCACCACCTAAAAGCTAAAAGCTGCAATATCTAAGCAGACACAATTTGCACCCAGCTCACACGCACTACCAATACTGTTTTGTGCCCATTTGTATTCTATCACAAGAGGCAGGGGACAGTAATGCACATTGGTTAACTTCTGCGAGAGAAGCCTGTGAAATATGAATGCGCACTTGTGAAAACTAGAGTGGATATCCTGTGCACTATAAGTTCACTGTGACGTCATGCCAAACATGACCACTGACTGCAGTGACAAGACAGCAGGAGCGTGTAGTTTGACACAGCTTGAGTATCGGGAATCTTCTCTTAGTAGGCACGTGGGAGGAATCATGACTGTACACCGCAGAGTGGAGGGCGGGGGGGGTTATAAGAGGCACCTCGCATCTCCTCAGACAGGTAAAACACGGCCCTGTGCAGGCAAAGGGAAGCGGAAGGGGCATACTTCGGTTGCACGAGGGGGCCATACGCTGGCGCTTTCATACAGCCAGGCCTCTCGGTGCCAGCAGGCAGTCTAGCGCAGCCACCAGTCCAGCTCTGACGGAATCCCCCACCTGCTCCTGGTAACCGTCATCTGACTGGGAGCCAGTTCTGGAACACATGCAGCAGCTGGCACCGGGGTGATGCTGAGCTTGCTGGAGTCAGTAGAAACAATGCCTAGTCCCGGCCCTGTAAATTAAGTGCTGGTGCTGAGCACCAGAAGACACTAGCACAAATTAAGCACTGCGTCCGCCAAATTATAATTCCATTTTATCCTATGGAACTTGTAAATTGGGGACGGGATATCCGTCACGTTTGTGAGGAGTATCCCATCCGCCAAGATCGTAATCAGGCCCTAAGTTTCTAGGTACTTTTCAAATAATGCTGACCATTTATGTATTAAGAATTGCAGACTGAAATTGCCTTTTAGTGCCTAATATAAGCCTCCTCACTAGAGAAGGTGCTTATATTAAAGGCAATTAAAGTGTAAATTGATGTTTTGCGTGTTTCTCCCCATAAATATATTCAAGCAGTTAAAGTAACATGAGAGTATTATGGTTTAAATCTCATTCCACTGTTATCAGTCTTTTGTTGGTAGTAACGAGGAGCAGAAAATGACCTTAAATGGGCAGTAAATCAAAAACTACTGTTGTGAGGCTAAACTCTAGATCCTGTTGAAAAGCAATCAGGATAGCATACGGTAAGTTAATGGACACATTTGGCACCGCAGAGAGTTTTAGAACCGTTCTCTAGGCAGGAGGCGGGTGTTATTGCTCGCCAGTTCAAAATGGCGCTCGAGTACTTTGAACGACCTCAGGAGAGGCAAAAAGCTGGCAAGTTTCTGGGTGCACCAGAGTACCTTAAAACTAGAACCCTCAATGCCGTCTTCTTTGATGACGACTAGCACCTTGAATTCTGCCTCATCGAAAGCCTCGATGACATTGTCTCTCTGTGTTGTGATCTCAAACCTCTTTTCAGACATCACTTCAATCGTGTAAACCCTCCGTACTCTTCGAGAGTACAAGGAAACGAATAGTCCTGAGTTGAAAAGTTAGGGCCTGATTCACAAAGGGCCTCCACACTCGTGGGGAGTTTGCACACTCAGAGCAGAATCTCTGCAACGAGAACTCTCACTGAGGAGATTTCGACCCGAGTGCAGAGACTCCACCACGACTGCGGAGCCTCCGGCACGCGTGCGAAGGCCCTTTGTGAATCACGCCCTTATTTTTTCAATGAAATAGCGCAGCTCTTTTCAATTATTTGCAGGTATATCACTGATGGTTTAGGCACCTCTGCAAAATGACCACAGAAGAAGTCTGTCGATTACTGCGGCAGTGTCCTAGCGCCGCCCAACAGGTGGCACTGTACTGAGCGCTCTTCTCTGCTCAGGTTGCTCTCAGACCTCTATTTAAAATAACTAGTGTGAGTTGTGCCCCTGCCAGGTCTCTGCTTTGCCTTTCCGCAGCCACGACCCAGAGCAAACACCTTATTTGGAAAGCTGCTACAAAGAGTGGCCCAGAGGTGTGCATCTGCCTGGCTAAGTGTCTCCGCATGGGGGATTTCCTGGCACTCCAGATGGTCCTATTGCCCACCTAACAAACTACCAAAATGCATTCTGCCAGCATGGAGTGCCTTCTTTAACAATTCTCTTGTGGACAGGAATCAAAATTGGTTTGGTAGATCAAAAAATTAAAACATATTCTCTTTATGGTCTCACACCCTTGCATTATGCAACATTTTGTAGAATCCCTCCAAGCACGAGCTCAAGCGTCTCGCAGATAAGTACATGCCTGCATCCCTGTCAGAAGCAGAACAGGGGAAAAGGCACAACATGCCCTCAATAGTCCTTAATACAATTTAATTCAAATCCAAGCATTTCTTAACCTCTTCGATGCTCATGACGAGCTCAGCTCGTCATGCTGCGCGGTGGGCATGTGTGCATGACGAGCTGAGCTCGTCACGACCACGCCCGCGATCGGAATGTCCAGCACCTGAGCGGAATTCCGATCGCATCGAAGAGGTTAAGCACAAGGCTACCCAAGGCTAAAAGGTCTGCCAGCCTCCTAGGAAATCATGATTACATAAACAAATAAGTTTTCTGCTATTTCCTGAAACTGAGTAAATTGTCATTCTGCCTGAGTACTAGAGGAAGGGAATTCCATAATTTGGGAACCAAGTGTGCAAATGAGTGCCCCCCCCACTGCTGGCCTTATTCACCCTTGGGACGACAAGCAGATTTACGTTCCTGGATCTTACATCTTTTGTGGACAACAGGAGTGTATCAAATGATATAGGATTTGGGGACACTTCCTATACGGAGCACAGTGAGCCCAGCTCAGAGCTTTAAATTGAGTACTTGTTTGTATTGGCAGCCGATGTAGTGAGGTTAATGCTGGCGAAGCTGTCTGATGCTTTGGGATTCCAAAGAGAATTCGGGCAGCAGCATTTTGGATCACTTGGAGCTTCTTGATTGCGGATTTTGCACAGCCTAAATATAGGGAGTTTCCATAGTCCAACCGTGATAGTACCAGGCCCTGAAAAACCACTCTTCCTACAGGGTTTGGCAGCCACCTCAGCAGCTTCCTGAGGGTTCTCAGAAGACGAAAGCAGCTTGATGGCAGCTTTCTAGCCTGGACTTCCATGGTACGTTTGCTGTCAAGAATGATCCCCAGCCTTTTTACTTCCGACTTGAAGACGGGAGATTTGCTAGGGACTTGGACCAGCTGAGATCGCCTCATATGGAGGGACTATTCCCGACTAGCAGTAGCTCCGTCTTATCGCCATTAAGTTTTAAGCAACTGGCCGCCATCCAATCTGCAACTTCAGTTAGAGAGGAATTGAGTTTGTGTGATACTGCCTCGGGATGGGGAGAGAGGGAAACAGTGATCTGTGTGTCATCTGCAATGGAAACCATGGGAGCATATAATGTCTGCAAGTGTGCGGACATAAAGATTAAAAAGTGTGGGGTTAATGACGATCCCTGTGGAACCCCACATTTTAGGTGATGGGAGGCTGAATAAAAGAGGTCTTTCACTGACTTGAAAACTTCTGTCGCTTAGAAAGAAAGTGAACCATTTATGTGCAGGATCAACAATTTCCACATCTTCCAATATTTAAAGCAAAATTGAATGGGAGACCATATCAAATGCTGCACTCAGGTCCAGCAAAATGATTGCAGCTGATCCTCCTTGGTCGCTGATCTTTTAACTCTTCTGTGGCAGCTAGAAGAGCGGTTTCAATGCTGCATCCCGCCGATAGCCTGTTTGAGTAGCCTTGTGGTACTTACCCACATTAGTTCCCATTATGCCTTGATCTTCTCCTTGTGCCCTGTTTTGTATGTTTCATGTCCCCAGTCATATGTGGCCTAGACGCAGATCTTAACTATCTGTTTCTTCCTGCCAATAACCCTTGCTTGTTTCTTCTTGAGAGTTCCATTCTCTGATTCCTGTATTCTGTCCCTTCCCGAACACCCATGCACTCTATCCACAAATGATCCTCATTTGCGAAGTGTTTATTCGCCTACTCCTGGATCATCTTTTGTGACCCCAGGAGTTTGTCTCTGCCCACCTATGCACCTTACAGGTGCTATTATCTCTCCTGATTATACTGCACCAAATTATCACTGAGACATCTTTGTGGCAGCGAGCACTGATATATTCCCTCTCTGCTTTGAAGGCCACTCAGAGACTGGCTGAATGGGTTACAACACCATGGCATTCAACCTGCTCATCAGTGTCTTCTCCCCCTTGCTCTGGGCTTCTTGATGCATGTAGCTTAATGCCCAAAAAGCCTACACAGATGGGCCCCTTCTCCCCTTGCCTAAGCTACAGAGGTAACTCTGCAGGACCACATACCATTTAGATATTAGATTACTTTACATATAAACAATACAAACCTTATATGCAGAGCTCAAATCTGTAAGATCTAAGAAACTCTGCTCTCTAAATTAAATGCTACAAAACGTAGGCATCCTTACAGATAACTGTCAATGATCTGTTCATTTAGCCCCTTCACTCACCCAGTATGGGTGGACTGACATTGATCTGACTGCATGCCATAAATTCAATAGCGTTAATGATGAAAAAAAAGATCACCTTCATAAACTCTCTGACCTTGAGAATCCGTCCATCCTTCCCTTCCACTGTGAAGCGCTCCTTTCCTCATCTGCTACCGCTACCATTTGAGGTCCGACAGGCTCCCCTCCCAATGAATCAACATCATCAAAACTTCACTTACCTCTTCATTCCTCCTATGCCACTCATTCACTAATTGTGTTGTCTTTGCAGGGAAGAGACTGCTATTTAATTCCTATATCTATAAATGTACAGCTATAAATTGTGATTGCTGCTTTCCTCTCTTGCAGCAACCCAGTTTCCAAAAGAACATGCAGGACAGGTCATCTGACATCTACATCATACAGAGGTGCCTCCAACGATCACAATTTTCAGACACCACCAACGCCCATGAAATGACACACAATGTCCCAATTTACCGTATTAACCAGTAGGTATCACTAATACTTACCTCTGTTCCAATATGCTAGTTAATCAGATACCTCTGATGAGCGAACAACCCCCATTCAACACTGTATCTTTTCAATTCTGTCCAGATATAGTCGTTCTTTCCAATATTCCAAATAATGTTAGACACACCCCATTAAATCCACTTCTTCCGTTAACATCTAAATATTCCATTACCATAGCATGTCCAGTCCATATCAGAACCATTCAGAACAAGTGAACCTAAACATAGCAACTTGACACAGCCTTATAATCAGCCAACAGGGCCTTTTAGATGAATTGCTTCCTCCATCAGATAATATTAACTGCAAAGTCTTTCAACACAAGCAATCCCAAAGTGCACTGCACATTTCAAGAACAGGTTCTGGTCTGCCAGCTTCCACTGTGAAGCATTACTGAAGACTAGATCAGTTAGTTCTACCTCAACTGGGCACTACTGATTATCACTATTAAACAATGGCAAACACAACCCCACACAATGCTACAAAGTACTGTTACACCGTTTCTTAATCCATAACTGAAATGGGCATCCGTACCAGGAATCGCCACAGGACCATAATAAGAGCAGATGTACCACAGAGATGCTCATAACCGAAGACAGCACCGCGGCACACTCTATTAATGTTATGGCATGTCTTAAATGTATTTTACTGAGGATTCCCAGCTTCATGTTAGGGAATATGTAAACAGCACTAACTGTAAAAGATGCAACGATGGAGAACTGACATTGTCTCCTGGTATCACAAGGCAAAAGGGTATGACAATTGTATAGAGGCCTTCAACACTAACCATGTTTTGTGTTAACAGTGAAAGATGTAACTTTGAGCATTTTTCTGTCTGTTGGGATGGGAATTTCCCCTGCATGGTGTACAGTTGTGTTCACCTGCCCTGAGTGCCCGACTGTATCTGTTATCTTGATTTTTGTTATATGCTTCATCATAATATAATTGTGCACAGAGTCCTAGGCCTGTACTTTGATATGAGCAAAGCTCTGGACATGTCCTGTGACCTGGGGGGGCACACCAACCGCGCTCTCGTTTACTGACAGAGGAGTACTTAGCATTTACATAAGTAGTGGTAGCTTACCACGCTTTATGAATCCATAGTCTTGACCAGCCCTTTTTATCTGTATTAGTGGGGCAGAGGCCTTCTGGCCCACTCTTGTAAAAGTCCATGCACTAACCTAGATCCTGTCACTAACATGCCAAGTGTATGTTATATGTTAGTGGCCTGTGTGGTACATGCATGTTGTGTTTAGGTGAGCCAGAACAATGGGCACCTGTGGGTTTTATTTTGGAAGATCCTGGCCTGCTCTCGTTTGCAAGATGGAGGCGAGGTTGTTTTCCCACACAGTGAAAGTATATTGCCGACATTCCTGAAACTGGAATGAGATCTAAACACCGAAGTGGGGCCAGAGAGGACATGACACCTTAAGAAATTCAGTCAGGCCTTTTGCCGAGTGAAGATACACATTCATCCCTATAACACTGCTGTGTGGTAGAAGATAGGGTTAAAGGCTGGGACTGCAGTCACTGCTGTTAAGGTGAAAGTGACCCACTTTGGGTGAGGTCAGCCTTTGGTCTCTTCCCTCATCACTGCTCATTGTGACAGCCAGATGAAGCAAGCTCACACCTCTGTGGCTCTGTTGTAGGTACTCTAGGCTGGCAACCACCTTGCTATAAGGAGCATCACTCTTCACATAGACTGACCTGGCGAACAGCTTGCAGAGGATACTTGAAAGAAAAACACCCAAACCATTTTTAAAAGTGCTGACAAAGAATCCACACCCTCCTGTTTGCTTTAACTGAATACAACTAGAAGCCACTGACCCACTTGTTGTTCCAATTCCAAGTTCTCTTTGATGAAGGAAAGCAGGGAGGGCTCCACTGAGGAATGCTGTGCTACCGGAGCTTCCACAAGGTGAGGGGTCATCAACAGAAGCCTTGCATGGAAGGAAGAGGCTGTACCTCTGACCTGAAGCAGCTAGAATCCAATCTACCTCATGAAAGAAGGAAGGAGCCTGCTAATCGAGCAGGTATCTGTCCAGGGAGAATCAGAAGTAGTTTGACAACCTGATGATGTGTGGGTCTGTCAGAACAGGAAGACTGAGGAGAGTGATTGATGTGCCCCGAGGAGTGTGGGCAAAGTCTTTCCATATGAATAGTTCCAGGCAGGAAGAGAGACAGTAATTTTGCCCGAGCGAACTGTGCTGCTGCATCAAAGAACTGTGCCGCAAATGGACTTGTGCTGCAGTGACGAAACTGTGCCCGGGGCGGAATGCGCCACATCAGAGACTGCACACAAGGTAGACTGTGTTGCTCTCTGTGGCCCAATCCCCAGGTTCATAGAAAGCCGGAGGCCTGTCTTCACTGGAGTCCATACACCTCCAAGTGCTGCTCCCTGCTGCGTCCTCACCCCAAATGCGGGAAGAAACTCCTGCCAGCATGTCACCTCCCGGAAGAGGGAACAGCATCTCATGGCAACTGACATATGTGGCAGGGCCTTCTTTTATGATGACGCATGCATGTTACTTGGTAGAGTGTGTACATGCTAGGCTTAGGGTCTAGAAAACGAATGCTTTGAATGGTGATTATACTTAACAGAGCATGCAAGGTTGTTATATTATTTTTGAAGCAGTTTGGCCTTACTCACACCAACAAAAATAACGGCAATGCAGCAGAGGAAACGTCCAATCAGCTGTTCAGAGAGCTATGTGTAAGGAGCAGCATTACAAGGTCATCCAACACAGAACTGAGGAAATGTGGAATCATGTTTCGAAACATTCGCTTACTGTTCAAACGTGCCTCCAACTGAGGGATTGTTTTTTTATGTGGGACAGACACGAGAGACTAAACAACAACTTCCCCACCTCTTTCCATAGAGAATTATTGGGGAGAAAGGTGTAAACAGACATACGAATGTGGGAGGGAAAGACAAGAGGACTGGTTGCTTGGGGGAAATGCTAGTGCCCAACTGCAAGCTCTCAAATGTATTCAGTGGTACGATATGAATTGGCGTAAAATAGCTCTGGAAAATACTAATCATACACCAATATAATAACCACAAAGCTGCTAATATTATCGATAAAGGAGCTAAGTGTGGTTTAAGCCAATTCATTACCAATAGTAGGGATGTGCGATATAAAATGATTTTGGGTTTTCTAATCTTCTTTTAATTTTATAGTCTGGCTACTGAAATGAATATAATATATTTTCACTTATTCTGATACACAAGGTTTGTGTGCTGATAGCACATATTACATAACCTATCATTAGAAAACACCAATAGTAGTGTATGTCGACTGCTTTTAGTGGCCGGGTGGAGGATCCACACATCTACAAATATTCCTTGCAGATAAGAGTTCCTCTCGCAGGACTGTCTGACTCAAAAACCTCTGGATCTAGACGAACTTAACTTATTGTGGGAGACACCTGTCCTTTTTCCTGTTCTTTGAAGGCAGTGCAATAACCAAGATCCGCTTGGAGCTATGTGAATCTTTGTGGGTGTGCCCTGCAATTTGGGGGTTCAACGCACAGTGTAGTAGGTCTCTGCTCACCACTCATAGTGGGTTGAACCAATTCCACTGTGATGGGAACTGTCACACAGGTCTGCTCGAGATAACTTAGTGCCCAAACTATTCAAAAAGGTAATCCGCACCTGAGCCTTCTTACTGGCCCTAGAGAGCTCAATCCCAGAAGGATGGGAACACCTGGGAGAGGAGGACTGGGACGCAAGGCACAGTAGCTCAGTACAGTAATTGTACATATAGCCTATTCTGTGAAGCATTGTGTTTTACATGTGTATAACATTATTTTTCCTAAGCAAAGTAAAGATATAGGTTGGACGATCAGTTATTGCGTTGCAGGACAGCTGATGAATTCTGAGTTTGCACACCGTCACACTTCGTCCCCGAGAATCCTGTGACTGCTTGCCGTTACTACAACTGAGCCAAGTGTTAAAGAGATTGTACTTGGCCCAGTTTGCAGAGCCAGAGGTGACTGTACCCCTAGATATCAGAGGCAAATGACCGCAGGCCTCAGGCCCAGTAGCACGTCCCAAACAGAGTATGACACTAACAAGAAACACTATAAAGATAAGAATGAGAACTCTGTCAACGAGAACTCTGTCAATCTGAAGAACTTCAATTTATTGACAAGCAATGTAGAATGTATTGGTATAGGTAGTTTAGGAAAAAACGTTATTGATCATTGCAACAACAAACATTGACAAAGTTTCAGGAAAAATAAGGTTTTTAGTAGTCTTTTCTAATATGCCATGATTAACAAGCCAGAAAGGGAATGAAATGTGCTATTCTAAAGGCACAGAGACCTGCACCGTGCTATCAGATGATTTTGCAGAAGCCTAAGGGCCATAAGTTTCACGAGCTTCCACAAGACTATCACACGTCCCTAGACAACAGCATGGTCAATCCTCCGTATCTATAACTACTTCGTCATATATGTATGCATTCCACCCATCATCAAAATATGATCACTGGGCCCGCGCAAATCCAGGTGAATTCAGTATCCCAAAGTCCATGTTTGCTTTAAATTCTTCATAAGATATTGAAAGGGGGAGACGCAACACATTTCCACAGGTGTTTGCTTCTGGAAAGAAAGACATCTGGACGTCGCGATCACATGCATGCAGAAACTGTATAGATGGTTGAGGATGAAAGCCAAGTGGTGGAACTGTGTTAGCATCGGTCACAAAACACAGAATGTCTTTAAATTTGGTTTCACACGCAAGGTCTAAAAGAAGAAAAAAAAATGTACGAGTCAAAATAGCAATTACTGTAACAATTGTGATTGTTTTTATTCTATCTGCTAAATTAATACTTCAGTAACATTTGATACATGAATAATTAAAACCCCTAATGATTTGCTATGCATTATTTCACAAAAAACCTATCAAAGCTAGATTATCTGCTGTTAACAACAGAGAACACTTCTAATTCTGGCCTGAGAGTATGTTACCATCTCCACAATCCTGCTCGCCTTACCCTCTCTTTAATAGAAGACTTCTCAATGTTGAACATGGCGTGAGCATGGGTATTCAATGCTACTAAACCTGAATCTGACACTCTCTCTGCCCCTTCACACACACCATTTTTTTTAATAGAGTTTTATATAGCGCGAACATGACCCGAATCGGGTATCAGAGCGCTTTACATAGCACCAGTTGCGTTACATGAGGACACATTCATTTTTGTTAGGCACATGGAGATTAAGTGATTTGCCCAGAATCACAGGATGTTCAGCGTCATTGTCGAGACTCGAACCCAGTTCCCCAGATTCGAGGTCGACCGCCCTAGCCGTTAGGCCAGCTCCTCTCCCCACATCTGCCATATGACAGCTTACATTTGAAATCCGAAGCCCCGCAGGCCGCACACCCCTTTTTAATGTGTGTGGTAGCTATTAAACCCAACTTATGGCAATGTGCCTGGCCGCAGTGGTGCATACGCTTGCTACGGTACACCCCAGCACTGTCTCTGCGGTGTTCCTTATACTTTGAAGCATGCCGCTCATCCTGTTTTTTCCAAACTTACCTTCTGTTCTAGTCCCCGACCCCGAATGCTTGTCCCTGCTCCGTTTGCCCAGTCCGTGACCTCCGCCACTACTGACACCACTTTTGCTCATTTTGCACGCCCCTTCTCAGTTCAAATGTGCTGCTTCCTTGCTTATAATCTAAAATAGAAACAACATGTTAGCCTTCTTATTCGCACCACCTGTACCCAGACTTTGTCGCACCAGCCCTTGTCAACCGTACATGCAGACTTCTGACGTTGTCCACCTACTGGCACACATATAGTGTTGTGCCCCAGGCGTGTCTATCACTCGTAGTATGACTACCCACTGTCATATACCTCTCCTTCCCTCTGGTCTTACTTTGAAGGCCAGGTGGGCACTGCTTCTCTGTGTGTTGACCTTCAAAGCGCACTATCCTCCATACTGACTGTTTATCAAATTACACCTCCCCCCTTCCCCTCCTCCCGACCCATCCGGCATTGTTGGAGGTGTGCTGGGGAAGGGGGAAGCAGGGGTTAGGAGCTCACCATTCTCCCAACCCCCTCCACCCCAAACCCTCAGCGATGAGCCTTGCACACCCTCGCCGAGGCCAGATGGGACCAGAATGGACCTCCACCCATTCCAAGAAAACTGTTCTACTGTAGTCCATGAACTGGGACTTGGTGCAGGACCCTCGAACTGTAACTATCTATGCTGCTATGCTGCCATCCCCTAGTGACTGCACCCTTAGTCCGTGGTCTTGGGAAAACTCTGCTATTCACCGCACTGTAGCTTAATACCTTTGTTAATGTATCGTGCTCTAAGAGGGAGGCTGCGTATGAACCATGCACGCCTGCCTTATTGCACGCCTGCCTTATTGCTTGACATACATGCATTAACTCTATTGTAGCCTTCCCCGCTCCATCGTCACTAAAAAAGATACTGGTGCTGTTGCACAACTCCCTTCCTTTTTGTTTGCTTTTCCTGTTCTTGTACCCTGTAACTTTGATGTAGCGCAAATTAATTAATATTTCTTTTTCCCCTGTTTCAGAGCCCCGTAACTGAGCACGAGTTGCGTTACATAAGGCCACTCTTTTTTCTGCCCACCCTCCTAGGAAGCAGACCACGTGCGGATGAGAACCTTGCGAGCGCCGGCAACGGCCCTGTCCGCGTGTTGGTCTCCATCCTAGTGGTTTCGGCGCAAGCCCCTGTGTGATGTCCCAAAGCCTCTGAATAAAGCATTGCAGTTGTCTGTACTCCTTCCTAGTTGTCAAGTGTTTTCGAGTCATGTGACACCCTCAGTCCGTTCTGGCGCTTTTAGAAGGAGAGCACTTTGCATTCTGGGATTTGTGGTTTCCAGTTATAAGCACATCCTTTAAAGTAACTGTTTTGTTAAATAAGTTGGCACTGGTTGAAAGTTTACATGAAAACCTCGCTGGCTTGGCACCTACGAGCGTTACAGGTCCACTTACAACTTGTTGACGGCCTTTCTGTCTGCTCGGGACACACTTGTTCGGTAGACGGGGAAGTAAGCGCAAGTCGAAACCTACTGTGGACGTTGTTTGAAGCGCTCTTTGCTCAGGGATGAAGCAGTTGGGGGCCTCCGTAAGGGCCATGGCTTGGTTCGTTATATAAAGCCTGGTGAGAGGCTCTGTCCCTCAGCGTTTCGTACTCTTTATCAGTGGCTTCTGGGGGTGTTGCTTTCACATTTTTCTGCAGGAACAGTCCCAAGATCTGTGCATTGCTTCGTACACACCATAGGTGACAGTGATGCTGCTTAATCCCCTATGTAAGTAAAATATTATGAGTCCACCCACCCCGTGTCCCTGCGTTCATTTCCGTTATTTGTATACACTGATCCACCCTATTACCCTGGGTTTATTGTACCCAAACAACGATAGAGGTTCTACCTGTAAAGATGTTTAAGCTCTAAAGCAAACCAAAAAAATATCACTCCTACTCAAGAGATTAAACTGTTATTACTATCGCATCAATTGAATGAAAGAAACGGCAAAAGTGGCACAAGATTTTTTTACAGTATATCATAGTAAGGTTTAACAGTTGTTTTTTGAATATGCCTCATACTCCTCATGCGTCCGAACCGCCACCCGCCTCGAGGGGGCCCCCTTCTCTCCCGAAGGTGACAGTCTGCTCTGCCCCCCCGCCTGTGCAAACTACCTCCGGCCTCCTTCGCATCTCTCACTGTATAAACGCCCTTCGTACCGCCCCAGACAGCGCTTCCCGCCCTCCGTGGTAGGTCTGTTAAGGGCTACCGTAGGCCCCACTGTTATTTACAAGGAATTATAGTACACCCTCGACCCACTCTTCACCTCAGGAAACTCCATCACCTTCAGCCACACCACCGAACTCCCATGGACTGACCATCGATGCGTCCACTTCACCTTCAGAACACCCACCATCCACAAACACCAGCACCTGCTCCCACGAAGAAACTGGACCAAAATCACAGACGACCAGCTCACCTCCTCACTCAGCAACTCCACTCCAACCATCGCAGAAAACGACGCCCCAAACACTGCAGCCCGCACCCTGCACAGATGGATCTCCGACAGCGCCAACACCATAGCCCCCCTCAAGAAAAACAACAACGCACACGCCAAGAAAGCCAGATGGTTTACCACCGAACTTCGAGAGTCCAGACGCACTTGCTGCCGCCTCGAAAAGGCCTGGAAGAACACCAAATCCACAGAAGCCCAAAACAACTTCAGAGCCGCCACCAACAACCACCACCAACTCGTCAGAGAAACGAGGAAAAAAGCGATTGAAGACAGAATCTCCACACACGCACACAACAGCAAAGAACTCTTCAACATCATCAAGGAGTTCGCCCAACCCACCAGCGAATCTACTGACATCCCTCCCTCACAAGACCTCTGCGACAAACTCAGCACCTTTTTCCACCACAAAATCAAGAGCATCTACGACAACTTCGACGAAGACAACCAACACACTGAACCCTCACCAACCACCTCCAACACCCTGAAGCCAGCGATTCCCAACTGGACAGCCCTCACCACCGAAGACAAACTGAAGACAATGAAGTCAATCCACTCCGGAGCCCCCACGGACCCCTGCCCCCACCACATCTTCAACAGAGCCGCCGACACCATCGCACTCATGCTCTGCCACACCATCAACCGCTCCCTGGCGACCGCCTCGTTCCCCGACGACTGGAAACACGCCGAGGTTAACCCCCTCCTGAAGAAACCCTTGGTGGAACCCACCGACCTCAAAGACTACAGACCCATATCCCAGCTCCTGTTCCCAGCGAAAGTCATCGAGAAAGCCATCAACAGCCAACTCGCCGCATTCATCGAAGAGCACAACATCCTCGACTCCTCCCAATCCGGATTCAGAAAAAACCACAGTACGGAATCCGCCCTCCTCGCCGCAACAGACAACATCCGCACCCTACTGGACAAAGGAGAAACAGTAGCCCTCATCCTCCTAGACCTCTCAGCGGCGTTCGACACAGTCTCTCACCGCACTCTAATACGCAGACTCCACGACGCAGGGATCCGGGACAAGGCCCTCGACTGGATCCGCTCCTTCCTCTCTGGCAGAACGCAGCGGGTCAGACTCCCCCCTTTCCTCTCGGACCCTACACCTACCACCTGCGGAGTCCCCCAGGGTTCCTCTCTCAGCCCGATGCTCTTCAACGTCTACATGGCTCCACTCGCCCCCATCGTCAGAACCTACGGACTCAACATTGTGTCATACGCAGATGACACCCAACTCATCCTCTCCCTATCCAACGAACCCAACACCGCCAGACACAACTTTCGAGAAGGCATGGAAGCCGTCGCCAAATGGATGAAAAACAGCTGCCTACAACTAAACACCAACAAAACAGAAGTACTCATGATGGGCCCAAACCCCGACGCCTGGAACGACACCTGGTGGCCCCCCGCCCTCGGAAGCCCGCCCACCCCCACGGACCATGCACGCAACCTGGGAATCATCCTGGACTCCGAGCTCAAAATGGACCGCCAGATCAACTCTGTCCTGTCCTCCTGCTTCCACACCCTCCGCCTCCTACGTAAGACCTTCAAATGGATCCCCCTCAAACACAGAAAGACCGTCACGCACGCCCTGGTCACCAGCAGACTCGACTATGGCAACGCACTTTATGCCGGAATAAAAAAAAAACTAATCCGCAAGCTACAGAACATCCAGAACACCGCCGCAAGACTGGTCCTCAACCTGCCAAGACACTGCCACATCTCCCAGCACCTGCGCACACTCCACTGGCTCCCCATCGAGGCTAGAGTCACCTTCAAGATGCTCACCCATGCACACAAGGACCTCGACGACACCGGACCAGTATACCTGAACAGCCGACTCAAATTCCACACACCCCAAAGGACCCTACGATCAGCCCAGCTATCCTATGCCGAAGTTCCCCGCACCAGAAAGACCAGATCGGGAGGCCGCTCCTTCTCCTTCCTCGCGGCCAGAGCCTGGAACGCCCTCCCGCTCCACCTCAGACAGACAACATCGCTCCCCATCTTCGCAAGAAACCTCAAAACCTGGCTCTTCAACAGACCCCCTCCTTGATGAATTGGAACTGCCCCCCCACACCCACACCCCCAGCGCCTTGAGACCCTTACGGGTGAGTAGTCGCGCTTAACAAACGCCTGATTGATTGATAGTAACTCCTGTAACTGGCCTCGGAACAATGAAAGGCGGAGTGCTAGGTAACTATTGCTGCCGCACTGCCGGACACAGCGCTATTCAGACCACCGTAGCAGGGTGAGAGTGCCAAAAGGTGTCCAAGTCTGTGGTACAGCGCACAGGAAAGGGAAAGGGGAGCTACTCCGGCTTCATCTACGAAGTGCTCCAACAGGTCACCCTCATCTGGCCCTCTCGCTTGGTGCGATGAAGATCATGGACTCCATCGATGGAGACTTCTTGAGCTGGTGGCTTCAGAGGCGGCTAGACTCGCACTGTACAACAAGCGAAGCGCTATGGCCAGTCGTAAAATCGAGGCTGCTGTGATACTGGTGCTCTCTAGAAAACATTCAAAATACGCCCTGTCCGAGGGCACCAATTTTTTGTAAAAATATACTTTATTTAAAATTATTTTTCAGTTTTACATTTTAAGCAATCCCTTATGTCTGGGTGCTGTACATTCAACCGTTCTCAAAGAAAAGCACGCAGGCTAACTTTGGAGGTTTCACATCGAGATTTTTCATTTAACCCATCCTGACCAGTTTTGGATTTTCCAGGTTTCCTGTGTCCGAGGGCCCCAATGCTGTGGCCTAGTCTATCTCTTAAAATCTTTATTCTACTTGTGTTATATTGTTTGTAACATTAAAGGACTCCGGCTGTTGTCGGAATGGCGCCACCCCTTCTTTCTGGGTGGCACTCCCAGTAGTGCCTGATGGAGCAACCCCCACCCCGTACAGACCGGATTTGAGGGACCGCCCAATGAGCCCCACCCTGTTTTCCTTATCAGAAAAATTCCTTCTCTTTGACAGCCTCGTCCCCCGGCTCACCACCCCCCCCTTAACCCTGTAACTAGACCCGTCGCTGCCTCTTCCTTAGCCGCCTAAATTGGTGCCCCCTGCCCCCCACCGCTCCCCCTTGGCGCGCTTTTGTCTCCCTCTATGCCCTAATTAGTGTGTATGCGTTTGTTTTAGCATTACCCGTTGCGCTACCCTGGACAAATTCCTTTTTTGTACTATTCCGATGATCTTAAACAATTTGCCAGGACCACCGGATGTTGATCCACACCAAACTCCGAACCTTATTCCCAGTGCCCCAAAGTCGACAGCTTTGCCCACAAGGCCCGTCGCCTCCCCCTGGGACCCCGATATTGCCTACTATTGCCTGCTTTAGTGCTCCTGATCCCCCTTTCGCAATCCGCAACCTCTAAAGTGAGCTTCCAGCAGTCAGAGAAACAGTCTCCCTTCACAAGCGTTACCCCTGCACCCAACCTTCCTGTGCCGTGTGACTTTTCACACATTACCCAATTCGCCCACCCTACCCACTTTAAAGCCACCCAATCGTGCCTACCCTGTGTAACCCCCCCTCCCCATCACACATCATTTCGCACATTGTTCCACTCCTGCCGCCGGATGAACTTATTGTGTGGTGGGGGAGCCGAGGGGGGGGAGGGGGGGGTGCAGTCCTCCATGTGCGCTGCTGCATGGTCCAAGGGGCCGAGTCATCTTTTAATGGGGCATCGGCCGCCTCTCCCGCCATTCTCCTGCTGTGTACTGCCGCTTGAGTTTTACTCCCTTAGAGCAGGGGCGCGCACACCACAACTAGACTGCAACAAATGGAGAAGAACGTCTGTTTGTACGTGTGGACTGAACTAAAGTCTTTACTGCCATGTTTAAAATGTTTTCTGTCAAATCCATGTACAGAAGGGTCGCTTAAGAACCAACGTCCCCCGAGCCAGGCCACAAGATACAAGCCTGGCTGCATCCTCATAGTGCCATTATTGGCAACATCCCCACCCACAGTCCGAGCATGCATGAATAAATAAATACACAACACAACTTTTGTTATGGGAAAATATTGCTGCAGGTTTATTCCATACAAAAGTATGCAATATGGTGGGTTATCTTACGGGTGATCCAAGGGCAGGCAGCTGTAACCAACCTATGCTGCCCTGCCCGCCTGATGAGACAGCACTGTGGGAAACCCAATCAGTGCTACACCTTTTGGGTGATCCCCTACCCGGATCACGTGACACATTGGTCCCTTATTACTCACGCCCCTTTCAGGGCGGAGCGTAGCAACGCAAGCCCCCGGTTGGTCAGGCCCCCAACCGCCTGAAGGACTAACGCGGCGCTGACGCGGTTTTGCAGGAACCTGCCCTGAGGCTCCTGGTATTTGGCTCTGGCACCCCTATTGTGCTCGTGCAGAGGTACCCTTCTGTACCCATCTGCTTCCAGATTGCCCTGTAACTCCGCCACAGCTCTGGAGGCGGCCACCGTCACCACCAGAGCCCCCCCCACCAACACAGCTGATTCTCACCTGCAACCTGCCATTTCCAAGGCCTCCTGCAAGTCCAGGAGGAACAGATCCATCCCTGGAGACAAGTGGACCCCATCTTGATCAAAATATCCTTTGACATTAGCATGGATCAGCTCGTGTCTGATGAAACCAAGACCCCTCTGGTCTCTGAACTTACACATAGAACCATTAACCCTCTTGCGGGAATGCTCCACCGCCTCACTGGACCTAGCCCCGTGCCATTCTCTGCGCGGGATGATCTCGGACCACCAGAGCTCACATTGCCCCATGCGTTTGCTGATTTCCCCTAAGTCAGACTTCATGGCTTGTAATAATGCCCCCCTCCCCATGGGAATAAGATCGTTGCCCCCTAAATGGATCACCAAGATTTTGAGTAGAGCTCCCCCCCGAGCCAGTCTCTGCTCCAGTCTGTTCATGAGGCTGCTCCATCTCATTCCGGGAAAACCCGGAAAACTGCGTTTGTGCAAACCCCCGCATCCAATTCCTGCGTGCAGCCCACTGCGCCAACCTGGCAACGAAAGAATGGCCGATCACCCACGCTCGGGATCCTGGTAAAATAAACGGACACCATTTTTTACACACTGTTTTAATGTCCATTTTGGTCACACATTATTTTTGGCAAAAACACACTCCAAACCACTGCATACAATATTTACAATTTACATGCGTTGCCTTCAAGGGCGGATGTAGCGCTCAAAGCAGCGAGATTGCCAGCGCCCCACCTTTTTTTATGCCTTTGGGCTCCATGCCTGCCTTAAATGCCGCTGTGGCTGCCCCAATCCTAAAGGAGTGGGTGGAGTACTTTCTGTCGGGGTGGGCGAGGCCCGAGAGTGCTAAGCATGCGCCCATGATCCGATCTACCTGGAATTTCGTAAGAGGTCCCTTGTCTGCATGTATCAGGAAGTAACCCGGGGCATTGGGGCTCACAGCCATATAATCCTTAACTCTGGCAACTGGGCAGTACCTCTGGTCCCCCAGTGGCTTTAGAACTACCTCCGCCCCCCGCCCTGCCTGGTCTGTTTTGGACTTCCTAATATGGATCACCAAGGTGTCCATCAGTTTCACATCCTGGTTGCCTAAGGCGTCACCAGACAGGTCTGATTTGGACCTAGCCACCAGTTCGCTAATTCTGAAAGCCCCAAAGAATGCCAGGCAGAAAGCTGCCGCGAAGAGTCTGGCCTCAAATTGCGAATGCGTGACCTGATCAACTGCCTCCAGCATCCCCTGGAGTGTGGGAAAGTCAATGGGACCCCTGTTGTCCGGAGCCCTAACCTCCTCTCTGGCCCACCCTTTGAGGGCCGCCCTGATCAGGAAAGATTTGGTCGGGTCCTGCCCACCCCTCAACTTGGTGTCGTGGCTCACAGCCGCCAGGTGACCACAGACCCACGAGTGACTCTTCCCCTGATCCTTTGCCCAAAGTACAAACGCCTGCACCCTCTGTTCCAAGGAAAGGGAAACTGAGCCCAGTATCTCTGAAACGCTTAAGAATGTGGTAAGGTGTGCCTTGTATCTCTTCCTGGTCCCAGGTGCCAAGGAGCGTTCCCCTATCGCTCTCAATCGCTGTTCCACTGCAGAATGCGCCAGAGGTGTGCCGGGAAGGGGGTCATCTCCGCTCTCACTCGCGGCCAGGCCTCCTGGAAACGGAGCCACTGAAAACGAGAGAGAGCGTCAGCTGCCACATTCTTGACACCCTCAATGTGCCTGGCCCTAAATTCGATATTGCAGCGCAGGCAGGCCCTGATCAATTCCCTTAACAAACACAGTACCAGGGGATACTTAGCCGTCTGTCCATTCATGGCCTGCACCACCGCCATGTTATCAGACCAGAATATGACCTTCCTATCTGATAATGCCTCAGACCACAAATGTAGAGCAATCATAATGGGAAACAGTTTGAGTACAGTTATGTTTGCGGTTATGTTACGCTTGCGCCATTCATTAGGCCACTTCTGTGCACACCATTCGGCCCCCATTATGGCACCGAAACCCTCTCTCCCTGAGGCATCGGTGAAGAGGCAGAGCTCAGGACTGCCAGCCCAGGGTGCTCTCCAGATAACCGTCCCATTAAAGTGCAGTAGGAACTCATGCCACATTAACAGGTCCTCCTTCAAACCTTTACCTTAGCCATTGCCCTAGCTAGTCTTCTTGCAAATACTCTACCTGCCGGGATCACCCTAGCCGCGAAATTCAGTTTTCCCAAAAGGCACTGGATCGCGCCCAGGGTAGCCTTGTCCTTGCCTAGCAACGCCTGAATATCCTGACGCAGATCCTGCACCTTATCGGCAGGGAGCCTGGACTCGCCCTTGATCGTGTCCAGCTCGATGCCCAAAAACGTGAGAACCTGCGCCGGACCCTCAGTCTTGCCAGGCGCCAGCGGGACCCCCAGGCGCCCCGCCAAGTCTTGGAAGCACCGTAATCCCTCGCTACAGTCCCTGCGCCCCCGATGAACAAGAAGTCATCCAGGTAATGAGTCACTCCCTCTATGCTGTATGCCCAGGAGAGTGCCCACTGGAGGAAGGAGCTGAAAGCCTCAAAGTAGACGCAGGACACTGCGCAACCCATGGGCATGCATCTGTCAAAGAAGACTTCTCCCTGCCATTTGAACCCCAGGAGGTGCTGGCTGTCAGGGTGAACCGGCAGCAGGCGGAATGCAGATTCAATGTCCGCCTTGGCCAGCCAGGCCCCCCTACCCGCTCTCCTCACCATGTCCACAGCCATGTCTAAGGAGCAGTAAGAGACTGAACACGTCCCCTCTTCTAACCAGTGGTTCACCGAGTTGCCTTCCGGGTAGGACAGATGATGGATCAACCGTAAAGCCCCTGGTTCCTTCTTAGGGACCGCACCCAGCGGGGAGATCAAGAAATGCTCTAGTGGGGGGCGATCAAAGGGGCCCGCTACCCTGCCCAATGCCACCTCCTTCTGGACTTTCTCCATTACTACACTTGGCCGTTCCCTGGCCGACTTGAGATTCTCTGCATCCCTGCAACCAAGAGGGCCCTGGTATGGTATCTTGAAGCCCTCCACGAAGCCCTCTGCTAAGAGCCGACTGTCTTTAGAGTTCAGGTAAGACCGGAGCAAGGGGAGGAGGTTCTGAATGATGATGGGGGAGGGGCCCTTAACATTGGATGGTGAAGGGCCGCCCAATGAGGGGGGCGATGGAGGAACAGTGGAGGGAGGGGGGGCAGGTGGGGGTCCTGTCTTCTCCTTGTTACTAACTGTCCTGCCTGCTGGCGGGTGTTGGGGGACCCTCCCGCTTGACGCTGCATGAAACAGCCGGGTGATTGGCCCCACACTTGCTGCAGCTGTGGGCAAACTTGCAGACCTTGCCCCAGGAGCAAGACCCAGCGTTGTACAGCCTACAGGTGCCAGAGTTGAATCTCTTACCCCCTTGCTTCTGTCCCCTTCCCTGGCTTCCTCGAAAGGGCTGCTTGAAAGGGCATTTGCCAGTCTGCTTTGGACCTTTATAATTGTCCCACCCCTTCTGATTCTTGCTCACCCCATCCTTGTGCTCAGTGGTGAATTTCCCCATGTGTTCGACCCAGAGCTGAATCTCTTTCTGATCCCACCCTAGCTCCGGACATAAGGCCATTCTCTTCCTGAAATCCCGGTCATAGTTGTACCACCCAATCCCGCCTGTCTTTCTTGCCTCATTTTGTATGGAGCGGAAATACTGCATTAATGCCGGCCCCTGCTCTGGGTACTTCTCCATGATCACCGCAGCCAAAATGGTGAATGCCTCCACCCAATTCTCAATTGTTTTTTCAGGCCAAGGTTGGTATCTCACCTTCTTATCCTCATCCTTACCCCCCATCTTCCTTGTATCTTGCCCTTCTACCCCGTGCATCAATAAGGTCAAGATATCCACAAACTCCCGCCTCCAAATCCCTTCTTTGGCAGCCAGTGGCACCTCCCAAGCCAATGAGCAACGCCCCAACGCCAGAGGTGCCATCGTGATAAGTTGCAGGGGTGCTGGCGCCGCTGCTGCTGTTAGTTTTAGCTTGGTGGGGGGTGAGGTGGTGCGGGACTCTTGTATGGCGGCCGGCTTAGGAACCGGACCGCTGGTCAGCGGGGGGCTGGGCGCGGCCGCGTGATTTGCATTGTGTGGGGGTGACGTCAGCTGATGCCCCCCAACCCTGGGGAATTGGTGACTGCCGCTGCGCCAATGGTGACCTGCACTGTATTTGACCCCGCCTCTTGTAGGGACCCAGACCCTACTGCTTTAACGGCTGCCTCCAGTGGTTTTTGAACGTTCGCGCTGCTGGCCAGGCCCCCCCAGACCTGCGTTACTGCTGGTGCCCCAACTCCACCAGGCACTGGAGTCGCCAGCGAAGGAGGTGCCGCAGTGTTATCTAAACGTCTTTGGAATTGCGCCATCAAACTCAACATATTATCCATCACCTTACCCATTTTTTCAAAGTTCTCAGCGCCAACTACGGAAGTGTTCGGTGCGCTCGCAGGTACCCCTGCGGGCCCTACTTCTTGCGGCTAGATCACTACTCTGACCTTCGATGCCGGAGGGTCTGAAGGAAATTCCTTATTAGTGGGCCTGCGCACCCGTTTGGGCTTGGCAGATCCTAGTTTCGCTGGTCCTGCCTGTGGCTCACTTGGGAGGTCCGCCACCACCCCGGAGTCCTCCTGCCCTCTGGAGTTGAGGATTCCTTGAACCCATTCTACTCCTTTGGCCTTCGCCATGTCCGTAAAGTTCGCCCAGACTGCCTCCTGCGACGTGCTGGGCTGGGACTCATCCACACAGCTGATTTGAGAAAACAAGAGGGCGGGGGTTCCTTGGCTGTTCATGTCTCCGGACTGTCGAGCTGATGGCCTTAAACGGATCCTAAGGGGATAGAGAATCGTAAATACTTGCCCCACCAATTCCTGAGGACGCCGCCACATTGCTGTGCTGCAGGGGCCCCGTGTCCCTATCCCCGGCACGTGTCCAACCCACGTGTGCCCCGGTACTTACTTCGCTTCTTGATTCCTGACAACTGAGCCTGCTGAGCGGTCTCGGGGAGGAATAATGTCCCTACGGGTGGGTGGTAGGTGCACTTATGGGAGCGGGGAGTCCTCGACTGCGGTTCCAGGGGCCTATTGCTTGCTGTAATTCAAAATTTCAGATTAAGACACCTCGCAGTCACAGCGTGCACATCACCAGAGACTCATGTCGGCGCGCCGACCCACATCCCCGCGCTTCTCCCCCCGCTGCACCTGGAACCCTCCCCCACCTATTGTCTCATGTCCCCCGAGGCCCCGCGCCGTAAGCTCATTTGAGGCGTCAGGGGCGCCTGCATCCGATTACAGTTGCCTCACCAGTGTCTACTCGTCCACGACCGCGACCGTCCTGGTTGATCCGGAGCGACCACGCTTACAGGGACTGACCCTAGTATGCTCCGACGCCTGAATGATCTGTACCACTGCAGCTGTCTCGGTGCCCTGTCCACTAGCGCAAAAACCCTGTAATACACAAGAACAGTCATACACATTTACAGGTTACCAGCTCACACCCAAAGGTGGCGGGTCAACCATTGTCTAAAAGTAAATTATCGTTACGCAAAGCTGAAAATGAAACAAATGCTCAAACATCTAGTAATCATTCAAAACTCACATTTTCAGAGAAGCTAAATGTCACAAACGCGCTGAAACAACCAGAAAACACGTATTTAACGGACAGGCGTGTTGTGGCAATGACTGGGGGCCAATAATGATACTTGGGTTCAGTCAGGCGATACCTCTCTTTATGCCTCCGCTCGTTAAATCTCGGCTGCTGAAACATTTATCAAAAGCCAAAAACGCCATATACTACACAGGGCCTCCAACTAGCAAGTAGGAATCAGACAGAAGGTACCACAGCGTTTTGCATAATCCCCAGATACGTTACAGACGGACATATTCATTTTCAGGCACAGAGAGAAAAGTGAACGCTGCATCAGAGGCTGTATGACATGTGCCTGCAATACAAAGAGACCGTTTAATAATTACCACCATCCGCGCCTCGCAAAGCCAGTGGTACACGTGGACACCACAACCCTCTGTCCCCAATCGGGGTCCGCGGCGACCAACAATTGCCCCAGCTGTCGCTGTTGTGGCCGCTGCGGGATCGTGCTGTTTATTAGCCCCCTTGCCCTCTCGTGGCCCGCACCAGTCCCTCGTTGACCCTGCGCTCCTCCTTTCCCGTAAACCAACGCGCTTAGGTGGCCTGGATTTGTAGCGGTGAACATCCCCCTGCGCTCGATCCCTGCAATTGCTGTGCGCACCACTCTAGTTGATGTCGTGCGGCACGCCAACAAGTCCCTGCTTACCCTATACCACCCAACCTTGCACCATCACTCGGTTGGGCGGTGAACAGCATTAAAAGACATTAAATATGTTTTCGTAATTCTCCTGGGCGAACGCTATTCCATTATGGTTGCTTAAGGAACGTAGATGAAGAATGCGGGGATAGACCCACTACTTCTCAAATGCTAAAGGAGCGCTCTACCATTTAAGTTATTCCCCTCTCGTTTGAAAACGCAAACGTTAAATTAACAATCCGCCGCGCTGCTGGCGATCTACCGGCAGGCTGCCTGCATCCGTGCCTGCATAGCCCGGGCGGTATCTCCCACTTATCGACCTAATCCCAGGCCATTCGATGCTCGCCCGGCGACCCCTTGCGCCTCAATCTGCGCCCTAGAGCTCTGTTGCACGTGACTGGAATACAATTAGCCCGGAGAAACACAGTAACAGGCGCGCGTGGCATACCCCAACGGACCGGGGTACTCCACCAACTGGTACACGACCACAGCCTACATGCGGCAGAAACTTGCACACGTGAATACACAGCCAGCCCACACTAAGCGGCACAACGGCCGCTTCCCCCACGATTGTTACTACAATCGGTATTTGCACGCTAATCGCTCCCCTGAAACAAAGCACTCAGCTGCCTGAGCCAGATATGTGCCCCGCGTTCATCATCCTCCCCGTTCCAAGGCACAGTAACCTTGAACCCACTTGCTTCGCGACCTGCAATTCACCCTCCCACTCCGATCCCCCCCAGCATTAAAGCAGAAACACTCCAGGGGTGGGGGTGTGGTATGGATGCCTCGTTGCGGGTCGCATACTGGTGGGGGGAGGGGGAGAGGTTGGCGAGGAGCCATGGGCGCTCCGAGAGCCGCCGGTGGGGCAGGCCTGCGGGTCGCGGGGCCGAAACAGGGTCTCCCTTTCGGCCGCCCCCAACCCGACCCACTCCGCACACCGGCTGCAGGCACAAAACCCAGCGGGCCTCCTGCGAGGGTAGGCCGAGAAATCCGGGGAGCCTGCAGCCGGTGCGGGCTCAGACCGAACGACAGCCAGTGTATAGGGGCCGAGGGAGGGGGACGACTCACCTCACAATAGCAGACCACCGACGACGGCCAAATCATACAACAACCCGACGGCTTGACCAACGATGGAACGACCCCACAAGACGCCGTGTCCGGCGCAAAGAGGACGCCAGAAAGGCGGGGGGAGGTATAAGTACCCTCCCCCGACCTCTGTGCGCCGGAAGTGATGCGCTTAGCGCGCCAAGGCGAAAGGACTCCTTCCCTGAGTCCAACTACTAGACTAGGAGAGGTGGTGTTTATGCCCAAATGGCACTAAAGGGCCACCCTTTAAGGTGGCCCCCTGTGGGGGCCGCAGGCAGCCGCATTTTCCAGACTGGCAACCATAAACTAATGGCCGAGTAGGATTTAACTAAATGTTTTGGTCAATCTTTTTGAAACACGAGAGTCTGCTGCACAGACAGCCACAGCCCTAGACAAGGCACCTCAGCCTGGATACTTAACCCTTTCAGAACCAGGTTAATAAAATAGCACACGCATGACAACGGCGCAGAGGGGCGCTCTTCTGTTGGAGACCCCTTACTGACCAGGCACACGGAGCTCCCTACCAGCAGGACGGAAAGGTGCATGGGGGGCACAAGCAGTCGGATTCTGGAGCTTTGAATTTATTTGAAATTTCAATGATCCCAGGAGTGGGGTTAGTTAGGCTTTCGGGAGGATAGAAAGTAAGTGCGAGGGCGGTCGAAATTCAGAAAAGTGAACAGCACTTGAAGTCCTCAACACCTACTGCAAGGATCGAGGTCCCTCTACGTTGTATATAAGCAGGCCTGAAAACAGCACTTGGCCCCCATGTGCACAGCTCACCTACTGTCACCTGCAAGTTACATGTTCTAATCTCCACGAGATATTTCAGGAGGTAGAAAGTCTGCTGTAGTTGTCTTTCTATATCCTGAAGGCCACAGGTTCTCGTCTCAGTAAAATTATTTGGTGGGTAAATGCACATGTTGCACAAGTGTGCGTTTTCAGGATTGTTTGCATTCTATACTTCACTACCCATATCATAACCTAATTACAAGTCGTAGAATTAATGCAGTGGCTAAGCACCCATCTGCCCAGCGGAATTGTATATACTCTCTGCCCACCTGTCCCAGCTCCCCCGCTACGCTTGATACCCTGTTACTTTTGAAGGTGACCATCTGCTCGCACCACCTGCGCAAACAACCTTCGCCCCCCCTTCCCCCCCGCATTTCACACTGTAATAACACCCCCTTCATCCCTCCCCAGACAGCGCTTGACCCCCGCTTCTGTCTCTTGAGCGCCCGAAGGCACCGCGGTTGACAAGGAATTGTACTGATCTAACTGGCCTCAGAAGGATGAAAGGCTGAGGGCATGAAGATTGGGCCTCGAACCGCTATCCAAGGACACCAGCGGCTCCCTGATTCCTCTCCTTATGCGCGTTGGATCCAGACCAGCGTTCACTTCGAGGGCAGAGGACTGACAATCTTCCCCCCTCGTCCCACCGGCCTGTCCCATCTTGTGCCTGTGTGAGGCGACGAACCACCCCCCATCCCCCCCATCTGCTGGCACTGTGATCCGCGCTGCCCCCCTCCCTGTGTGCCGAGCCCTCAGTACTACCGGCCCATCCGCATACCCTGCAGGCTGCCCCACGACTCTCTCCTACCCTCTCTCCCTGGTTAACGGCACCTCATCCCTCCCAAGACCCACTGCTCCCCCAACCCTCCCCACCCCCTCACACTCTGTAGCAGCAGCACCGCTCTCCTCTGTAACATTCCCAGGAGAAAGAATTACATTTATGGCTGGGCTGAACCCAGTGTCCTAATCTGCTGCCCAGTAACGTCCCTGCCTACGCTCCCCTTACCCCACCCTTTCCAGCCCGGGTTCTGCTGGGGGGGGGGGGGGGAGGTGTGGCCTCCACTAAGGCCCCCGGTCCAGCCACATCCCCCTCCCGTTGGGGAGGGGAGGGGAGCGAACCAAGGGGAATTTTAGCCCGTATTCACCCATTACTTTGCGTCACCAAAACTATTTTATGGGCACATGCGCACTAATTAACGCACGTGACTCAGGAAAATTGCCTGAATGCCTGCCTGACGTCAGTGTGCGAGCGTCATATCAAGCAGGCAATCTAAGGCACTGGATTATCATTCTAAAATCAATGTGGATGATAATTTCTTTTTGCAATTACCATGCATATGGCTCGTAAACTTAGAAGGGCTGAGCCCCTCCGCCCAGTAACGGAAGGCCACACCTCTAGTGTGGGCAGCCTGGTCTGTACACCCAAAATTGAATTCCGCCATATTTAGGAGGGCAGATATAGTGGGTTCTGGGTAGAAAAGGTGACCTACACCACCAGATGTGGTCACCTCAGGAGTGGAGTAGCTGCAGTGACTAGCTGCCCATTGGCTACTAGCTCCCACACCCTTAACATCCCTAAATCTAGGATTTAAGGGACCCCCTGACACCAGAGTATAAGATCTGAAGGACTTACTTTAAAAAGGACGAAGAGGAGACCTGTGTTGCCCACATGACTTTGCCCGCCAGTCAAAAGCAAAATAGGGATACTTTGTCCCTGAGGCAACAGACTTGGAATTGAGTGAACGACCCTCGTCCTTGGCTACAGCTCGACACTCCTGAAGAGAGGAACCCTCGTGGAAGTCAGAAGCACAGTCAATGTTCCATGGAGTAGTGGCACTAGTCCCCTGCAAACTGCAGGTAAAAACACTCACCGGCTCCAAAGAACCGCTGGCCGTCGGGCCCTCCGAGGGATCGCCCAAATCTAGGTGGTCCAGTGCATTGTGGGAGTTGTAGTCTCGCCTCCCCCAAACTTTCAGACCGCTACGTTACTCTCCCGGACCCATTGAAGTTCCAGAAGCTTTTCGTTGTGCTTACTGCTACCAAGGCTTGTTGGTTACTAAGTAGAAAAAAAGAATCCCCCTTTCTGCTGATAATTGAGACCAGACAATGGCACACTTCAATATCACTCACTTACTGCAACAAAACAATTCAGTATCACTCAGTCACCAGGACAAAACACCAACACCTTCAGTAGGCTAAATGTTAACAAATGCAAATGTTTATTCCAATTGATAAAAAAGGTTTTTTTAAATTACAATTCATCATATACAGTAAATAATCCCATAATTATACATAATTAAAAACAATATTTAAAAAGTTTGAAAACCATACATTCAAAACACACAAAGCGATCTTGGGAGAGCACGCAAGAAAAATTATTTTCTTATCAATCATAAAGGCAGAAACATTAGATCGAGATCAATTGTTTTCAATGAAATTTTTCAATACAAATTTTTTGTTCGAAAAATATTTGATTTAATTCAAATCATAAATGTCTCCACAATCTATAATCTGCCTTCTTGGAGTTGCGTCCACCGAAAGCGTCAAATATTTTTCGATCAAAAATGTTTTATTGAAAAATTTCATTGAAAACAATTGATCTCGATCTAATGTTTCTGCCTTTATGATTGATAAGAAAATAATTTTTCTTGCGTGCTCTCCCAAGATCGCTTTGTGTGTTTTGAATGTATGGTTTTCAAACTTTTGTAATATTGTTTTTAATTATGTATAATTATGGGATTATTTACTGTATATGATGAATTGTAATTGTAAAAAAAACTTTTTTATCTATTGGAATAAACATTTGCATTTGTTAACACTTAGCCTACTGAAGGTGTTGGTGTTTTGTCCTGGTGACTGAGTGATACTGAATTGTTTTGTTGCAGTAAGTGAGTGATATTGAAGTGTGCCATTGTCTGGTCTCAATTATCAACAGAAAGGGGGATTCTTTTTTTTTTTTTTTCTTTTTTCTTGACTACTGTCTAATTGGTGCCCTACTCCCTTTGTGTTTATAGGGCCCCTCTCATTCTCTTGGTTTGTTGGTTACTAATCCGGAAAGCGACCCCTACACTCAAAACTGTATCTACAGAAAACACTGTGTAACATCAGTGTGAGAAGTTGGCCTGGTATATGCTGTCCACTAATTAAAGTGGGCACCTTGCACCAGTCCAAACGACCCTTATTGATGATTAGGTTAAAGACAACCTTTATTGAAAGCTATCCTAGTGGTAGCTATGGAGAGCAGCCTTCAGGCTAAGTCTCGAAGGAATGTAAAGCAGCTTGTTTTACCAGATCAGAACTTCCTGAATGACCAAATGAAAGGAGAACCACACAAGAGATATATAAAATATATGTATTTATTACTAAACACTCTCTACTAATCTCTTTATGAGATTAGAGCACACAGTACACAATATTAAATCACTAGAACAACAGTAAATAGCACAATACACAGCGGGATCCATGGGGAGACCGAACCATATACTAAGAAAGTGGTATAACAACCACGACTTAACTAGACACAGTGCCTAGAGCATGTAGAATCCCTGGGACCCCAAGGAACCACCCAAAGTAGTGACACAGGGGACCCATGGAGGCCGGGTGCAGTGTGAGAACACAGACGCGAGCTCCGTGCAATTCTATGGGAAAGTCGCGGTTGGAATTTTAGAGTTTAAGGACACTTCGGAGAGGACTTTAAGCAAACCCTTTCAAACATAGAAGGTTCTAAGGCCAGAACCCTTGAGAGTACCGAGATACCCGTGTTATCAATCCCAGAGGAGCCGGGTGCATAGGGGTCAAGTGATGTCGGAAACCTTCGTCGTTTTCAATGGCTTGATGCGAAAAAGTGCTGCTGCCGGGAAGATGAAAAGTGTCCGGTGGAATCCAAGCCTGGATCTGAGGTGAGAAGAACATGAAAGCAGAGGGGACAGAGTCTGGGTCACTTCAGGGTGACCAGGGGCACAATAGACGAATGCCCACCGATGTCGGGTGTTTCAGGTGTGAAGATGTGATGCTTGACTCTCCAGCCACTGGGACCAGGAGACGTCGACGATGACCAAAGTCCGGAGGTGAGCTGCCCCACAAAGGATGTCGAGTGCTGGGTGGGTCAGTGTCCGGATCGAACACCAACAAGCTTTGGCAACTGCAACCCACGCGGGCAGAGGAAATAAGCTTCGGTGAGGAGCAGCAAGGTCCTGGGGACTCTCCAAGCTAGGGAGAGTCAGGGCACATCTGGATCAACCATGGAAGCCCAAGGAAAGTCAAAGTTACCTTCACAGGGACCCACAGGCCAACGGACCAGGGATCGCGAAGGGACCTCGAGCTGAATCACAAAATACCAGCCCACGGAACACTCGTGGAGTGCAGGCTGGAAATCTTCAGTGGAAATACTGCTCGTGGTCAGGACTACACGTAGCCCAAAGCACAGCCTCAGGGATCGCCAAAAAGCATATGCTGCTGCAAAAGTACACGGTGCACAGGGGTTCGGGTTGCGCGGACCCCACGAGGGATACGGGCCTCAGCGACTATGGGAACCCACCTCCTGTGTTGCAGAAATCTTCAGAGTCCTCAGGAGCTTGGGAGATGCAAACCGGTCAGATGCGTTAAAGGTGCCTGCCTTGCAGGGGAGTAACTCCTTTACTCCAAGGGAGATTCTTCAGTCATCCAGCGTAGTGTAGATCGTCAAAGTACTTGGTTTCTGTAGCAGAGTTTAGTCCAGGTAAAATCTAAAGTCCTGTAGTCAGGGTTCCTACTTTATACCCAAGGAAGGGGTGTGACAAACTCTGGGGACCCACCTAGGGGAGGGTCAGGACAGAGGGGTGGCTACACCCATGTCCTTTGTCCAGTTTCGTGCCAGGGCAGGAGCAAATGGCTCCTGCGACCGGTTTGAGCTGGACTATGCACAGGGACACCAAATGTGCCCCCAGTGCAGACTTTCTGGCACTCTCAGAGTGCACCCACCCAGCCCCAATCCACTAAAGCCTGCCTGGGAGGTGGTCACACCTCCCTGTGACAGGAAACCTATTGTCAGGCCTTCTCCTGCTCGAGCTCAGCTCAGCAGCAGGAGGGCAGACTCCTGTCTGTGGCTGGCAGCACCCATTTTGTGATGCCCAGGTCGAGAAAGCTGGTACCAGGTGTACCGGTGTTTCACATAAGTCCCTCTAGGAGGGTGGAATCATACCTCCCCCGCCAGTTATTGGCGGGGAGGTATGATTCCAAGGTGTTTGACACCAAACACGACATGCTTCTAAGCAGCCGTTTTAAAGTTAGCATTTACCGCAAGGTTATAATGCACTTAAATATATATGGTTGGCTGCATCACAAACAACCCCGGAAAATATGTTCCGAAGGCTGCAGAGGGGCTCTGCTCATGCATGGGCACCCTCTCACATAAAACCCAGCACCCTGCCTTCAGGATTGATAAGGCCTGCCATAGGGGTGACTGATAGGTTTATATGTGCAGTGATTTAGAATATACATAGTGAACCTATATCTAAGTAATGGGTGCATGCACCACCTTACACAGGCTGCAGTAGCAGACCTGGGGTGCCATTTTGAATGGTCTCTCAGGGGTGGCACAATACATGCTGCGGCCCCTGGGAGGCTTCTGGGGTACCTAGGCCCTGGGTACATAGTATACCATATACTAGGGACTTATAAGGGTACCCCAGAATCCAATCTGGAGTGTACCTAAAGTACATGCCATCAATTTAGAGGAGAAAGCAGATAGACTGGGGTCCTAAATAGCAGGATCCCAGTCAGACTAAGTCGAAAACAGTGATACATCAGCACAAAAGTGGGGGTAACCATAAGAAGCAGATCTTACTCTCCTACACAACCCCCCAAACGCAGGGACATTAAACTAACCTTGACCAGTTGAGTCTTCATGTTCTAATTGGAAATATCTGGAGAGTCCATCTGCATTTGCATGGTTACTCCCAGGTCTATGTTCCACTGTATAGTCCATCCCCTGTAGGGAAATGGACCACCTCAAAACTTTTGGGGTTTTCACCCTTCATCTGTTTTAGCCATAAGAGGGGCTTATGGTCTGTCTGAACAATGAAGTGAGTGCCAAACAAGTATGGCCTCAGCTTCTTCAAGGCCCAAACCACAGCAAAGGCTTCCCTCTCAATGGCTGACCAACGTTTCTCTCTGGGGGTCAGCCTTCTGCTAATAAAAGCTACTGGCTGATCCTGACCCTCATCATTCAGTTGTGATAACACAGCCCCTACCCCCAACTCAGATGCATCAGTTTGAACAATGAATTGTTTGGAATAGTCAGGACTTTGCAGAATGAGAGCAGTGCACATGGCCTGCTTCAGGTCATCAAATGCCTTCTGACAGCTAACTGTCCACTGAACTTTTTTAGGCATTCTCTTGGAAGTTAAATCATTCAAAGGGGTCACTATGGATCCATATCCTTTGACAAACCTCCTATAGTACCCAGTCGGGCCCAAGAAAGCTCTGACCTGAGTCTGGGTGGTTGGAGCAACCCAGTCCATGATGGTCTGGATTTTGCTCTGCAATGGTTGAACCTGGCCTCCACATACAAGGTGGCCCAGGTACACAACCTGACTCTGCCCTATCTGGCACTTGGTGGCCTTGATAGTGAGGCCTGCTTTCTGCAGGGCCTCCAAAACATTTCTCAGGTGGACCAGGTGATCCTCCCAGGTGGAGCTAAAGACAGCAATATCATCAAGATAAGCTGCACTATAGGCTTCCAGGCCTGTAAGGACTTTATTCACCAACCTTTGAAAAGTGGCAGGTGCATTCTTCAAACCAAAGGGCATCACCACAAATTGGTAGTGCCCACTAGGGATTGAGAATGCTGTCTTTGGCTTTGCATCCTCAGCTAATCTGATTTGCCAGTAGCCAGCTGGCAGGTCAAATGTGCCTTGGCTGAGGCCAAAGTATCTATAAGCTCATCCGCCCTGGGTATTGGATGGGCATCAGTCCTTGTGACTGCATTGAGACCCCTGTAGTCAACACAGAACCTCATCTCTCTCTTGCCATTCTGGGTGTGAGGTTTTGGTACCAAGACTACTGGACTAGCCCAAGGGCTATCTGAGGGTTCAATTACTCCCAAATCCAACATTTTCTGGACATCAGTCCTGATGCAGTCCCTGACATGGTCAGGTTGCCTGTAAATCTTATTTTTAACAGGCAGACTGTCACCTGTGTCCACTTCATGAGTGCACCAGGTAGTCTGACTTGGAGTCAGTGAGAATATATGTCTAAACTGATTCAGAACTTGTCTGCAATCAGCTTGCTGCTGGTCAGTGAGGCTGCCTGCCAAGGCTACACCATCAACTGAACCATCATCAGGGTTCTGTGAGAGCAGGTCAGGGAGTGGATCACTCTCTTCCTCCTGTCCCTCATCAGTAGCCATGAGCAAGCCCATGTCTGCCCTGTCAACATATGGTTTGAGCCTGTTCACATGGAGCACCCTATGGGGGGCTCCTGGGAGTTCCAAGGTCCACCAGGTAGGTAACCTCTCCCTTTTGCTCAATGATTGTATGAGGACCACTCCACTTGTCTTGGAGGGCTGCTGGGGCCACAGGCTCCAACACCCATACTTTCTGTCCTGGCTGATAAACAGTCAACACAGCCTTTTGGTCATGCCAGGCCTTTTGCAATTCCTGGCTAGCCTCAAGGTTTTTGGATGCCTTCTTCATGTACTCAGCCATCCGGGAGCGGAGACCAAGTACATAGTCCACAATATCCTGTTTAGGGGGTTTGAGAGGTAACTCCCATCCCTCCTTCACTTTTGTTTGGACATCCAGTGAGGGGTCCTTTACAGACATAAAGGACCCCTCACTGGATGTCCAAACAGAAGTTCAAAAGGGCTGTAACCAACCCCCTTCTGAGGAACCTCTCTGTAGGCAAAGAGAAGGCAGGGCAAAAGTATGTCCCATCTACGCCTGAGCTTTTCAGGGAGACCTTTAATCATGCCCTTGAGGGTTTTGTTGAACCTTTCAACTAACCCATTGCGGGTGATAAGGGGTGGTAAATTTGTAATTTACTCCACACTCCTTCCACATAGCAGTCAAGTAACTAGACATGAAGTTGGCACCTCTGTCTGATACTACCTCCTTAGGAAAACCCACCCTGGAAAAGATTCCCAGGAGGGCCCTAGCCACCACAGGAGCTGTGGTGGTCCTAAGTGGAGTTGCCTCTGGATACCTAGTGGCATGGTCCACCACCACCAGTATAAATCTGTGCCCAGATGCAGTTTGAGGATCCACGGGACCAACAATGTCAATCCCAATCAAAGGGAACGCCCACCACAGGTAGTGGTATCAGGGGGGCCTTTGTAGTACCACCTGCCTTACCACTGGCTTGACAGGTGATACAGGAGCGACAAAACTCCTTTGTGTCTTCTGACATATGTGGCCAATGAAAGTGAGGAACAATTCTGTCCCAGGTCTTGTTTTGACCCAAGTGTCCTGCTAATGGGATGTCATGTCCCAGTGTCAATAGGAAGCCTCTAAACTTCTTAGGTATAGCCAACCTCCTGGTAGCACCAGGCTTGGGGTCTCTACTCTCTGAGTACAAGAGTCCATCATCCCAGTAGAGCCTATGGGACCCACTGGCACTCCCAGCAGCCTCAGCAGCAGCTTGCTGTCTGAGGGGTTCAAGAGAGGGGCAGCTCAGTTGCTCCTGGCTCAGATCTGCCCTGGAAGGGCTCCCTGTCCCCAAGAACCCAACCTGACCAGGTTCCAGCTCCTCTGGGACAGTTCCTTCTTCAGGACTAAGATCAGCTCCCTCAAGAGACTGATATGCATTCTGAGGCAGGGGGGAAGACACTGCCTTACCCCTTCTGCTCCTTCTCTTGGAAGGCACCTGGTCCATTATTCCAGGATCCAGGGCCTGTTCAGTGGAAGACATTTTTGCCTGTGACCTAGTCATAGCAAACACTTGTGCAGGGATGCCCAACATTTCTGCATGTGTCCTGAGTTCCACCTCAGCCCAAGCTGAAGTTTCTAAATCATTGCACAACAAGCATTCAACAGAGAGGTCTGCACTTACCACAACCTTCTTAGGGCTAGTTACCCCTCCCCAGGTGAAATTCACAACTGTCAAGGAATGGTCTGTCCTGACATTGCTTGCATTGGTCACTTGGTACATCTCACCAAGTATGATTTGCTCAGGGGCCACAAGATCTTTTGTCACCATTGTGACACTTGCACCTGTGTCCCTAAATGCCATGGCCTCCTTACCATTTATCAAAGGCTGTTGTCTGTATTTGCCCAGATTACTGGGACTGACAAATAAGGCGGCAAGATCCATGCCTCCATCACAGACTAACACAGCCTGAGTTGGAATTCTGACTAGGCCAGAATCCATCCCAGATCCCAGGGTTAACCCTACTACACCCTTATTCTGAGTACCACCACTTTGAGCTGAACTAGTGGGAACAGTTGCCTTAGGGGCAGTGGTGGCCGGAGTAGATTCCTTGGCTTTGGAACAATCATTGGTCCAATGTGTCTTCTGTTTACAGATATGACACCAAGGTTTCTTCTTGCCTTTACCCTTGTTTGATTGTGACTCCCCACTAAATGAAGATTTTTGGGGCCCTTGAGAAGATTTCTGGTCTTTACCCTTCTCCCCACCCTTTTCTGAGGTATTAGAATCTTGCTTCTTAGAGTCACCACCTTGGTTCTGAACTTTCTGCCTCACCCTGGTTCTGACCCATTTGTCTGCCTTCTGGCCCAATTCTTGGGGAGAGGTCAGATCAGAGTCCACCAGGTACTGATGCAACAGCTGATTTTGACAATTATTAAGGGTCTGCTCCCTCATAATTAAATTGTACAATCCTTTAAAATCACACACTTTACTGCCAAGTAACCAGCCTTCCAGATCCTTAGTAGAACAATCTACAAAGTCAACCTAGTCCTGAATCTGTGCCTTCTGGGTGTCTCTGAACTTAATCCTGTACTGTTCAGTGGTTAAGCCAAACCCATCAATGAGCGCACTCTTCAAGACTGTGTAGTTATCAGCATCCTCTTCTCTAACAGTGAGGAGCTTGTCCCTACCTTTGTCTGCAAAAGATATCCACAAGATAGCTGCCCACTGCTCTTGAGGGACCCTCTTTACTTTACAGGCCCTCTCTAATGCAGTTATAAGTTTGTGGATGTCATCCCCACTCTGGTAGGGAGGGACTATCTTGTTCAAGTTCCTATGGTCATGAGTATGTTCTCTACCTCTAGGGACATTGTTGCTGCCACCATGGGGTTCTAGCCCCAACCTTCTGGAAGCTCTCTGGAGCCTTAGGGATTCACTGTCTAAGGCCAATTGTCCTCTCTTGATTCTGAGTTTGGTCCTCTCATACTCAAGTAACTGACACTTCTTCTCATAAGAGGAGTCCCTTTTATGAGAAGCAGAGGTCCCTACAGAAGTACCAGAATGATTAGATTCCTGGGAAGGAGATCTTGATCTTCTTGGTAAACTGTTAACTCTCCCTGGTGGAGTAAAGAGAGGGCCACTGGGGCCTTCTCCCCCACCTGAAGGAAGAATTGGATTGTCCAGGGTAGAATCATCTTGATCCTCCTGGCCAGCATCTGAGTCTAGCTCATAGAAGTGTTCACTTCCTGGTCTGCCCTCATCTGCTGTCCCACCCAACTTGCCTGCCTCATCAGACCCTGGGTTCTTTCTGAGGACATCTAAAAGCAAAGTCTCTATGAGACGTTGGGTGCTTGCATGTCTCCCTGTCTTCAGTTTCATAGATGTGCACATATTTCTCAATTCTTGGAATGTGAGATTATCATATCTAGTTGTCAGAGGCCCACTGGCTTCTGGCCTAGAAGACATACTAGTGTTATGTGGTGTAGGCACCTACCTAACCTAGTGGGAACTAAACTCTCTTGAGTTGGAGAAAGGGTGTGCTAGACCCTTGGCTACCCAACTCCAAGTTCAGTAGAACTTACTTATTCTAGTCTTGATTTATATGTACCTAATACCTTTAGTCGTTTTCAGTTAATCACTCAATGAGATTTATCTGGTAAAACAATAGCAAGCTTGAATCCCAACCGCTGCACACCAATGTGAGAAGTTGGCCTGGTATATGCTGTCCACTAATTAAAGTGGGCACCTTGCACCAGTCCAAACGACCCTTATTGATGATTAGGTTAAAGACAACCTTTATTGAAAGCTATCCTAGTGGTAGCTATGGAGAGCAGCCTTCAGGCTAAGTCTCGAAGGAATGTAAATCAGCTTGTTTTGCCAGATCAGAACTTCCTGAATGACCAAATGAAAGGAGAACCACACAAGAGATATATAAAATATATGTATTTATTACTAAACACTCTCTACTAATCTCTTTATGAGATTAGAGCACACAGTACACAATATTAAATCACTAGAACGACAGTAAATAGCACAATACACAGCGGGATCCATGGGGAGACCGAACCATATACTAAGAAAGTGGTATAACAACCACGACTTAACTAGACACAGTGCCTAGAGCATGTAGAATCCCTGGGACCCCAAGGAACCACCCAAAGTAGTGACACAGGGGACCCATGGAGGCCGGGTGCAGTGTGAGAACACAGACGCGAGCTCCGTGCAATTCTATGGGAAAGTCGTGGTTGGAATTTTAGAGTTTAAGGACACTTCGGAGAGGACTTTAAGCAAACCCTTTCAAACATAGAAGGTTCTAAGGCCAGAACCCTTGAGAGTACCGAGATACCCGTGTTATCTATCCCAGAGGAGCCGGGTGCATAGGGGTCAAGTGATGTCGGAAACCTTCGTCGTTTTCAATGGCTTGATGCGAAAAAGTGCTGCTGCCGGGAAGATGAAAAGTGTCCGGTGGAATCCAAGCCTGGATCTGAGGTGAGAAGAACATGAAAGCAGAGGGGACAGAGTCTGGGTCACTTCAGGGTGACCAGGGGCACAATAGACGAATGCCCACCGATGTCGGGTGTTTCAGGTGTGAAGATGTGATGCTTGACTCTCCAGCCACGGGGACCAGGAGACGTCAACGATGACCAAAGTCCGGAGGTGAGCTGCCCCACAAAGGATGTCGAGTGCTGGGGGGTCAGTGTCCGGATCGAACACCAACAAGCCTTGGCAACTGCAACCCACGCGGGCAGAGGAAATAAGCTTCGGTGAGGAGCAGCAAGGTCCTGGGGACTCTCCAAGCTAGGGAGAGTCAGGGCACATCTGGAGCAACCAGGGAAGCCCAAGGAAAGTCAAAGTTACCTTCACAGGGACCCACAGGCCAACGGACCAGGGATCGCGAAGGGACCTCGAGCTGAATCACAAAATACCAGCCCACGGAACACTCGTGGAGTGCAGGCTGGAAATCTTCAGTGGAAATACTGCTCGGGGTCAGGACTACACGTAGCCCAAAGCACAGCCTCAGGGATCGCCAAAAAGCATATGCTGCTGCAAAAGTACACGGTGCACAGGGGTTCGGGTTGCGCGGACCCCACGAGGGATACGGGCCTCAGCGACTATGGGAACCCACCTCCTGTGTTGCAGAAATCTTCGGAGTCCTCAGGAGCTTGGGAGATGCAAACCGGTCAGATGCGTTAAAGGTGCCTGCCTTGCAGGGGAGTAACTCCTTTACTCCAAGGGAGATTCTTCAGTCATCCAGCGTAGTGTAGATCGTCAAAGTACTTGGTTTCTGTAGCAGAGTTTAGTCCAGGTAAAATCTAAAGTCCTGTAGTCAGGGTTCCTACTTTATACCCAAGGAAGGGGTGTGACAAACTCTGGGGACCCACCTAGGGAGGGTCAGGACAGAGGGGTGGCTACACCCATGTCCTTTGTCCAGTTTCGTGCCAGGGCAGGAGCAAATGGCTCCTGCGACCGGTTTGAGCTGGACTATGCACAGGGACACCAAATGTGCCCCCAGTGCAGACTTTCTGGCACTCTCAGAGTGCACCCACCCAGCCCCAATCCACTAAAGCCTGCCTGGGAGGTGGTCACACCTCCCTGTGACAGGAAACCTATTGTCAGGCCTTCCCCTGCTCGAGCTCAGCTCAGCAGCAGGAGGGCAGACTCCTGTCTGTGGCTGGCAGCACCCATTTTGTGATGCCCAGGTCGAGAAAGCTGGTACCAGGTGTACCGGTGTTTCACATAAGTCCCTCTAGGAGGGTGGAATCATACCTCCCCGCCAGTTATTGGCGGGGAGGTATGATTCCAAGGTGTTTGACACCAAACACGACATGCTTCTAAGCAGCCGTTTTAAAGTTAGCATTTACCGCAAGGTTATAATGCACTTAAATATATATGGTTGGCTGCATCACAAACAACCCCGGAAAATATGTTCCGAAGGCTGCAGAGGGGCTCTGCTCATGCATGGGCACCCTCTCACATAAAACCCAGCACCCTGCCTTCAGGATTGATAAGGCCTGCCATAGGGGTGACTGATAGGTTTATATGTGCAGTGATTTAGAATATACATAGTGAACCTATATCTAAGTAATGGGTGCATGCACCACCTTACACAGGCTGCAGTAGCAGACCTGGGGTGCCATTTTGAATGGTCTCTCAGGGGTGGCACAATACATGCTGCGGCCCCTGGGAGGCTTCTGGGGTACCTAGGCCCTGGGTACATAGTATACCATATACTAGGGACTTATAAGGGTACCCCAGAATCCAATCTGGAGTGTACCTAAAGTACATGCCATCAATTTAGAGGAGAAAGCAGATAGACTGGGGTCCTAAATAGCAGGATCCCAGTCAGACTAAGTCGAAAACAGTGATACATCAGCACAAAAGTGGGGGTAACCATAAGAAGCAGATCTTACTCTCCTACACAACCCCCCCCCAAACGCAGGGACATTAAACTAACCTTGACCAGTTGAGTCTTCATGTTCTAATTGGAAATATCTGGAGAGTCCATCTGCATTTGCATGGTTACGCCCAGGTCTATGTTCCACTGTATAGTCCATCCCCTGTAGGGAAATGGACCACCTCAAAACTTTTTGGGGTTTTCACCCTTCATCTGTTTTAGCCATAAGAGGGGCTTATGGTCTGTCTGAACAATGAAGTGAGTGCCAAACAAGTATGGCCTCAGCTTCTTCAAGGCCCAAACCACAGCAAAGGCTTCCCTCTCAATGGCTGACCAACGTTTCTCTCTGGGGGTCAGCCTTCTGCTAATAAAAGCTACTGGCTGATCCTGACCCTCATCATTCAGTTGTGATAACACAGCCCCTACCCCCAACTCAGATGCATCAGTTTGAACAATGAATTGTTTGGAATAGTCAGGACTTTGCAGAATGAGAGCAGTGCACATGGCCTGCTTCAGGTCATCAAATGCCTTCTGACAGCTAACTGTCCACTGAACTTTTTTAGGCATTCTCTTGGAAGTTAAATCATTCAAAGGGGTCACTATGGATCCATATCCTTTGACAAACCTCCTATAGTACCCAGTCGGGCCCAAGAAAGCTCTGACCTGAGTCTGGGTGGTTGGAGCAACCCAGTCCATGATGGTCTGGATTTTGCTCTGCAATGGTTGAACCTGACCTCCACCCACAAGGTACACAACCTGACTCTGCCCTATCTGGCACTTGGTGGCCTTGATAGTGAGTCCTGCTTTCTGCAGGGCCTCCAAAACATTTCTCAGGTGGACCAGGTGATCCTCCCAGGTGGAGCTAAAGACAGCAATATCATCAAGATAAGCTGCACTATAGGCTTCCAGGCCTGTAAGGACTTTATTCACCAACCTTTGAAAAGTGGCAGGTGCATTCTTCAAACCAAAGGGCATCACCACAAATTGGTAGTGCCCACTAGGGATTGAGAATGCTGTCTTTGGCTTTGCATCCTCAGCTAATCTGATTTGCCAGTAGCCAGCTGGCAGGTCAAATGTGTCTTGGCTGAGGCCAAAGTATCTATAAGCTCTTCCGCCCTGGGTATTGGATGGGCATCAGTCCTTGTGACTGCATTGAGACCCCTGTTGTCAACACAGAACCTCATCTCTCTCTTGCCATTCTGGGTGTGAGGTTTTGGTACCAAGACTACTGGACTAGCCCAAGGGCTATCTGAGGGTTCAATTACTCCCAAATCCCACATTTTCTGGACATCAGTCCTGATGCAGTCCCTGACATGGTCAGGTTGCCTGTAAATCTTATTTTTAACAGGCAGACTGTCACCTGTGTCCACTTCATGAGTGCACCAGGTAGTCTGACTTGGAGTCAGTGAGAATATATGTCTAAACTGATTCAGAACTTGTCTGCAATCAGCTTGCTGCTGGTCAGTGAGGCTGCCTGCCAAGGCTACACCATCAACTGAACCATCATCAGGGTTCTGTGAGAGCAGGTCAGGGAGTGGATCACTCTCTTCCTCCTGTCCCTCATCAGTAGCCATGAGCAAGCCCATGTCTGCCCTGTCAACATATGGTTTGAACCTGTTCACATGGAGCACCCTATGGGGGCTCCTGGGAGTTCCAAGGTCCACCAGGTAGGTAACCTCTCCCTTTTGCTCAATGATTGTATGAGGGCCACTCCACTTGTCTTGGAGGGCTGCTGGGGCCACAGGCTCCAACACCCATACTTTCTGTCCTGGCTGATAAACAGTCAACACAGCCTTTTGGTCATGCCAGGCCTTTTGCAATTCCTGGCTAGCCTCAAGGTTTTTGGATGCCTTCTTCATGTACTCAGCCATCCGGGAGCGGAGACCAAGTACATAGTCCACAATATCCTGTTTAGGGGGTTTGAGAGGTAACTCCCATCCCTCCTTCACTAAACATAAAGGACCCCTCACTGGATGTCCAAACAGAAGTTCAAAAGGGCTGTAACCAACCCCCTTCTGAGGAACCTCTCTGTAGGCAAAGAGAAGGCAGGGCAAAAGTATGTCCCATCTACGCCTGAGCTTTTCGTGGAGACCTTTAATCATGCCCTTGAGGGTTTTGTTGAACCTTTCAACTAACCCATTGCGGGTGATAAGGGGTGGTAAATTTGTAATTTACTCCACACTCCTTCCACATAGCAGTCAAGTAACTAGACATGAAGTTGGCACCTCTGTCTGATACTACCTCCTTAGGAAAACCCACCCTGGAAAAGATTCCCAGGAGGGTCCTAGCCACCACAGGAGCTGTGGTGGTCCTAAGTGGAATTGCCTCTGGATACCTAGTGGCATGGTCCACCACCACCAGTATAAATCTGTGCCCAGATGCAGTTTGAGGATCCACGGGACCAACAATGTCAATCCCAACCCTCTCAAAGGGAACCCCCACCACAGGTAGTGGTATCAGGGGGCCTTTGTAGTACCACCTGCCTTCCCACTGGCTTGACAGGTGATACAGGAGCGACAAAACTCCTTTGTGTCTTCTGACATATGTGGCCAATGAAAGTGAGGAACACTTCTGTCCCAGGTCTTGTTTTGACCCAAGTGTCCTGCTAATGGGATGTCATGTGCCAGTGTAAATAGGAAGCCCCTAAACTTCAGAGGTATAACCAACCTCCTGGTAGCACCAGGCTTGGGGTCTCTACTCTCTGAGTACAAGAGTCCATCATCCCAGTAGATCCTATGGGACCCACTGGCACTCCCAGCAGCCTCAGCAGCAGCTTGCTGTCTGAGGGGTTCAAGAGAGGGGCAGCTCAGTTGTTCCTGGCTCAGATCTGCCCTGTAAGGGCTCCCTGTCCCCAAGAACTCAACCTGACCAGGTTCTAGCTCCTCTGGGACAGTTCCTTCTTCAGGACTAAGATCAGCTCCCTCAAGAGACTGATCTGCATTCTGAGGCAGGGGGGAAGACACTGCCTTACCCCTTCTGCTCCTTCTCTTGGAAGGCACCTGGTCCATTATTCCAGGATCCAGGGCCTGTTCAGTGGAAGACATTTTTGCCTGTGACCTAGTCATAGCAAACACTTGTGCAGGGATGCCCAACATTTCTGCATGTGTCCTGAGTTCCACCTCAGCCCAAGCTGAAGTTTCTAAATCATTGCCCAACAAGCATTCAACAGAGAGGTCTGCACTTACCACAACCTTCTTAGGGCCAGTTACCCCTCCCCAGGTGAAATTCACAACTGTCAAGGAATGGTCTCTCCATACATTGCTTGCATTTGTCACTTGGTACATCTCACCAAGTATGATTTGCTCAGGGGCCACAAGATCTTTTGTCACCATTGTGACACTTGCACCTGTGTCCCTAAATGCCATGGCCTCCTTACCATTTATCAAAGGCTGTTGTCTGTATTTGCCCAGATTACTGGGACTGACAAATAAGGCAGCAAGATCCATGCCTCCATCACAGACTAACACAGCCTGAGTTGGAATTCTGACTAGGCCAGAATCCATCTCAGATCCCAGGGTTAACCCTACTACACCCTTATTCTGAGTACCACCACTTTGAGCTGAACTAGGGGGAACAGTTGCCTTAGGGGCAGTGGTGGCCGGAGTAGATTCCTTGGCTTTGGAACAATCATTGGTCCAATGTGTCTTCTGTTTACAGATATGACACCAAGGTTTCTTCTTGCCTTTTCCCTTGTTTGATTGTGACTCCCCACCAGATGAAGATTTTTGGGGCCCTTGTGAAGACTTCTGGTCTTTACCCTTCTCCCCACCCTTATCTGAGATTTTAGAATCTTGCTTCTTAGAGTCACCACCTTGGTTCTGAACTTTCTGCCTCACCCTGGTTCTGACCCATTTGTCTGCCTTCTGGCCCAATTCTTGGGGAGAGGTCAGATCAGAGTCCACCAGGTACTGATGCAACAGCTGATTTTGACAATTATTAAGGGTCTGCTCCCTCATAATTAAATTGTACAATCCTTTAAAATCACACACTTTACTGCCAAGTAACCAGCCTTCCAGATCCTTAGTAGCACAATCTACAAAGTCAACCTAGTCCTGAGTCTGTGCCTTCTGGGTGTCTCTGAACTTAATCCTGTACTGTTCAGTGGTTAAGCCAAACCCATCAATGAGAGCACTCTTTAAGACTGTGTAGTTATCAGCATCCTCTTCTCTAACAGTGAGGAGCTTGTCCCTACATTTGTCTGCAAAAGATAGCCACAAGATAGCTGCCCACTGCTCTTGAGGGACCCTCTGTACTTTACAGGCCCTCTCTAATGCAGTTATCCATTTGTGGATGTCATCCCCACTCTGGTAGGGAGGGACTATCTTGTTCAAGTTCCTATGGTCATGAGTATGTTCTCTACCTCTAGGGACATTGTTGCTGCCACCATGGGGCTCTAGCCCCAACCTTCTGGAAGCTCTCTGGAGCTCTAGGGATTCCCTGTCTAAGGCCAATTGTCCTCTCTTGATTCTGAGTTTGGTCCTCTCACACTCAAGTAACTGACACTTCTTCTCATAAGAGGAGTCCCTTTTATGAGAAGCAGAGGTCCCTACAGAAGTACCAGAATGATTAGATTCCTGAGAAGGAGAACTTGATCTTCTTGGTAAACTGTTAACTCTCCCTGGTGGAGTAAAGAGAGGGCCACCTGGGCCTTCTCCCCCACCTGAAGGAAGAATTGGATTGTCCAGGTTAGAATCATCTTGATCCTCCTGGCCAGCATCTGAGTCTAACTCATAGAAGTGTTCACTTCCTGGTCTGCCCTCATCTGCTGTCCCACCCAACTTGCCTGCCTCATCAGACCCTGGGGTCTTTCTGATGTCATCTAAAAGCAAAGTCTCTATGAGACGTTGGGTGCTTGCATGTCTCCCTGTCTTCAGTTTCCTAGATGTGCACATATTTCTCAATTCTTGGAATGTGAGATTATCATATCTAGTTGTCAGAGGCCCACTGGCTTCTGGCCTAGAAGACATACTAGTGTTATGTGGTGTAGGCACCTACCTAACCTAGTGGGAACTAAACTCTCTTGAGTTGGAGAAAGGGTGTGCTAGACCCTTGGCTACCCAACTCCAAGTTCAGTAGAGCTTACTTATTCTAGTCTTGATTTATATGTACCTAATACCTTTAGTGGTTTTCAGTTAATCACTCAATGAGATTTATCTGGTAAAACAATAGCAAGCTTGAATCCCAACCGCTGCACACCAATGTGAGAAGTTGGCCTGGTATATGCTGTCCACTAATTAAAGTGGGCACCTTGCACCAGTCCAAACGACCCTTATTGATGATTAGGTTAAAGACAACCTTTATTGAAAGCTATCCTAGCGGTAGCTATGGAGAGCAGCCTTCAGGCTAAGTCTTGGAGGAATGTAAAGCAGCTTGTTTTACCATATCAGAACTTCCTGAATGACCAATTGAAAGGAGAACCACACAAGAGATATATAAAATATATGTATTTATTACTAAACACTCTCTACTAATCTCTTTATGAGATTAGAGCACACAGTACACAATATTAAATCACTAGAACGACAGTAAATAGCACAATACACAGCGGGATCCATGGGGAGACCAAACCATATACTAAGAAAGTGGTATAAGAACCACGACTTGACTAGACACAGTGCCTAGAGCACGTAGAATCCCTGGGACCCCAAGGAACCAACCAAAGTAGTGACACAGGGGACCCATGGAGGCCGGGTGCAGTGTGACGCGAGCTCCGTACAATTCTATGGGAAAGTCGCGGTTGGAATTTTAGAGTTTAAGGACACTTCGGAGAGGACTTTAAGGAAACCCTTTCAAACATAGAAGGTTCTAAGGCCAGCACCCTTGAGAGTACCGAGATACCCGTGTTACCTATCCCAGAGGAGCCGGGTGCATAGGGGTCAAGTGATGTCAGAAACCTTCGTCGTTTTCAATGGCGTGATGCGAGAAAGTGCTGCTGCCGGGAAGATGAAAAGTGTCCGGTGAAATCCAAGCCTGGATCCAAGGTGAGAAGAACATGAAAGCAGAGGGGACAGAGTCTGGGTCACTTCAGGGTGACCAGGGGCACGATAGACGAATGCCCACCGATGTCGGGTGTTTCAGGTGTGAAGATGTGATGCTTGACTCTCCAGCCACGGGGACCAGGAGACGTCAACGATGACCAAAGTCTGAAGGTGAGCTGTCCCACGAAGGATGTCGAGTGCTGAGGGGTCAGTGTCCGTATCGAACACCAACAAGCCTTGGCAACTGCAACACATGCGGGCAGAGGAAATAAGCTTCGGTGAGGACCAGCAAGGTCCTGGGGACTCTCCAAGCTAGGGAGAGTCAGGGCACGTCTGGAGCAACCAGGGAAGCCCAAGGAAAGTCAAAGTTACCTTAACAGGGACCCACAGGCCAACGGACCAGGGATCGCGAAGGGACCTCGAGCTGAATCACAAAATACCAGCCCACGGAACGCTCGTGGAGTGTAGGCTGGAAAGCTTCAGTGGAAATACTGCTCGGGGTCAGGACTACACGTAGCCCAAAGCATAGCCTCAGGGATCGCCAAAAAGCATATGCTGCTGCAAAAGTACGTGGTGCACAGGGGTTCGGGTTACGCAGTCCCCACGAGAGATACGGGCCTCAAAATTGCTGAGAGCGCAAATCAACCTCAGAGACCTCGGGAACCCACCTCCTGTGTTGCAGAAATCTTCGGAGTCCTCAGGAGCTTGGGAGATGCAAACCAGTCAGATGCGTTAAAGGTGCCTGCCTTTACTCCAAGGGAGATTCTTCAGTCATCCACTGTAGTGTAGATCGTCAAAGTACTTGGTTTCTGTAGCAGAGTTTAGTCCAGGTAAAATCTAAAGTCCTGTAGTCAGGGTTCCTACTTTATACCCAAGGAAGGGGTGTGACAAACTCTGGGGACCCACCTAGGGGAGGGTCAGGACTGAGGGGTGGCTACACCCATGTCCTTTGTCCAGTTTCGCACCAGAGCAGGAGCAAATGGCTCCTGCAACCGGTTTGAGCTGGACTATGCACAGGGACACCAAATGTGCCCCCGGTGCAGACTTTCTGGCACTCTCAGAGTGCACCCACCCAGCCCCAATACACTAAAGCCTGTCTGGGAGGTGGTCACACCTCCCTGTGACAGGAAACCTATTGTCAGGCCTTCCCCTGCTTGAGCTCAGCTCAGCAGCAGGAGGGCAGACTCGTGTCTGTGGCTGGCAGCATCCATTTTGTGATGCCCAGGTCGAGAAAGCTGGTACCGGGTGTACCGGTGTTTCACATAAGTCCCTCTAGGAGGGTGGAATCATACCTCCTCCGCCAGTTACTGGCGGGGAGGTATGATTCCAAGGTGTTTGACACCAAACACGACATGCTTCTAAGCAGCCGTTTTAAAGTTAGCATTTACCGCGAGGTTATAATGCACTTAAATATATATGGTTGGCTGCATCACAAACAACCCCGGAAAATAGGTTCCGAAGGCTGCAGAGGGGCTCTGCTCATGCATGGGCACCCTCTCACATAAAACCCAGCACCCTGCCTTCAGGATTGATAAGGCCTGCCATAGGGGTGACTGATAGGTTTATATGTGCAGTGATTTAGAATATACATAGTGAACCTATATCTAAGTAATGGGTGCATAAACCACCTTACACAGGCTGCAGTAGCAGACCTGTGGTGCCATTTTGAATGGTCTCTCAGGGGTGGCACAATACATGCTGCGGCCCCTGGGAGGCCTCTGGGGTACCTAGGCCCTGGGTACATAGTATACCATATACTAGGGACTTATAAGGGTACCCCAGAATCCAATCTGGAGTGTACCTAAAGTACATGCCATCAGTTTAGAGGAGAAAGAAGATAGACTGGGGTCCTGAATAGCAGGATCCCAGTCAGACTAAGTCGAAAACAGTGATACATCAGCAAAAAGTGGGGGTAACCATAAGAAGCAGATCATACTCTCCTACAATCAGCAGCTGTGTACCTGTTGTGTTTTGCATTTTGTTTCTTGCAGTCTGTTTAGTGGTAAAATCAGCATCATCCGCGGCTCCCGTTCAGCATCAAGGAAGCGCCAGAACAACTCTGCACCCGGACCCCATGGGCTAGGTAAAATGGCTCTGACTGTTGCGGCCTGGTCCTGGGGCCCGTATGACCCTAACCTTATCAGGGTTCCAAGTAACTCAAACTGCAAGTGATAGATTATCACTAGTGTATTTTGCCATTGACAGCAATGTTATTTTGTCTAAGTTATTTTCCTGCGCAGATTTAACATTGCTTCAAACATCTATAACTCCGGTTGTGTGTCTGCTAGTCTATTCATTTTGGTGTCTAAATTAAGATAAAAATGCACTCAATATTTATAAACTGGTGTATGATTTCTCTTGAATCGAGACAATTACTTAACTGTTGTTACTCGAAAATGCTTAACACATGTTCCTCTAGTACAGCCTGACTGCTTTTTGCCACTCTACTTACTAGGACTGAGCTAAGGATTTATTAGTGTGAATCCAAGGACCATATTTGGGGTATGGAGATAAAAGGCTCCCCAGCCAAACCATATCATATTCCACTTTCTTACAGGTAGGCCCAAAGCCATGTTTTACACCATCAGTTTAATCGATGGCACAATAGGTGCTGCAGTCCAACAGTGACATTTAACTTACAGGCCCTGGGTACACCTTGTACCACATACTAAGAGCTTAGAGGTAAGGTTAAATATGCTAGTTAGGAGTATACTAATGTCATCGTATTGAAAGGAGGAGCATAGGCACTTCAATGGGTAGCAGGTGTAACGTATACAGAGTTCTACAGCCAGCAAGAACACGTATCGCAAGACTCTGGGTATACATAAGCAAAAGATGTTCATTTCCTAAAGATAAATTACAATTTAGTTTTTTACCAACATACTCAATTTTACTTGTAGAAATTATTCTGATTGGTTATTTTCTTTTGCCTGAACTGTGTTTCATCCCAGAAAGTCCACTAAAATGCTTGGCCTTTTGAATTGTGACAGACGTGACATGACTTTTTCCGCTATCTTGCAAACATCTACACAGGAATTAAGTGCATTTTATATTGATAACAGTTTCAAATAATAATAACATGAAAGGGGAGTTGATGTAACGTCCTATTTTAAAAATTGCACTATATGGTAATCATTTTGATTTTTAAGTTCCTCAAACCAAGTAACAATGTACGATATCATTGTGATTGTTTATGAGAAGATGTTCTTTTGTTTGGAGTTGCTTAATAATATTCTATATTCTATATTGAAATGAAACAAACAATTTAAGAATAAAAAATAACATCTTCATTGTATGTTCATCTCATTACCACAAATACCTCCATTTGTTTTGCTTCAATATTTAAATAAACAACAATTAACATGTAAACATATTATATTTCAACCACTAAATATTTTCCACATCATTTATGTTACTTAAATCACATGTAATACTATACAAGAGTTGATATAAACATATTTCATAATTTTTCAATGTAATGAACAAGACAATCATTCCAAAATCTTATTTTAGAGCATTTATTTCCACTTTTTTCATTATTTGCACTTCATCTAGTTCCTCCTCAGCGGAGCGTAGGAAGTATCCTCTCATTAGCACAAGTTATGTTTCATAACTGTTAAACTCTTCCAGTTTTTGAAGAATTCTAATTATCTGCAATAAGAAAATTAAAAAAGTTCAATTCCTCCATACTTTTACTTTACTCGTAATCAGGCCCATTGTTTTTAACCCCTTCGCTGCGCCCGTCGGCCAACGGCCGTCGCGAGCACTACCTCCGTAGTGCTGCGCACGTCCGTTGGCCGACGCGGCCCCGCCCACTGCGCTAAACCGCCGCACCTGCGGCGGAATTGCCGCCGCGGTTAAAGGGTTAACAATCAAGGTCAACATGGGAAAACCTTTGTAAACAAATAAAGCAAATGTAAAAAAACAAAAGTCCCGCCAATCCCACATGGGACACCACAAAACCTACATTGAATGACACTCGAGAAAAGTGTCTCGTCAAGGGCCAACCTAGCGACGCCAGACTGATGTCCAAAGGGCGCACTATAGACGAAGTGAATGACCTAGTACCAGCCAAGGAAGGTGATCATTGAAGATGACACCAATCACGAGTTACTTGTTCAACCGTCAAAGGCATTCTTTGCTGCCTCCAATTCATCCTCTGCTTTCGAAGCTGTGGTCCTCGAGTCAGGAATCTGCATTTTTCAGGTAGAAGATGGAGGTAATTTTTTAAGGACTGGTTTTTTAGCCAATGTCATATCTTCAGATCCACCCATACAGATGCCCATCGATTTCAAATGGTAACACTGCACAACTCCTGAAAGCGTTCTTGGCCACCAACGGCCAACATGCACTTTTTCCGAGCCTGCGGCTCACTGGTGCACTGAACGGCATCTGAACACAAAACATTACAAGGCTCCATGTTCCGGGGTCATTGTTGGCCCTATGAGTGCTGGAGCCAAGCCACGTTTTCAGGAAATCCAACGTGAGCTAAATTGATAGAAATGAATCCTTTAAGGGGTCTTTTAGAAGTAAGGGTTTTTAAAGGACACAGAAACTAAAAAATGGAAAGCAGTGGGTGGGCTGTAAGCTCACAGAGGGAATACAGCATGTCTCGAAGAGACAGCGCTCTCGACCTAAAAACTATTCTTCAAAGCGGATAATTCAACACCCAGCAGTAGCACAAGGATAGCTTGCATGCAGTATGCGGCAGAACTACATTCCATTCCATTAGGATGTAAATTATCATTAGTTTTTCTCATTAAAAAGTATGGGTAAAGCCAATCCAATGGCTTTAAAGTACTAATTAATACAAACAAAGGCATGCAAACATGTGAGGCATATGGCCTGCCTGCACAAGATAAAGGGGCATTGGAGAAGGCAGGCAGGAGTGAATACTGCTGGGGAGAGCACATAAGGTTGGGGCCATTCCGGCATGGATTCCATCCGGTGAACAGGCAGTGGATAATAAACAGATCAATTGTGCACCGAGAGGGAGGGGGTGCAAAAAATCAGATCGAATTTGAGAGGAGGAAAGAGATGTGCGAGAAAACACAGGGAATCAAGTAGCTTGAGAGAAGGTGTGTTCACAATAGCCGACTCTCGTGCCACGTACTGACTGTAATCCTTATATCTGGTGCGATCATGTCCAGGTGGAACCTCCTCACATTTTGCTGCCTAGTTCCAGCCCTATCTCAAACACTTTTTGTGTGCAACAACTGTTGTTTTAAGTTAGCCCCTCACGCCATAGGTGATCTCACACCCAGGGATCATGCACTGAAGTCATGTATTGTAAAACATGATCTCAAACCTTAAAGAGGCAGCCAGTGCAGAGAAAAAACACGGATCTCTTTACCTCGTCCTACATCTCTGACAATCACCACCAATAAGCTTCTAGGATGCTTGTTTGCCGAGTCTGCGGGGGGTGAGATTTAGGGCCAGAATGTTTGCAAACCACTGTTACTAATGTACTCAAATTATATCTGGTCCTTCTTTCCAGATCAGCGATTCATAGTGGGTCGCAAATGGACGTACCTCATGAATATTAATGAGGTAGGTCGCAAGGCTTCACTGCCTTCACAGGGATGGTGGCCTGCTGGGGCCAGCAGACAGCCATGTTAGTGATTGCTTTTAAATAAAGCAATCTTTTTTTTTCAATTAATGCCAGCTTTCCTTAAAGTAAGACTGAATGCATAAAAAAATGAAATGTTTCATTTTTATTTTTTGAGAGCAGGTAGTGGTCCATGGGATTGCTGCCACTGTGTTGGCCCCAAAAGTGATCTAGGGCAAGTGGGTGTATGTTGCAATCAGGCAGCCAATCAGGGCAGAGGGGACGGCACTGCCCAATTAGAAGAGTTATCTGTCTTAAACCGTAATGAAAAATAAAGTGTCTTCGTGCAGAAATCAAATTGTACATTCAGGTATTGGTGATCTTGTGCGGCAGAAGCACTTTATAAAAATAGCAATCGCTTCGATCTTGGATCTGCAAGAATTGCTCCAGCTGCCACACCCTGCTTCTCTTTCTGGCAATGATATGAGGACACATGTAGACATTTATCACAGATGGGCTGAGGCAGCTCTGTACCTCTGAAACACGTTCACCTGCTCCGCAGCACCTCCTATGGGCCATGGCACTCTGACAAGATATTCGGTGCCAAGTGCTACGGTAAACAAGCATTGGCAAAGCCAATAGGTCTCGCCTACGCAAGAGCTATTGGTTTTGTCAATGTTTAGTTTAGCATGTTGTACAGCAGTTCGGCTGCTGTGCAGCATGGCTAAAACTAAAGAAAAAAGTGCTATGATGCAGCCAGCGCTGACTGAGTCATAACGCTTTTTAGGTCTTGCCTGTGACAGTGCATGCGTTACGTGCGCTCTTGCTTGACAGAATATTGTGTACACCAATGAGCTTGCAGACCGTTCATTGCTTGAAATTGGTTGGCTTCATTGTCACTCTTATTTGCTGCCTTTTAATTGACCAGTGTGTGCCAGTTTCACTTCCTCTTCTTTCGGCTGGAGCATGGACCAAGTACTGATTGCTTCAGCTTGATTGATGTTCTCCTCTTGATTGCGCTGTAATTAAGAGACTACTTTTTAGGGTTGAGTCTGTGTGAGCCATGTCCAAGCGCATTGTTTACAAAATGGGCTTGGAACTCGCTCTTACTTACCATTCTTCGGCATCATTATCACTCTTCTTAACTGCCATTAATTTGTCAGCACGTCAAAGTCGTCACTTGTGACAACAGATGTTAACTACTTCCAAAAGTATTTTTACTAAGACATGGGTTTAATAGCTTTCTTGTCATATTTTTTCTTTTTCACGTATCGGGAGATTAACTGATTTTCTCAGAATCGCAGGGGTGCTGTGCTGAGACCCCAACAAGTACTGACAAAGCCAATAGGTCTCACCTTTGAAACTATTGGCTTTGATAGGGCCTTATTTCCTGCTGTACAGCGGTACCATTGCCCACTGGCAATGATTTGTATCCAGGCTGTATAGCAGCGTGGATAACAATAATAGTAATAAACAAGCATTTGCAATGCAATAGGTCTCGCATTTGTAAGAGTTAGAGCTATTGGCATTGTGAATGTCAATGTCTTTTACCTATGTGTTTTGGTTTGAAGTGGAATTGTGTGGTGTGGAGTGTATTTGTGTAGTGGAATTATGTGGCATGGTGAATAGATGGGATGAGAGCTACATATAATAGATAGAAAGGAAGATAGAGAGGCAGTTTGTGCAGGAAGTGGTGAATGAACTCCGGACAGATGAGCAGAAAGTGTGAGAGAAAGAAGGGGAGAGCAGGTTACAGACTTATGAAGAGGCAGCAGCTGTGTGCACAGCAGACACGATAAGAAGTGGAGAATAGCATGTGTTTGAGGGTTGGAAACGTTGAAAAGGTACGGGAAATAAACTGTGCTTGAAGACCTGAAGTTAACCATATGAGAGAGTGTTATTGTTTGTTGTGGAATTGTGTGGGCTGGAGTGGATGTATGTAGTGGGATTATGTGGCATGGTGTGCAGTGGAATTATGTGGATAGTAATTATGTGGTTTTGAGTGTAGTTGAATTATATGGAGTGGTATTGTGTTTTCTGGACTATAAAAATGTGGAATGTGTACTGGACTACTGCACTGTTAACAGTATTGCAATAATAAGTCAGAATGTGGCGCTTACGCATTGCAAACTGTCCTTGAAAATACTAGCAAATGTATTTCCAGAGCTAGTGGTGCCCTTTCAATTTCCTGTTATATAAACTTAGGGGCTTATTTACAAGCCCCTTGCGCCACCCGTACGTCACATTTTCCCATGTCACCTGAGGCGCAAGTGGCTTGTAAAAAAGCCCTTTTAAGCTTTATAACTCTGTCACATAATTTGGACGCAAACAGTTTACCTTGCTGGTCTTTTTATGAAAGAACGTGAGGTTTGGAAGGGGGCTGAAGCAAACTATAATATAAATGGAAATATTACCTTTGCTAAGTGCGACTTGTTCTGAAACTGTTGATCTGGTCTGGTTCTGAACAGGTTCTAGGCTGTTTGTCCCAAAGTCCAGTGATATATGACATATTTTTAGGGCTTAGCTTGTGGTAAAGTATAGCTACAAAAGTAACACCTGTAATGAATGCATCCCAGTTTTAACTGAGGGCATAATGCAGTGAAAGGGTTGCATGAACTTGCTGGCAGAACGGGTGCAGGCGGCAGCAGGCGTGGGTGCAGCTGAAGGGCGGGGTAGCTCAGAGCCCACCTCCACTCCACCCCTCCCAAAAGCAGAGCAATGAAGGGACAAAAACAAGGCGCTGTAAAGAAAGCCTGGCACCTTACTTCGCTGTAAACCAGCTGCTCGAAAGACAGCAAAACATATAAGGGGGCATGCACGGCCACACAGCAGAGAAACACAAAATAAACAATTTGCAAACAACCCAACCAAGGTGACGGACTTCAGTGGATAGCACTGTCACTATATCTCTGCTACCATATCAGATTGCCCGTGCACAAATCTCCAGCACTTGTCACCTTTTAGTGCCCCTGGTTACAGATTCCAAAAATGTTATTAACAATAGGAGGTGCACTGAACATAGTACAAATGGTCCGTTTTTTGCTTTATCAAATTCTTCTTTTATTCTACAATTTATTCATAAAAACAGCCAACGCGTTTCGTTCCCTTTAGGTACAACCTAATGGAACGTCATCAGGGCTTATACCTCAAGAAGTTGATATTGAGGTATAATGGAAGTAACTGGATACAGAGATCATCTAGGAGAGTGATACTGCGTAGAACCTTACCTAATAAAGTGGATTTCTTATCAAAAAGGCTGAATAATAGAACACAGTAATCCTCGAAATCGGATGCATTTCGATGTGGGTAGAGAACGCGGTCACGGACTACGGTGACTGTGTTTTCTGCACTCCGGACCGAAAAGGATTATTATATCCTGGCCATCCGTTTACACTTTTTCTGGCTACTGATACGGTGGTTTTATTTAACCAATTTATTCCGAAGAAATGCATCCGATTTCGAGGATTACTGTGTTCTATTATTCAGCCTTTTTGATTTCTTGCTGTGTTTGCGCATTGACTCTTTGTTTCGCAGGACTAGCGGTTAGCGCGCGTTGCGCATAGTCTTCCGTTTTTCACTTTCTCGCTCTTTTGCCGCTATCTCGCTGTTTGGAGCGTTGACACCTCCCCGGTCCGGGCGCTTTGTGCCCGTGCCTTATTGCTTTGTGGAGCGGGAGTTCGGGGGCTGGAGGATGCGCGTACTAGCATTGCGCAGTCCTTTTTATTGTGCACAGGCGGTCGTTACCGAGCATGCGCGGCAGCCATTTTTTCTGAGTTTGCAGATCACTACGCATTTCGAGTGAGCGCGGGAGCGGCGCTTTTGAAGCTCTTTGCCCACTTGCCTGTCACAGCCCCATTTACGTCCAAACTTGCAAACTTAACAGTTTTGGGCTGGATAATAGTGCATAGGCATTGCCTAGAGTGGTTCTTGGCAAGCCCTCCCTCCACGCTTGATTTGTTTACTTTTCCACATTGTTACTTTGTAACTGTGTTGTTGGCTTGCCAGGGGTTACCACTCCCCCCTTATTGCTTTCTGGCAGTACTCTTGGCTACAGTGTTTACACTTCCTCCAGTGGGCATTATTGACACTTTATTGTGTTATTGTGGCTGAATATTATGACGAGGAAGAATATTATGATGAATGGCCCTCTGGGTCCATGGAACAAGAGTTGGTTGAAGCGCTTGATGTGGGTGTCCAACACTCCGTTAATAAAGCACTGGTTCATGCTATTGAGCCCTTGACACTTCACCTGTGTTCTTATGCTTTACAACAGGGCTGGCTGCCCGCTTCCTCTGGTCGTCCTTCCTCTAGTGGTGCGAGGGTTGCAAATCCTCATAAATCAGATTTTGCTAGATTAGCCAAGGCTTTATCTACTGACCATTCCTATGGTCATTCTTCCAAGGACATTCCTGCTTCAAATTCTCCTCACGCAGAGGGTGGGGACACTTCCTCAGACACGGCATCGGATCAGGAAGCTTCTCGTCCTCCTTCTAAAAAGTCTCGTAAGGAGCATTATGTCGATGCTCCATCCCATCCTAAACTCCTTACCTTTGACCCGACCGAAATTGTCCATCCTAATTCCTCTTCCTGGCTTCCATCCTCGGAGGTCGCGGATTATGTGCAGTCCCATATTCGCCAACCATTTGACAAAGATGTGAGAACGCGACTGCGTTCAGAATGTCCTCGACCGGACTTGGCTGACAAGGTGGCGGAAACACCGGATGTCGATCCTTCCATGATGACTTATCTCAAAAAGTACGCCAAAGACCCAAAAAAGGGGATTGATAGAGCATGGCGTTCTTGTCAAGACAAGTTGTTAGACTTGCTTGGCCCCCTCACCAAAATTCTAGAACTAGGTTTTCGGGCTAAAGAGTCCGCCTCTTCCATTGACCCAGATGATTTGATTGGGTGGGCTCAGAGAGCCATATGCCACTTGGGTAACGCCAATTGTGCAATGTCATGTGAACGCAGGAGATCTATTCTCTTAAAATTAGACCCAAAGTTAGCAGAGTTATCCTCATCTGAATCTGGGCCGTTAGCTCAGGGTCTGCTGTTTGGTCAGCCTTTTCTTAAAGAGCTGACTAAATTTGTTGCCACTTTCAGTGGCCTTGATAAAGCTCAATCCTCCCTCAAACGGGCTTTTCGCCCGGTTTTTGGCCGGGCCGGACGATATCGGGGACGATCGTTCGGCCGTGGTTTTCACCAAGGCGCCCAGCGTGGCTCTCTGTCCCATCGTGGAGGTTATCAGGACTCCGGATATAACAACACCTCCTCCTTCTATCCCACCCGCAGAGCACGCAACAGGTTCAGGAAAGGCCGTTATGGTGGAAATCAAGGAGGACAACAGGATTCCTCCGCTTCAGGTGAGCTTGATTGCGTTTTCAGAAGTTTTGTTGGAGGGCAGAATTCAATTTTTTCTTCCCAATTGGCAACAGATCTCGAACGATGCATGGATTTTAGACACTGTGAAGGGTTACAACATAGAGTTCTTCAGTTCCCCCATTCAAACTCTACCTCCTTCGTCCCTGATGTTTTCCCTTCAAGATCAGGCTGTCATTTCCACAGAAATAGATTCTCTTCTACAAAAAGGGGCCATAATACGGTCCTCCCGTCATCCACAGGGCTTCACCAGCAGCATCTTTCTGGTTCAGAAGAAAGGGGGTGGATCCAGACTGGTTCTCAACCTCAAGGACTTCAATGGATGGGTCGTTTATCGACACTTCAAGATGGAAGGCATCCATCTTCTTCGAGATCTTCTTCAGGAAGGGGACTGGATGGTCCGTCTAGATCTGAAGGATGCATATCTGTCCGTTCCCATTTACGGTCCTCATCGTCGTTTTCTGCAATTCCAATGGCAGGGGATCTGGTACGAGTACAAGGTTCTCCCTTTCGGCCTCTCGTCAGCACCTTGGTATTTCACGAAGCTTCTGAGGCCTGTCGTAGAATCTCTAAGAGCCCGGGGTGTTCGACTAATAATTTATTTAGACGACATTCTCATCATGGCTCGTTGCCCTCGTCTGTTGGTAACTCATTTGGAGTGGTCAATCGATCTTTTGCAGTCTCTCGGTTTTCTGGTGAATCCGCAGAAGTCATTTTTGATCCCGTCTCAATCTATAGAGTTCCTGGGTTTTATGATCAATTCCCTCAGTTGCCAGCTCCTCTTGCCCACTCAGAAGATCAGATCTATCAAGAGAGAGTTGAGATTGATTTTGCACAAGCAGATTGTATCATTGAGATCTGTAGCCCGGATCGTCGGCCTGTTAGCTTCCTCGATCCAAGCGATATTCCCGGGTCCTCTTCACTACCGGACACTTCAGCGGCTCAAAATCCACCAACTCCAGAAAGGCCTCAAATATTCAGATCAGATTCCTCTTTCGGAGGAGGCGAGGTGGGAGATGTTGTGGTGGTTAGAACACATGGTGTCTTGGAATGGTCGAGCCCTATTCGGAGTGTCTCCGGAAGTGGTGATAGAATCCGATGCCAGTCGGTGGGGTTGGGGAGCCCGTTGCGGTCAGATAACTACAGGGGGCCGGTGGTCTCAGGACGAATTGGCACTCCACATCAATTGTCTGGAACTTCTGGCAGGGTCCTTTGCGATTCGTTGTCTTTCCCCTCGCAAGACGGATTGTTGCATACTTCTCCGCATGGACAATGTGTCAGCGGTTCGTTATGTGAACAAGCTGGGAGGGACAAAGTCCAGGATTCTTGCGGAAATCACCAAAGACTTCTGGCACTTTTGCCTTCAGAGGAAAATCACGGTGATCGCAGAGTATCTTCCGGGGTGCACCAATCTGATTGCCGATTGGAATTCTCGTCATCTCAGGGATTTCAGCGATTGGAGGCTTCATCCTCGTGTATTCAGGTCGCTGATTCAGCTTTGGGGTCCGTGTCAGTTCGATCTCTTTGCCTCTCGCCTCAACAGGAAGATTCCAACTTTTTTCAGTTGGCGTCCGGATCCGGAAGCTTTGGCAACGGATGCTTTTCTGCAGGACTGGCCGTCAACTCTGTGTTATGCCTTTCCACCGTTTGTGATGATTCCCAGGGTCCTAGCACGCACAAAACATTATCAGTCAGAATTAATTCTGATCACTCCTCTTTGGAGGGCTCAGGCATGGTTCTCTGTACTTTTGGAGATGCTTTGTGCTGTGCCGCTCCTTCTTCCCCAGCGATGGAATCTGTTGCTGGACCCTCTCAAAACCCTGCATCCCTTGATATAATCGGGACAGCTCCTTCTAGTTGCTTGGCGGGTTTCGGGGATCGCTGGAAGATCCCAGGCCTTTCGCGAGACGCTACCAGATCTATCAGCGAAGCTTGGTCTCCCAACACACACAAGCGTTATTCTACAGCCTGGAAACAATGGTGTAGTTGGTGCTCTCAACGGGAGGTGGATCTCGCTACAGCGGATGTCTCTTTGATTGTGAATTTTCTTGCGTCCATTGCTTCTTCCGGTCTTGCCTATAGAACGGTTAATAATTTTCGGTCTGCCATCTCTGCAGGCCATGTGTCGGTCAATGACAAACCGGCTGGTGAGCATCCTTTGGTCTGCAAGCTACTCAGGGGTATCAGGTTGGTAAAACCTCCTTGTCCTAAATATTTTGAATTATGGGATGTGTCTACTGTTTTACGATTCTTGGCGGCTTGGCCCTCCAATAAGTATCTGTCACATAAACAACTTTCTGCAAAATTAACTATGTTACTATGTCTAGTGTCTTGTAAGCGCGTTTCTGAAATCCATGCGCTGGACCTAGCAGGTCGTAGGTTTTCACCAGAAGGTGTTACGTTTGTTCTCACCAGACACACAGAGGGGCCGATTCCGATCTCGGCCGGTAGTGCTCCGAATCGGATTCGGCTTTACCGGATCCGATTCGGAGCCCTGTTTCCCGACCGAACCGTACGCGGGTCCGGCCGGCGAGTACGATGCGAAATCGCCGACCGACTCGTCCGGGCGTCCCGACCGCTCCGACCGACTCGCTCCCGGCTCGAACCGCTCCGACCGACTCGCTCGGACTCGACTCGCACCGCGCAATGGAGACGTTTCCCGGCCGGGTAAGTACGATGCGCGCCGCGGGCAGTCCGACCGAGCCGCGCACTCCGGCTCGAAAGAGCTGTCGGAGCCGTACTTTGGGGGTCCGTGTCGGACCCCCTGTACGCGTAGCCGCGCGAGTCGCACACAGGGGGACCCATGGGTCCCCCTACCTGTGCGTGTACGGCGCGAATCGCTTCGCCGCGTACCCGCTGTAGGGGCGCCCTTGTTCGACTCGCACCCATTGAGTCAATGGGAGCCCGCGTACGCGTTGTACGACCGGCTCCCATTGACTTCAATGGGAGTCCGACCGACTCGAGTCCGATAACATACGGATGCATCGTACTCGTTCGGTCGGACTGCACGGGTCCGATTCGGTCGGAAATCTCTCCGGGTCCGGCTCGGTCGGAGAAATTTCCGGCCCGAATCGGAATCGACCCCAGAGTGTAATACTACTTCTATTACTTATCCGATTTTTCCTAATAACCCTAAACTATGTGTGGTGCAATGTATTAAGGATTATGAGGTAAGTACTGCTGAATTTCGGCAGGATATGAGGGGTCAGTTGTTGATTGCTCTGCAGAAACCTTTTCGCCCAGTGACCCCGGCTACATTATCAAGATGGGTGCGATGGCTCATGGGTGAGGCAGGAATAGATCTTGCGAAATTTGGTACCCATTCAGCTCGTGGAGCTATGGCTTCAAAAGCTTTTTTCTATGGGGGTTAGTTTGCTAGACATTATGAATGCAGCTGATTGGTCATCTGACTCTACGTTTAAGACTTTTTATTATAAACCGATTGTGGATATTGCATCTGTAGTGGTGGCGCAGCTTTAAACAAGCATAATCGGAGCCTCCGGTCCTGACATAGAATTCAAAATTTGCGAACATACGTGATAAGAATTTTCAATTCTATTAAGGACACGGAGGCGAGGATTATCCCACCCAATTCTGTATTGCTTATGGTTATTTACATTATCTACCTTAATTGTATATATATCTTATACCGTGTATATGCTCCTTTTGTTTCCCTCCCTTCTAATGTAATATGTTCTATGAGGGAACGGTGTGTTACGAGTCTATCTTTCATTTCAGGATCTGCTCCCAAATAAAGCTTGTTGGTCTTCCTCCATGAAGTGTCTTCTGGATACCTGCAGGTTCCGGTTGTCTTGTGATACAAGCATCAAGCCTTCTGTTTCCAGCCTGTTGGACTGCTGTTTTACATTCACAGACTTGTTTTCTTTCCACGTTCTTCAAAAATGTTGGACTGTTTTTCATCACTTTCACTGTTATGCTTAACAAAGAAAGAGGATATGGTATTCTCTTATGGACCTTTTATAGGGGTTTCTCTATGGTTGTCATGTGATACCCAGTGTGTGTTCATGGGTATTGTAGTGTTTATTTCTTTTACTGTTATTTGATTGGCTGCTGAGATTTCTTCAGTAAAGAAATGAGAAGCATAATCCTCGCCTCCGTGTCCTTAATAGAATTGAAAATTCTTATCACGTATGTTCGCAAATTTTGAATCCTTGACGATAGTTCCTACCATATTGTTACCCACCCTGCACTCGCTCCCATACAGGTCAGACTTTGGAGCAAGGCCCGCCTACTAAGTGACTGTTTAAATTCGTCTTCTATGTGTTCCGCCGAGCCTCGGCTTAGAAGTACGTGATATTTGTTTTTTTAACATTAAAAGGTGCGCCGTGCTGAAACAAAGCGCGGCGCCCATGTTCGCCCATGCACATCAAACCTATGTGGATGGGTGCCCCTTAACCGTCTTCTACAAAGGTTTTTACAGTTCTTTTAATCTTTCACAACCGGAAAAAAAATGGTTTGTTTTCTTTTTCTAAAACTAAAATTCATCCGTACGTCAAGCAGCAGCTCAAAAATGTGTGTGTGTCTCTCCTGAGAGGCACACGCTCGGCAGGGACTGAACAGAATACAAACCAAAAAAAACACAAAAACTAAAATTAACTACTCGGCTGCAGCTCTTATAAAAAGAGACTCCAGAGCAAGCAGCAGGCACATGATCGGCAGGGGCTGAAAGCGGTTCAACTTCATTAACATCACACGCTTCCCTACCGTCTTCTACACAGGTTTAGTTAATAGCTATTTTCCGAAGAAAAAAATTTGAAGTAAGTTTAAATAAAGACAACGGAATAAATCTGGCAACCTCTCATTCAATTTTGGGAAAGAACGGGGCCCCTACATAAAGGATAGAAATGCCTAACTGCAGGGAAAAATGACAATTAAGAAAAAGTGGCCAGAGGCAAGGCGATAATCAAAGCTAATATGGACGAACAAACCATAAACAGACAGAATGCTTGAAACATATAATCAACAAGAACATACAAAAATAGGATATTCAATACTTTAATTTGTAGAAAAAATAATCATAAATATTTTGTATAAACATTTTTCTGTATATGTTTAAAATACATATCTTGACATGAGTTGATGATCATCAATAAAATTTATATAGCATTGCTAACCAGATAATGCAATCTTTGTTGTTGTGCTTATTGTCTGTAAAACAATATTTAAACTGAGGTATTCTGAACGGAGTTAGCATAAAAAAATTTTGATTGAAAGTGAATGACACTCATAACCGTTGATGTGAACTGGCGGTAAATTATATAAACACTATGACATTCAGAACCATTGATATGAACTGGCGGTCAATTATGTAAACACTACGCGCGTTTCGGCTTTGCCTTCTTCAGGGATCCGTCTCAGTTAGAATCTGTAATGGTATAATGCAACAACAAAAGAAAAGAAATTGGTTTCTTGGTCCATATAAAATATACTTCAGGAAACTTACTATTGAGAACAGAATGATGCAATAGGATAAGCAATTTTGATAGACAACACCGCAGAGACCGAGAGAGCAGGAGTAATGGAAGACTTCATACAAAACCTTTGAAATAAAGAGAATAAAAATGACACCCAAAAGTGTGACAATAAAAGTGCACAAGCTTATGTACAGTGAATAAGTGATAACCCACACTGACTAGTGTAATTAAAAAAACAGAATTGAGTATATCTGATAGATACACTACCTATGGAAATACCAGAAATTTATTATACTGGAGGTCTGAACTTCCTTTAGTCATAAAAAGTGTGTCCTAAATAAAAATACAAGAATTGAATTATATATATTTGAAAAACATTTCAGTACTTAACTAATTGAACGTAGGCAAGGATGGTGATGTTACCTTATGCAGAACTGATGCTGTATGTATTCCACTTGGTATTTACTATACGTGGAATAAATAGTGAACACATGTATAGAACTGGTTTTAAGGGAAAAACCAGCAAGCTGGCAATAAACTCTGTAAAGGTGAAAAAATAGGAAAGGTCAGAATTTCACAAAGATGGAGAGGATCATGAAATATAGTGGAAAGAACATATTACTAGTCCTTACCCTAATATGGATCGCTCACTATATGCGCAGCAAGCTAATATAATGAGTCTCTGCTATGGGTAATAGGCATGTGGTTCTTCACTGGGTTGACGCGATGTTCAAATCGAAGAATGGAAATGGGTTCTGCATGTAAAAAGACATGATGAAACAAGTTTCTATCTGCTGAATAGGATGTACATGCAATGGTTCTCAATGTAATACCGGGGGCAGATGACAATACAATTAATAAAGGTGCACGTGGTGCAAACCTACATGACTTGCGTGCCCTTTGTATACTGAGAGAGCTATATGGAACCGGTAGTCCTAAAGGTATCATAAAAATGCAGTCAAACGCTAAATGGAGCCTCATCTACTGTTTTTGAGGGGGCATGCGGGTCAAGATAACAGTAACCAGCAGGCTAACATGAAACGAATGTCCCGCGCCGCGTTCTTCGATAAACACGGAATGATGCCTGTGGGTAATGGCTCTGATGCCTCAGCAACCCAATAATAAAGAGCAAGCCCCAGCGAGAAACTGAATTAGCGGAGACATGGGATTGATAACACGACCGAACATTAACAAGTTAATACAAAGAGAGACAAACAGATTAAGGCGCCTCGCCAGTATGGTACAAAGCGATATCTTAAGATGACAGACGGGGCTAATATAAACAATGCAGCGGAACGCTGACTTACCTCAATAACCATCTCCAAACGATAAATCCTTTGGGCACTAACGGGTCCTATGATACCGCTGTAAAACGAAGAGGCTGCAGCAGGAGATTTAAATCCTTGCTAGCCGGACACGACGTGTGGGGCAGAGCGTCATGTAGGCTGGTGCATATCCCGCACTTAATGCGGTAACTAACTTCTGTGGCGGCCATGTTGGAACAGGTTCAGAAAAAGAGTCCCGAGAAAAGAGACTGATACGTAATCGTAGTGCATGATGAGAATTATGTTGACATATATATATATATAAAAATAGAACCACTCCGCTAATGTAGTAGAATGCCACGATGTAAAGGATTCAGCCCATATGGGCCACAAATCATGCAAGAACTCTGCGTGAAGGGAGGAATAACCAAGAATGATGAAATGGACATGTACGTGGCGAAACTAATGGTAACAGGGGAATCCACCAAGTTGGAGATGCAAATAAGAATGAATGAGATGGATAGATGTTGCGAATATAGGAGACCACAACTGAATACATTTCTGTATTGATGTGAAAGAAATTCTAGAACAGCTGCTCGTTATCCTATGGAAGCTACATCATGAGGTGTAGCAGGAGATGGTAAATAACCTACAAAAGTGGTAAAATGAAATAAGGTGTATGATGGAAAAGCTAATTATTGAACTTAATTGCTTGGTGCCAAGGGATCTCCATGTTGAGTCCCTGTGTGGCAGTGCCAAGCAAAAAAATCCAATATACCTCTCTGCGTTTCCTGGTGGCTTCGGTACTAAACCCTGGTCTAGATTGTATTTTCTCCAAAATGAACCAGCGTATATCTTCAGGTGTATGTTGCTTGTCTAAGTAATGCTGAACGATTGGTGCCAAGATTTTCTTTGTTTTGACCGCTGATCTATGCTCCGTTAAACGGGCATTAAGAGATCTTGCAGTTTCCCCAACGTAACCCAGGTTACAGGGGCACTACAAAAGGTAAACTATGTCCTTCGTTTTACAGTTGTGCATACCATTAGATTTAATGGTTTGCTTGTTGAAAATCAATTCTAACTTTTCTATCGTCTGTGAACATGATTTACATGTATTACAGCGAAAATTTCCTCTGACCGGGTTAGGTCCATCTATAGATCTTTGTGTGGATTGGGTAGTTGTTTTCATCCTTGAATGTACCACATGATCTTTTGTAGTGTAGCTCCTATTTCCCTAATAGGCTCTGCGCATTGGAATAATATATCCTATAGGTTTGACATAGGACTAAGGTCGGTATGTCCCTATCGAGTATATTAAACTTAATTACTTGTGCCAGCTAGCTCAGAGGCCACTAGAAACTCCTTGACGACAAGAAGGGAGTAGTTTCTAGCAGCCGCAAAACATGACCAATATGTTTTCCTTTTAGAATCAGAACGTGTCCCAGAGTCGTGGAAACACTAGATAACTATTTCACTCAGCTCAGTCGTGCATGCTTAGTTTTCCTCAGAGTTACACAGAAATAATAGACGGGCGTTTTCAATAAAAGATTTATTGAACAGTCTTGTTTCTGGTGTAAGTAAAATGTGCTGTTACGATCACAAGACAGTATGCGAGATAAATAATGTACAGGGTGAGCAGTAGAAATAAATAATACTGCGATAGCATTATCTTTTAGTACAAATGCTGTTACATAAATAACACAGACTAAAAATGCGAGTACTCATACGATGCGGTGCTAAGCTAGTTCTACCCCAGTGTACCTAACCTAACCTAGGTGTAGGAAGAGGGAAGAAGTAGGTGAAGTATTCCTTACTATGGTATACTAAGAGTATGTTAAGTCTAGTATGCCTAGTATGCCAAGAGTCCCTCTAGGTTCTTATCAGCTCCATACCTGAAGAATGAGAGAGGTTGGAATCTCTTTGCCAGACTCGAACTCCAACACCCCGCAAGGGAAGTCAGATCACTGGAAGCTGGAAGCTGGACTCTCTGCGTGCAGGGAATGGCAGCGTCTTCTCAGTGCGTCAGGCCGGGATACGGGCTCCTCTGAAGTCGAGGTCTCCTCTGTTTTACAGGGGCTAGGGAAGGTATATTTATACCTGAGAGTACCTTAGGAATGTTAGCATTGATGTGAATTGGACAACAAAAGACGTCATGAATGAACCCCTAAGGAATAATGGTTCATGCATGATAGATGAGGCATTGAAGAAATCAATAGTCCTGAGCTAGGGAAACTCCCGCAGCCTAAGGGTCTGTTCTTCATGAACTCGTTGTGACGTTAGGGTGGACGGATGTCAGAGACCATGCCTGTATTTGGAGTGCACGGTTTAATGCCTAAATAAGGCCTGGGATTCTATGCCTATATAAGGGCAGGGCGAATTGTGCCTATATAAGGACAGGATATTGGAAAGCCCGTTATGGACACCCTAAGAGGAAATACAACACCCACTCCTCTTTCGTGTGTATGATAATACTAAAATGCTAAACATTAAAAATGCTAAACATTAAGAATGCTAAACATTAAAATGGAGTACCGCATATTTCTAAAAATTTTCATAAAACCATTTAAAAAAGGCATTTCTTTAAAAAACCTATTAGAATGCAAAAGGTACTGTACATTTGAAGCATTGCTTTTCATTACAGGCATAAAATTCGAAAATAAATGCAATTGAAATGAAATAAGCAGTAATAATTACATTTGACAAAAATTGATCGATAAGTTATTCAAAAATCAAAGTAATTTTATGTCATGAAAGTTAAATGAACTGTTTTTAGACACATAAGATGACTAAATGTCTTTGGAAGGACTGCCTAGTCTGTATTATAAGGCTAGTTCTACTTTAAGCAGATTGAAGTTCCATTTTCCTTCGAAAAAATGGGAAAAAATGAAGGCCAAATTGTTGCTGTATTTTTGGAACACTGTATGCTGAATCAGAGTCAGTTTACGGGTCTGGTGTAAACATTAGATCATCTATTTCTATAGACAAAACATCATCCACTGTAGTTGGTGTGAGTTGGAACACCTCGTGAAGCAGGTTAATCGCACAGAGATGTGAAACATTGCTTTCAATTGTCGCAATGTTCGCGTCCGTTGTTACCTGTGTGCCTGTAGTTCTTTCTCGTACCTCAGCAGCAGCCGGAAGCGTCTGTGAGATCTCAATGAATGCTGTCATCAGGATAGGAAGCCGCTGGGGACAACACATAGCATGGTCCGTTATCTGGTCCAGCAGAGTATCGACGTCCGTTGGCGCATCCGATGGAAATGTTAGACAGGTGTCCAACACGCATTCTACACCGCATAGCAGGCATCGTAGAACAGGTAAGATGCAATCTTGCCAGATTGGTCTAAAGGACAGGAACCATGTGGTATTAAGGTCCCGTAGACGATTTATGCCCAAAAGCTGTACTATTTGCTCACGGCACTTTCGTTCAAGGAGAGCTTTCTCCATGTCGCTCGGAGTGATGTCGGCGAATTGGCTGGCCATAGCGAAATAGCAGGAAGAGAAATAGAATTCCGGCAACGAGTGCTAGAGTTAATGGTATGCCACCAAACACCGAATGTGCAAAGTTCGGGATGATTCCGAGTATTGCCTGGAAAGGTGCTAACAGACCCGAGCAGATGCCCTTAAATACATGTACAATTCCTGTTGTATCAGACATGTTGAAAATTCGTCCTATCATTTCCACGAAATGTATAGGGCAGTTTGTACGTATTAAAGTCTGTATCTCAGCCGAAGTCCTTGCAATTTGCAGATCATAGGTTTCTTTGGCCGAGGTCAAAGGCACTGTTTGTTGTAAAAGCATGGCTTTCATTCTGCTTAAAGTATCAAATCTTATAAAAGAGACGTTCAGCGAAGGCCACAAAGGCGACTCCCTGACTGTGTCTATTGGGGCAAACAATACTTGCATACAGCAAGTGACCCTGGAGTTGACCGTTACTAGATATGGGATGCCTGGCAGCATGCCGCAGCAACTCTGATCATTCAACATGAGGTAACTCCCATTAGAAAGTTGTCCGAACGTTGGATTAATCACAGCAGCTGGTGTACCCTGCTGATGGCAAGACAAATTTGCCACAGAACCATTACAAGCCCCGTGCAAGGAAATGTCCTGACATACAAGTGAACCGCTTAGTGCACGTTTACAGTTTTTACCGCTTTAAAACACTTCACGATCCCCGCTCCAACATCTATATGTATACGGTAAAGCCCAAGATGTCTTAATGTATTCCTTACCCAACCTTTCATATTTGCCTGCTTGCATTTGTCTGAGGCAATACTGAAACTGAAAAGTAGTCACAGGTAGTGTAATTTTGCCATGAATAAGCCATTCTGTAGCTGGTTTTTCTGCCACTGTGAATGGTAACTTTTCCAGTTTTTCAATGCTCAGCCCTGTATACTTTGCTCCTCTCTGTGCCATTTCGATCTGTTTATCAGTTAGATTGTATTCTGCAAACAGAGCCGTTGTGTTGATGAAACGCCAAGGCACATAGCCCGCTCGCAATGATTGCAGCGTCCAGCTTAATAACATAATAGAACGTATTTGAGATTGGCCTTGTTGTAACATCGCCAAATCTTGTTCTAGAATGTCGATAGCAGAGGATACAATGCCGTCCAGTGAATATATTCTGGAGGACAAAGTTGTTAACCCATTGTCGGCCACAGAGAGTGTTTTCTCTAAATTAATACGATCAAGTTCACGTATTCGTTCTGCGGCCTCCATCTGTGACACCTTCCAAGCTTCATTATAAGCAGCATAAATGCCGGCATATATGAAACGTTTTTGACGCGGTTTTCTTGGTCCAAGCAAGAAATCCCTAAGATCTGCGTCTTTTGCAAGTAAGGATAAGTGTTGTTTCACATCCTGTAGTGTAGATGTATGCAGCCAATCGAGGCATAACTTCCCTACACTGTATGTTGTTACTACCCCCGGATGTTGTCTTTGGACGTATCTTGGGTCTGGCCTATGAATAGTAAAGCCCTGAGTTTTATTCAGGAATCTTTCCTGACAGTTATTCGTGTCTATGGGCCAGATCAACCATTTTTTCCAATCAGGATTAGATCTGTTGAGTTGTAGTATATTGTCAACTGTCACCACTGCCTGTGTTTCGTTATTTTTTGCAGGAGTTGGTACAGAAGGTGTGTTCATCTCTTTGATCTTGGCTAATCCAAGACAAGATGTTTGTTGGATTGTTTAATTCAAAAACATTATTTGTTCAGGGATGATGCAGGCTCTAAATAAAGCTTCTATCCCCTGTACTTGCCATTCTTTAGTACCCCACAACGTTTTTGTGTCTATGGTGTCTTTCCAAAAGTCAAAACCCTGTCTAGACAGTTGGGCATTAAATATTGCAGAATAAATCTGTTTTGTATTTGTTAACATAATTTTCAGTCCTGTTTTGTTTACATTTTTATAGTAAAACATTTCTGGATCAGATGTATTGTAACCTGAAAAATATGGAAATTTACTGGCAAATGTTTTTGAACTACCTTTAGGTGGTGTAGGACAATGTTCCCATTGGTTAAACATAAACACATTTCTTGGATATGCAGATTTATGCAAAAAATGATGACCATAGTGATTATAACAATATAGTTCTTCATAGTCTGATGACCCCTCTAAATATTCATTTTTAGAAAATGCCGCAGATCTTTCTAGGTCAAACATAATATCAGTCACAGTCTCAAAGTCCCAATCATCAGAATAGGTACTTAGATCACTTAGTGAAATTTTAAACAAATGTGGAATGTTCAATTCTTCCGTCGGACCGAATATATCAAAATCTGTTTTGTCCCACACTATACCATCGTGTATAGGAACAGCTGTGATGTTCACTGATGACAAGTCTCTTGCTTCACGATGGGAAGATTTATGAGGCTTCAAAAGTACGTTTACGTCTTTTCCTTCAGTGTTCACATGGATGTATCTGCCACTTATAAGCACGCTTACTGTTGTTACCAAAGCTAGCCAGAGCAGGAAAACAAAAAGTCCAGATGTAATCCAGAGTTCAATCCATGGAGAAACCAGATAAGTCTTTTTCAGAAAGTGAAGAAAGTCTTGTACTTGCTGCTTGAATTTCAATGACACTGGCGTCGTTTCAGGTTCACTCGGATCTTCTGAGAACGTATCAAAGTTAATGAAGTAGCCAGAAGCAGTTCTGTCAATTGTTTGAATTGCATCAGGATTTGTAGAAATCACTGGAACCAGTTCATCACTTGTTACGTTGGTGTAGACAGGTGTATTTGGACGAACTGTTACTTGTTCTTCAAGAGGTATGAGTTCCATAGCGTTGTTGCATAGTCCTTCATTTGTTTCAGCTGAATTCTCGATTGTTATCAGTCTTTCAGTATGAACTTCTTGGATAGTAGCGAGAGGAGTGCGTTTGCTACTAGGTCGGAGTCCACGAGGCCTACTATTTAGTATTGGCCACATACTGTGGTTTGATCAGGTCGATGGACACAAATCTTTTCTCCTTTCTTCCAGCAAGGGGCGGCAGTAGTACTGTTCTTGTTCCTTGAACTGCTAGGACAGGTACTGGTTGTCTGTAAGAAGGTCCAAATTCCTTCTTGTCCGCAATTTTTTCTCTGACTAGATCCCCAACTTTTGGAATCCAGACAGGCCTTGCTGGGACAGCCGGTTGATCCCCAGTGGTGGTTGACTGTAGGAATACGTTGCTTTGTTTCGTTCTTAATTTGTTTAAGTCCTGTAAAACAGCCAAACGATCTTTGATATCAAAGGGTTTATTTTCCACCACTGTGCCTACGTTGTCTAAGTCTGGTACCCACATTCTCGTCCCAAATAGGACCTCATATGGAGTGACCCCCTAGAGAACTTCTTGGCAGATTGTTCATTGCGCGCTGTACGCCACTAAGGTGTTTGACCCACCCGTCACCCGAACCTAATACTCTAGCTGTTATAGACTGCTTTATGTCCCGGTTTTTCCTTTCCACAACCGAATTTCCCTCAGGATGGAATGGAGAGGAGTACCGCAATGCAACGCCCAGACTGGCCATGGCGTCTTTGTAAGCCCGAGAGCTAAACGCAGGACCCTGGTCAGAATGTAGCGTGCCTATTGCGTATATGCCGATAAAGACTCGCAAATCTTTTATAACAGTTCGAGCGTCAGCTGAGCGCTGAGGCCATAACCATAGGAACCTAGATTCAGTATTTGCGGGAATGCCTTTGTCCAGTAGGACGCAGGCGCGTAGATAGTCGAATGCTGTCTAACAGTGGTGTCTGTACTGGGCTGCTGCATTCGCAGCATGGTGTCTGGTGGCTCTCTCGCTGTAATTTACAGTCTAAGCAGTTGTTGATGAATATGTGAATTTCTGTATTCATCCCAGGACACCAGTACATCTCTTTTAAAGTCAAGATAGTTTTAGAGATCCCTTGATGTGACAGACCCTCCCCCAAATGTGTTTCATAAATCAAGGCTGCTCTACGTTCCATGTTTGGTATTACCCTATCCCCCACTCCAGGGATTCGAGCAAAAGGAACGTTGTTCGCATCAATTACATAAGAGTACTTGAGTGGAAACTTTTTTGGTAACGCTGCACTGCTGCCTTTGCTTGAAGCATTGACAGCCAACATTATCTCACCGTCTATTTTTGTTTTTGAACGAGTGATCGCAGCTACGGAAGCCGTTTGCACAGCCCCCTTTGCGGCTTCATCAGCCAATGAATTCCCTGCAACGTGAACGCCATCACGTTGATGACTCAGTGTGTGGATCACGTGAGCCTTTGGTAGTTCGTTTTTCAACTGAACTACTTGTTCCCAAAGCAATTTGTGCTTTATTGTGCCACCTTTCGCATCTTTGAAACCATTTTCAAGCCAGTTTTGTATATATTCATTATACGACTGTACACAGTAAAAGGAATCGCACACGATTAGTGTGGGGAATTCTCGATCTGTACTTTCAAGTGCCAGTTTGAATGCTTGTAGTTCAGCTCGCTGAGCTGTACAATCTCCTAGAGACTGTGTTTTTGTGACCATAGGTCTGAAGATGCCATTTCGCATGCGACCTTTAACGATAGCACACGCTGCACTGTAAGCTTGCTTACCCCCTATTGCGGGTTGTGCGGATCCGTCAGTATAAATTATGAATTCGTACTGATCGAGAGGCAGAATTTCAGTAGGCAGGGGACATTCATGTTCGTACTGCAGGAAGGCTTGTGTTTTTAAATCTGGGTCAAAAACATATTCAACATCTGTTGCAGCAAGAGAATTAACCCATTGTATCCATCTTGGATGCAATGCCTTAGCATTTGGAATGCTTGCTTTTGTAACCGCTTCTAAAGCAGGTACTGGGGTTACGATAATAATGCGTTTCCCTTGGGCTAAGGCTCTTTCTTTTGCTACAGCGGTTTGAACTGCTGTTAGAATTTTTTCAGTAGAACTGAAGCGCATTTCCGCTTGTGTGTACAAATGTGATTTATACGCTATTGGTATTTTTTCACCCTCATTGAAAGTTAAGTAGGTGAATCCGCATTGACCCGAAATTATTCGGATCACCAAATTTCGTTCACTTACGCGTGTTTGTAAGTGATTTGTTGCTAACATGTTAGCCTGGAGTGAACGCAAAATTTCTGTGTGTTCCTGTGTCCAGTTTTTGATTGAAAAATCAGGTTTGATTAATGCGTAGCGAGGTTTAACCCTTTCTGCATAGTTTATAATGTATGTTCTTCCAAAATTTAAGAAACCCAGGATTGATTGTAAGTTTTTTAGCGTTTTCGGAGGTTGGAGCAGCGCACACTTTTCTAAAAAGTTAGCTGCCAAGCTCTTGCCTTCACTTGAAAGCTCATATCCTAGAAATAGGACATTGAGATGGGCAATTCTGGACTTTTTAAAGTTGAATTTGTAACCCTCAGAGGCGAATCCCAGTATAATGGTGCTCACCCTGTTCAAGTGTTTTACTAGGTCATCGTCTGTCAGATATATGTCATCGACATAGGACAATGCCTCATTGTCATAAATTTGTAGTAACTCCATTACCCTCGCTGAGAATAAACCTGGGCTATTCTTGAACCCTTGTGGGAGTCGACAAAAGTGACGCTGGGTCCCCATTATGGAGAATGCTGTTAAGTACCTGCTTTCAGGTGCTATGTTTTGACAAAAGAAACCATTTGAGATGTCTAATGTTGTTTTATATTTTTTACGCACAATGTTATTCATTAATGCTGTGCTATGTGCATTTTGCACTGCAAAAGTTTTAGAACAAGTGTTTAGATGTCTGTAATCCAAAACTAGACGATATGTTTTGTCTGGTTTGGAGACAGGAAACAAAGGATTGTTCATTGAAGAGGTGCATGTTTCAATCACCCCTTGGTATTCAAGTTGATCTAAGATCTCCCTGACCTGTTTTTTAGCTTCTTGCTTAATAGGATACTGCCGTTGTGCAGTTGGTTCATGTTTCAGATGTATTTTATGGTGAGGTGAATCCTCATCCCATCCTACATGATTTTTATATAATGCTGGGGCCTGGGCCACTGCCCATTTCCTGGCATATGTATATTTTAGGTGAATTGGAATATGGTTGGAGAAGGCAGGCATAATTATGTCCTCGCCGTGTGGGCACTCCCTGACAAATTGTGGTGGCCAGTCCTTTTCTGCTAGAAGTATGTCATAGCCCTTTGATAGTTTTTCCCAAAAAGTGCTTTCACCTGTCTAGGTTTGTCTCCCTCCATCCGGAGTGTTATGTCATATAACTTTTGTGGAGTACTAACCCTGGTGTCTACAGTCTCAACTGTGATGTACTCATTCAAGTCCACTATCTCCAGAAGTTCCCTCAGGTTCTGGCGAACTATTGTGACTTCTGCTGCACTGTCCAGCATGGTCTGAGCCCATTCTCCGTTCTTGAGTTGCGTTCTCAGTATTCTCGGCATGTCTTATTTTTAGACCTGATACTTTTTTTGGGGAGAATTGAGGTTTTACTTTAGTTTTTGGAGCGTGTTTGTCGTCTTTCGATGTCACACGTTCGTCTCTGTGTTCTGTCCGTCCTCTTCTTTCCGAAGTCTGTGGTGAGATCTGAAAGGGACGAGAGGAACGTGTATCAGTATCATGATACCTATCAGGTTTTCTCAAATTATCCCTATTCCTGAGGTTATACCTCCTTTCAGAGGGCTCCTTTTGAGGAGACCTACCTCGGGATTGAGAACGTTTCTCGTTTGATTTTTGTTTAGTAGACTCCCACTTCTTTTTAGAAGATGTAGGAGTTTGTTTTATTGAGTCCTTCTCAGGACTTTCAGATAGTTTTGGTTTCAGTGGTCTTCCACCCAAACTATCTCTGCCTAATTCTGCATAATATTGTTCTATAATTCTGGGTAGCTCAGTTTGATGTTCTGTAACATCGAATTCTCTCAATTTTTGGCGGATCGCCACTGCTGCTGCCTCTCCTTTAATATTCGATAATATTATTGTTGAGACCTGCTCGAAATTTTTCAGTAATTTCATACCTAAATTTAGAGCAGGCTCTGCCCCATATTCATTTTGAATTTGTTTTAGGACATCAGGTATTACCGCAATTGACGGAATACCATGTGTTTTAGTATAGATGGCAGCAAAGACTGAGCCCCAAGTGGTGCAGTCTTCCAGTTGTGGTGTGATCCCCATCGGTAAACTGATTGTTAGGATTCTGTGTTTCTCATGTGGGCTAGTATTTGGAAATACTGCTTCGATTTGAGTAATTTTTTGAGCTATCCAAAATGGAATTTGCTCACGTTTTGTGGGCATTTTACCCATGACTGAGTTGAGAGTCTGTGGTGTAATTTTTAGTGTATTCCCCTGTTGGGGAGTTGGATTTGGATATGTCAATGGTGGTCGGACTGTAAAAGTCCGCATGACTTATTGGACCAATTGTCTGTAAATTTTTATTAACTCTTTTATTTGAGTATGTAATTCCTCATCTGTCATTATATCCAGTTCAGGATGAGGTGTGTAGCCGGCTAAAATCGGCCATGTTGCTCCTGGTCTACCTAGTGGACCGAGCCTGGTAATGTTTTTGTGATGTTTTAGGGCGCCTTTAAACCAGAGCTGATGCTCCTGGTATGTTAATGGAATTTCAATATCCTCGAAAGGAATGTATTCCTCTGGTAGATCATCTTCTTTGTAGAAGTGAAATGTTTGTGATGTTGGATTGCATTCCGGAAGTAGTATCCATGAATAGAATACCTCTGTCTGAAATGATTCATGTGCCTCTATCACGAAAACTGCTCTACCTCCTCTTGGCGATAGGCCATGTTTTATAAGTTTTAGAGTTATGGCTCTTCTTAAGTTTTGAGGGATGTGTACCACACCCTCCTCAGTTTCATTTAAACCTGTAAGGTTAAAAACTACTGCTTGGGCTGGATCAGCCGCAGTTACACCGTCTCCGGCGTCTTCATTCATTTTGTTTTTGAAAAATGTAGAACAAGTTTCAAGGAAACAAAGATAAGGTGCACAATATTTTGGAACTCTGTATCCTTCAACGTTGAGCAAACCAAACAGCTAATATATAGGGTACTTCCCTATGTAGCCTTGGTGGATACTTTACCCTGCCCACTCCAGACGTCTTTTGGAGTATATGGGTAGGGGTCTTTGAGAGAAAATAGCATGGCTGAGTTACTCAGTATCTAAAGTTGAATTACTGCCTTACCAAACCGTTGGGCGCCATGTAGTGTAGCTCCTATTTCCCTAATAGGCTCTGCGCATTGGAATAATATATCCTATAGGTTTGACATAGGACTAAGGTCGGTATGTCCCTATCGAGTATATTAAACTTAATTACTTGTGCCAGCTAGCTCAGAGGCCACTAGAAACTCCTTGACAACAAGAAGGGAGTAGTTTCTGGCAGCCGCAAAACATGACCAATATGTTTCCCTTTTAGAATCAGAACGTGTCCCAGAGTCGTGGAAACACTAGATAACTATTTCACTCAGCTCAGTCGTGCATGCTTAGTTTTCCTCAGAGTTACACAGAAATAATAGACGGGCGTTTTCAATAAAAGATTTAGTGAACAGTCTTGTTTCTGGTGTAAGTATAATGTGCTGTTACGATCACAAGACAGTATGCGAGATAAATAATGTACAGGGTGAGCAGTAGAAATAAATAATACTGCGATAGCATTATCTTTTAGTACAAATGCTGTTACATAAATAACACAGACTAAAAATGCGAGTACTCATACGATGCGGTGCTAAGCTAGTTCTACCCCAGTGTACCTAACCTAACCTAGGTGTAGGAAGAGGGAAGAACTAGGTGAAGTATTCCTTACTATGGTATACTAAGAGTATGTTAAGTCTAGTATGCCTAGTATGCAAAGTCCCTCTAGGTTCTTATCAGCTCCATACCTGAAGAATGAGAGAGGTTGGAATCTCTTTGCCAGACTCGAACTCCAACACCCCACAAGGGAAGTCAGATCACTGGAAGCTGGCAGCTGGGCTCTCTGCGTGCAGGGAATGGCAGCGTCTTCTCAGTGCGTCAGGCCGGGATACGGGCTCCTCTGAAGTCGAGGTCTCCTCTGTTTTACAGGGGCTAGGGAAGGTATATTTATACCTGAGAGTACCTTAGGAATGTTAGCATTGATGTGAATTGGACAACAAAAGACGTCATGAATGAACCCCTAAGGAATAATGGTTCATGCATAATAGATGAGGCCTTGAAGAAATCAATAGTCCTGAGCTAGGGAAACTCCTGCAGCCTAAGGGTCTGTTCTTCATGAACTCGTTGTGACGTTAGGGTGGACGGATGTCAGAGACCATGCCTGTATTTGGAGTGCACGGTTTAATGCCTAAATAAGGCCTGGGATTCTATGCCTATATAAGGGCAGGGCGAATTGTGCCTATATAAGGACAGGATATTGGAAAGCCCGTTATGGACACCCTAAGAGGAAATACAACACTTTTAAATTACTGTTTCTCCGGTATGCAAACAAGGGTTTTGGTAATCGTTCAGATTTTAAGCGATTTACATTAAGGATATGCCAACTAGAACATATCGCTTGTCTGATTCTTTCATTGACCATTGAATGTCTAGTGAGAAACACAGTAGATGTGTTAGTTTTAGTGACGCTGGTGGTTAACAGATGTTGTCGATCATAAAATCGAGCTCTCTTCATTGAGTCTCTGATTAATTTTTTGGGGTAACCACGTGCAAGAAACTTTTCTTTCATGTTGACTGCTCTTGTGTCAAAGTCCTTACATATCTGGTTGTCTATGAGGGCCTGATTGGTGAGCCTTCTAATTTTTCTGGCCGTATTGCTAGTTGGATCTCGATGGATGGGTCGATAAAAATTGGTGTCCCCCAACATACATAGGATTTTTATCCTGGAATGTTTACGTATAGTGATCACAATATACGTTTTACATCTAACAAGAGTAGTACCCAGGTTGAATTTTTGGACATTATCATCAAAAATGTGGACGGTAGCTTGAGTGTTGACTTGTACACCAAACCTACAGCACGTAACACCTTGCTTCACTACACTAGCTTCCATCCACCTGCACAAAAAAACATTATACCTTTTGGGCAATTTCTTCGCCTCCGCCGCAATTGTACAAGCATTAAGGACTTTGACACAAGAGCAGTCAACATGAAAGAAAAGTTTCTTGCACGTGGTTACCCCAAAAAATTAATCAGAGACTCAATGAAGAGAGCTCGATTTTATGATTGACAACATCTGTTAACCACCAGCGTCACTAAAACTAACACATCTACTGTGTTTGTCACTAGACATTCAATGGTCAATGAAAGAATCAGACAAGCGTTATGTTCTAGTTGGCATATCCTTAATGTAAATCGCTTAAAATATGAACGATTACCAAAACCCTTGTTTGCATACCGGAGAAACAGTAATTTAAAAGATCATGTGGTACATTCAAGGATGAAAACAACTACCCAATCCACACAAAGATCTATAGATGGACCTAACCCGGTCAGAGGAAATTTTCGCTGTAATACATGTAAATCATGTTCACAGACGATAGAAAAGTCAGAATTGATTTTCAACAAGCAAACCATTAAATCTAATGGTATGCACAACTGTAAAACGAAGGACATAGTTTACCTTTTGTTGTGCCCCTGTAACCTGGGTTACGTTGGGGAAACTGCAAGATCTCTTAATGCCCGTTTAACGGAGCATAGATCAGCGGTCAAAACAAAGAAAATCTTGGCACCAATCGTTCAGCATTACTTAGACAAGCAACATACACCTGAAGATATACGCTGGTTCATTTTGGAGAAAATACAATCTAGACCAGGGTTTAATACCGAAGCCACCAGGAAACGCAGAGAGGTATATTGGATTTTTTTGCTTGGCACTGCCACACAGGAACTCAGCATGGAGATCCCTTGGCACCAAGCAATTAAGTTCAATAATTAGCTTTTCCATCATACACCTTATTTCATTTTACCACTTTTGTAGGTTATTTACCATCTCCTGCTACACTTCAGGATGTAGCTTCCATAGGATAACGAGCAGCTGTTCTAGAATTTCTTTCACATCAATACAGAAATGTATTCAGTTGTGGTCTCCTATATTCGCAACATCTATCCATCTCATTCATTCTTATTTGCATCTCCAACTTGGTGGCTTCCCCTGTTACCATTAGTTTCGCCACGTACATGTCCATTTCATCATTCTTGGTTATTCCTCACTTCACGCAGAGTTCTTGCATGATTTGTGGCCCATATGGGCTGAATCCTTTACATCGTGGCATTCTACTACATTAGCGGAGTGGTTCTATTTTTATATATATATATGTCAACATAATTCTCATCATGCACTACGATTACGTATCAGTCTCTTTTCTCGGGACTCTTTTTCTGAACCTGTTCCAACATGGCCGCCACAGAAGTTAGTTACCGCATTAAGTGCGGGATATGCACCAGCCTACATGACGCTCTGCCCCACACGTCATGTCCGGGTAGCAAGGATTTAAATCTCCTGCTGCAGCCTCTTCGTTTTACAGCGGTATCATAGGACCCGTTAGTGCCCAAAGGATTTATCGTTTGGAGATGGTTATTGAGGTAAGTCAGCGTTCCGCTGCCTTGTTTATATTAGCCCCGTCTGTCATCTTAAGAGATCGCTTTGTACCATACTGGCGAGGCGCCTTAATCTGTTGGTCTCTCTTTGTATTAACTTGTTAATGTTCGGTCGTGTTATCAACCCCATGTCTCCGCTAATTCAGTTTCTCGCTGGGGCTTGCTCTTTATTATTGGGTTGCTGAGGCATCAGAGCCATTACCCACAGGCATCATTCCGTGTTTATCGAAGAACGCGGGACATTCGTTTCATGTTAGCCTGCTGGTTACTGTTATCTTGACCCGCATGCCCCCTCAAAAACAGTAGATGAGGCTCCATTTAGCGTTTGACTGCATTTTTATGATACCTTTAGGAGTACCGGTTCCATATAGCTCTCTCAGTATACAAAGGGCACGCAAGTCATGTAGGTTTGCACCACGTGCACCTTTATTAATTGTATTGTCATCTGCCCCCGGTATTACATTGAGAACCATTGCATGTACATCCTATTCAGCAGATAGAAACTTGTTTCATCATGTCTTTTTACATGCAGAACCCATTTCCATTCTTCGATTTGAACATCGCGTCAACCCAGTGAAGAACCACATGCCTATTACCCATAGCAGAGACTCATTGAATTAGCTAGCTGCGCATATAGTGAGCGATCCATATTAGGGTAAGGACTAGTAAAATGTTCTTTCCACTATATTTCATGATCCTCTCCATCTTTGTGAATTTCTGACCTTTCCTATTTTTTCACCTTTACAGAGTTTATTTCCAGCTTGCTGGTTTTTCCCTTAAAACCAGTTCTATACATGTGTTCACTATTTATTCCACGTATAGTAAATACCAAGTGGAATACATACAGCATCAGTTCTGCATAAGGTAACATCACCATCCTTGCCTTCTTTCAATTAGTTAAGTACTGAAATGTTTTTCAAATATATAATTCAATTCTTGTATTTTTATTTAGGACACACTTTTTATGACTAAAGGAAGTTCAGACCTCCAGTATAATAAATTTCTGGTATTTCCATACGTAGTGTATCTATCAGATATACTCAATTCTGTTTTTTAATTACACTAGTCAGTGTGGGTTATCACTTATTCACTGTACATAAGCTTGTGCACTTTTATTGTCACATTTTTGGGTGTCATTTTTATTCTCTTTATTTCAAAGGTTTTGTATGAAGTCTTCCATTACTCCTGCTCTCTCGGTCTCTGCGGTGTTGTCTATCAAAATTGCTTATCCTATTGCATCATTCTGTTCTCAATAGTAAGTTTCCTGAAGTATATTTTATATGGACCAAGAAACCAATTTCTTTTCTTTTGTTGTTGCATTATACCATTACAGATTCTAACTGAGACGGATCCCTGAAGAAGGCAAAGCCGAAACGCGCGTAGTGTTTACATAATTGACCGCCAGTTCATATCAATGGTTCTGAATGTCATAGTGTTTATATAATTTACCGCCAGTTCACATCAACGGTTATGAGTGTCATTCACTTTCAATCAAAAATTTTTTATGCTAACTCCGTTCAGAATACCTCAGTTTAAATATTGTTTTACAGACAATAAGCACAACAACAAAGATTGCATTATCTGGTTAGCAATGCTATATAAATTTTATTGATGATCATCAACTCATGTCAAGATATGTATTTTAAACATATACAGAAAAATGTTTATACAAAATATTTATGATTATTTTTTCTACAAATTAAAGTATTGAATATCCTATTTTTGTATGTTCTTGTTGATTATATGTTTCAAGCATTCTGTCTGTTTATGGTTTCTTCGTCCATATTAGCTTTGATTATCGCCTTGCCTCTGGCCACTTTTTCTTAATTAACCTCTCATTCAATGCCTCTAACAGCGATTCGTTAAAAACAGCGTTCACCTAAAAATATACTGTATAAAGCTGCGGCAACACAACAAAAAAAAACAGCCCCGGGAATAACACACCTTTTAAAACGTGCACCAGTGTCTTCGCGAAAAAAACCACAAAAGAGTTCCAAGGCAAACACTTCATTCCTCTTGCAGCATGTTTACTGTAGTTAGGCGGTGCTGCATAGGCGTTCCTAAAGAAATAGAGGCTGATCTACAAAGCGCATTAGCCTGTCAAAACGAAGAAATTCAAGCAGAAACCAATTAAAAGTGAAGAGGTGGAGTAAGTGCAGTTTGACTAGATATACAGATTACTTGAAGTCTCGGAGAGACAGCGCATGCGCTGCCTAGGCGAGACCTAAAAAGGACTATGGTGCATCTAGCGCTAATACATTTTTTAAAAAAAGGCGCACTAGCCATGGCTGCGTCACAGCCTTTTTTAGGTCGAGCCCATACAGAGCTTGCGGTGTTAGGCGATCTGTTGTCTCTACTTTGTGGGGTCTGACTCCTCCCATGCTCTGGATTGGCTTTTGAGTGTGTCATTTTGAAATGGTAGCTTGCAAATGGCTACTGGTGGGTACATGTTCCACCTTTTCTGGGAAGTTCACTCCCATGGAGTATTGCGGCGGGAGCGAGCAACGACGCACACGCATTCCCTACATGCAGTGCTGACCTGGGAGTGCAGCCGATGAGTGCTTGTTTGTTTTGTGTTCCCCCTTAAGGTCCCACTACAGTCAGTGCAACATTAAAAACAAACAAAATATCTTGAACAAAATAAAATGATTTAAAAAACAAAGTAAATAAAGAAAAATATAAATATGTTAAAAAAATACAAATATATTTAATATTAAAAATAAACACATATTACAATGCTAAATACATATCCCAAATACATTCAAATATTATTTTAAATAAAATACAAAAATAATTTTCATACAAATTAATATTTTTGGATTTAGAAATTATTTATTAACAAAAACTATTTATTACATACATTTAATTTAGTTATTTCCCACCCTATGACCCCACAAAACTCACAACTTACACCTAAAACTTAACTTTAAAAAATAATTATTTACACTATTAAGAGAAATCAACAAACTAATTATCATTAATTAAATACTAATGATTAAATAACTTTATTTAATATACTTTCCACAATATACCACCACAATACACACAACACACTCATAAAATGTAACAGAAAATTATTTACACAAGTAAATAATTAATTAGTAATGAATAATTAATATTAATTGAAAAATAATTATTATTACTTAAAATTAATTTACGTCTCATCCCATACCCCTACAAAACCCACAACCAACATCTAAAAAAGTTTAAAAAAACGAATTATACAGTTAAAATAATTAATTGTCAATTAAATAATTAATAGTATTTAACAACTAATTATTCATTCAATACAATAAATTTACTTCCCACCCTACAAACCCCACAATCCACACCTAAAAAAAAAATAATTACACAATTAACATAATTATCAATTAGTCAATTATTATTAATTAACAAACAATATTTAATTAATTAAAAATGAAATACTTCCCACCCTTTACTCCTATTAACCCCACAACCCACACCTAAAAAAATGAATTATGCAATAAACACAATTAATAACCAATTCATTAATTATTATTAATTAACAAGTGACTATTTATTAATTAAAAATACATTACTTCCCATCCTTCATCCCTATGACACCACAACCCATACCTAAAAAAAATACAATACACAATTAACATACTTAATTATCAATTAATTAATTATTATTAATTAACAACGAATTAATAATTAATCAAAAATACATTTGTTCACACCCTTTACCCCTATAATTCCGACAACCCACACATAAAATGTACATTAAAAACATTAATAGCAAAATTAACATAATTAAATATCAATTAAATAAATAATAATAAATAAAAAATAATCATTAATTTATTATAATTAAATCACTTCCCACCCTGTACCCCTAGAGACCCACAACCCACTACGGAACTAAAAAATACAGAAATTAATTGAATTGAATTTAAGAACTACTAAAAATTTAACAAATATATTAAAAAGCATAAACAATCATACAAAAAATTACATCATATGCATTTAAAATATGTACTAAAATACATAACTTAATAACGCCCCTTTCTAATAGCGAGTCGCAAATCCTATGAATTGCGACTCCCTAAATAGGGTTTGTACATGGCCCTGTAGGTTTTTGCATGCAAAAACGGGTCGTATATCTGGCCCTCAGTCTCTTGTATCTGAACAAACCAACATGAGTCAAAAAAGTCGTAATGTACCTACAGTTCTCTTCCAGCTTGAGTTGATGGTATCCTTTATTCAAGTCAAGACGGGAAAATACTTTGGCTCCGTTCAATTACATGATGATGTCTCTCCCGTTCAATTGCTTTGTTTGCATGGCGCATATCAACACAAATGTGCACTGCTCTGTTACTGTCCTTTTTCTGGTACAATGACTGTGGGTGAAACCCATGGCGTAGAGCCTATGGAGCGTTCAATGATGTCATGTTTTAACAGTGTTTTTAAATCTTTCTCTACAGCTTCTTGTAAATGGGAAGCAATTCTGCGGTGCCAATGGGCAAAAGGGTGAATGTCCTTGTTAATGTGCAACTACACTTTCATGGTCTTTAGTCATCCCAGGCCATGAAACAACAACGGGAAGTGGCTCACAATTTCAGACGGAGCACAGATGTTGTAATTGAGGGATATCAACCCCATATCAGAAGGGTGTCAAAGCTGAGTAAACATGCACTTGACGCAGTCTTTTTCCATTGCATGGTCGCTGTGAATGACCCTTGACTTGGTAACGGTTTGGAAGCAGCCCAAGTATATACCTTCGTGTCTCCGGGGTGAGTCTCGGCATGGCTATTACATTTTTCCACTGGCATGACATTAGTCGACGCATCAGTGTCTATAATGAAGGTTATTGGGTAACCGTTCACTTTCAATGTGATTTTGGGACACTGTCCAAAGAAGTTTGTTGCTTTGTTTGGTGCGTTTTCTTTGACGACTAGCCCCACATGTTTATGCTGTCCTTCGGTCGATATCGTCAGCGCACATCTGGCTTCTTCATTGCTTAATAATGATGTTGAAGTACCGTTGTACGACCGACTTTGCTTGGTTCTACTTGTCGTAGCTGATATTGCATTTTTTGACTTTGTGGGTGGGGCTAAAGTGCTTGTGGAACGTTCTGACATCCATCTTTCCTTTCGGTAGTGACGCACTCGATTTCTCTTTGGCTCGGCACAGTGTTATGAAATGGTTCCCTTTCCCACGGCCCTTCCAAACTTGCCCTACGGCGGGATATTTACCTTCATGAGGAAACGAAAATCCACATCGGAAGCATAGCTTTGCTTTCTTTGAAGACGTCGACTTGCATACATCTGTTTTGCCCTTTTGCTTGCTGTTCACGGTTACCCCTGATTTATACTGTGCCACTCCTACTTCCATGTCAGCAGCTTGTCGTTTTGGTCGTACTTCTGCTCTTCTGGCCATCTGCATTTTCTCTTTACTGAGTGCGTCTCTCGACATGCTTCTTCTAAAGGACTTGGAAAAGCAACTATCGATGATTCTGAGACACATGGCTTCTTCTTCATTTAAGTCACAGAACTTAAAGTGTTTGTAAGTGTGTCAAGTATTTTCATCAAACTCATCCATCGTTTCGCCAGCCTGTTGTCGTGCTTGGTTGAAGATGTATCTTTCATAGTCAACATTGGGCATCGGATTGAACTTGGCTTCCAACACCTCCTTTATCTGTCGGTGCGATGCTGTATCAGTTTGTGAGACTTCCTTTAGCACTTCTTTCACTCCATCACCTGCAAGGCTTTTCAAATATTTAATGACTTTCTTGTCATCTTCTACTACTAGTGCATACATGAAGTCATTGAACGTTTCAATCCACGCAGCCCACCTGGCACCGATGTTCTGTCTCTTAGCCGTGTCGAATGGCGTTAGTCGTGTCAGAAACACGGCAGCATCGTACTTCGGGCTCCCTTCTGCCGCCACCAAGAGCACGTTCAAACGGCGTTCATTGCACCAAGTGGGATTGGCAACCTCTGCATGCAACACGCCCCTTTGCTTCACCCTGGGACTCCACGTCCGATTGGAGATCTTAAATGCTTCACTTGGCCTTGACGGTTAGTGGGTTTCTGTTCCTCTCACCTGGTTGTCCCTGCCGTTGTCTTTGCTTTCCTCTGGATATTGCTTTGTGTTTAGTGCACAGCGTCTTTGCCAGCAGCCTCAACGGCGATTTCTTGGTGCGCGTGTCGAATATGCTCCTCTGTAGGGCCTTCAATTACTTCTAGGGGCTGAAGCAGGGCTTTGACTTCACATGTACCAGTCACGGATTGCTTTTCATTTATATGAGGCACATGTGGCACACACAAGCAATTTGCTGTACTGTTGCAAACTGTCAGGGAGAGCAGCTTGGCTCTTCTCGGGCATGTAAGCCCTACTCGCCGCTAGCTGTAGCGTCTTCCCCAGCCCTGCAGTATGCAAATGAACTATGCCACACACAGAGCTGATTCATTGACGTCTTTATTCTCCAACATACAATCACACACTGTATGATAAGGTCATACTTCCGTTAACAACACCTTAAAACCTCTCAGCCAGAGTCTGCCCAGAACCGCACGGGTCCTAGCGCGTGTATCATCAATACATTACACCTGACAAACTCCTGGCAGAGTTAACATGGAGCCGAGTGTGTGGTGTGTCCGGCATTCGGCTGTGGGAAGTGAAGAGCAATGAACTGTGAAAAGCGAGGGTCAATTTCACAAAGGTCCCTAGCTGACAGGTAAGTACCCTATTATCTCCAAGGGTCGGTTATTTCCAAGGGGCGCCCCCTGCTTCCCAGGTCTGGGCCTGCCTGACACAAACACCGTTACAGCTGTGTGGACTCTAAGACACCAGAGACAGTGACAGAGACCTTTCTTTATGTGACGCAGTGCTTATTGTGTTAATATAAACACACGGGTCCAAGGTCAGAGCTCTGTGTATCCCACATGCAGGATCCTGGCCTGGGACAGTGGGAACTGATGCCAATGTGTGGGAGCACAAGGTGCCCCTGAACGGTGTACCCTCTGAGGAGTCCATATTATTACACGGGGAGTGCTTCACTGTGGTGAGAGAGGCAGGACATCCCTTATTACTGTACGACTTCTAGCGCCTTCTGGGTAGGGTGGGCGCACAAAAGACCAATCATTAGAAAAGGACTGCATATATGCAGTATGAAAATATAGGCGTGGTGGGGTGTCCAATGTAGACCCTGGAGGGCTGGATTATTTGCAGACTTTCAATGGAGCGGAAGGGTGCGCAAAGGATAGCAGCAACAACACCGGAGGGAGGAGACGAGCAACGAGCCACCGCAAGCAACGAAGGGGAAAGCAAGACAACAGGGAAGCAAGAAAGAAGTACCTGCATCTGAGCATGAGAAGCGGAACGACACTGTTGTAAGGTGCTGTTGGTTGTAATGCATTCTTTCCATAGATTCTCTGTTCCCTGCTGCTCAGCCAGTGTGTAATGTCATGGAATGCTGCAGAGTGCCTGAAAGAGTGGGCTGAGCAGAGAGGATGCTGCCTCTGGCCCGGTTTCCCTTAAGTAACCTGTAACGTCTTCAATAAACCTACAACCTGTTATTCGACGTGAACGGGCTACCTGACTCCTACTTACGAAGAGGGAACCTCTTCATTGCATCAGACACCAATAAAGACATTAATCAGTACTAGGTCCATGCTCCATCGAAGGGATGAAGACACGAAGAGGAAGTGAAGTCTGCTGTGCTGACCAATGAGATGCAAGGAAATGAGAGTGATGAAGCCCAGCAACGGTAAGTTTGGGCCGGCTAAAAGCCCCTTTTCAGGGCATCAACAGTGCAGGCTTCCCTCACTCACCACCAGTGCAGGCTTCCCTCACCCACAGAACAGGTACATCACGGCATCATCAGTGCAAGCTTCCCTCACTCAAAGAACAGGTGCATCGGGGCACCAACAGTGCAGGCTTCTCTCTCGCAGAACAGGTAAAACATGGTAGCAGCAGTACAAGCTTCCCTCAAACACAGAACAGGTACATCAGGGCATCAGCAGTGTAAGCTTCACTCACTCACAGAACCGGTACATCAGGGCATCAGCAGTGCAAGCTTCCCTCTCACAGAATAGGTACATCATGGTAACAGCAGAACAATCTTCCTAAAATGGGAACAGGTACACCAGGGCATAAGCAGTGCAAGATTCCCTTACTCACAAATTAGGTACAACAGGGCGCCAGCAGTCTGAGCTTGTTTCTCACAGACCAGGTACATCAGAGCATTAGCAGTGCAGGCTTCCTTCACTCACTCACAGAATTGGTACATCAGGGCATCAGCAGTATAAGCTTGCCTCTCATGGAACAGGTACGTTAGGGCATCAACAGTGCAGGCTTCCCTTCCTCATAGAAGAGGTTCATCAGAGTATCAGCACTGCAAGCTTTCCTCATATGCAGAACAGGTACAACAGGGCATCAGCAGTGCAAGCTTCCCTCACTCACAGAACAGGTACATCAGGGCAATATCAGTGCAAGCATCCCTCACTCACAGAACAGGTACATCAGGGCAACATCAGTGCAAGCTTCAGTCACTCACATAACAGGTACATCAGGACATCAGCAATGCAAGCTTCCCTCACTCACAGATTAAGAACTTCGGAACATCAGCAGTGCAAGCTTACCTCACAGGACAGGTTCATCAGGGCATCCACAGTGCAATCTTCCCTTATTCACAGAACAGGCACATCGGGCCACCAGCAGTGCAAGCTTCCCTCGCACACAGAACAGGTACATCAGCAATGCAAGGTTCCCTCACTCACAGAACAGGTACATCAGGCCATCAGTAGAGCAAACTTCCCTCACTCACAGTATAGGTACATCAGGAAATCAGCAGTCCAAGCTTGCCCGTCACAGAGCAGGTACATCAGGGCATCAGCAGTGCAGGCTTCCTTCACTTACAGAATAGGTACATTAGGGGATCAGCGTCTAAGCCTGCCCGTAACAGAGCAGGTACATCAGGGCATCAGCAGTGAAGGCTTCCCTCAGTCATAGAATAGGTAAATGTAGTCATCAACAGTGCAAGCTTCCCTCACTCACAGAATAGGTACATCACAGCATCATCAGTACAAGCTTACCTCACTTAAGGATCATGCACATCAGGGCGCCAGCAGAGAACGCTTCCCTCTCACAGAACAGGTAAATAAGGGTATCAGCAGTGCAAGCTTCCGTCAAACACAGAACAGGCACATCAGGGCATCAGCAATGCAAGCTTCCCTCTCACAGAAAAGGTACATCATGGTACCAGCAGTAAACGCTTCTCTCTCTTAGAACAGGTACAGCAGGGCATCAGCAGTGCAAGCTTCCCTTACTCACAAAATAGGTAGATCAGACCATCAGCAGTTTAAGCTTGCCTCTCACGGAACATGTACATCAGGGCATGAACAGTGCAAGCTTCCCTTATTAGTAGAATAGGTACATCAGGGTATCAGCACTGCAAGATTTCCTCATACGCAGAACAGGTACATCATGGTATCAACATCGCAAGCTTTCCTCATACGCAGAACAGGTACATCAGGGCAACATCAGTGCAAGCTTGGGTCACTCAGAAAATAGCTACATCAGGGCATCAGCAGTGCTGGCTTCCCTCATACACAGAACAGGTGCATCAGGGCATCAGCAGTGCAAGCCTTCCACTCTCAGAATAGGTACATCAGGGCATCAGCAGTGCAAGCTTCCCTCGCCCACAGAACATGTACATCGGAGCATCAGCAGTGTAAGCTTACCTCACACACAGATCAGGCATATCAGGACATCATCAGTGCAAGATTACCTTATAGAATATGTACATCAGGACATCAGCAGTGCAAGCTTCCCTCACTCATAGAAAAGGTACATCAGGGCATCAGCAGTGCAAGATTCCCTCTCACAGACAGGGACATCATGTTAGCAGCTGTACAAGCTTCCCTCTCTCAGAACAGGTATAGCAGGGCATCAACAATGCAAGCTTCCCTCGCTCACAGAATAGGTACATCAGCGGATGAACAGTCTAAGCTTGCCTCTCACAGGACAGGTACATCAGGGCATCAGCAAGGCAAGCTTCCCACACTCACAGAACCGGTATACCAGGGTATCAGCAGTGCAAGCTCCCCTCTCACAGAACAAGTACATCAGGGCATCAGCAGTGCAAGCTTCCCTCACCCACAGAGCAGGTACATCATGGCATCAGCAGTGCAAGCTTCACTCACAGAACAGGTACATCAGGGCATCAGCAGTGCATCTTCCCTCACTCACAGAGCAGGTACATCAGGGCATCAGCAGTGCAAGCTTCCCTCACAGAACAGGTACAGCAGGGCATTAGCAGTGCCGGCTTCCCTCTCACAGAACAGGTACATCATGATAACAGCAGTATAAGCGTCCCTCTCTGCGAACAGGTACATCAGGGCATCAGCAGTGCATCTTCCCTCACTCACAGAATAGGTACATCAGGGCATCAGCAGTGCAAGGTTCCCTCACTCACAGAATAGGTACATCAGGGTACCAGCAGTCTAAGCTTGTCTCTCAAAGAACAGGTACCTCAGAGCATCCATAGTGAAGGCTTCCCTCACTCATAGTATAGGTACATCGGAGTATCAGCAGTACAAGCTTTCCTCATTGACAGAACAGGTACATCACGTCATCAGCAATGCAAGCTTCCCTCACTCACGGAACAGGTATATCAGGGCATCAACAGTGCAAGCTTCCCAATCACAGAACAGGTATATCACAGTAGCAGCAGAAAAAGCTTCCCTCTCTCAGAACAGGTACATCAGGGTATCAGCAGTGTAAGCTAATTTCACTGACAGAACTGGTACATCACGTCATCAGCAATGAAAGCTTCCCTCACTCACAGAACAGGTACATCATGGCATCAACAGTGCAAGCTTCCCAACAGGTATATCACAGTAGCAGCAGTAAAAGCTTCCCTCCCTCAGAACAGGTACATCAGGGTATCAGCAGTGCAGCCTTCCCTCACTTACAGAATAGGTACATCAGGGGATCAGCGTCTAAGCTTGTTTCTCACAGAACAGGAAAATCAGGGCATCAACAGTGCAGGCTTCCCTTAGTCATAGAATAGGTAAATGAAGTCATCAACAGTGCAAGCTTCCCTCACTCACAGTACAGGTACATCACGGCATCATCAGTACAAGCTTCCCTCACTCAAGGAACATGTACATCAGGGCGCCAGCAGTGAAAGCTTCCCTCTAACAGAACAGGTAAATCATGGTAACAGCAGAACAAACTTCCCTCTCTCAGAACAGGTACATCAGGGCATCAGCAGTGCAAGCTTCCCTCAAACACAGAACAGGGACATCAGGACATCAGCAGTGCAAACTTCCCTCACTCACAGAACAGGTACATCAGGGCATCAGCAATGCAAGCTTCCCTCTTACAGAAAAGCTAGATCATGGTACCAGCAGTAAAAGCTTCTCTCTCTCAGAACAGGTACAGCAGGTCATCAGCAAGCTTACCTTACTCACAAAATAGGTACATCAGGCCATAAGCAGGCTAAGCTTGCCTCTCACGGAACAGCAGTCTACGCTTGCCTCTCACGGAACAAGAACATCAGTGCATGAACAGTGCACGCTTAACTTACCAGTAGAATAGGTACATCAGGGTATCAGCACTGCAAGCTTTCCTCATACGCAGAACAGGTACATCATGGCATCAACATCGCAAGCTTTCCTCATATGCAGAACAGGTACATCAGGGCAACATCAGTGCAAGCTTAGGTCACTCAGAAAATAAGTACATCAGGGCATCAGCAGTGCTGGCTTCCCTCATACACAGAACAGGTGCATCAGGGCACCAGCCGTGCAAGCTTCCCTCCCTCAGAACAGGTACATCAGGGCATCAACAGTGCAAGCTTCTCTCACACATGGAACAGGTACATCAGGACATCATCAGTGCAAACTTACCTCATAGAATAGGTACATCAGGCCATCAGCAGTGCAAGCTTCCCTCACTCACGGAACAGGTACATCAGGTCATCAGCAGTACAAGATTCCCTCTCACAGAACAGGGACATCATGTTAGCAGCTGTACAAGCTTCCCTCTCTTAGGACAGGTACATCAGGGCATCAGCAGTACAGGCTTCCGTCACACACAGAATAGGTACATCAGCGGATCAGCAGTCTAAGCTTGCCTCTCACAGGACAGGTACATCAGGGCATCAGCAGGGCAAGCTTCCCTCTCACAGAACAGGTATACCAGGGTACCAGCAGTGTAAGCTCCCCTCTCACAGAACAAGTACATCAGAGCATCAGCAGTGCAAGCCTCCCTCACCCACAAAGCAGGCTCCTCTGACCTCCTGGTCAGGGAACTCTGCTCTCCCCCTCGCGCAGCTCTGTTGTTGCGCCGCTGCACCCAGCACCTCTTTAGTTGCAGGTAGGTGTTCGAGGCCCTCCTTCACCCGCTGGCTCCTGCCTCCGCCTCATCCCTGGTGGTCCAGTGGGAGAGCCTTGCTCTACTGCTGATCCGCTCGGCCAGCCTTCTCTGTTTGTCTGTCTTTTATCTGTCTCTTGTCCTGTTATTGTGCCTGTTTGCCTGTTTTCCTGTTTTGTTTGCCTGTTTTCCTCTTTTGTTATCACTGTGCCTCATTGTGTCCTTGGTTTAGTTTTATTGTATTGTGCCCGTTTTTCGCGGCCTTTTTCCCGCCGCTTCTGTCCCCACGGCCCCTCCCCCCTGCCGGTTCCCGCTCCCGCCTTTGAGCTGCGTTTCCCTCCCCTGTTCCCTATTTAATGGCAGCCGCTGCGCGGCCATGCAGCGGATGCGTCAAAGGCGTGCCAAAGGCAAGCCCGTCTGCGCCCGTCCACGACCCGACCGCAACCAGCACCAGGGACCCTGGTCCTCGGACCACCCACCGCTACGACTCAGCTGCCCTCCACGCACTCAACCCCGGAAGGAACAACAACTGCCAGCTGTCCACGCCGAACACCACCCACGGACAGTTCTCCTGCAGACACTGCCAACAAACCTTCACCAACCTCCGCAACCCAATGACCAGCGCCCTCCTGTCGGACGCCAGCACTCACGAAGCTCTGAGCTGCATCCTCCTCAACGTGCGCTCCCTGCACAAACACACAGTAGAAATCTGGGACCTCCTCAACACCCTCTCGCCAGACGTCGCCTTCTTCACGGAAACCTGGACCAACCCCTCCTCCACCCCCGACATCGCAACCGCCATCCCTGACAGATACAAGATCCAGAGGAAGGACCGCCCCAACCACCCAGGAGGAGGACTCGCCATCGCACACAAGAACTTCCTCTGACTCACCACCTCCAGCACGAACAAGCCCTCGTGCCCCACGGAACACCTCCATTTCCTGATCCAGACCAGCCCCAGAACGACCCTACGTGGCACCCTCGCCTACAGACCTTCCAGACCTCGAACTGCGTTCACCACTACCATCACCGACCTCATCGCCCCCCACGCCATTGCCTCCATGGACTACGTGCTGCTCGGACACCTCAACGTCCACCTCGACGATCTCAGCGATCCCAACTCCCCCGTCCTCCTGGACAACCTCGCCAACATCGGACTGAAACAGCTCCTCACGACCCCCACCCACAGGGCAGGACACACCCTTGACCCCATCTTCGCTGGAGGCAACAATATCCACTTCAGCCACACCACGCAACCCCCCTGGACGGACCACCACTGCGTATACTTCTCTTTCGACAAGGCCACCGTTCACAAACCTACAACACGCCCCTCACGAAGAAACTGGAGCAAGGTCACGAGGAGCACCTCAACCCCACCCTCAACCACGATCCCTCTCCCACCTCGACAGACGCCAAATCTGCAGCCAAAGAACTACACAGATGGTTCACCAACTGCGCAGACAAGCTCGCCCCCCTCCGCAACACCGACAGACAGCGCCCCAGGAAGGCCACCTGGTTCACCACCGACCTCCAAGAATCCAGACACACCTGCAGACGTCTTGAGAAGCTATGGAGGAACAGCAAAACCACGGAAGACCGTACCACCTACAAGCACGCCATGATGGAATACTACCAACGCATCAGATCCACCAAAAGAACCTTCATCCTCGCCAACTCCAGCATCTCAAAAGAACTTTTCAGCATCATCCAGGAATTTACCAAACCCCCCAGCGAATCCACGGACGTCACACCCTCCCAGGACCTCTGTGACAAACTCAGCTCCTACTTCCATCTGAAAATCTGGGGGCATATTACCAAGGATTTGCGATAATTATCGCAAAGCGCGCTTAGCGCTGTTTTTTTTATCACCGGCTATCGCTGGATTTCATCGCGGAGATAACGCGTTATTATCAACGCTTATCTCCAAGGCAATAAAAAATCCAGCGATAGCGGCGACACCCAGCAATAGCGCGAGAAATCCAGCGATAAATTCACTGCGCTAATGGAAAGCTTGCTAATAGGCAGGTGAGGACTTAACCTTACAATCCACCTCCCATTGACAAGATGGTTAAGTCAAGTTTTTATCAGGTGTTAAATTCCAGCAATAATCGCGGTTAGCGCGACTTTTTTTATCGCTTTGCGGGCATTGATAATAGGGGGAAGTTGTGTTTGCGACTGTTTGCAGTTGCTTTTAGTTGGGAACGCCTACTTTGCATGTCATTAGTGATAATTATCACTGACATGCAAAGCGGCAACAAAACGGCCGCTATCGCCATTAAGCTGTCGCTAACAGCTGTTAGCGACAGCTTGCTAATAGGGCGATAAAAATATCGCCGCTTTAATCGGCAAAAAGCGCTGCTAAAGTGGCGATACTGCCCTTGATAATATGCCCCCAAGTCCCTCTACGACAACTTCAACGAACAGACACCGAAACCAGCCCTTCCTCCAGCAACGACAGCCAGCCTACCATATCCGCCTGGATCCCGGTCACCACCAAAGACACCGCCACGGCCATGAAAAGCATACACTCAGGAGCTCCGATGGACCCCTGCCCGCCGCACATCTTCCACAGACCCGCCGCCGCCATGGCACCCGAGCTGCGACGCACCATCAATGCCACCTTCGAAGCCGACACTTTCCTCGACAACTGGAAACGCGCAGAAGTCAAGCCCCTCCTCAAAAAGCCCTCTGCAGACCCGACGGAACTCAAAAACTAAAGACTCATCTCTCTCCTCCCTTTCACGGCCAAAGTCACAGAGAAGATCATCAATGTCCAGCTAATGAACTTTGTCGAAGAGAACACCATTCTCGACCCTTCCCAATCTGGATTACTCAGCAACCACAGCACCGAGACTGCCCTCCTCGCCACCACTGACGACATCCGCACTCTCCTCAACCAAGGCCACACCACGGCCCTCATCCTACTAGACCTCTCTGCAGCATTCGACACCATCTCCCACCGCACTCTCACCCCCAGACTCCAGAGCGCCGGCATACAGGGAACCGCCCTCGACTGGCTCCGCTCCTTCCTCACCGGCAAAACCCAAAGAATCAGACTTCCGCCCTTCCTCTCCGAACACACAGAGATCAACCCCAAGGATCATCACTCAGCCCCACGCTCTACAACATCTACATGGCCCCCCTCGCCGCCATCGTCAGACAGCATGGACTCAGCATAGAATCCTACACCGACGACACCCAGCTCATCCTCTCCCTCACAAAGGATCCCCATACCACCAGACTCAGCTTCCAGGAAGGAATGAAAGAAGTTGCATTCTGGATGAGCAGTAGCTGCCTGAAGCTCAACTCGGAGAAGACAGAAGTCCTCGTCCTCGGACCCACCCCCTCAGCGTGGGACATCACCTAGTGGCCCACCGCCCTCGGAAACCCCCCACTCCCACGGACCACGCCCGAAACCTCGGCATCATACTCGACTCCTCGCTCACCAAGACCTGACAGATCAACGCCATCACCTCTACCTGCTTCAACACCCTCTGCATCCTTCGCAAGACCTTCAAATGGATCCCCCCAAATCCAGAAAGACACCCACCCACGCACTCATAACAAGCAGACTGGACTACGGGAACGCCCTCTACGCCGGAATCAACAAATCCCGTCCAGACCATACAGAACACCGCAGCCAGACTCGTCCTCGCCATCCCACGACATGAACACATCACCCAACACCTAAGAAACCTCCACTGGCTCCCCGTCGATAAGAGAGTAACCTTCAAGCTACTCATCCACACCTACAAATCCCTCCACAACAGTGGACCCCAATACCTCAACGAAAGAGTCTCCTTCCACTTACCCAAGAGAAACCTCCACTCCGCCGACCTCATCGAAACCCCGCGCATCCGCAGAGCCAGAGCCGGTGGAAGAGCCTTCTCCTACATCGCGGAAAAGACCTGGAACGAGCTCCCGATCGACATCAGACGAACCCCCACCCTGAACAGCTTCAGGAAGAGCCTCAAGACCTGGCTCTTCGACTGACCCGGAGCTGCACCCCCCCCCCCAGCGCCTTGAGGACCTCACAGGCGAGTAGCGCGCTTCACAATTCCCGGATATATTGATTGATTGTACATCAGGACATCAGCAGTGCAAGCTTCCCTCACCCACAGAATAGGTACATTGGGCTGTCAGCAGTCTAAGCGTGCCTCTCACGGAACAGGTACATCAGGACATCAACAGTGCAGGCTTACCTTACTCATGGAATAGGTACATCAGGGTAACAACACTACAAACCTTCCTCGTACACAGAACAGGTACATCAGGGCATCAACAGTGCAAGCTTTTCTCATACACAGAACAGGTACATCAGGGCATCAGCAGTGCAAGCTTCCTTTACTCACAGAACAGGTAGCTCAGGACATCAGTGGTACAAGCTTCCGTCACTCACATAACAGGTATATTAGGGCATCAGCAGTGAAAGCTTCCCTCTCCCAGAACAGGTGCATCATAGTAGCAGCAGCACAAGCTTCCCTCCCACAGAACAAATACATTGGGGCATCAACAATGCAGTTTACCCTCACTCATAGAATAGGTACATCAGGGTAACCGCAGTGCAAGGTTCCCTCATACACAGAACAGGTACATCAGGGCATCAGCAGTGCAAGCTTCACTCACTCACAAAACAGGTACATCAGATCATCAGCACTCAAAGCTTACCCCTCTAAGGTCAGGCATATTAGGGCAACAGCAGTGCTGGCGTCCCTCACTCACAGAGTAGGTACATCTGGTGATCAGCGTCTAAGCTTGTCTCTCACAGAACAGATACATCATGTCATCATCAGTGCAAGCTTCCTCACTCAAAGAACAGGTACATCGGGGCATATGCAGTACAAGCTTCCCTCTCACAAAAAGTTGCATCATGGTAGCAGCAGTACAAGTTTTCCTAATAAACAAAATAAACAAAAACCTCACCCGCAAGCTACAGAACATCCAGAACGCCGCCGCAAGACTGGTCCTCAACCTGCCAAAACACTGCCACATCTCCCAGCACCTGCGCACACTCCACTTGCTCCCTGTCGAGGCGAGAATCACCTTCAAGATGCTCACCCACGCACACAAGGCCCTCCACGACACCGGACCAGCATACCTGAACAGCCGACTCAAATTCCACGCACCCCAAAGGACCCTACGATCAGCCCAGCTCTCCTACGCCGTCGTCCCCCGCACCAGAAAGACCAGATCGGGAGGCCGCTCCTTCTCCTTCCTCGCGGCCAAAGCATGGAACGCCCTTCCACTCCACCTCAGACAGACAACATCGCTCCCCATCTTCGCAAGAAACCTCAAAACCTGGCTCTTCGACAGACCCCCTCCTTGATGGATGGAACCTGCACCCCCCCCCACCCCTAGCGCCTTGAGACCCTTACGGGTGAGTAGTCGCGCTTTAACAAACCCCTGATTGATTGATTTATCTCAGTACAGGTACAGCAGGTCATCAGCAGTGCAAGCTTCCCTCACTCACAGAATAGGTACATCAGGGCGACAGCAGTCTGAGCTTGCCTCTCACAGAACAGGTACAGCAGGTCATCAGCAGTACAAGCTGCCCTCACTTACAGAATAGGTATATTAGGGCATCAGCAGTGAAAGCTTGCCTCTCCCAGAACAGGTGCATCATAGTAGCAGCAGTACAAGCTTCCCTCTCACAGAACAGGTACATCGGGGCATCAACAATGCAGTTTACCCTCACTCATAGAATAGGTACATCAGGATATCCACAGTGCAAGCTTCCCTCAGACACAGAACAGGTACATCAGGGCATCAACAGTGCAAGCTTTCCTCACTCACAGAGCAGGTACATCAGGGCTTCAGCAGTGCAAGCCTTTATGACTCACAGAGCAGGTACATCAGGGCTTCAGCAGTCGAAACCTGCCCCTCACAGAGCAGGCACATTAGGGCATCAGCAGTGCAAGCTTTCCTTTCCCAGAACAGGTAAATCACGGTACCAGCAGCAGAAGCTCCCCTCTATCAAAACAGGTACATCAGGGTATCAGCAGTGCAAACTAACTTCACTGACAGAACAGGTACATCAGGGCACCAACAGTGCAAGCTTCCCTGTCAAAGAACAGGTATATCACAGTAGCAGCAGTAAAATCTTCCCTCCCTCAGAATAGGTACATCAGGGTATAAGCAGTGCAAGCTTCCCTCAAACACAGAACAGGTACATCAGGGCATCTGTAGTACAAGCTTCCCTCTCACAGAAAAGGTGCATCATGGTAGCAGTAGTACAAGCTTTCCGCTCTCAGAGCAGGTACATCAGAGCATCAGCAGTGCAAGCTTCCCTCACTCACAGAATAGGAACATCGGGGTGTCAGCAGTCTAAGCGTGCCTCTCACGGAACAGGTACATCAGGACATCAACAGTGCAGGCTTACCTTACTCATGGAATAGGTATATCAGGGTAACAACACTGCAAACTTTCCTCATACGCAGAACAGGTACATCAGGGCATCAAGAGTGCAAGCTTTTCTCATACAGAAAACAGGTACATCAGGGCATCAGAAGTGCAAGCTTTCCTCACTTACAGAACAGGTACATCAGGGCATCATCGGAGCAAGCTTTAGTCACTCCCAGAACAGGTACATCAGGGCATTAGCAGTGCAAGCTTCCCCCACACACAGAACAGGTACATCAGAGCAGCAGCAGTGCAAGCTTCCCTCACACACAGAACAGGTACATCGGGGCATCAGCAGTGCAAGCTTTCCTCTCTCAGAATAGGTACATCAGAGCATCAGCAGTGCAAGCTTCCCTCACTCACAGAACAGGTACAACGGGGCATCAGCAGTGCAAGCTTCACTTGCTCACTGAACAGGTACAGCGGGGGGAGCAGTGCAAGCTTCCTTCTCTCAGAGCAGGTATATCATGAGAACAGCAGTGCAAGCATCCCTCTAACAGAACAGGCATATCATGGTAGCAGCAAACAGGCATATCATGGTAGCAGCAGTGCAAGATTCCCTCACTCACAGAATAGGTACATCAGTGCATCAGCAGTGCAAGATTCCCTCACTCACAGAATAGGTACATCAGGGCATCAGCAGTGCAAGCTTCCCTGGCTCTCAGAACAGATACAGCGCAGGCAATAGTATTGTACGCGTCCTTTACATACAGAACAGACAATAACAGGCAGCAATATATTCTTCCGTTACACACAAAACTACTAGTTTACCGGCCTGACCAGCAATGTTATGGTAAGGCCAGTAAAAACATTGAGAAACGAGCAAAAGTTGATATTTTTCAGCCTTTGAAACAAAAATTAAAATACAAATGCATGAAGAAAACACTTTAGAAAGTATTTTAGAAATGTTTATGAGATTTCTAAAAGATTTAAAAAAGCGAACTTGCAGAATTGGCAGTTAAAATAGACAACACAGAGGATTTTACAGAAACCCTTATACAAGCTCCAGTTCTGCACTTACAGATTCTCGAAATATAACCACATGACGCGTAAATGGTGTCAACCCCAGAGGTAAATCACAAGCAGCAGAGGAGTCAGTTCTCTGCTCTGACTGTAACATGAACCCTGAAGTCCCAGCGCAGCCAGAGAGGGGCAGACGCACAGACACACCCACTTCACATAGAGAAATGAACCTTACCTTCACTTCCTGCATTTCTGCATCATGGCGGCAGCAGCTCAGCTCGGGAAGCTCCAGGAAGAGGCCACTTGTTCCATCTGTTTGGAATATTTTACTGATCCGGTGATTATTGATTGTGGACACAACTTCTGCCGCTCCTGCATCACTCAGAGCTGGGAGGGAAGAGATGGTAACTTCCCCTGTCCAGAGTGCAGAGCAACATCTGGGAAAAACCTTCGACCCAACAGGCAACTGAGGAACATGGTGGAAATTGCAAAACAGCTTCATATACCCCCAGTGAAGCCCCCGGAGGAGAATCTGTGTGAGAAACATAACCAGGCACTGCTGCTGTTCTGTGCAGAGGATCAGAGGATGATATGTGTGGTCTGCCGGGAGTCCAAGGACCATAGAACTCACTTAGCAAGTCCTGTAGAGGAGGCTGCAGAGGAGTACAAGGTATGTGCGTGGGCATTCATGGATTCCAAAGTCCCAGTGTGAGCCCCATTGAGGAACCTGCTAAGGAGCACTAGGTGTGTGTGGGGATGTTCTGGAACGACAAGTGAAGGTCACAGGGTATGTCTGTGGAAATTCAGGGATCACAAAGTCCCTCTGTGAGCCCCATCAGGGAGGCAGCCTGAGAGCGGGAGCTATGTGTGCAAGTGTTCAGAGGTGACAAGTCATTCAGTGTACCCAATATAGGAAGCTGCAGAAGAGCACAAGGTATGTGTGTGGGTGTTCAGGATTCACAAGTGAATACACTACTGGAGGCTCATAGAAGATGCAGTGTGTCTAGGTGTCCAGGGATCAAAAGCACCCTGCGGGTCCCACATAAATGGTTGTCCAAGAGCACAAGGTTTGTGAGTGGGAGTTCACTAACGAAGACACACTATGATTCCCACAAAGGAATACACGGCATTTAAATCAGATTTTAGGGATCACAGGTTAGTCGCGCCTCCTAGAAGAGGGCAAGGGACATCTGTGATCATTCAGGGATCACAGTTCACTCTGTGGGTCTCCATGGGTCCCTGGAGAAGAGACCTCTGTGATCATTCGGGGATCACCGTTCACTCTGTGTGTCTCCATGGGTCCCTGGAGAAGGGACCTCTGTGATCATTCAGGGATCACCGTTCACTCTGTGGGTCTCCGCGGGTCCCTGGAGAAGAGACATCTGTGATCATTCAGGGATCACAGTTCACTCTGTGGGTCTCCGTGGGTCCCTGGAGAAGGGATCTCTGTGATCATTCAGGGATCACCGTTCACTCTGTGGGTCTCCGCGGGTCCCTGGAGAAGGGACCTCTGTGATCATTCAGGGATCACAGTTCACTCTGTGGGTCTCCGTGGGTCCCTGGAGGAGGAACATCTGTGATCATTCAGGGATCACAGTTCAATCTGTGGGTCTCCGCGGGTCCCTGGAGAAGGGACCTCTGTGATCATTCAGGGATCACCGTTCACTCTGTGGGTCTCCGCGGGTCCCTGGAGAAGGCTGCCCATACGCATTAGGTAAGTTTGTTAGTTGTAAGTAAGTTTCAAAGTGTGACCCATGTAAGAAACTACAGAAGATCGCACTGGGTGTCTGTCTGGGTTTTCACCTCGCACCACATAAGCAGCTGCAGATAATCAGAAGTCATATGTATGTGGGTGTTTTGGGATACCGAGACATACTGAAAGGGTTTAGTGGGTAGTGCAGTGTGTAGCGCCTACGCTCTCACATTTGTCGGTGTTAGAAGACTTGGGGGCATATTTACAAGGGCATTGCACCACAGGAACGTCACTTTTAATGACGTTCCTGTGGCGCAATGCCCTGCTCCATATTTACAAGGTGGCCTTAAGCCACTTAACGTGGCTTAACGTCACCTTGTAAATATGACCCTTAAGGCAGCAGTCCGCTGAAGCAAAGGGGCGGCTATGGGTGTTGCTGTGGGCGCTCCACCACAAAACCCATTGCTGTTCGACGCTGCCCCTTATTTACAAGGGTGGTGTAAATATGGGACAGCACCAAAAATAAGACCAGGGAAAACCTGGTCTTAAACAGGCGCAACGAGGAGAAATGATGAATTTTCTCTTCGTTTTTGCTGTTTCCATGTGTGCTGTGTTCTGCAGCACACACAGAAACAGCAATTCACCATTAGTGATTGTTCATGTGCAGAAAGGGGTCCTTTCCTGCACATAAACAATCATTAAAAAAATTAAGTTTTCCAACTTATACTAACTATATGTGCTGCATTCATAAGCACACACAGAAATTACAAATCGCCATTACTGATTGTTTATGTGCAAATGAACAATCATTCCCTGCAACGCAGGCACCCTTGCGGCGCTAGGCAGCTAAATTTAGTGCCATCACTAGGGAAAATGCAGGCGTGCGCCGCATTCTTGTAAATACGGCGCATCCCTGCGTTTTGAAACTGTTGTAGTGTGGCGTTAGCAATTTTGGCTTAACACCGCGCTCCGAATGTTTCTTGTAAATAAGCCCCATGATGTGGCAATGCAGGGTTATCTTAGGAGCTCATGTGGTTATGGTACACAGCAAAAGCGGTGCAGTAATGCAGGGTGTGGCACATGGTTACGGAACATGGCAGAAAAGGTGCAGTAAGGCAGGATGTGGCACAAACAGTCTCATGGTCATGGTACACAGCAGAAGAGGTGCAGACGAAGAGGTGCAGTAATGCAGGGTGTGGCACACATTGTTTCCTGGTCATGGTATACAGCAAAAGAGGTGCAGACGAAGAGCTGCAGTAATGCAGGGTGTGGCTCACATGGTCATGGTACACAGCAGAAGAGGTGCAGTAATACAGAGTGTGGCACACAATGTCATATGGTCATGGTACACAGCAGAAGATGTGTAGTAATGCAGGGTGTGGCACACACGGTCTCATGGTCATGGTACACAGCAGAACAGGTGCAGACGATGAGGTGCAGTAATGCAGGGTGTGGTACAAACAACTCATGGTTATGGTACACAGCAGAAGATGTGTAGTAATGCAGGGTGTGGCACACAGGGTCTCATGGTCATGGTACATAGCAGAAGAAGTGCAGTAATGCAGGGCATAACACAGTGGCTCATACGGTCATGGTACACAGCAGTTGAGGTGCAGTAATGCCGGGTGTGGCACACATTGTCTCCTGGTCATGGTACACAGCAAAAGAGGTTCAGACGAAGAGTTGCAGTAATGCAGGGTGTGGCTCACATGGTCATGGTACACAGCAGAAGAGGTGCAGTAATACACAGTGTGGCACACTCTGTCACATGGTCATGGTACACAGCAGAAGATGTGTAGTAATGCAGGGTGTGGCACACATGGTCTCATGGTCATGGTACATAGCAGAAGAAGTGCAGTAATGCAGGGCGTAACACAGTGGCTCATATGGTCATGGTACACAGCAGATGAGGTGCAGTAATGCCGGGTGTGGCACACATTGTCTCCTGGTCATGGTACACAGCAAAATAGGTTCAGACGAAGAGTTGCAGTAATGCAGGGTGTGGCTCACATGGTCATGGTACACAGCAGAAGAGGTGCAGTAATACACAGTGTGGCACACTCTGTCACATGGTCATGGTACACAGCAGAAGATGTGTAGTAATGCAGGGTGTGGCACACACGGTCTCATGGTCATGGTACATAGCAGAAGAAGTGCAGTAATGCAGGGCATAACAGTGGCTCACATGGTCATGGTACACAGCAGAAGAGGTGCAGTAATACACAGTGTGGCACACGCTGTCACATGGTCATGGTACACAGCAGAAGATGTGTAGTAATGCAGGGTGTGGCACACACGGTCTCATGGTCATGGTACATAGCAGAAGAAGTGCAGTAATGCAGGGCGTAACACAGTGGCTCACATGGTCATGAGACACAGCAGATGAGGTGCAGTAATGCAGGGGGCGGCACACACGGTCTCATGGTCATGGAACACAGTAGAAGAGGTGCAGACCCGGAGATGAAGTAATGCAGGGTGTAGCACACGGGCATACATGGTCATTAGAAAAAGCAGACCAGATGCAGACGAAAGAGGTGCAGTAATGCAGGGTGTAGCACATGGGCTAACATGGTCATGGTAGAAAGCAGAAGAGGTGCAGATGCAGAGGTGCAGTAAAGCAGGGTGTCACATGGGCTCACATTGGCATCGGCGCACAAGACTCTAGCAGAGCAGGTCACCTTGTAAGACTCACCAGCTTCACACGATCATCTGACACAGAGAAGTGCAGTGAATGCAGGTCAGGTGTGCTGGAGTTACAGCTTCAAGGCTCACTTGGTCTGGGACCCCTCGCAGGATGAATGCATGAATGCATGTCATGCTGGACAGTGATTACAGCTCCTGGTCTTGGGAAGCTCAGAGTTTCCGACCTCCTCACGTTAAGTTTCTGAACACTGACCCCGGGGTGATCTGGACGAGTCCTCTCCTCGCAGGCCGTCCACCTCCGGGGTCCTACAGCAGCCACAGAGTTTCTTCCTCAGTCCTGGGGTCTAGCGCCTCCGGGGTCCTTCAGCAGCAGTGTTTCTTCCTCAGTCCTAGCTTCTAGCACCTCTCGGGTCCTTCAGCAGCAGCAGTGTTTCTTCCTCAGTCCTGGGGTCTAGCGCCTCCGGGGTCCTTCAGCAGCAGAGTCTCTTCCTCAGTCCTGGGGTCTAGCGCCTCCGGGGTCCTTCAGCAGCAGTGTTTCTTTCTCAGTCCTGGGGTCTAGCACCTCCGGGGTCCTTCAGCAGCAGTGTTTCTTCCTCAGTCCTGGGGTCTAGCACCTCCGGGGTCCTTCAGCAGCAGTGTTTCTTCCTCAGTCCTGGGGTCTAGCGCCTCCGGGGTCCTTCAGAAGCAGCAGTGTTTCTTCCTCAGTCCTGGGGTCTAGCGCCTCCGGGGTCCTTCAGCAGCAGCAGTGTTTCTTCCTTAGTCCTGGGGGTCTAGCGCCTCCGGGGTCCTTCAGCAGCAGCAGTGTTTCTTCCTCAGTCCTGGGGTCTAGCGCCTCCTGGGTCCTTCAGCAGCAGTGTTTCTTCCTCGGCCCTGGGGTCTAGCGTCTCTGGGGTCCTTCAGCAGCAGAGTCTCTTCCTCAGTCCTGGGGTCTAGCGCCTCCGGGGTCCTTCAGCAGCAGTGTTTCTTTCTCAGTCCTGGGGTCTAGCACCTCCGGGGTCCTTCAGCAGCAGTGTTTCTTCCTCAGTCCTGGGGTCTAGCACCTCCGGGGTCCTTCAGCAGCAGTGTTTCTTCCTCGGTCCTGGGGTCTAGCGCCTCCGGGGTCCTTCAGAAGCAGCAGTGTTTCTTCCTCAGTCCTGGGGTCTAGCGCCTCCGGGGTCCTTCAGCAGCAGCAGTGTTTCTTCCTTAGTCCTGGGGGTCTAGCGCCTCCGGGGTCCTTCAGCAGCAGCAGTGTTTCTTCCTCAGTCCTGGGGTCTAGCGCCTCCTGGGTCCTTCAGCAGCAGTGTTTCTTCCTCGGCCCTGGGGTCTAGCGCCTCTGGGGTCCTTCAGCAGCAGCAGTGTTTCTTCCTTAGCCCTGGGGGTCTAGCGCCTCATGGGTCCTTCAGCAGCAGCAGTGTTTCTTCCTCAGTCCTGGGGTCCAGCGCCTCCGGGGTCCTTCAGCAGCAGCAGTGTTTCTTCCTCAGTCCTGGGGTCTAGCGCCTCCGGGGTCCTTCAGCAGCAGCAGTGTCTCTTCCTCAGTTCAGGGGTCTAGCGCCTCCGGGGTCCTTGAGCAGCAGAGTCTCTTCCTTAGTCCTGGGGTCTAGCGCCTCCGGGGTCCTTCAGCAGCAGTGTTTATTCCTCGGTCCTGGGGTCTAGCGCCTCCGGGGTCCTTCAGCCGCCGCAGTATTTCTTCCTCAGTCCTGGGGTCTAGGGTCTCCGGGGTCCTTCAGCAGCAGCAGTGTTTCTTTCTCAGTCCTGAGGTCTAGTGCCTCCGGGGTCCTTCAGCAGCAGCAGTGTTTCTTCCTCGGTCCTGGGGTCTAGCGCCTCAGGGGTGCTTTAGCAGCAGTGTTTCTTCCTCAGTCCTGGGGTCTAGCGCCTCCGGGGTCCTTCAGCAGCAGCAGTGTTTCTTCCTCAGTCCTGGGGTCTAGCGCCTCCATGGTCCTTCAGCAGCAGTGTTTCTTCCTCAGTCCTGGGGTCTAGTGCCTACGGGGTCCTTCAGCAGCAGTGTTTCATCCTCGGTCCTGGGGTCTAGCGCCTCACGGGTCCTTCAGCAGCAGCAGTGTTTCTTCCTCGGTCCTTGGGTCTAGCGCCTCCGGGGTCCATCAGCAGCAGCAGTGTTTCTTCCTCGGTCCTGGGGTCTAGCACCTCCAGGGTCCATCAGCAGCAGTGTTTCTTCCTCAGTCCTGGGGTCTAGCGCCTCCGGGGTCCTTCAGCAGCAGCAGAGTCTCTTCCTCAGTCCTGGGGTCTAGCACCTCCGGGGTCCTTCAGCAGCAGCAGTGTTTCTTCCTCAGTCCTATGGTCTAGCGCCTCCGGGGTCCTTGAGCAGCAGAGTCTCTTCCTCAGTCCTGGGGTCTAGCACCTCCGGGGTCCTTCAGCAGCAGCAGTATTTCTTCCTCAGTCCTGGGGTCTAGCGCCTCCGGGGTCCTTCAGCAGCAGTGTTTCTTCCTCAGTCCTATGGCCTAGCACCTCCGGGGTCCTTCAGCAGCAGCAGTGTCTCTTCCTCAGTCCTGGGGTCTAGCGCATCTGGGGTCCTTGAGCAGCAGAGTCTCTTCCTCAGTCGTGGGATCTAGCGCCTCTGGGGTCCTTCAGCAGCAGTGTTTCTTCCTCAGTCCTGGGGTCTAGCGTCTCCGAGGTCCATCAACAGCAGCAGTGTTTCTTCCTCAGTCCTGGGATCTAGCGCCTCCGGGGTCCTTTAGCAGCAGTGTTTCTTCCTCGGTCCTGGGGTCTAGTGACTCCGGGGTCCTTCAGCAGCAGCAGTGTTTCTTCCTCGGTCCTGGGGTCTAGCGCCTCCGGGGTCCTTCAGCAGCAGCAGTGTTTCTTCCTTAGTCCTGGGGGTATAGCGCCTCATGGGTCCTTCAGCAGCAGCAGTGTTTCTTCCTCAGTCCTGGGATCTAGCGCCTCCGGGGTCCATCAGCAGCAGTGTTTCTTACTCAGTCCTGGGGTCTAGCGCCTCCGGGGTCCTTCAGCAGCAGTGTTTCTTCCTCGGTCCTGGGGTCTAGCGCCTCTGGGGTCCATCAACAGCAGCAGTGTTTATTTCCTCAGTCCTGGGGTCTAGCGCCTCCGGGGTCCTTTAGCAGCAGTGTTTCTTCCTCGGTCCTGGGGTCTAGTGCCTCCGGGGTCCTTCAGCAGCAGCAGTGTTTCTTCCTCAGTCCTGAGGTCTAGTGCCTCCGGGGTCCTTCAGCAGCAGCAGTGTTTCTTCCTCGGTCCTGGGGTCTAGCGCCTCCGGGGTCCTTCAGCAGCAGCAGTGTTTCTTCCTTAGTCCTGGGGGTCTAGCGCCTCACGGGTCCTTCAGCAGCAGCAGTGTTTCTTCCTCAGTCCTGGGGTCTAGCGCCTCCGGGGTCCTTCAGCAGCAGCAGTGTTTCTTCCTCAGTCCTGGGGTCTAGTGCCTCCGGGGTCCTTCAGCAGCAGCAGTGTCTCTTCCTCAGTTCTGGGGTCTAGCGCTTCCGGGGTCCTTGAGCAGCAGAGTCTCTTCCTCAGTCCTGGGGTCTAGCGCCTCCGGGGTCCTTCAGCAGCAGTGTTTATTCCTCGGTCCTGGGGTCTAGCGCCTCCGGGGTCCTTCAGCCGCCGCAGTGTTTCTTCCTCAGTCCTGGTGTCTAGTGCCTCCGGGGTCCTTCAGCAGCAGCAGTGTTTCTTTCTCAGTCCTGAGGTCTAGTGCCTCCGGGGTCCTTCAGCAGCAGCAGTGTTTCTTCCTCGGTCCTGGGGTCTAGCGCCTCAGGGGTGCTTCAGCAGCAGTGTTTCTTCCTCAGTCCTGGGGTCTAGCGCCTCCGGGGTCCTTCAGCAGCAGCAGTGGTTCTTCCTCAGTCCTGGGGTCTAGCGCCTCCATGGTCCTTCAGCAGCAGTGTTTCTTCCTCAGTCCTGGGGTCTAGTGCCTCCGGGGTCCTTCAGCAGCAGTGTTTCATCCTCGGTCCTGGGGTCTAGCGCCTCACGGGTCCTTCAGCAGCAGCAGTGTTTCTTCCTCGGTCCTTGGGTCTAGCGCCTCCGGGGTCCATCCGCAGCAGCAGTGTTTCTTCCTCGGTCCTGGGGTCTAGCACCTCCAGGGTCCATCAGCAGCAGTGTTTCTTCCTCAGTCCTGGGGTCTAGCGCCTCCGGGGTCCTTCAGCAGCAGCAGTGTTTCTTACTCAGTCCTATGGTCTAGCGCCTCCGGGGTCCTTCAGCAGCAGTGTTTCTTCCTCAGTCCTATGGTCTAGCACCTCCGGGGTCCTTCAGCAGCAGAGTCTCTTCCTCAGTCCTGGGGTCTAGCACCTCCGGGGTCCTTCAGCAGCAGCAGTGTTTCTTCCTCAGTCCTATGGTCTAGCACCTCCGGGGTCCTTGAGCAGCAGAGTCTCTTCCTCAGTCCTGGGGTCTAGCACCTCCGGGGTCCTTCAGCAGCAGCAGTGTTTCCTCCTCGGTCCTGGGGTCTAGCGCCTCCGGGGTCCTTCAGCAGCAGTGCTTCTTCCTCAGTCCTATGGTCTAGCACCTCCGGGGTCCTTCAGCAGCAGCAGTGTCTCTTCCTCAGTCCTGGGGTCTAGCGCCTCTGGGGTCCTTGAGCAGCAGACTCTCTTCCTCAGTCGTGGGATCTAGCGCCTCTGGGGTCCTTCAGCAGCAGTGTTTCTTCCTCAGTCCTGGGGTCTAGCGTCTCCGAGGTCCATCAACAGCAGCAGTGTTTCTTCCTCAGTCCTAGGGTCTAGCGCCTCCGGGGTCCTTTAGCAGCAGTGTTTCTTCCTCGGTCCTGGGGTCTAGTGACTCCGGGGTCCTTCAGCAGCAGCAGTGTTTCTTCCTCGGTCCTGGGGTCTAGCGCCTCCGGGGTCCTTCAGCAGCAGCAGTGTTTCTTCCTTAGTCCTGGGGGTCTAGCGCCTCACGGGTCCTTCAGCAGCAGCAGTGTCTCTTCCTCAGTCCTGGGGTGTAGCGCCTCCGGGGTCCTACAGCAGCAGCAGTGTTTCTTCCTCAGTCCTGGGGTCTAGCACCTCCAGGGTCCTTCAGCAGCAGCAGTGTCTCTTCCTCAGTTCTGGGGTCTAGCGCCTCCGGGGTCCTTGAGCAGCAGAGTCTCTTCCTTAGTCCTGGGGTCTAGCACCTCCCGGGTCCTTCAGCAGCAGTGTTTCTTCCTCGGTCCTAGGGTCAGGCGCCTCCCGGGTCCTTCAGCCGCAGCAGTGTTTCTTCCTCAGTCCTGGGGTCTAGTGCCTCCGGGGTCCTTCAGCAGCAGTAGTGTTTCTTCCTCAGTCCTGAGGTCTAGTGCCTCCGGGGTCCTTCAGCAGCAGCAGTGTTTCTTCTTCGGTCCTGGGGTCTAGCGCCTCAGGGGTCCTTCAGCAGCAGTGTTTCTTCCTCAGTCCTGGGGTCTAGCGCCTCCGGGGTCCTTCAGCAGCAGCAGTGTTTCTCCCTCGGTCCTGGGGTCTAGCGCCTCCGGGGTCCTTATGCAGCAGCATTGTTTCTTCCTCAGTCCTGGGGTCTAGCGCCTCCGGGGTCCATCAGCAGCAGCTGTGTTTCTTCCTCAGTCCTGGGGTCTAGCGCCTCCGGGGTCCTTCAGCAGCAGAGTTTCTTACTCAGTCCTGGGGTCTAGCGCCTTTGGGGTCCTTCAGCAGCAGCAGTGTTTCTTCATCAGTGCTGGGGTCTAGCACCTCCAGGGTCCATCAGCAGCAGCAGAGTCTCTTCCTCAGTCCTGGGGTCTAGCACCTCCGGGGTCCTTCATCAGCAGCAGTGTTTCTTCCTCGGTCCTGGGGTCTAGCGCCTCCGGGGTCCTTCAGCAGCAGCAGTGTTTCTTCCTTAGTCCTGGGGGTCTAGCGCCTCATGGGTCCTTCAGCAGCAGCAGTGTTTCTTCCTCAGTCCTGGGGTATAGCGCCTCCGGGGTCCTTCAACAGCAGCAGTGTTTCTTCCTCAGTCCTGGGGTCTAACGCCTCCGGGGTCCTTCAGCAGCAGCAGTGTTTCTTCCTCAGTCCTGGGGGTCTAGCGCCTCATGGGTCCTTCAGCAGCAGCAGTGTTTCTTCCTCAGTCCTGGGGTCTAGCGCCTCCGGGCTACTTCAGCAGCAGCAGTGTTTCTTCCTCAGTCCTGGGGTCTAGCGCCTCCGGGGTCCTTCAGCAGCAGCAGTGTTTCTTCCTCAGTCCTGGGGTCTAGCGCCTCCGGGGTCCTTCAGCAGCAGTACTTCTTCCTCTGTCCGGGGGTCTAGCGCCTCTGGGGTCCTTCAGCAGCAGCAGTGTTTCTTCCTCAGTCCTGCGGTCCATTGCCTCAGGGGTCCTTCAGCAGCAGCAGTGTTTCTTCCTCAGTCCTGGGGTCTAGTGCCTCTGGGGTCCTTCAGTAGCAGCAGTGTTTCTTCCTCGGTCCTGGGGTCTAGCGCCTCTGGGGTCCTTCAGCAGCAGCAGTGTTTCTTCCTCAGTCCTGGGGTCTAGCGCCTCCGGGGTCCTTCAGCAGCAGCAGTGTTTCTTCCTCAGTCCTGGGGTCTAGCGCCTCCGGGGTCCTTCAGCAGCAGCAGTGTTTCTTCCTCGGTCCTAGGGTCTAGTGCCTCCGGGGTCCTTCCGCAGCAGCAGTGTTTCTTCCTTAGTCCTGGGGGTCTAGCGCCTCACGGGTCCTTCAGCAGCAGCAGTGTTTCTTCCTCAGTCCTGGGGTCTAGCGCCTCCGGGGTCCTTCAGCAGCAGCAGTGTTTCTTCCTTGGTCCTGGGGTCTAGCGCCTCCGGGGTCCTTCAGCAGCAGCCGTGTTTCTTCCTTAGTCCTGGGGGTCTAGCGCCTCACGGGTCCTTCAGCAGCAGCAGTGCTTCTTCCTCAGTCCTGGGGTCTAGCGCCTCCGGGGTCCTTCAGCAGCAGCAGTGTTTCTTCCTCAGTGCTGGGGTCTAGCACCTCCAGGGTCCATCAGCAGCAGCAGAGTCTCTTCCTCAGTCTTGGGGTCTAGCTCCTCCGGGGTCCTTCAGCAGCAGCAGTGTTTCTTCCTCGGTCCTGGGGTCTAGCTCCTCCGGGGTCCTTCAGCAGCAGCAGTGTTTCTTTCTTAGTCCTGGCGGTCTAGCGCCTCATGGGTCCTTCAGCAGCAGCAGTGTTTCTTCCTCAGTCCTGGGGTCTAGCGCCTCCGGGGTCCTTCAGCAGCAGCAGTGTCTCTTCCTCAGTCCTGGGGTCTAGCGCCTCCGGGGTCCTTGAGCAGCAGAGTCTCTTCCTCAGTCATGGGGTCTAGCGCCTCTGAGGTCCATCAGCAGCAGTGTTTCTTCCTCAGTCCTGGGGTCTAGCTCCTCCGGGATCCTTCAGCAGCAGTATTTCTTCCTCGGTCCTGGAGTCTAGCGCCTCCGGGGTCCATCAACAGCAGCAGTGTTTATTTCCTCAGTCCTGGGGTCTAGCGCCTCCGGGGTCCTTTAGCAGCAGTGTTTCTTCCTCGGTCCTGGGGTCTAGTGCCTCCGGGGTCCTTCAGCAGCAGCAGTGTTTCTTCCTCAGTCCTGAGGTCTAGTGCCTCCGGGGTCCTTCAGCAGCAGTGTTTCTTCCTCGGTCCTGGGGTCTAGCGCCTCCGGGGTCCTTCAGCAGCAGGAGTCTTTCTTCCTTAGTCCTGGGGGTCTAGCGCCTCACGGGTCCTTCAGCAGCAGCAGTGTTTCTTCCTCAGTCCTGGGGTCTAGCGCCTCCGGGGTCCTTCAGCAGCAGCAGTGTTTCTTCCTCAGTCCTGGGGTCTAGCGCCTCCGGGGTCCTTCAGCAGCAGCAGTGTCTCTTCCTCAGTTCTGGGGTCTAGCGCCTCCGGGGTCATTGAGCAGCAGAGTCTCTTCCTCAGTCCTGGGGTCTAGCGCCTCCGGGGTGCTTCAGCAGCAGTGTTTCTTCCTCAGTCCTGGGGTCTAGCGCCTCACGGGTCCTTCAGCAGCAGCAGTGTTTCTTTCTCAGTCCTGATGTCTAGTGCCTCCGGGGTCCTTCAGCAGCAGCAGTGTTTCTTCCTCGGTCCTGGGGTCTAGCGCCTCCGGGGTGCTTCAGCAGCAGTGTTTCTTCCTCAGTCCTGGGGTCTAGCGCCTCCGGGGACCTTCAGCAGCAGCAGTGTTTCTTCCTCAGTCCTGGGGTCTAGCGCCTCCATGGTCCTTCAGCAGCAGTGTTTCTTCCTCAGTCCTGGGGTCTAGTGCCTCCGGGGTCCTTCAGCAGCAGTGTTTCATCCTCGGTCCTGGGGTCTAGCGCCTCACGGGTCCTTCAGCAGCAGCAGTGTTTCTTCCTCGGTCCTTGGGTCTAGCGCCTCTGGGGTCCATCAGCAGCAGCAGTGTTTCTTCCTCAGTCCTGGGGTCTAGCGCCTCCGGGGTCCTTCAGCAGCAGCAGGGTCTCTTCCTCAGTCATTGGGTCTAGCGCCTCCAGGGTCCTTGAGCAGCAGAGTCTCTTCCTCAGTGGTGGGGTCTTGCGCCTCTGGGGTTCTTCAGCAGCAGTGTTTCTTCCTCGTTCCTGGGGTCTAGCGCCTCTGGGGTCCATCAACAGCAGCAGTGTTTCTTCCTCGGTCCTGGGGTCTAGCGCCTTTGGAGTCCTTCAGCAGCAGCAGTGTTTCTTCATCAGTGCTCGGGTCTAGCTCCTCCAGGGTCCTTCAGCAGCACCAGTGTTTCTTCCTCGGTCCTGGGGTCTAGCGCCTTTGGGGTCCTTCAGCAGTAGCAGTGTTTCTTCATCAGTGCCGGGGTCTAGCTCCTCCAGTGTCCTTCAGCAGCAGCAGTGTTTCTTCCTCAGTCCTGGGGTCTAGCGCCTCCGGGGTCCTTCAGCAGCAGCAGGGTCTCTTCCTCAGTCCTGGGGTCTAGTGCCTCCGTGGTCCTTGAGCAGCAGAGTCTCTTCCTCAGTGGTGGGGTCTAGCGCCTCTGGGGTCCTTCAGCAGCAGTGTTTCTTCCTCGGTCCTGGGGTCTAGCGCCTCTGGGGTCCATCAACAGCAGCAGTGTTTCTTCCTCAGTCCTGAGATCTAGTGCCTCCGGGGTCCTTCAGCAGCAGCAGTGTTTCTTCCTCGGTCCTGGGGGTCTAGCGCCTCATGGGTCCTTCAGCAGCAGCAGTGTTTCTTCCTCAGTCCTGGGGTCTATCGCCTCCATGGTCCTTCAGCAGCAGTGTTTCTTACTCAGTCCTGGGGTCTAGCGCCTCCAGGGTCCTTTAGCAGCAGTGTTTCTTCCTTGGTCCTGGGGTCTAGTGCCTCTGGGGTCCTTCAGCAGCAGTAGTGTTTCTTCCTCAGTCCTGAGGTCTAGTGCCTCCTGGGTCCTTCAGCAGCAGCAGTGTTTCTTCCTCGTTCCTGGGGTCTAGCGCCTCCGGGGTCCTTCAGCAGCAGCAGTGTTTCTTCCTTTTTCCTGGGGGTCTAGCGCCTCACGGGTCCTTCAGCAGCAGCAGTGTTTCTTCCTCAGTCCTGGGGTCTAGCGCCTCCGGGGTCCTTGAGCAGCAGAGTCTCTTCCTCAGTCCTGGGGTCTAGCGCCTCCGGGGTCCTTCAGCAGCAGTGTTTCTTCCTCGGTCCTGGGGTCTAGCGCATCTGGGGTCCTACAGCTGCCGCAGTGTTTCTTCCTCAGTCCTGGGGTCCTAGCTCCTCCGGGGTCCTTCAGCAGCAGCAGTGTTTCTTCCTCAGTCCTGAGGTATACTGCTTCCGGGGTCCTTCAGCAGCAGCAGTGTTTCTTCCTCGGTCCTGGGGTCTAGCGCCTCCGGGGTCCTTCAGCAGCAGTGTTTCTTCCTCAGTCCTGGGGTCTAGCGCCTCCGGGTCCTTCAGCAGCAGCAGTGTTTCTTCCTCAGTCCTGGGGTCTAGAGCCTCCATGGTCCTTCAGCAGCAGTGTTTCTTCCTCAGTCCTGGGGTCTAGCGCCTCCGAGGTCCTTCAGCAGCAGCAGTGTTTCTTCCTCGGTCCTGGGGTCTAGCGCCTCCGGGGTCCATCGGCAGCAGGAGTCTTTCTTCCTTAGTCCTGGGGGTCTAGCGCCTCACGGGTCCTTCAGCAGCAGCAGTGTTTCTTCGTCAGTCCTGGGGTCTAGCGCCTCCGGGGTCCTTCAGCAGCAGCAGTGTTTCTTCCTCAGTCCTGGGGTCTAGCGCCTCCGGGGTCCTTCAGCAGCAGCAGTGTCTCTTCCTCAGTTCTGGGGTCTAGCGCCTCCGGGGTCATTGAGCAGCAGAGTCTCTTCCTCAGTCCTGGGGTCTAGCGCCTCCGGGGTGCTTCAGCAGCAGTGTTTCTTCCTCAGTCCTGGGGTCTAGCGCCTCACGGGTCCTTCAGCAGCAGCAGTGTTTCTTTCTCAGTCCTGATGTCTAGTGCCTCCGGGGTCCTTCAGCAGCAGCAGTGTTTCTTCCTCGGTCTTGGGGTCTAGCGCCTCCGGGGTGCTTCAGCAGCAGTGTTTCTTCCTCAGTCCTGGGGTCTAGCGCCTCCGGGGACCTTCAGCAGCAGCAGTGTTTCTTCCTCAGTCCTGGGGTCTAGCGCCTCCATGGTCCTTCAGCAGCAGTGTTTCTTCCTCAGTCCTGGGGTCTAGTGCCTCCGGGGTCCTTCAGCAGCAGTGTTTCATCCTCGGTCCTGGGGTCTAGCGCCTCACGGGTCCTTCAGCAGCAGCAGTGTTTCTTCCTCGGTCCTTGGGTCTAGCGCCTCTGGGGTCCATCAGCAGCAGCAGTGTTTCTTCCTCAGTCCTGGGGTCTAGCGCCTCCGGGGTCCTTCAGCAGCAGCAGGGTCTCTTCCTCAGTCATTGGGTCTAGCGCCTCCAGGGTCCTTGAGCAGCAGAGTCTCTTCCTCAGTGGTGGGGTCTTGCGCCTCTGGGGTTCTTCAGCAGCAGTGTTTCTTCCTCGTTCCTGGGGTCTAGCGCCTCTGGGGTCCATCAACAGCAGCAGTGTTTCTTCCTCGGTCCTGGGGTCTAGCGCCTTTGGAGTCCTTCAGCAGCAGCAGTGTTTCTTCATCAGTGCTGGGGTCTAGCTCCTCCAGGGTCCTTCAGCAGCACCAGTGTTTCTTCCTCGGTCCTGGGGTCTAGCGCCTTTGGGGTCCTTCAGCAGTAGCAGTGTTTCTTCATCAGTGCCGGGGTCTAGCTCCTCCAGGGTCCTTCAGCAGCAGCAGTGTTTCTTCCTCAGTCCTGGGGTCTAGCGCCTCCGGGGTCCTTCAGCAGCAGCAGGGTCTCTTCCTCAGTCCTGGGGTCTAGTGCCTCCGTGGTCCTTGAGCAGCAGAGTCTCTTCCTCAGTGGTGGGGTCTAGCGCCTCTGGGGTCCTTCAGCAGCAGTGTTTCTTCCTCGGTCCTGGGGTCTAGCGCCTCTGGGGTCCATCAACAGCAGCAGTGTTTCTTCCTCAGTCCTGAGATCTAGTGCCTCCGGGGTCCTTCAGCAGCAGCAGTGTTTCTTCCTCGGTCCTAGGGTCTAGCGCCTCTGGGGCCCTTCAGCTGCAGCAGTATTTCTTCCTTAGTCCTGGGGGTCTAGCGCCTCATGGGTCCTTCAGCAGCAGCAGTGTTTCTTCCTCAGTCCTGGGGTCTATCGCCTCCATGGTCCTTCAGCAGCAGTGTTTCTTACTCAGTCCTGGGGTCTAGCGCCTCCAGGGTCCTTTAGCAGCAGTGTTTCTTCCTTGGTCCTGGGGTCTAGTGCCTCTGGGGTCCTTCAGCAGCAGTAGTGTTTCTTCCTCAGTCCTGAGGTCTAGTGCCTCCTGGGTCCTTCAGCAGCAGCAGTGTTTCTTCCTCGTTCCTGGGGTCTAGCGCCTCCAGGGTCCTTCAGCAGCAGCAGTGTTTCTTCCTTTTTCCTGGGGGTCTAGCGCCTCACGGGTCCTTCAGCAGCAGCAGTGTTTCTTCCTCAGTCCTGGGGTCTAGCACCTCCGGGGTCCTTGAGCAGCAGAGTCTCTTCCTCAGTCCTGGGGTCTAGCGCCTCCGGGGTCCTTCAGCAGCAGTGTTTCTTCCTCGGTCCTGGGGTCTAGCGCATCTGGGGTCCTACAGCTGCCGCAGTGTTTCTTCCTCAGTCCTGGGGTCTAGCTCCTCCGGGGTCCTTCAGCAGCAGCAGTGTTTCTTCCTCAGTCCTGAGGTATACTGCTTCCGGGGTCCTTCAGCAGCAGCAGTGTTTCTTCCTCGGTCCTGGGGTCTAGCGCCTCCGGGGTCCTTCAGCAGCAGTGTTTCTTCCTCAGTCCTGGGGTCTAGCGCCTCCGGGTCCTTCAGCAGCAGCAGTGTTTCTTCCTCAGTCCTGGGGTCTAGAGCCTCCATGGTCCTTCAGCAGCAGTGTTTCTTCCTCAGTCCTTGGGTCTAGCGCCTCCGAGGTCCTTCAGCAGCAGCAGTGTTTCTTCCTCGGTCCTGGGGTCTAGCGCCTCCGGGGTCCATCGGCAGCAGCAGTGTTTCTTCCTCAGTCCTGGAGTCTAGCGCCTCCGGGGTCCTTCAGCAGCAGTGTTTCTTGCTCGGTCCTGGGGTCTAGCGCCTTTGAGGTCCTTCAGCAGCAGCAGTGTTTCTTCCTCAGTCTTGGGGTCTAGCGCCTCCATGGTCCTTCAGCAGCAGTGTTTCTTCCTCAGTCCTGGGGTCTAGTGCCTCCGGGGTCCTTCAGCAGCAGCAGTGTTTCTTCCTCGGTTCTGGGGTCTAGCGCCTCTGGGGTCCTTCAGCAGCAGCAGTGTTTCTTCCTCAGTCCTGGGGTCTAGCACCTCCAGGGTCCATCAGCAGCAGCAGAGTCTCTACTTCAGTCCTGGGGTCTAGCACCTCCGGGGTCCTTCTTCAGCAGCAGTGTTTCTTCCTCGGTCCTGGGGTCTAGTGCCTCCGGGGTCCTTCAGCAGCAGAGTTTCTTCCTCGGTCCTGGGGTCTAGCGCCTCCGGGGTCCTTCAGCAGCAGCAGTGTTTCTTCCTTAGTCCTGGGGGTCTAGAGCCTCATGGGTCCTTCAGCAGCAGCAGTGTTTCTTCCTCAGTCCTGGGGTCTAGCGCCTCCGGGGTCCTTCAACAGCAGCAGTGTTTCTTCCTCAGTTCTGGGGTCTAGCGCCTCCGGGGTCCTTCAGCAGCAGCAGTGTTTCTTCCTTAGTCCTGGGGGTCTAGCGCCTCATGGGTCCTTCAGCAGCAGCAGTGTTTCTTCCTCAGTCCTGGGGTCTAGCGCTTCCGGGGTACTTCAGCAGCAGCAGTGTTTCTTCCTCATTCCTGGGGTCTAGCGCCTCCGGGGTCCTTCAGCAGCAGCAGTGTTTCTTCCTCAGTCCTGGGGTCTAGCGCCTCCGGGGTCCTTCAGCAGCAGTGTTTCTTCCTCGGTCCTGGGGTCTAACGCCTCCGGGGTCCTTCATCAGCAGCAGTGTTTCTTCCTCAGTCCTGGGGTCTAGTGCCTCCGGGGTCCTTCAGCAGCAGCAGTGTTTCTTCCTCGGTCCTGGGGTCTAGCGCCTCTGGGGTCCTGCAGCAGCAGTGTTTCTTCCTCAATCCTGGGGTCTAGCGCCTCCGGGGTCCTTCAGCAGCAGCAGTGTTTCTTCCTCGGTCCTGGAGCGTAGCGCCTCTGGGGTCCTTCAGCAGCAGCAGTGTTTCTTCCTTAGTCCTGGGGGTCTAGCGCCTCACGGGTCCTTCAGCAGCAGCAGGTTTCTTCCTCAGTCCTGGGGTCTAGCGCCTCCATGGTCCTTCAGCAGCAGTGTTTCTTCCTCAGTCCTGGGGTCTAGCGCCTCCGGGCTCCTTCAGCAGCGGCAGTGTTTCCTCCTCAGTCGTGGGGTCTAGCGCCTCTGGGGACCTTCAGCAGCAGTGTTTCTTCCTCAGTCCTGGGGTCTAGCGCCTCCGGGGTCCTTCAGCAGCAGTGTTTCTTCCTCGGTCCTGGGGTCTAGCACCTCCGGGGTCCATCAACAGCAGCAGTGTTTCTTCCTCAGTCCTGGGGCCTAGCGCCTCCGGGGTCCTTTAGCAGTAGTGTTTCTTCCTCAGTTCTGGGGTCTAGTGCCTCCGGGGTCCTTCAGCAGCAGCAGTGTTTCTTCCTCAGTCCTGAGGTCTAGTGCCTCCGGGGTCCTTCAGCAGCAGCAGTGTTTCTTCCTCGGTCCTGGGGTCTAGCGCCTCCGGGGTCCTTCAGCAGCAGCAGTGTTTCTTCCTTAGTCCTGGTGGTCTAGCGCCTCACGGGTCCTTCAGCAGCAGTGTTTCTTCCTCGCTCCTGGGGTCTAGTGCCTCCGGGGTCCTTCAGCAGCAGTGTTTCTTCCTCGGTCCTGGGGTCTAGCGCCTCCGGGGTCCTTCAGCAGCAGCAGTGTTTCTTCCTTAGTCCTGGGGGTCTAGAGCCTCATGGGTCCTTCAGCAGCAGCAGTGTTTCTTCCTCAATCCTGGGGTCTAGCGCCTCCGGGGTCCTTCAACAGCAGCAGTGTTTCTTCCTCAGTTCTGGGGTCTAGCGCCTCCGGGGTCCTTCAGCAGCAGCAGTGTTTCTTCCTTAGTCCTGGGGGTCTAGCGCCTCATGGGTCCTTCAGCAGCAGCAGTGTTTCTTCCTCAGTCCTGGGGTCTAGCGCCTCCGGGGTACTTCAGCAGCAGCAGTGTTTCTTCCTCAGTCCTGGGGTCTAGCGCCTCCGGGGTCCTTCAGCAGCAGCAGTGTTTCTTCCTCAGTCCTGGGGTCTAGCGCCTCCGGGGTCCTTCAGCAGCAGTGTTTCTTCCTCGGTCCTGGGGTCTAACGCCTCCGGGGTCCTTCAGCAGCAGCAGTGTTTCTTCCTCAGTCCTGTGGTCTAGTGCCTCCGGGGTCCTTCAGCAGCAGCAGTGTTTCTTCCTCGGTCCTGGGGTCTAGCGCCTCTGGGGTCCTGCAGCAGCAGTGTTTCTTCCTCAATCCTGGGGTCTAGCGCCTCCGGGGCCCTTCAGCAGCAGCAGTGTTTCTTCCTCGGTCCTGGGGTCTAGCACCTCCGGGGTCCTTCAGCAGCAGCAGTGTTTCTTCCTCGGTCCTGGAGTGTAGCGCCTCTGGGGTCCTTCAGCAGCAGCAGTGTTTCTTCCTTAGTCCTGGGGGTCTAGCGCCTCACGGGTCCTTCAGGAGCAGCAGTGTTTCTTCCTCAGTCCTGGGGTCTAGCGCCTCCATGGTCCTTCAGCAGCAGTGTTTCTTCCTCAGTCCTGGGGTCTAGCGCCTCCGGGCTCCTTCAGCAGCAGCAGTGTTTCTTCCTCAGTCGTGGGGTCTAGCGCCTCCTGGGTCCTTCAGCAGCAGTGTTTCTTCCTCAGTCCTGGGGTCTAGCGCCTCCGGGGTCCTTCAGCAGCAGTGTTTCTTCCTCGGTCCTGGGGTCTAGCACCTCCGGGGTCCATCAACAGCAGCAGTGTTTCTTCCTCAGTCTTGGGGTCTAGCGCCTCCGGGGTCCTTTAGCAGTAGTGTTTCTTCCTCAGTTCTGGGGTCTAGTGCCTCCGGGGTCCTTCAGCAGCAGCAGTGTTTCTTCCTCAGTCCTGAGGTCTAGTGCCTCCGGGGTCCTTCAGCAGCAGCAGTGTTTCTTCCTCGGTCCTGGGGTCTAGCGCCTCCGGGGTCCTTCAGCAGCAGCAGTGTTTCTTCCTTAGTCCTGGTGGTCTAGCGCCTCACGGGTCCTTCAGCAGCAGCAGTGTTTCTTCCTCAGTCGTGGGGTCTAGCGCCTCCGGGGTCCTTCAGCAGCTGCAGTGTTTCTTCCTCAGTCCAGGGGTCTAGCGCCTCTGGGGTCCTTGAGCAGCAGCAGTGTTTCTTCCTTAGTCCTGGGGGTCTAGCGCCTCATGGGTCCTTCAGCAGCAGCAGTGTTTCTTCCTCAGTCCTGGGGTCTAGCGCCTCCGGGGTACTTCAGCAGCAGCAGTGTTTCTTTCTCAGTCCTGTGGTCTAGCGCCTCCGGTGTCCATCAGCAGCAGTGTTTCTTCCTCGGTCCTGGGGTCTAGCGCCTCCGGGGTCCATCAGCAGCAGTGTTTCTTCCTCAGTCCTGGGGTCTAGCGCCTCTGGGGTCCTTCAGCAGCAGCAGTGTTTCTTCATCCGTCCTGGGGTCTAGTCCCTCCGGGGTCCTTCAGCAGCAGCAGAGCCTCTGCCTCGGTGCTGGGGTCTAGTGCCTCCGGGGTCCTTCAGCAGTAGTGTTTCTTCCTAAGTCCTGGGGTCTAGCGCCTCCAGGGTCCATCAGCAGCAGTGTTTCTTCCTCAGTCCTGGGGTCTAGTGCCTCCGGGGTCCTTCAGCAGCAGCAGTGTTTCTTCCTCAGTCCTGGGGTCTAGCGCCTCCGGGGTCCTTCAGCAGCAGCAGTGTTTCTTCCTCAGTCCTGGGGTCTATCGCCTCCTGGGTCCTTCAGCACCAGCAGTGTCTCTTCCTCAGTCCTGGCGTCTAGCGCCTCTTAGGTCCTTGAGCAGCAGAGTCTCTTCCTCAGTCCTGGGGTCTAGCACCTTCGGGGTCCTTCAGCAGCAGTGTTTCTTCCTCGGTCCTGGGGTCTAGCGCCTCCGGGGTCCATCAACAGCAGCAGTGTTTCTTCCTCAGTTCTGGGGTCTAGCATCTCCGGGGTCCTTCAGCAGCAGCAGTGTTTCTTCCTCAGTCCTGGGGTCTAGCGCCTTCGGGTCCTTCAGCAGTAGCAGTGTTTCTTCCTCAGTCCTGGGGTCTAGCGCCTCCATGGTCCTTCAGCAGCAGTGTTTCTTCCTCAGTCCTGGGGTCTAGCGCCTCCGGGGTCCTTCAGCAGCAGCAGTGTTTCTTCCTCAGTCCTGGGGTCTAGCGCCTCCGGGGTCCTTCAGCAACAGCATTGTCTCTTCCTCAGTCCTGGGGTCTAGCGCCTCTGGGGTCCTTGAGCAGCAGAGTCTCTTCCCTAAGTCCTGGGGTCTAGCGCCTCCGGGGTCCTTCAGCATCAGTGTTTCTTCCTCGGTCCTGGGGTCTAGCACCTCCGGGGTCCATCAACAGCAGCAGTGTTTCTTCCTCGGTCCTGGGGTCTAGCACCTCCGGGGTCCTTCAGCAGCAGCAGTGTTTCTTCCTTGGTCCTGGAGTCTAGCGCCTCCGGGGTCTTTTAGCAGCAGCAGTGTTTCTTCCTTAGTCCTGGGGTCTAGCGCCTCATGGGTCCTTGAGCAGCAGCAGTGTTTCTTCCTCAGTCCTGGGGTCTAGCGCCTCCGGGGTCCTTCAGCAGCAGCAGTGTTTCTTCCTTAGTCCTGGTGGTCTAGCGCCTCACGGGTCCTTCAGCAGCAGCAGTGTTTCTTCCTTAGTCCTGGGGTCTAGCGCCTCATGGGTCCTTCAGCAGCAGCAGTGTTTCTTCCACAGTCCTGGGGTCTAGCACCTCCGGGGTCCTTCAGCAGCAGCAGTGTTTCTTCCTCAGTCCTGGGGTCTAGCGCCTCCATGGTCCTTCAGCAGCAGTGTTTCTTCCTCAGTCCTGGGGTCTAGCGCCTCCGGGGTCCTTCAGTTGCAGTGTTTCTTCCTCAGTCCTGGGGTCTAGCGCCTCACGGGTCCTTCAGCAGCAGCAGTGTTTCTTCCTCGGTCCTGGGGTCTAGCGCCTCCGGGGTCCATCAGCAGCAGCAGTGTTTCTTCCTCAGTCCTGGGGTCTAGCGACTCCGGGGTCCTTCAGCAGCAGTGTTTGTTCCTCGGTCCTGGGGTCTAGCGCCTTTGGGGTCCTTCAGCAGCAGCAGTGTTTCTTCATCAGTGCTGGGGTCTAGCTCCACCAGGGTCCTTCAGCAGCAGCAGTGTTTCTTCCTCGGTCTTGGGGTCTAGCGCCTCCGGGGTCCTTCAGCAGCAGTGTTTCTTCCCCGGTCCTGGGGTCTAGCGCCTTTGGGGTCCTTCAGCAGTAGCAGTGTTTCTTCATCAGTGCTGGGGTCTAGCTCCTCCAGGGTCCTTCAGCAGCAGCAGTGTTTCTTCCTCAGTCCTGGGGTCTTGCGCCTCCGGGGTCCTTCAGCAGCCTCAGTGTCTCTTCCTCAGTCCTGGGGTCTAGTGCCTCCGGGGTCCTTGAGCAGCAGAGTCTCTTCCTCAGTGGTGGGGTCTAGCGCCTCCGGGGTCCTTCAGCAGCAGTGTTTCTTCCTCGGTCCTGGGGTCTAGCGCCTCCGGGGTCCATCAACAGCAGCAGTGTTTCTTCCTCAGTCCTGGGGTCTAGCGCCTCCGGGGTCCTTTAGCAGCAGTGTTTCTTCCTCGGTCCTGGGGTCTAGTGCCTCCGGGGTCCTTCAGCAGCAGCAGTGTTTCTTCCTCAGTCCTGAGGTCTTGTGCCTCCGGGGTCCTTCAGCAGCAGCAGTGTTTCTTCCTCGGTCCTGGGGTCTAGCACCTCCGGGGTCCTTCAGCAGCAGCAGTGTTTCTTCCTCAGTCCTGGGGTCTATCGCCTTTGGGGTCCTTCAACAGCAGCAGTGTTTCTTCCTCGGTCCTGGGGTCTAGTGCCTCCGGGGTCCTTCAACAGCAGCAGTGTTTCCTCTACGGTCGTGGGGTCTAGCGCCTTCGGGGTCCTTCTGCAGCAGTAGTGTTTCTTCCTCAGTCCTGGGGTCTAGCGCCTCCGGGGTCCTTCAGCAGCAGTGTTTCTTTCTCAATCCTGGGGTCTAGCGCCTCCCGTAGAAGGGAGGCGCCCAGGATTCCCGTCTCTGGTTCCGTCTTTCTCTTCAGTGCTGTGCACAGCTCCTTGATGTCAGCAGGAGCACCGGATGTGCTGCTATGTTAAGTTTATATCTGGGGAGACCGCGTTTGTGAAGGACTTTGCTGCTGTCCCTTGCCCCTGATCCCCGGTAACTTTGCTATTTGCACACAGCCCCTGGAGGGGCTGCAACACGATAAAGAGCCGCCCCGCGGTCCCGGCGAGCGGGAGACCGCGTTTGTGAAGGACTTTGCTGCTGTCCCTTGCCCCTGATCCCCGGTAACTTTGCTATTTGCACACAGCCCCTGGAGGGGCTGCAACACGATAAAGAGCCGCCCGCGGTTCCGCGGCGCGGACGCGCCGGGCGCGGCCCGGGCAAAGACCGGGCCAAGACGGGCCCGTCTTAGCCCGTCTGAGACCGACAGAGGCTGGGCTGGGCCACCCCCCTAAAGTGGATACAGTGACATATGGATATTTATACGCGCAAGTACTCATAGATTAACGTATTATTTTCTATTATCTGAGGGGCTTTATAAAAAACAAAGGAAATGACTAAAAGAAAGCTGGGCCATATAGCTTCGGGGGAAAACTCCGATTTAAAATTGGCGGGCCAAACATCATTGCTGACATATTTGACTGGTGCTATGGGGGCAATTGAAGAACAAATTAACACGGTAGAAGAAACACTGACAAAAGGGACGAAAGGAAGGCAGGGCAGGTCAACGGAAGAGAATAGTGCATTGATTACAGCTGTTATAAACCCAAGTGAGAGTGAGACTGCACAGGGTGTGCAAAATGGGTGTAGTTTAGAGTTTTCGGAGCGTATAGATGTGAGTGATTTACGAGATGATTGTCAACCTCCCCTGAAGCGAAGTAAGAACCCAGAAATGATGGAGGAGAATGCGCGTGGGAAATCGGTGGGAGAGAGTCCGGCTAGTCCGGATAGTCGGCCAAAAAATCTAACATTAAAGAAAAGAAAATCACAGGGGAAACAGCATTTAACAAAACAACTTGATTGCAAAAATATTGCCAGAAATGGTATACCTTCCCTGAGCAGCCAAATTGAAGTTCAAACAATGTTATTGGAAAAAATATCTAAGAGAATAGAAGAAGTGTACAGTCATATGGTTGGAGCCCTAGGAAATTTAACAGATAGAGTAGTAAATTTGGAAGGATATTTAAGTGGAATGAATAAATCGATCAAAGGGGGGTGCCTTTGCAAGGTAGTGATACACCTAACCTTATACATATAGAGAGAGACACGATTAATCCCATTGAAATGAACGTTAGACCTACCGTTAATAGTGGTACTACCCATGTTGCAACTAGATTATCACCTGAAAGTCCTATCCACCCAAGGAAAAATTTCCACTCAATAGAGGGTGTAGATAGAGTGGAATCAGAGAAGATTAGAACAAATACCAATACTAACAGAGGGGTCTTTCTAACTAGGCGAAGGTCAAATCTAGAGAGCACAGAGGGCGATCGCCTTGATTTACCACCAGCCGCCACACCCTATGTAGTAATCATGGCAAATGTACCAACGAGACATAGCTTAGATTCTGAACCTTGGGAGGAGCTTCGAAATAAGTCTCTGCATTGGTTAGGAAGACAATTTGGTTTTAACGATGCTTTGTTCAAATATTTTAAAATGGTAAGAAGAGTTAGGTGGCTGGGAAAGGGTCGAAAAGCTCTACATGGAGATTGTATAGTTTTAACATTCAGTGACCCGATGCTAGTGCACGCGATTCTTGCTAGGATAGGAAATGTATCTTATAAAGACAACGAAATAAATGTCCTACCATTAGGGGCTTGTTATCCCCCCAAATCATTCTCCCCCAAGACCTCTGTGGGTAACCATGTAGGGGATTCTCGTATTGACTTAACAAAGCCAAGGTGTATTCCACTTTATAATCGCTATGACCTGCTAACCTCAATGGAAGATTTAGATTGACCAATAGTAAAGCAAGGGGGAGAGGACGGTCAAATTAAGGTGAATTTGATACCTATATTGGGCGAGAACCCGCTTGTACATGATTATGTTACTGATACCGCGTTAGAGGCAGAAAGTGAATACACGCTGTGCCCAAATGAAGAGGAAGGGGAAAGATATGGAAATTGTGACACGGTACAAGACAATAGTGGAAAGGGATCTAGTGAAATAAGAACATTAATTACGCAAGGGGAAAGCCAAAGGAGAGACATGACCCTCACTGAATTAGGAGGAGGGCAGATACAACTAAATACTATCATGTCTTATAAAATTTTAACATGGAACATTGCGGGACTAACCACTAAAGTAAAAGATCAAGAGTGGTTAACTTTTATTAATGATTTCTCTGTAATCTGCCTTCAAGAAACCTGGGTAACAGGAGAACATCATATAAATGGTTTTCAAACTTTTAATACACCAGCCATTAATAGTAATCAGGGGCGAAATAAAGGGGGTTTATGTACCTATATTTCTAACGTAGCAGGTTTCACCAATATGAAACTTGTAAATACATCTGATTACTATCAGATATTAACGATGGGAATAAGGGGAGAAGGGGTTGTAATGCTAATACATTTTTATAATAATATCCCCAAAGCTCAGTTGAAAAATGTCCTTGTAGATTTTTGTCAAATCTTAAAAAGTATAGAGGGAAAAACATCTGGAGATATGTTTATTATATGGGTGGGTGATTTTAATTGCTTTTTATGCCAACATAGCCAGCAGGGAATTTGTGGCCTAGGTAACTACAAGGAAGAACTTCCGACACACTTTTCACATACAGTTGTAGGGGATTTGTTAAATGACATAATTTTTCAATTCGATCTGGGATACGCAAACGAACTATGTCGACCGTCCATACCTTTTGAGCCCACTTTTAATGGGAGAGGTTGTAATTCTACAATTGATTTTGTCATAATGTCAAAAAGATATTCGAGTACTATTTCCTCCTGTGAAACTCTTGACATTCTAATGAGTGACCATTACCCAATTCAATTGGATCTTAATATAAAATGCTTATTAACAACTATGAGTAATGTTACCACTTGTAACTATAATTACAATATTAATTTAGCGAGTACAAATGGATATACATTGAATTGGGAAAAAGTGGATCCTGTGGCCTTTCTTAATCAATTAGTTAAAAGGTCATTAGATGACATTGAAACTTGCCTATCACAGACGAGAAACGATGCAGAAATTTTGAATGCTTTTATCAAGATAACTGAGGAGGCTCGAGATCTATTAAAAAAGGAACAGCGGCAAGGAGTGAATAAACGACAGGGTTGGTTTGACAGAGATTGTAGCAAGGCCCACTCTCATTTGAAAAATGTCCTCCAAAGTAGGAATAGATGCAAAGAAGAAGTAAGACAGGCACGAGCTGCATATCGATTAGCCCAAAAAAAACGTAAGACGCAATTAAAAATGGAAGCATGGCAGGCCTTGCATCAAGCATGCCTAAAGAAAGATACCATTGGTTTTTGGAAAGCAGTTAATGCACCCTTCTATGCAAATAGGGAGACCGATATCATAGATTTAGCTATTACTGAGCAGAAATGGGTGGAATTTTTTTCGTCTCTCTATAATGATGAGACTGTTGATTCTAATAAGATAGCCTCAGTCAAAATAGGGACTGAAGAAGATGCGCAGCCAAAAATATTTCCTATAGTCATTGATATTTCCCTTGAGGAGGTTAGCAGGGCTATAACCGACAGTGCTTCAGGGAAAGCCCCAGGGCCGGACGGCGTCCCAGTTGATGTTTTTAAATCTAACCTAGCGCTATGGGCCCCGCTTTTAACGAATGTTTTAAATAGTTGTAATCGCTATAAGTTTATCTCTACCTGGACTGATGCAGTAGTGATCCCTATTTTTAAAAAAGGAGATAGAAATGACCCAAGTTGCTACCGCCCAATTTCTTTATTGGATGCCTTTATGAAAATTGCAGGGAGGGTCATCCTGAATAAATTACAGCTATGGGCAGAAGAAAAAGGTGTGCTATCGATTCATCAATATGGATTTCGTACAGGTCTTGGTACGATTGAACAGGGACTAAATTTATCACTAATTATTGCGAAATACACTTTAGCAAAGGAGGGCAAGCTCTTCTTAACGTTTGTCGATTTAAGCTCCGCATTCGACTGCGTCAAACACGAAAAGCTGTGGAGCATCCTTCAAGAAATGGACGTTGATCCACCCCTGTTACTATTTATTAAGGAATTGTATAGGGGGGCAGGGGCGAGGGTGCGATACGGGAGACAGGGGGAGTGTTCAGCTAAGTTTAGTATTAAAAAAGGGGTGAGACAAGGGTGCATACTTGCCCCTTTTCTTTTTTCGCTATACATTAATAGCTTAGGACAATTTTTGATTGACCATAGACAAGATTATCCTATTATTCAAAATACCCCTGTTCCCATTTTATTGTATGCGAACGACGCAGTTATTATGGCGCGGACGCGGATAGGATTACAAAGAACTGTGACTAATTTTGTTTCATATATGAAAGAAAGGGGCCTAAAAGTTAACATCACAAAGACATATACAATGAGTTGTGGAACTAAGAAGAGTAAAAAATGTGATATTTTTATTGATAATAAAAAAATTGAAAATACAGACAGATTCTCTTACTTGGGAATTAACTTTGATAGGAAGGGGTCATGGAAACCGGCCATTAAGGCAAGGAAGCTCACCTTCTCAAGAGCAATAGGAGCGGTTTTGAATTTCTCGAAAAAAATAGGCTGTAGACCAGTCCCTGAGCTACTTGATATTTATAAATCTAAATGCATTACGACTGCGACATATGGGGCAGGTATATGGGGTATCGCAGAATCACAAGATATTCAACTCTGCGAAAACGCTTTTATCCGCTATTTATTGGCGGTCCGCAGTTCTACTGCCACATATAATTGCCATAGGGAACTTGGCCTTACTTACATCACGGACATAATTAAAATTAATCCCCTCCTATTGTGGCATAAGGTATGGGCATCTGTGGAAACAGGTTTTAACAGAGACGTAATTTTAGACTGTATTAAATTAGATAAGGCGGCAAGTATACCATGGATTAGTTATATAAAAAGAATGTCGTATCGAGATTGGTCATCCAGAATATTTTGATTCCCCAACCTGTATGGAAATGATACCTAGAAAAATTATAAAAATGTGTTATTTGAACCACCTTGCGGATAAACGATGGTGCATAGAAAGAGAGAAACAAACGGTAATGGAGAACCATTTGATGACAATTTGCTTAGGAATACAACCGTACTTGGTAAAGGTACAGAGTAGTTTTTGCCGTATGCTTTTAACCCGCTTTCGAGGCGGTTCTTTTTTCAGGTTGATTACTTTTCCAGAAATTAACGATTGGTCGAAAAATGTGCCCCTATGCTCATGTGATGATATTTCTGGACAATCGACTATGCACTGTACACTGTTTTGTAAATATTATGTTTTACCGAGGAAAAAGTTTTTAATACCAATTTTAAGAAGATGGGGCTTAAGACAATGCAGAATTGCTTTTTTAAGATTACAATCTTTGGAAAATGAACAAACTATTCTAGCTATTTCTGCTTTTTTAAGAGCTGTGATCAGGTTTAGGAATACAATGTAAAGTGCTCCTTTAGACTAATGTTATAGTACGTGGTTGTGAGGATAGATATGTATTGCTTTTTAATATTCTGTATCATGGTGTAATTTGTGCTTTACTCTTTTATATTTCTGTGCTTTTATGATTTTTATCGCATCAAAAATCGAATAAAGCGTATTTTGATTTGATTTGATTTGAAGTTTATATCTGGTCCTAGGATTATTGGCTGCAATCCAACTGTCCAATCAGATTCATTGTTCACCCCAAACCTTTGAAGGGGGCCCGTGAACTTCTGAGTGGACCACAAACTATCTCTCCTCCATTCAGGACAGATATTTAAGACAGACAGTGGTACAAGGCCTTGAAACCTTCTAATAGAGGACTTGATGAGGAGCTGTGAGGGGGCCGGGTGAGACAAAGAGGAAGTGGACTGTAGGCACTGACTACAACTAAGACTTTGATACTCCCTACAACAGAAAGCGTTTCACCCACAACGAGGGCCCCATCACCGCACATGGGAACCTCATCTCAGATGTCCTATAGACCTGGCCTGAAGGTATCTGAGCCTGACAGCATTGTGAGGCCCTGCTAATGGCAATACAGTGCTACACACATCTGTGCCAAACATGCATCCTGCACATACATACAGATGTAGCCCAGGGATGACATACTACACAGAGTCAGAATGTAGTGTCACTGGGTGTTCCCCTCTCTGATTTTGAGGTTTTCCCTCTTCCTCTTCTTCCTCTTTTCCTATTTCTTTGTTTTTCCTTGTCCTACGCTTCGGAAATGTCTGATGGAAAAATCCGTGCTGGTCCCCAAAAATGACTGCAGGTGCCCGTAGTGGCAACCTCCAGCTCAAATTAAGCACTGGTGGTAGGTAGAGAGGTTGTAAGTGAAGAAGTGTGAAGGGGGGGGATACAAAGAGACAGGAGACTGCAGGCACTGACTATAGCTAAGACTCTGATACACCCTACAACAGAAAGTGTTTCACACACACCGAGGACCCGATCACAGCACAGGGAAGCCTCACCTCACACGTCCACAAGCACTGCATCCTATAGACCTGGCTATGTAGATATCTGAGCCCGACAGCACCATGAGGCCCTATTAATGCCAATACAGTGATATACAGATCTGTGTCGCAACATGTATGCTGCACATACATACAGATGGAGCCCAGAGATGACATACTACACAGAGTCAGAAGGTAGTGTCAGTAGCGGCTCTCCTCTCTGAGTTTGAGGCGACATCTACCCCACTACTATACTCTTCCGCCACAAGCCTTTAGTAGTGTCATGGGCTGGTCATTTGAGGTGGATCCACTCAGGATAAAGGAAGGACCACTCTGGGTGGACCTCAACCTCGTACTCTGCTGGAGAGCAACACGACAGACGTAAAGCACTTGTCAAGGGACTCGTGGTCCGGGCCTCTTGCACAAGAAGATATTCTGGGCCAGGATAGTAAAACGGAAGCAGTTTGTCACATGGACACTGCGCCGAAACCTTTGACCCTACTGTTCACGGTTTCAGTCTGACTACTGACATCCTGCCATACACCCTGCTTGGATTCGGTGCCTGCTCTCCTGGCTGCCTGTTCCTTGTTGCAGACTCTGCATCAGAATGCTGCCTGTTCTCTCACTAATCCTGCCTGTTCCCAGCTGCGGTCCTGTATGAGATCGGTGCCTGCTCCCTCTTGCGGACCCTGTAAAGGGCTGGTGCCTGCTCTCTTGTTCTGGCAGGTTGCTTGTCACAGACCCTTTTATGAGTGTGTTGCCTGTTTTCTGTTGCAGACCCTGTAAGAGGCTGGTGTCTGATTCCTGCTTCAGACCTTGGAAATGGCTGGGGCCTGCTCTGTTGCAGACTCTCTCTGCGGGCACCTGCCTGACTCCTGTCATAGACCATGAAAGCATGTGACGTCTACGCTCACTCTCTCTCGTTGCCTGTTTCTTGTTTTCTACTTTGCATGGCGCCTGCTGTCTGTTCTCTTTCACAGACCCTGTATGAGGCTGGCACCCGCCGTCTTGCTGTGTCTGTCTGTTCTCGGTCACAGACCCTGTATGAGGCTGGCACCTGCCGTCTTGCTGTGACTGTCTGTTCGGTCACAGACCCTGTATGAGGCTTGCACCTGCCGTCTTGCTATGACTGTCTGTTCTCCATCGAAGATCCTGGAGGAGTCTGATACATGCTCTCAATATGTCTATTCCCTGTCACCAACCGTGTAGGAGGCCTGTACCTGCTCCCCTCCTGTGACTATTCTCTGTTACAGACCATGTACACGTTTGATGCATGCTCTCTCATTTTGGTGGTCTGTTTTCTGTTGTAGACCCTGCCTGGGGTTGGTGCCTGCACTCTTCATGTGTCTGTTCTCTGTCACAGACCCTGCCTGGGGTTGGTGCCTGCACTCTTCCTGTGTCTGTTCTCTGTCACAGACCCTGCCTGGGGTTGGTGCCTGCACTCTTCCCATGGCTGTTCTCTGTCACAGACCCTGCCTGGGGTTGGTGCCTGCACTCTTCCTGTGTCTGTTCTCTGTCACAGACCCTGCCTGGGGTTGGTGCCTGCACTCTTCCCGTGGCTGTTCTCTGTCACAGACCCTGTCTGGGGTTGGTGCCTGCACTCTTCCTTTGCCTGTCTGTTCTATGTCACATACCCTGCCTGGGGTTGGTGTCTGCACTCTTCCTTTTTCTGTCTGTTCTCTGTCACAGATCCTGCCTGGGGTTGGTGCCTGCACTCTTCCTGTGTCTGTCTGTTCTCTGTCACAGACCCTACCTGGAGTTGGTACCTGCTCTCTTCCTGTGTCTGTCTGTTCTCTGTCACAGACCCTGCGTGGTGTTGGTCTCTGCACTCCTCCTGCGTCTGTTCTCTGTCACAGACCCTGCCTGGGGTTGGTACCTACTCTCTTCCTGTGTCTGTTCTCTATCACATACCCTGCCTGGGGTTGGTGTCTGCACTCTTCCTTTTTCTGTCTGTTCTCTGTCACAGATCCTGCCTGGGGTTGGTGCCTGCACTCTTCCTGTGTCTGTCTGTTCTCTGTCACAGACCCTGCCTGGGGTTGGTGCCTGCACTCTTCCTGTGTCTATCTGTTTTCTGTCACAGACCCTGCCTGGGGTTGGTCCCTGCACTCTTCCTGTGTCTGTCTGTTCTCTGTCACAGACCATGCCTGGGGTTGGTGCCTGCACTCCTCCTGTGTCTGTTCTCTGTCACAGACCCTGCCTGGGGTTGGTACCTGCTCTCTTAATGTGTCTGTCTGTTCTCTGTCACAGACTCTGCTTGGGGTTGGTGCCTGCACTCCTCCTGCGTCTGTTCTCTATCACACTCCCTGCCTGGGGTTGGTACCTGCTCTCTTCCTGTGTCTGTTCTCTATCACAGACCCTGCCTGGAGTTGGTGCTTGCTCTCTTCCCGTGTCTGTCTGTTCTCTGTCATAGACCCTGCCTGGGGTTGGTGCCTGCACTCTTCCTGTGTCTGTCTGTTCTCTGTCACAGACCCTGCCTGGGGTTGATGCCTGCACTCTTCCTGTGTCTGTTCTCTGTCACATACCCTGCCTGGGGTTGGTGCCTGCACTCTTCCTTTGCTGTCTGTTCTCTGTCACAGACCCTGCCAGGGGTTGGTACCTGCACTCTTCCTGTGTCTGTTCTCTGTCACAGACCCTGCCTGGGGTTGGTGCCTGCACTCTTCCTTTGTCTGTCTGTTCTCTGTCACAGACCCTGCCTGGGGTTGGTGCCTGCACTCTTCCTGTGTCTGTCTGTTCTCTGTCACAGACCCTGCCCGGGGTTGGTGCCTGCACTCTTCCTGTGTCTGTATGTTCTCTGTCACAGACCCTGCCTGGGGTTGGTGCCTGCACTCTTCCTGTGTCTGTCTGTTCTCTGTCACAGACCCTGTGTGGGGTTGGTCCCTGCACTCTTCCTGTGTCTGTCTGTTCTCTGTCACAGACCCTGCCTGGGGTTGGTGCCTACACTCCTCCTGCGTCTGTTCTCTGTCACAGACCCTGCCTGGGGTTGCTACCTGCTCTCTTCCTGTGTCTGTATGTTCTCTGTCACAGACCCTGCCTGGGGTTGGTACCTGCACTCTTCCTGTGTCTGTCTGTTCTCTGTCACAGACCCTGCCTGGGGTTGGTGCCTGCACTCCTCCTGCGTCTGTTCTCTGTCACAGACCCTGCCTGGGGTTGGTACCTGCTCTCTTCCTGTGTCTGTTCTCTGTCACAGACCCTGCCTGGGGTTGGTGCCTGCACTCTTCCTGTATCTGTCTGTTCTCTGTCACAGACCCTGCCTGGGGTTGGTGCCTGCACTCTTCCTGTGTCTGTCTGTTCTCTGTCACAGACCCTGCCTGGGGTTGGTGCATGCACTCTTCCTGTGTCTGTCTGTTCTCTGTCACAGACCCTGCATGGGGTTGGTGCCTGCACTCTCTGTGTCTGTTCTCTGTCACAGACCCTGCCTGGGGTTGGCACCTGCTCTCTTTCTGTGTCTATTCTCTGTCACAGACCCTGCCGGGGGTTGGTGCCTGCACTCCTCCTGTGTCTGTTCTCTGTCACAGACCCTGCCTGGGGTTGGTGCCTGCACTCTTCCTGTGTCTGTCTGTTCTCTGTCACAGACCCTGCCTAGGGTTGGTACCTGCTCTCTTCCTGTGTCTGTTCTCTGTCACAGACCATGCCTGGGGTTGGTGCCTGCACTCTTCCTGTATCTGTCTGTTCTCTGTCACAGACCCTGCCTGGGGTTGGTGCCTGCACTCTTCCTGTGTCTGTCTGTTCTCTGTCACAGACCCTGCCTGGGGTTGGCGCCTGCACTCTTCCTGTGTCTGTCTGTTCTCTGTTACAGACCCTGCCTGGGGTTGGTGCCTGCACTCTCTGTGTCTGTTCTCTGTCACAGACCCTGCCTGGGGTTGGCACCTGCTCTCTTTCTGTGTCTGTTTTCTGTCACAGACCCTGCCGGGGGTTGGTGCCTGCACTCCTTCTGTGTCTGTTCTCTGTCACAGACCCTGCCTGGGGTTGGTGCCTGGACTCTTCCTGTGTCTGTCTGTTCTCTGTCACAGACCCTGCCTGGGGTTGGTACCTGCTCTCTTCCTGTGTCTGTTCTCTATCACAGACCCTGCCTGGAGTTGGTACCTGCTCTCTTCCTGTGTCTGTCTGTTCTCTGTCACAGACCCTGCTGGGGTTGGTGCCTTCACTCTTCCTGTGTCTGTCTGTTCTCTGTCACATACCCTGCCTGGGGTTGGTGCCTGCACTCTTCCTGTGTCTGTCTGTTCTCTGTCACAGACCCTGCCTGGGGTTGGTACCTGCTCTCTTCCTGTGTCTGTCTGTTCTCTGTCACAGACCCTGCCTGGGGTTGGTACCTGCTCTCTTCCTGTGTCTGTTCTCTGTCACAGACCCTGCCTGGGGTTGGTACCTGCTCTCTTCCTGTGTCTGTTCTCTGTCACAGACCCTGCCTGCGGTTGGTACCTGCTCTCTTCCTGTGTCTGCTCTCTGTCACAGACCCTGCCTAGGCTTGGTACCTGCTCTCTTCCTGTGTCTGTTCTCTGTCACAGACCCTGCCTGGGGTTGGTACCTACTCTCTTCCTGTGTCTGTTCTCTGTCACAGACCCTGCCTGGGGTTGGTACCTGCTCTCTTCCTGTGTCTGTTCTCTGTCACAGACCCTGCCTGGGGTTGGTGCCTGTACTCTTCCTGTGTCTGTCTGTTCTCTGTCACAGACCCTGCCTGGGGTTGGTGCCTGTACTCTTCCTGTGTCTGTCTGTTCTCTGTCACAGACCCTGCCTGGGGTTGGTGCCTGCACTCTTCCTGTATCTGCCTGTTCTCTGTCACAGACCCTGCCGGGGGATGGTGCCTGCACTCCTCCTGTGTCTGTTCTCTGTCACAGACCCTGCCTGGGGTTGGTGCCTGCACTCTTCCTGTGTCTGTCTGTTCTCTGTCACAGACCCTGCCTGGGGTTGGTGCCTGCACTCCTCCTGCGTCTGTTCTCTGTCACAGACCCTGCCTGGGGTTGGTACCTGCTCTCTTCCTGTGTCTGTTCTCTGTCACAGACCCTGCCTGGGGTTGGTACCTGCACTCTTCCTGTATCTGTCTGTTCTCTGTCACAGACCCTGCCGGGGGTTGGTGCCTGCACTCCTCCTGTGTCTGTTCTCTGTCACAGACCCTGGTTGGTGCCTGCACTCTTCCCGTGTCTGTCTTTTCTCTGTCACAGACCCTGCCTGGGGTTGGTGCCTTCACTCTTCCTGTATCTGTCTGTTCTCTGTCACAGACCCTGCCTGGGGTTGGTACCTGCTCTCTTCCTGTGTCTGATCTCTGTCACAGACCCTGCATGTGGCTGGCACCTGTATAGTACAAGGTCCTGATATGGTTATTCAGTCAATGAGATGTAGATGTAACATATTCAAGAACGGGGCCACAACAGTGTCTGTGTCCTTCTCTGTGATACTTAGGGCTGGTGCTCACAATCCTGATATGTGGGACTGGTACTTACAATCTGGATATGTGTGGCTGGTACTTACATTATTAATGTATGACTGGTACGTACAGTTTGGGCACGTGTCGCAGGTACTGTAGTGACAATTTTTTTGTAAGTAAGACTGCACTCCATGGGGCCGTGGCTTGGACAGCCATCATGGTGGATGCAGCCTAGTGAAGCTCCGACCGCCCAAGCTATAATCCGCAATAATCCGCTGATATCCCTCTCCTAAGTGAGCCAAATAAACTGCTCCTGCACTCGGAGCCAAGAGGCATCCTTGATCCTGGTGCCGTGGCTGATGTAACGCTGAGGGCGGCCACTACAGGCGACGGAGGAGTCGCGGCCTAGTGTAGTGACAATTTTTTTGTAAGTAAGACTGCACTCCATGGGGCCGTGGCTTGGACAGCCATCATGGTGGATGCAGCCTAGTGAAGCTCCGACCGCCCAAGCTATAATCCGCAATAATCCGCTGATATCCCTCTCCTAAGTGAGCCAAATAAACTGCTCCTGCACTCGGAGCCAAGAGGCATCCTTGATCCTGGTGCCGTGGCTGATGTAACGCTGAGGCGGCCACTACAGGCGACCGGAGGAGTCGCGGCCTAGTGTAGTGACAATTTTTGTAAGTAAGACTGCACTCCATGGGGCCGTGGCTTGGACAGCCATCATGGTGGATGCAGCCTAGTGAAGCTCCGACCGCCCAAGCTATAATCCGCAATAATCCGCTGATATCCCTCTCCTAAGTGAGCCAAATAAACTGCTCCTGCACTCGGAGCCAAGAGGCATCCTTGATCCTGGTGCCGTGGCTGATGTAACGCTGAGGGCGGCCACTACAGGCGACGGAGGAGTCGCGGCCTAGTGCCTAAGCCGGATGACGAGATCGCGCTGTCGCGGGCACCTGGCGCGGTGAGTGCGGCCCAAGAAGAAGCCGGAGTGCTGCTCCCGCGGGACTCGCCGACGACTTGGGTGCTGGGGCCGCGGTGCGCCGGGGCTGGCGCGGCCGGGGCCAGATCTGGGGCCTGGTCGTGGGTGCCCAGGAGATCCTGAAGGCCCTGTGGGGCTCGTGGAGGCCCTCGTCTGTGTCCAGCGGCGGTTCCCAGGGCAGTTGGGGCCCCGGGCGGCTGGGGCCTAGCCATTGGCCACCACACAGAAGACTCACCCACATTGGAGGGCCTCGGACACGAGAGGTAGCGCGGCGTCCTCGAGGCCGACCCTGTGTAGCTCGAAGGGGTCTGGTGCCGGCAGGTGCCTTGAGCCGTGGGTGTGCCCCGTGGGGCCGGGTGCCACCCCGTGGATTCCCGTCGACCTGGGAGCGCCAGAGCAGATGGTGACGCTGACTGTGCCCGGGCTGACCCTGTTGACCCACCTTCGTGGCTGGCTGGGCCTGAGGGCCCAGAGAGGAGACCAGCTTGTGGCCGGGGCCGCACCCGCTGGGGTGCTCGGGCCCCTGCACCTCCCATCCTGCTAGGGGCGCTCGTGGGTCCCAAGAGGACCAAGACACGGTAGTGGAGGCAGACATTGGGGCCTGCTGGCTGGGGCCCGCGCCGCCAGGAAGACGACAGTGCAGCTGATCGACGATGACCTCGGGGCCCGTGCTGAGGGGGTCACGGCCTGGCTGGTGGTACAGCAGAGGTGGCGCTTCACATAAAGGGCCTGCTGAGGACACATGCCACTATTCCCCTGGGCTGCCGGACGGGGCCAACTTCGCCCGCTGAACACATGGAATGCAGCATGTAGTCCCACGGTGCGGAGCTTATACTTTTATCCCCCCCCCGGGAACCGGGCCTACTGGGGATCTCCCCTGACGTCGCATGGCGTCCCGCCCCGGAGTGGATACTGAAGCCGCCCCATCGAGGGCTGGTGGAGTGGACCAGCTCCAGCCGTTTTGTAACATCCTGGAGGGACTGCGGCCTGGGGCCCCGTGGGACTGAGCTGGTGCGAGAAGACCTGTGAGCTAGGGGTCAGGCGAATCTGATCCCGGTAGGGAGTCTACTTGGCTGGCTGACCCTGGGCTGCGGAGGTGGCTGAGCAAGGCTTAGTGCAGCTTGTAGCCCATGGGAGCCAGATTCCGTGAGGCCCGGCCCACTGTAGTATACCCGAGTGTCCCCAACGGGGCACCTAGGTGGCGGGTCGCCTAGCGGAGATACCTGCCAGAATCCTCAATGGAAGGAAATACAATAAGGAGCGGGGTAGACACTGCACGTTGGCTCCCACCCCTCCCCCCTTTTCCATCATGGCCAAGGATAAACCAGCGGCCCCCACCTCTAAGCAAAGCACCCTGGACCAGTTTGCCACAGCCCCTGGTGGCGCGAGCAACACGGACACCGGAAGCCCTGTCCCTGACAACGGCGCTTTGCTGGCCGCGATACCCTAGACGCAAAGATCAGTGCTGTGGGTTCGGAGGTCTCCTTTCTGCGTCAAGATCTTAGAAAGGCTGTGGATTGCATCACGTAGGCTAAGACCCGTGTTTTTGATAGTGGAGGACACAGTGGCAACCCTGCAAAAAAAGGTGAACAAACTCACCATCGTAATACAAGAGTTGGCTTCCCGCGTTGAAGATGCTGAGGGCCGCTCCCGAAGCAATAACCTGGGCTTCATTGGCTTTCCGGAGGGGTGTGAGGGCTCCTCCAAGGAACGCTTTCTCACGCAGTGGTTGAGATCCCTCCTGCCTGAAGACTCCTTCTCCTCCTGTTTCGTGGTGGAGAGAGCCCACAGGGCATTGACTAGAAAGCCCCCTCCGGGGGAACGCCCCAGGCCAGTAAGTGCCAAGCTGCTGAATTATGTAGACCCGGACACCATCCTTCAATGCGCAAGGACCCACCGGGATAAAGTGCTCTATGATTCACAGAACATAATGATCTTCCCAGACTACACCCGCCTGCTGCAGCAGCGCCAGTCATTTACAAATGCAAAAAGAACAATTGATGGACAGAATGCAGAACAATGTCATACATTCACCCCAGTACAGAGATCTGGGCCTAAATCCATCGTTTTTTTGCTCACCATGCCATTCCAGTTTGGACCCAGCCATATGCAAATCAGTCTTGACCCTGCGCCCAATGGGACAGTCCAGCCCGAACTGCCAGGCCAGGTTCTCCCTGGACTGGAAACAAGCATCCTAGGACCGGTTTCGGGTTTTCAGCCAGGATAGCTTGACTCCAGTGGCATGGAGAGCACGGGACCCACGTCTGGGCATACCCGTCCCACTCGGGGTGACAAATGCAAAAAGAACAATTGATGGACAGAATGCAGAACAATGTCATACATTCACCCCAGTACAGAGATCTGGGCCTAAATCCATTGTTTTTTTGCTCACTTCCATTCCATGGGTTTGTTAAGCGCGACTAATCACCTGTAAGGGTCTCAAGGCGCTTCTAAATCTCTCTTCTTTGATAGGCCGGAAGCAACCTTCACTTGGGCCGGCGAGACAGTACATCTAAAACCACACACCCCACAGCCTCTGGAGTCTGACTCCTCGCAGGGTACACGTAGGAATCGTCCGAAGAGGGTCAACTCCAAAAGGCGACACAGGTCGAGGTCCAACTGGCGCTCCCAGACACAGGGCGACGAGTCGTGAATGCAGTGGGGCCGCTCCTGCCTCTTCTGCCCATGGCTTTGACTGGGGATATTGATCACCCCAAAGACTATGGCCCACCTAGATAGCAAATATGGCTTGGGGGCCTGGGCCTGTAGCCACTAACAACCCCTGAACAATTATGTTTAAGTTTTGTGGGAAGTTTGGGTACTATTGGCGGAGGTACCCTGGGAACCCCTGTTGAAGCCTCGGGCTCTCTCCAACCGCGACAGATACTCCTTGTTGGTGAAGGTATTGGGGTGGGGGGAGGGTGGGGGATGTTCAGTTTTCCTGGACTAAAGTTATTTCAGTTCACACATAGGCACAGGGAACCCAGTACATTTTCACGCGCTCACCCTAGCTGGCAACCTCCCTAGATGACAGATGACCTCGCACACAAGTAATTCCCAGCCTAGGGGTCTGAACTTTATAACGTGGAACGTTAGAGGGATGCTCAATAAAATAAAGAGAAGCGCTGTCCTTCAGCAAGCCAATCGCTGGGAAGCGGATATACTCCTACTGCAAGAGACCCATCTACTAGGCAATAAAGCCCCATGTCTTGCCCGGTTTGGTTATGACACAGTATATAACTCAGGATTCACACGCGGCTCTCGCGGAACAGCTATTCTCTTGCCCTGCCGGATCCCCTTCACTCTGTCCAAACTCTGGTCAGACCCAGGGGAATGATACACCATAGCGACAGGTACATTATACAGCGAAACAATAACCATAGGCAGCGTTTACGCCCCTCCCCCCTTAGAACCTCTTTCATTGACAAAATCACACGACTCTGGGGAGAACTCCCGGACGGTCTAATAATACTGGGCGGTGACTGGAATGACGCCGTGTCACCCTTGGACCGCCGGCGTGAGTCAGGACATAGACCCCAATCGGGAGAATCCAAACTCCACCAGCTAGCCGCCACGCTGGGGTGATATGCCCGCCACGTTCCTTTCAGCCATACACAGCTCCATATCCAGAATTGACTACTTCTTCTTACCACGCAGCCACATACATAGGGCCTCACATGTCTCTATCCTGCCCAGAGGCCTCTCCGACCACTCCACGGTTCTACTTAGACTACACATTGGGCCAAACAAACCCCCCTTCAGATGGCGCATGTGGGTTACCAAGACGTTCTCCGACAGGCAATTACAGACTATCTAACGGCCAATGTGGGCACTGCCCCCTCCAGTGTTATACTGTGGGAAGCTCTTAAACCCAAATCTGTGGGGTGGACATCAGCTTTCGCGCAGGCGAAAAACGCAAGCGCCTCACACAAATAGTAGACCTAGAAAATCGCCAAAGGACTCTTGAAGCCGAAGCTGCAGAGACCTCAGGCCCAATACCGCAACGCAACCTCCTCCAAGTACAACAACAAATCCATCAGCATCTCACTAATGAGATCTGGTTAGCGACCCAACATAGGATTTATCAATGGGGTGAAAAATCAAGCAAAATGCTTCATTGTTTGTGTCAGGCGGCGATGTCCCCCGCCTCGGTGCGGGCACTGCGAAACGCGGCTGTAGTCCTTTGAACTACCCCTGACATAGTCGTCCAAGGGTTCGCGGCCTACTATGCCTCCTTATACGAACAGAAGGAACTCCTATTGAGCGCGACGATAGGGGAATTTCTAACAGACATATCTCCCAAAAAGCTCCCAGACCACCTGCGCGACCAGCTAGATGCCCCTATAACTGCAGAGGAACTCGGTGCCGCTTTATCCAACATGCACGCCGGCCGCACGCCTGGCCCCAACGGCTTCCTTAGTGACTTCCTACAACCACACATGGCACAGCTCGGCCCACATCTGTTGGATGCACTCCATGAGGCTCTGGAGCAGCACATCTTACTTCCTGATTGGCGCCATACTGAGATAGTGGTGTTCCTTAAACCAGGCCACCACCCAGAAGAACCATCTTCTTACTGCCCCGTCTTCCTCCTAAATTTTGAACCCAAACTGTTGGGCAAGGTCCTTGCTGACCGCCTCCGCACGTGTTTCCACGAACTGATCCACCCAGACCAGGCCGGCATCATGCCGCACCGGTCTACCCAGCACAATATTAGATGGGTTCACAATGCCATTGCGAAGGCCCCGGAGCTGGGCTGCCCTGCGGCCATTCTTTTGGGTGATATAGATAAAGCGTTAAATTCCCTAAGTTGGACTTATTTATTTCAGCTCCTCCGATCTCTCAACTTTGGTCTGCGCTTTTTGTCTTACATACAATTATTACACACAGAGCTCTCGGGCTCTGTGGGGGTAGCAGGTTTCCGGTCAGCACCCTTCCCAATACGTCGGGGTACAAGGCAGGGTTGCCCCTGTATCCATTGCTATTTACGCTCGCCACAGAGCCCTTAGCTACATGGGTGCGGCGGGACCCATTAATTCGTGGATATGAATGGTCACAGGACCGGTCTGACAGAATTGCACTATATGCAGACGACGTATTATTCTTTTTAACCGATCCCGGATTTTGCGGCCCCCGGATTCTCCAGATATTTCGGGTGTTTCGGGAGACCTCCAGCCTTCGAGCCAATCCAGCGAAGTCACTGTTATTTCCAGTATGCGGAGACCATGGGCGTGGCTCCTGGGCTTCGCAGTTATCCCACGCAACCACGGGCTTCAAATATCTGGGGGTCTTCATCTCGCCTTGTCCCACGATATCTTGGGCACATAATATCAATCCACGCACGTGGTTCGCCCAGGTTAATGCACTCCTTAACAATTCCCTATGGGGAGGCAGCGTCGTCCATGTTGTGCTACGAACCTGCACGCAGTCGACGTACTGTGGGGGGATTGCGGCGGCCGATATATATGCCTACTATGCAGCATCTCATCTGTTCGAATATCAGCGAGTGGTGGTACAGCTCATCCACCGATCCAGCCTTTGCTGTGGAGTGACTTGCGATGGAGGGTACCCCCCTCTTGAGCCTCCTCCACAGTCGCAAAAACTTGACCACTCACCCCCCACCTGCAAAACCGTCATCCAGCTCTGGCGTTATATCGTGAAGAAAATGGGATGGGACGGGCGCCTGACACAGACAACCCTTCTGTGGCAGGGTACCTACCTGCGACCTGTCGCCGAGCTTCCAGCCTTCTGAGCATTGGACCTCATTGGAATCTCTACCCTGAGTGACATTCTGCTGAGACCCACTCTCAAATCTTTTCAGCAACTGCAAATAGAATACCACTTGCACCGGACACAGTTTTACAAATATCTTCAGCTGAGACACGCCCTGACTCCCCTAATCTGCTCGCTGGGAGGTCTACCAGAATTTCACCCCCTAGAGGGACGTTTACTAATGGGGGATCTTGGCACTCATAAGATCCGGCAAATCTACCAGACACTGACTACCCATAGCCAAGCCACACTACACAAAACCCGGGATGCGTGGGAACCCAACATCCCCGACCTTACAGACGATGACTGGACTGAGGCGCTAGCTAGTCCCGAGGTGCCACTATAGCCACACAATACTTCCTAATCCAGTTAAAATACCTCCACCGAGCATACTACACCCGCACCCGCCTCTGGAGGATGGGCGTTATCCAGTCCCCCACATGTCTGAGATACGGAGAATCGGAGGGGACCTTCCTACACACGGTCTGGAGCTGTGGGGCACTGCAACCATTTTGGCATAAAATATCTTTCTGTCTGGGTCGGGTCCTGTCCTGGCGTCTTCCATTCGATCCCAAGCTTTTCTTACTTCACAGCACCGAGGGGATAGGAGGAAATCGCTATAAACGACATCTACTATTTTTGGGCCTCACACTTGCCAAGTGGGGCATTGCCCAATCGTGGAAGGGTACCTCCCCGACATCAATGGATGGGTGGAGAAAGGCCATGGGCAGATGCATGGAGGCTAAAATCGCGGTGTACCAGACGTGTGGTTGTCCACAAAAACATAGGAAAATATGGTCTCGCTGGGCCACATACCGCGGCATAGACCTGCCTCCTCTGCCACCCTCAGACCCTCTCTAAACCAGGCAATCAAATCAAACTGGACCATATTTAGGTAAGATGAGTCGCTCTGTCATCTAAACATGTACACCTGAACATTTTACTTATAGTGAAACATGTAGTAACCTGTGTCAAGTTTAGTCATGGGGCCTGTATGTTAACAGGCAATGTTGTTGTTTGAATATAATTGGTACCATCTCATATAAACTGTATACGAAATATATGCTTCGAGCACCGCCTGCTATGTACCGTTAAAGTCAATAAAATTTGTTAATGATAAAAAAGACTGCACTCCATATATCTACACGTATTTCTTGCACTTTCATCTCTGCAGGTAAAACTTCAAGAGTGGCTGCGTCTTCTGAAGGAAGAGGAACATTTTTCAGGAGTCTAAAGTCAAGGAAGAGGAACAATATAAAACCATGAGGGTGAGTGGCTGCAGTGAGTGCTGTGTCTCTGTGTGTCTGTATATGTCCATGCTGTTGGAAAACGAGGCAGTATCTGTGAGGCCTGCACAAATAACATGTCACATTTGTCCTTCACTGGGAACCAAACACCCTAGTGTAGCGCCTGACTCTCAGAGGGTAGCGTTGCAGAGCAGTCTAAGGCTTACTCAAGGAACGTGGTGTGGGCTAGTAATCGCCATTACAAGTACGCAGAAATACCACTCAATAATTGATTGTCCAGTCTGTACTTTGCTTTATAAAAGTAAGAGTACATTTATTAAACACACACACTACTTAATACTATGCACCAATTTACAAATATACATAAGCTGTTGGAATTACTTTGTGACATTGCATAACATCTCCACTCCTCCCGCAGGGGGGGTGGGGTCTAGTACCACCACTCCCATGTATGCACATCCTCTTGCCCCCTAATGCATTTAGTTGAACATAACTTGGAGCAAGGGCCCTGCGCACAGGCACCATCCCAGTGGCGACCCACCCCATTATCTCAACAAGCCTGGGTACCTCTGCCTTGGTGACACCTAACCCTGACTAAACATGTCATACTGACCATACCGTATACACCTCTACATCTTTAGTGGCTACAGTCTGGGTTAGTCTACACCTAACGCAGCAGCAAGAATACATGTTTAGGCATCCCTTTAAAATGAGGTACTTATTAGACTTGATAACATTTATAATGCATTGCAATTACAACCTCTAAAAGGCATCACAGATGAAATCACAGGATTAAGCATATACAGCCAGACACCCTAGCAGGAATGTCTGGCAACCTAACCCCACTTTGCTTATGGCGTCACCTTACACAGGTACTTCACATAACACATGTGCCCTTCAGTCCCTTTAAAAGAAATAACACTAGTAAATGCATTTCTGGTGCAATTACACCTCTTCACCTCCAGGGGATGCCCTTCTCCAGACATCCCCAACTCAGCTCTTCATCCCTTTGGCGCAATCCCTAAGGCACCCACAGCTGAAGAACAAAGGTTCCAGCCACAGGATGCTGTTGGCGCCTGGCTGAGCCCTTGAGGGGTTATTCTTTGCAAGTCCCCAGAGACTTAGGGAGGGACTTTCTTCCTCTTCGTGTTGGGGGAGTCTGCGTTCTCCTGCAGCTCCCCCTTCACCTTTGCACACACCTTGTGGTGACCCCGTCCTCCTGGGACCACCACGAACTTAGAAAACGCTGCTTTTCCTTGCAGGCCGGTCCGGGCCTGCAAGGCATTATGGGGCTCTCTGTGGCCAGAGCATGCATATTATAACAGCGGCTCTCCCGCTGTGCCGGAGAGAGTCGCACAGCCTTTTCCAGCAGCCTGGCGCTGCATCCTCTGTTCGTTGGGGGGTCCGGTCCCACCCGGACCCCTGTGGCCAGGTGAGTTCCTAGCAGTCTTGCAGCTCGGGGAGCCCACCCCTGGCTGCACCTGCCGGCTCCCCGCCCGGCCCGCACCTTCGTGTGCGGCCGCGGGAACCGGCACGCCCATTCTGGTCTGCCCGCCCCTGCGGGCAGACACGAAGACTCCCGCCGGTACGGCTGGACCTCGGGGGGGGGTGCGGCGGCACTCCCCCTACCTCCTCCTTCTCTTCGGGGCCCGGGGATGGGGTCCCGGGCCCCTGGGCCATCTTCACGGGGGGCGCAACGGCGCCCCCCGGCTTGGCTTCGCGTCGGGGCCCGGGCCCCTACTGGCTTCCTTGCGGGGGCGCGATGGCGCTCCCCGCCTCCTCCTCCTCACACGGGGCCCGGAGTTGGGATCCCGGGCCCCTCCCCCGATCTTCACGGGGAGCGCGACGGCGCTCCCCGGTTTCCTATTTCGGCGGGGGCCAGGGTGGGCTCCTGGCACCCCGCGGGGGCACCTTCACGGGGGTACCTTCACGGGGTGCGCGACGGCGCACCCCGACTTCACTTCTTCAGGGGGGGGGCGCAACAGCGCTCCCCCAACGTCACCGGGGGCCAGGGTGGGCTCCTGGCCCCTTTCTGGGCAATTTCACGGGGAGCGCGACAGCGCTCCCCGACTTTACTTCTCCTGGGGCAGCCCCCGGGACCTGACCCACCCCGGGGGCCTAGTTGTGACCGGCGGCTGAGCCCCACGCGCTTCGTCTTCGGTCCCATGAGAGGTCAAAGGTCGCCTACCTTTTGGGGGCATATCTCAGCCCCCAGGGTATCGATCTGCACCATGTTCGCCTCTTCTTGCTCCTGGTGGCGCTCCCCAGCCACTGGGAGCACTTTCCTTTGCCCTCCTGCTCTCAAGGATGGGGAACTCGGCAGGGAGCTGTCTTCACTGGCTCCCTGCGCCAGCCTTTCACTTGGCTCTTCTCCTGGGCCTCTCTTCTCCTTGCGCAGAGGCCCAGGCTTCTGCTCACTGGTTCTGGACTCTCCTCCTGGCGCAATTCAGGATCCTGGGACAGTCAGGGGGTTCTTCCTTCCAACTGCCCATGGCGCCAGGCTCCAGCACCAGTCTTCCTCAGCAGACCACACCCCAGAGAGAGCTCCTCTTCCTGTGCAGACTCTTTTTAAAAGATTGGGGTGGGGGCTGGCAGGAAGTCTCCGTTTGCCCTATCACACAGCGACACATCACTTCTCTGCCACTGCTCCCTCCTTCCTGCCCAGGCCTCTGGGTTTGTTCAAGATGGCGTCGTCCAGGGGTCTCCTGCCACATGGTCTCTGAAAGCCCCTTCCCCCCGTGCTGCCTTCTCCCCAGTGCAGCTTGGTGCCTGGCACCCGGTGACTGCTGCTGATGGATTAACCTGTAGCTCCACCCATCTTCTCTTCTTGGAGAGGAGGCCTTCGCCCGTGGAAGGAAGGTCATTAATCCAGCCTGCCAGGGTCAGCCCCAGCCAGGCCCTGGTTATGAGCTGACTCAGAGAAATATGACATTTCTGGATGACCCAAAAGCAGTACAAATATGGCTTTGGACTCTGCAGAATACTTCTTCTCACATCAGTTACAGTGGACTTTAGTGTGTGTCTGGAATTTGTAGGCCTTAAGACAGTGAAACTAGCCCATGTGCTCCACATCCCCATAGGAGAAAAATGAAGTGAAAAACAGTAAAACACACTGACTTTCCCTGCCATGTTTCTTCCCACTGTATAAAGCCTATTCAATGTCACTACCCAGTTCTGCATAAGTCCTGCCACACCATTCTATCTGTACCTGCTCCTGGGCTGCGCACGCCAGGAATCTCCCCTGCGCAGCCCCTACACATGTGCACACGCATGTACACAGGTGCCTGCATGTAACCAGCCCGGTGCCCCTTACTCCATCTGCAGCGTAGCGGCCTAGTCAAGCCAGGGGGACACCAGTAAAATCCACATGCAGTCTCTTTCATCATGAGTTCACTGTGGGTGAGTCCCAACTTATGAGGCTCTCCCACAGTAAAAACTCAACAAATAGGTGTTCAAAAAGCAAAAAATCCGGGCGGCTCAGATGGTCAGAACCACCTTCTAACACCATGCCCATGTCTTTTTGTGACCTCTTAGAGTTCAAGAACACAGAGGCAGATGAGTCACCCTACAAACTGGGTCATGGTCCCCACCAAATAAATATACTGACAGGAGTCACTGCACTTGGATATTGGGGCTGAAATCGGCCAAGGGCACATCCTAAAAAATCATAAAATCAAGAATTACTCTTCTGATCCTAAGGTAGTACTTACATACTCGCATGGTGTGTGTTAGAGTATGTGTGCACAGGTGTGGCATTATCTGGCTGTGAGTACGTGGTGAACAGTCATAATATCGAAAAAAAATATCGACTGGACAGAATATCGAGTTTTTATATAGAATGGGCAGAATATCGAATTGCAAAAATATAGTGGTGCAGAATATCGAAATTCAGGTAAGAAATATCGATTTCCATAATATCGAAGTTAGTAATATCGACAGTCATAATACAGTTGTTAAAAATATCATTTTTTTTATAGTGTTTTAAGTGTTAGTATATGTGTTAAAAGTATGTATTATTTTTGTAATGTATGTTTTAATTATTTTAAAGTAATGAATTTTATGTTATTTAAGTTTTTACGTAATTTAATTCCATAGCGGGTTGTGGGTTTATAGGGGAATAGGGTGGGAAGTAATTTAATTATAGTAAATTAAATATTAATTTTTAGGAATTATTAAATATTTGTAATTTAATTTTGCGTTTTAGTTCTGTAGCGGGTTGTGCGTTTATAGGGGAATAGGGTGGGAAGTAATTTAATTGTTATTAAGTAATTATTTATTTTTATTTATTGGTATTGATAATTAATTTATTGTTAATTAATTATTAATTGGTAATTATTTTTTATGAATTGCTAATTTTTATTAATTGATTAATTGATAATTATATTAATTGGATTCATTTATTATTCGGAGCGGGTTGTGGGTTTATAGGGGAATAGGGTGGGAAGTAATTTAATTGTAATTAAGTAATTATTGAAATTATTTTTGTGTATTGATAATTAATTTACTGTTAATTAATTATTAATTGGTAATCTTTTTATTGCTTATTAATTTTTGGTATCGGGCATTAATTGGTTGTTAATTAATTATTAATAGGTAATTAATTTTTAATAAATAATATTTATTGGTTTTTATAATTAATTATTAAATATTTTGTAATTGGTAATTAATTTTAATTAATTTGTTATTGGTATTGATAATTTATTTATTTTTATTTAAATATTAAATCATTACTTTCCCTACTGTTGCACTCAGTGGAGTGGGAATAGTAGTTTTACCCCTACGCTATCCAACACTTTCCCTACTGTTGCACTCTCTGGAGTGGGAATAGTAATTTTACCCCTACGCTATCTAACGCTTTCCCTACTGTTGCACTCACTGGAGTGGGAATAGTAATTTTTACCCTCCCGCTATCCAACGCTTTCCCTACTGTTGCACTCACTGGAATGGGAATAGTAATTTTTACCCCTACGCTATCCAACACTTTCCCTACTGTTGCACTCACTAGAGTGGGAATAGTAATTTTTACCCCTACGCTATCCAACGCTTTCCCTACTGTTGCACTCACTGGAGTGGGAATAGTAATTTTTACCCTCCCGCTATACAACGCGTTCCCTACTGTTGCACTCACTGGAGTGGGAATAGTAATTTTTACCCCACGCTATCCAACACTTTCCTACTGTTGCACTCACTGAAGTGGGAATAGTAATTTTTACCCTCCCGCTATCCAACGCTTTCCCTACTGTTGCACTCACTGGAGTGGGAATAGTAATTTTTACCCTCCCGCTATCCAACGCTTTCCCTACTGTTGCACTCACTGGAGTGGGAATAGTAATTTTTACCCTCCCGCTATCCAACGCTTTCCCTACTGTTGCACTCACTGGAGTAGGAATAGTAATTTTTACTCTTCCGCTATCCAACGCTTTCCCTACTGTTGCACTCACAGGAGTGGGAATAGTAATTTTTACCCTCCCGCTATCCAACGCTTTCCCTACTGTTGCAGTCACTGGAGTGGGAATAGTAAATTTTACTGTCTCGCTATCCTACGCTAAAAATATTTAATATTTTTTATTAATATTAAGTTAATATATATATGTATTAAAAAATAAAAATGCATGTTTCTTTTTTTTTTAACTTACATTAATTATTTATTAATTTTAAGGTTATTTAAGTATTTTTAAGTATGTTTTAGTTAATTATATTTATTTCATTAATTTTACATTACTTTTAAGACATTTTAAAAATTCGATATTTTAACAAACTATATTATTTACAACGATATTTTGGGTTCGATATTTTTGTACTTACCTGTTTGTAGATAGGAATTCGATATTCTGGCATTCTATATTTTTTCCTCGATATTTTGGCAGGTCGATATTTTGCTCCTCGATATTCTGTCAGTGATCCGAGTACGTACCTGTGTGTGTGTGTGTGTTTATATGTGTGTGCGTGCAAGTTCACACTTAGGTGTACGTGTCTGAGTATTAGTTCAAGTATGGATGGTCCTGGAGTTATCTTTGGGAGTGCATGCAGGTCTGCGCATCTCTATATCGGTCTGTTTTTTGGGCTTGGATTAGTGCTTGTGTGTGTCTGCATATGCATATATAGGTTTTGAGACACAGAGGGGCCGATTCTGATTCAGGCCGGAAAACGTACCGACCGACTCGATACGGGAATGTAGTCTGACCGACACGTACCGGCGCTGTCCGATCCGCGTAGTACGATGCTATGCATGTGAATTACGACCGACTAGTACGGAACACAAGCCGAACGACCGAACCGCACGGAAAGCAGCTATCCGGCCGGAAAATCTACGCGAATCGAACCGACCGACACGCACCATGAATGAACCCGACAGATATGTACCCGCGAACTCCGACCCGCGCAGTACGATGCAATGCGTGTAAAACCAGACCGAGTCGCACGGAGCTCAAGCCGTACGACCGACACGCATAGAAAACAGGGAGCCGAAGCAACCGAATACTCCGCGACCGACACGTACGCCGCACATGAAACCCAGCAGAAAGACAGCGTGAAAGACTCGGAGAAGCTTCGCACGAGACAACTGCAGCGTCCTACTCGGTCAGAAGAACGTCTCCTACATGCCCAAAAATACAAAGGAAAAAATACAAAAAAAGGGCCAAACAAGCAATGACAAAGTCAATAAATACTGGGAAAAAAAACATGGAACAAAGACACACCCACAACTCCACCCATATAAAGGCCACAAATCCCTACCATGATCCTTTGCAAATTCAACAGACCTGCCAGCACAGAACACCATCATACAGCAACCACAGACACACTCACAACTCATCCATCACACAAGCCACACACCATTAGCACCTCCCTAATAGCACCCTCACATACACCCAGCAAAACTGACACTCACGCACCCTCACTTGCACACTCACACACACATCAATCCCCACCACCACCCATCACCATGCCCCCAAAGAAGAATCCAAAGTTCCAAGACAGTGAATTGGAAGTCGTGGTAGATGAAATCCTCAGGGTAGAGCCACAGTTGTTTGGTACATTGGTCCAACAGACCCCCATGTCGCAGAAAACCAAGATGTGGGAGAGGATCGTCGACAGGGTGAACGCACAATCACCATGTTTGCGCACAAAGGAAGACATCCAGAACAGGTGGTATGATGTGCGCAGGAGGGTCAAGGACCTACTCAAGAAGGATTACGCCTTGAGTCATCGCACCGGCAGTGGCCCTCCTGCCAAACCAGTATACCTCAGGACCTGGGAGGAGAAGGTACAGGCCATCCTACCACCAGAGAGCGTACATGGACTATCAAACATCCCAGAGCCTGGTGAGTACACAACCAATATACCCAATATTGTGTGACAATACACACACATCACTGTCAAGGGGATAGTGAAACCATGCACCGTTAGCAAAGCCACAGTAACCAAAAGATAATCATCCCAAGATGTGTATGCTAGTCAGACAAACACAATACCTGCCATCTCATAGTGATATGTAACTGTGTCATGACATGTACAAACCTAACAACAAATAGAGCAAGGCAGTGGCACAAATCTAACCAACAAACACTGTCAGACATTTTGCCACCACTAGAACACCACCTCACAGGGAAGCTGACTGAAAGGAAGGAATTGTGTGTATGCTGGTGAAGTGAGTGTAGCCAATAACATGATGGGAGTTGTAGTCACAGATATTGGTCACCCTCACAATTGGCCCATCAACACCACTCTGAACCATGCTCACATCACAGGGAGTGGAAAAGAACTGACAAGATGGCTGACACTGGGTACTGCTGTGGGGAGAACAAGCCCCTGCTGGGTGTTGTGCTCAAAACAACAGCAGGACACCACTGCCTGACATCCTAAAAGCCAACTTGCACTCCCTGCAATGGAAGCATGTTCCATGGTGGGATATCTAGCTGGGTGGGAAGGAAGACTAACTACTCTGACCATAGTTACCAGCAGTTTTTCTCACACACCCCCTTAACACAAACTCCACACAACTCACCTGGGAGAATGCATTGCCTCACACTCTAATTAAATATCCCACAAAGAACTACCACACTGGGTTATGCTGTATGAAGCACAGGGACACTTTTGGGACATGTAGCCAAACAAACGCCAGGACAACACTGTCAGCCATCCTGTCAGCACAGGCACACTACCCCACAGGGAAGCAGAGTCAAAAGGAAGGAAGTATGGGCATGCTGGGAAGGGGGTGTAGGCAATAGCATGATGGGAGTGGTAGTCACAGCTCAACATCCCCCACCCACATGGCCCGGCAAGCTCACACTGAAGCATGCACACCTCACAGGGAGTGAAAAGCCACTTCAAAGATGTCTGACAATGGTGCTCTGTTGTGGGGAGCACAAGGCCCTGCTGGGAACTGTGCACCAACCAACAGCAGGACACCACTGACTGACATCCTGAGAGTTAACCTGCACCCACTGCAAGAGTGGCATGCTTCATGGTGGGATAACTGGGCTGGGGAGAGAAGGAGGTCCGGATGTCAACCAAATACCACCAATGCTGGCCATACACACACCTACTCTGCAAAAACACATTGCACACGTGGGACCAGTCACTCCCAAAGTAAAAGCCCTGGCAAGATGGCTGACACATGGGCATGAGAAATGATGTGCATGCAATTCACACCCATGCACTGGCCAACCCAAACACGTACACACTCACAGCCATTGCAACTCTATGTTTACACACACTGTCAGGGGATGCAGTGTCCATGGGTGCCCCCTGGCCTGGCTGTGAAGGTGTGTCTTGCAGATGACAACTGTGGAGAATCAGACATACTACATAGCACAAAACACACAAGAAGTCACAGAGACATCATTGACAGGGGACACCTGACAGTGAATGCAATGGACACACCAATATACCGGACACTGTACCATGGTGTCAGTCACACAAGTTGCGGTTGTGAGCTGCATTCCACTCCCACATCGTTCGGCAACATATGCATCCTTCACACAACACACCACTCACTGTCATAGACACTGTAGACACAAGCACCAACCTGGACTGCATTTGAGGAGACATGCTACTCACAGCAGCAGAACTGCAACACACACCACTGGCCATCACTGTCATGAGAATGGAAAAGCCAGAGAGCTGCCGTGCCCAATCCTTATCACCATGGAGGACATTGACAAGATTAATCACGTTTGCACGTACAAAACTCAGCAACAACATCATTAGCTACGTTAATAACATCACTTGTATGAAATGAGACGTGAACTAGGAACCCAGACAACAACACAGATACTCCCAAGAGATCCCAGGCATACCGGACTGTGACCATGTTGTCCAGACACACCAATGTGATGCACAAAGACTAGCAAAAACTGCCACCACACATGGCCCAATCTTGAAAGATATCCTAAGTGGAATTGCACGTATGTCCCTGTTAAAGGACAAATGTGGACAAGGATGACACACCTGTGTCAGGCACGTGATGGCCCTTGAGTAGCAATGGCCATGTACAGCCAATCAATACATGAGCTGGTCATGCACACACCTCAACATTCACATTGAAATGCTTCAGGTTGGCAGGACAATGTGCTACACCAATATCAACCTCTGGCTGTGACAACTTAGGACAATGCAATGTACAGGCACGCATCCAGATGTACAGTCACAACTGTAATGTGTTTGAACCATTGATGCCTGTAGAAACATAACATACATTGTGTGTCTCTTCCAAACACAGGTGATGATGGGGACACAGCAGCAGATGATGAGGAGTCCCTGTCCCAGGCTCCGGTGGCCCCTGAGCTCTCTGGTGTGGAACAGCCTCTGCCCTCCTCGGATGGCGAAGACCTACCTGGTCCCTCCGGTGTGAGTCATCATGCAGCACCAGCAGGACCACCATCTGCACCCCCTGCACCCACTCCTCCAACATCTGCCAACACACAGACCACCCCCGCCGACACGGACAGACCAAGGACACTGAATGACAACAGCACAGGGACCCCGGCCCCCGGGAAGCAATGGACAACAACCCCAGTACCAACCCCCAAGGGGGCCTAGGGTCACCTGTGCGTGCCACCGCAGGTCCCGCCCGTGTGGCCTGGGGTGGTGGGAGGGGTGGTAGGCAGAGGTCAGCTGTTTGCAGAGGGGTCTGGACTGCATGATGACCCACAACTGGTACGCATTGCAGATGCGTTCCAGAATAGCACCGGAGAGGTCAGCCAGGTAGTGGGGATCCTCAAGGACATTCAACAGCAGCAGGCTGCCCATCATGCCCGCTTGGACTCCCACATGTCTCGCATGGAGTCCAAGTGGGACACATTGGAAGAACTGACAGCGGTGCAGAGGGACATATTGACATGCCTCCGCCAGATTAGCACCAAAATGTCCACACCTCCGTGTGCCCACAACATCTGGTGCCGCAACAACTGCAACTGTCACAGGGAGCGAGGATGACTCTGGTGGAGAGTCCTCTGCACCGCAGCGGCCTGCACGTGAGGGTTCCCCCAGAAAGAAGAGGGGTTGTCCGAGGAAGGACAACTGAGAGGCAGATGGCCATGTACATCCCCCAGGAACCCAACACCTGTTCAGGAAACTCCTTTGTGTGCAAACTGTTCACCCTGTCGAATGCAACGCAACTCTCCCACATGACATGGGAAGTTTAAGTTGGACTAATATATCAGATGACTGTGGACTTTACTCAGGACATTTCTGCTACCAACACTTCCAACTCATCTGGGAACTTTGGATTCCAATCCCAATGTATAGCACCCACCATCCTGTGCACTATCCTCACACATGTATGTAAATAAACTCACTAATACACCATACTTGCCTCTGTAAGATTCCAACTTGGTTTTTGTCATGGAGATGATGATCTGCTAAATGACACTGTGCATGCTAACTGCTACAGCAATTTCAACACCGTCATGTGAGTCATGGCGACGTGACACATATGAGGGAGACACACCACTAGGGCAACACAACACATACACACCAGGGCCATCTGACTCATCGCCTACACTGATGTTGCCAGGAAATACAGTGGAATGCACAGACACCACACCTATTCAGAGTCTGTGTTAACTAGCCCACAGGTGCAGTAAGCAAATGTCAGTCAGATGTGTGACCACAGACAACGCACATCCCAAAGTGAAGCACAGGTTTATTACACATTTGCAACATGTTGTTTCCACTACAGATGCAAGGTAATCCCACATGGCAGTGGCCACACAGTCACCAAGTGTTGAAGAAATAAAGTCCAGGGGTGTGTGGCACATCACCTGTAGGGAAACGACTGCTTCCACCCTGGAAGTTGAATCATGGTGTCGGGGATCACAGTTGACCAAACAACTCTGAAAGTACCATGTGAAGGACAGACATGACACACAGTTAAAAGCACTAAAGAACAGGACAGAACTGCAATACTCATGCCCAATACATGTCACAAGATACCTACACAAAACCAAGTTAGCATGTCAACACTGTTGGGGAGTACAGACTACCTGTAAGGACACATCGCTGCACGCATCCAGTCAAGTAGCACATGGCCACACTCAAACAGCAACAGAGCACCACCAACACATATCATGCAAACTCAAATCATTGACATAACTTCTCTGTATACTCACATTCAGCTGAAGAAGTTGTTGATGAGCTGTGTGCGGACATCACCCTCATCATCATCACTGGCATCGTGGCCCAGGCCAGGATCCTCCACAGGTGGCGGATGTTGGTCATCGTCATCCAGGATGAGAGGCAACTCCTTCCGCACTGCCAGGTTGTGTAGCATGCAGCAGACGATGAAAATCTTGCACACCTTTGCAGGGGCATATGGGAGGGCCCCTCCTGTCTTGTCCAGGCAGCGAAAGCGGCTCTTCAGGAGACCAAATGTCCGCTCGATCACTCTCCTGGTCCGACCATGTGCCTCATTGTAGCGCATCTGGGCTGGTGTCACAGGCTTCCTGAGGGGTGTCAGCAATCACGGCATGTTGGGGTATCCGGAGTGACCTACATACAGACAATTGCACATTAGCTGAGTTGGAAAAGAGGGTGGAATACTACATTGCAGAACACACACAATGGTACAAAGTCAGTACACACCGACAAGCCAGGCACGCTGGTTCTGCATCTGTGACATCATCCTCGGGATGCGACTACTCCTCATTATGTAGGCATTGTGTGCAGAACCGGGGAAACATGCACACACATGTGAGATGCTCATATCTGCAAGACATACCACTAGAGCATTGATAGAATGGAAATGTTTCCTGTTCCTGTATGCCTGCTCATGTGCCTGTGGTGGTACCAAAGCCACATGTTAATGTTAATGTTACTAAAATTTATAAAGCGCACGTATACCCGGAGGTGTCTTGGCGCTGAGGACATTAGTAGACCTACTCGGGCGTCTAGTTCTGGAACAACCAGGTTTTCAGTCCCTTCCTGAAAGAGGAGAGGGAGCTCGCACTTCTGAGATCAGTCGGAAGAGTGTTCCAGAGTTTAGAGGTACCATAGCAAAAGCTGCGGCCGCCCCAATGCGCTGTTCGGATTCTGGGCACTGTCAGGAGTTTGGCTCCTGTAGAACGAAGATGTCTGGTCGGTTCATACCAGGCGAGAAGTTTTTGCAAAAAGACAGGACCCGTGTGGTTCAGTGCTTTGTACGCCAGACACAGAGCCTTGAATTTTATCCGTTGTGCTACTGGGAGCCAATGCAGGCTGTGAATCTCTTTAGATACAGATTTACACCTGGGAATGTTATATAGTAACCGTGCAGCTGCATTTTGAACACACTGAAGCTTTTTTAGGCACTGCTTCTGAATGTTTAGGTACAGCCTGTTACAGTAGTCAAGTTTAGACTGAATCAACGATGTGACTACCATTTTTCTGGTGTCCACAGGAATATAAGGGAGAATCTTCCTTACTTTCTTGATAAGGAAGTGGGAGGCGGAGACAGTAGCATTTGTGTGCTGGGTAAGTGAAAGTTTGTTGTCAAACCAGACTCCCAGGTTCTTAGCCTTAACCGCAGGTATAGGTGGATCTCCCATCTCTGCCGGCCACCACAGATTGCCCCAATTTGGTTGCATATTACCAAAAATCAGGATCTCTGTTTTATCAGAATTGAGTTTCAGACAGTGTGTACTCATCCAATGATTAATGGCACACATACAATTCTGAAATTGCTGAGTAGGGGAGCCTGATTTTTATATGCTGCCAACACAATCTGGGTGTCATCAGCGTAAGACGTAAGACTGAACCCCGAGTCCCTAATCAAAGGGGCTAGTTCAGGGACATAAACGTTAAATAGTGATGGGCTCAGGGAGGAGCCCTGTGGCACTCCGCACGGAAGGGTATAAGGCTTAGAGTGATACCCATCAACAGAAACTGTTAACCTCCTGTCCTTAAGAAAGAAGGACAGTAAGGCCAAAGCTGTGCCCCTGACCCCCAGCCTCTCCAGCCGCTGTTGCAAGAGGGAATGATTGACAGTATCGAAAGCGGCTGACAGATCAAGGAGTACTAGAGCCGATGACATGTGGCATCCTCCCCAGGGCATAGAAGTCACTCTTGACGTCAGTGAGTTGTTGACGTTTAGGGCAATAGATGTACTGGTTCAAGTATGTTAACATTGCCTCCAAAACATCGCGTAGCACGCAGCTGAACATGGTCTCTGACATCCCACCAGCAGACGCCACAGTGTGTTGAAAGGTACCGGTGGCAAAGAAGTATAGGGCTGCCATCACCTTCACCTTGGGGGTCAGCGCTGTAGGGTATGGCCGGCCAGCTAGCAAATGTGGGGCCAACCGCCCCACCAATTCCTCAATCAGCGGCCTGTTGAAGCGGTACCGTCAGATGCAGTCACGTTCAACCATGGTTGCAAGGTCAGGGAATGGTCTATGGACAGCTGGTGCCCTGCAGTACATAGGTGAACAAAGAAAGATTGTCAGTCACCCCACATATGTGGCATTGACCATACTCAATATCACATGATACATCATTACGAGACACAAGTACTTGATGTGTGTGCCGTTCTGTATGGACATATATGGCACCTACATGGCCATCATCTAACATCTCAGTTCAACATGTGTTGACAACAAGTTCCAGGTTGTGCTATGGGAAATCATTAGGCTGTGTCACAGTACCCATGTACTGCTGTCACGTTCCAAACACACACCACAGTGACAAGTGAGGACAGATGTGCCCCAGGCATCACAGCTCTTTGACAGGTAGATTCCCAGGGACCCTGTATTGCCACATGGACACTGGCATGACATGGCGTATCATGTACACGCCAGCAAAACAACCATGACTCCCACAGGTAGTGGCCCCTGTTGCCTCTGCAGGACAGACATGGACGTCTGTGACACACACACGCACATCAAAGTCGATGCACAAACAACGTGGATGTGGAGACTGTCTCCCATTGTGCACATGGAATCAGAGACATCTGAAACACAACATGCACACAGACTGTGGAGGGCCATCACAATTGTGGCAATGGGTCACCCTCTGACGTACATACCATCCCACATGGGACTCAGGGTGTATGTGACATAACATACACATATACAACCTGGAAATGTGACCATGCCACATGCTCTGAACTGAACAGTTGCACATCACAGTGGTCATGTGCACAACACAAAAAGGATTCTGTCTCCATGAACACGTGCACAGCCTGGGAGTGGCTGCCCCAAGTGCCACCCAACAAACCACATGTTGAGCCCCATACACACACAGGTAATGCAGCCTTACATGCCTTAGGATACAGTGTGGACAGGCTGTGGTGTTGTAGGTGTGCCCCTGAGTCCCTGGCAAGTAATTGTGGCTGGCATACGTTCACCAGTGACAACCATGGTGACATATGCGAGTGACTTGTACAGGGACGCGTCGTACAGCAATGGACCGATCCGTGCGCACGCATTGGCCATTGCATATGATGTGGACGGATGAGTGTTGTGTTTCGAAATACGCGTCGTACAGCAATGGACCGATCCGTGCGCACGCATTGGCCATTGCATGATGTTGACGGATGCGTGTTGTGTTTCGAAATACGCGTCGTACAGCAATGGACCGATCCGTGCGCACGCATTGGCCATTGCATATGATGTTGAAGGATGCGTGTTGTGTTACGAAATACGCGTCGTACAGCAATGGACCGATCCGTGCGCACGCATTGGCCATTGCATATGATGTTGACGGATGCGTGTTGTGTTTCGAAATACGCGTCGTACAGCAATGGACCGATCCGTTCGCACGCATTGGCCATTGCATATGATGTTGACGGATGCGTGTTGTGTTTTGAAATACGCGTCGTACAGCAATGGACAGATCCGTGCGCACGCATTGGCCATTGCATATGATGTTTCCGGATGCGTGTTGTGTTACAAAATACGCGTCATACAGCAATGGACCGATCCGTGCGCACGCATTGGCCATTGCATATGATGTTGACGGATGCGTGTTGTGTTTCGAAATACGCGTCGTACAGCAATGGACCGATTCGTGCGCACGCATTGGCCATTGCATATGATGTTGACGGATGCGTGTTGTGTTACGAAATACGCGTCGTACAGCAATGGATCGATCCGTGCGCACGCATTGGCCATTGAATATGATGTTGACGGATGCGTGTTGTGTTTCGAAATACACGTCGTACAGCAATGGACCGATCCGTGCGCACGCATTGGCCATTGCATATGATGTTGACGGATGCGTGTTGTGTTTCGAAATACGCGTTGTACAGCAATGGACCGATCCGTGCACACGCATTGGCTATGGACTGACATGGTAACAGACGAGTATTCGAAGCTTGTACGAGTCGGATGCAGTGAATTCAGTTGGCCACCCACAACAATGTTGCAAATTCATGGGTGTCATCAAGTTGAAATTTTGAAGGATGCTGTAGGCGTGTATAAGTGGTGCAATTCCATGGATTGGCCAGATTCAGAAGATGCAAACGACTTGGACCTATCACTTTGGACACATAGGACAGTATCTGCCTCTGCAGCACACATATAATGCTGGCTGTTCCCCTGAGAGCTCACTTGCCTGCACTACATGCTCCAGGACGACATCTGCCACTACCACTGCTGCTGTCTCTGCATCCTCTGGCTACTGCAATGGCACGTACTGTGGATAGAGCCCCAGCCTTCAGCACTGAGGAAAAGCAGGCCCTGCTGGACAGCCTCCTTCCACAGTACAGCAAGCTGTATGGGAAACCAGGGGAGCACGTGAGTGTGCTGTCCACTGCCTTACTAATTGTGCATGTTGTCTGACTAGCAGTACTTACAGTGTGTACACGAGTGGCTAGCATGCTCACTGAGTAGTTGTCACCCCCCAAAGTGTGTAGTTACATGCACTGAACAGGTATAGTGCAGTAACAGTGCATTCCAACTAGGTTTTACTTCCCAGGCAATGATACTATTTAGTAACTGCTGGACAACTGTTCATAGCCATAGTTGCACTACCTGTGTACATCATATGCCCCTGTGATTGAGACATGTATATCCAACTGTGTGATGCACGGATATGTTGCATGTGTAGTAATGGCCTTTTCATTTTGTCATCCTCACAGGTTGATGCCCACCAGAAGCAGGAGATCTGGCTGACCATCGCCCGGGCAGTACGATCTGTGGGGGTCTACAGGCACCGGATCCGCAACTGCCAGAAGAGGTGGCAGGACCTTCGTGGCTGGACCCGGAGGATCGCAAGGGTCCAGCTGAAGCTGTCGCCTCCTCGCAGGAGGGGCGGACACCGGACCATGACCCCCCACATGTTCCAGATTCTGGCGGTGGTCTTCCCTGACCTGGATGGGCAGCTGAAGGCCAGACAGCAGCAAGGAGGGGGTAAGTGCTAGCCTTTTCTGGGTACTATGACTAACATGCTCTATGCACTCCTTTAGCGTGGTTACACTTCCACAGTACGACTGTCTTGTCGTCCTGGACTCATGTCCCTCACTTGTGTCATGCCCCCTCCTCATCTGATACACAGGTGTGGCCCTTACAGTCTGTGACTTAGGTCACTTGGGTACTGTGTACTTGCATTTACCTGTGGTTCAAGTTGGGGACAGCATCAGTTACAGGAACTTTGTTGTGGGCTGCATGGGTGGTACAATTGCTCACACAATCCCTGTGATCTGACATGTACTCTGGGTATGGCTTTAATATGTGTTCCAATTGCTGCTCTGACTCACCACATGTCTGGGGTATGTGCCACACACCCATGCTGCTGCAGAGACCAAGGTAGGAGCCTCAGAAGTATGTACATCATGTGTGTGACACATGCATAGCCACCTGCCTAGTGTTCAGGGTAATACCATGTTGCACATGGACCAGGACTATAATGCCTACTCCGGACATCGAAGGCACTCTGTTCTCCCACTCCCGTGTGTCAGCATACATATTGGGCATTGTGAAGAGTGCACTCAGGTGTCTGCCTCTGTGTCACCGTGGTGTGGTCTTGCTTTTTGGACTCCTGGAGTGTTTAACAGTTTGGGGTGGCCAGCCATCTGAGTTGTGACTATATGATCTGCACATAGGTTAATGCATAGGTCTCTTGACTGTGCACAATGGTGTATGAAACATTGAGGTGCAGGCAGCTTTGGTTCATTCTCATCAGACGGTGAAGTGCTCATGTGTATGGATTTGTGTTTGCAGTCACTCAAATGTCTCATATGAATGACATGGGATCATCTTAGTCCTCATGATGTGGCTGGCCAGGGGTGCACATGTGCACCTGTCAGCTACAGGGCTTGCATTCCCAAAACTTCAATGATTGTGACACAGTGCAGACTGGTGTTGTGTGTATGCACTGCCCCTGTGACAGGAGACAGTTATGACTGACTTGCCAGACAGGCCTGTGCCATGACGTTCAACTTGCAAAGGGTGATCCAGCAGTAGTGTGATATGTCCTGCATGCACACCATTGTCGCATTGACTATCAGGACATGAGGACATCATTGTGTCTGGTGATGGAAGCAAAACCCGCATATCAACAGAGACTCTGCCCATCACTTTTCCTGACACGTGTACTGAGTCAGTGGCAGGAGATGGCATGTGTTTGGAGTGACACATTTCCATATGTTCTCTTGGATGTCCAACAACTGTGTATGTGGTGCATGTGTGCACATATGATTAGTGGCATCCAACAGGCACCAGACAGATGGGTGCATGGACAGGTAGGATATGAGTGGCATGAATGACTGTCAGGCAAACAATGGGCTTCTTCAAGTCAGTGTCAGCACTTATTGCAATATCTAGCAAATGATGGCAGGGCTTGCTCTGTGATGTGCTGTACTTACTGTGGTGTGTGTGGTCAGTACTGGTGACTAATGTTGCTCTGTTTATCCTGATTGTTTGCAGATACATCCACAGCCACAGGAGGAGACAGCTCCATGGACCAAGAGGAGCGGCAGAGCCAGACTGGGTCCACTGCAGAGGAGACCGAGGGACCCAGTGGCACGGAGGGTGAGGGGAGCCACACTGAGGAGACCTCAGCTACGACCACCTCGGCTGAGGAACACAGCGCTTAAAGGGAGGACTCCCTTGTGGAGGCGGGTGTCAGCAGACCACAGACAAAATCGAGCACGTCTGTCCCCGCCACCACCACCATCTCCACCCTCCCATCTGCTCCCATCCCACATGTCTGTGGAGGCTCCCGTGTAGGGGAGTGTGTCTCCTTCGTGCCAGGCACCGCACCCCCTGCCTCTGTCTCCCCTGCTGCCCTGAGTGTGGAGTCTGTGGACTTGCTGAAACAGATCCATGTAGGGCAGACATCAATGCTGAGTGTCCTCCATGCACACACGGGTCTGTTGACACAACTGGTGTCATTCATGGAGGGCATCTCATCTGGCATGTCTGCCCTACAGCAGACCAATCAGTCCATGGCCTCCTCACTGACGGCAGCAGTGTCCCTCCTGCAACAGCCCCTCACCCCTCCTACCTCTGCCCCATCCACAATCCCCAGCACCCTACCTGTCCCAAGCACACACACACCGGCACAGGCACGCACCAGCACAGACACAAGCAGCACACAGACACACAAGCCAAAATCCAGACGCACACGCACGCACAGTCAGGGGACTGATACCTCACTCACAGGGGATGGGGCCCAGATACACACACACGCATCCACGAGCACTCCGCAGTCCTCAGATACCTCTCCCTCCAAAACCCCTTCCCTTGCCTCACCTGCAGACCCCACCTCCCAGAAGCTCTTCCTCTGTGAGCTTGGCCTCTTCCCCACAGATCCATCTGACCCAACGTACAGGCGGAAGAGGCCACCACCACACACAGAGGGTAGTGCCCCTCACACCCGGACACCCTCCCCCAGGCACAGGCAGACTGAGGACCCCATTAGGAAGTCCCCCCGGACCAGGAAGGGCAAGACCCCACCACCACGCAGCTCCACCACACAGTCTCTCTCCTCCATCCCCCAGGCCACCACTCCACAGGTTCCCCCGCCACACCCTGCCCCAGGTTCCCCCACACACCAATACCGCATCCCCAAACTGCTTAGGCCCTACCCACCTACCACTTGCTCTTCCACCCCCAACCCAGATGCTCAGCCTGTTTGTGCCACTGGTGTGGAGACCGGGTCCCCCCCCTCTGGCCTGCCCACCTCATCTGCCCCCCCTTCCACTCCCATGGAGTTATGCACTGCAGTGGAGTCCACAACCACCCCGTCTGACTTGGGCACGGCAGTGGGGACCCAGTCTACTCCATCTGACCGGCCCACTGCAGTGGTTGCAGCACCCACACCATCTGACTTGTGCCCTACAGTGGTGCCGGCCCCCACTGAGTCAGACACCTCCACTGCAGTTGCCGGTGACACTCCTGCACCCACCACCCCTTCACTGCCTCCTTCTGGCATCCCCTGATCCTGTCCCTGCGGTGCCTGGCCTGCCCCTTGTATGCCCCTCCGAGGGGGATGTCCCCTGTCCGTACCAGTGCAGGCAAGCAATGGGTGACAAGTTGTCACATATCACCCTGTTGGGACTGTGTATTTGGACTGGCCATTGGCCTTAGTTTCTTTTGGACTTCCAATTTTTCACTCACATTGGCTGAATAAAGCCTCTTTTTGTTTACTAGTAGTTTTGCTTTTGATGTACATGATGTAGATGAGTATCATCATGCATTTGCTGTTGTAATAGTGTTCAGATCAGGAAAATGAAGTGTTGCTGTGATGGACTCCATGTGGTCCATGGGATATGTGTCCTAATCTAGTCTGGATCCATAGCATCCTTTGCTGCAGTCTGAGGGTGTAATGTTCAGCATTTGACACGGGGATGTACGTTTTGCATTTGTAAATTAACATCTGTGGCTTACACTCATGCACATCTGGTGGGCTTACCACTGTTCAATGTTTCTATTTCCCTGACTGTGTGCCCATCTCCACTGGACATGCAGTTTAGCACATCAATGTTGAAGGACTCATCTGTGTATACAGTGCAACTTGCTTGACACGTGTTTTGGGTATATGCAGATGACTGAAGTGATACTCCCGTACCCAGGCTGATGTGAGCAGAGCCTTCAGTGTGTTGTAATTGTTGACTCACTGACCGAGTGTTCTGCTGACATGTTTGAGTCGTGCACAGACAAGGTTTGGCACAGCGGACCTTCCACAGGAGTGGAGTGCCCTCATGGCAGTGTGTAATCCCGTGACATTGCCTGGGCCCGTGTTGTGTGTTGTGTAAGCATGTCTGTGTGTGTTCCCTTCCCTTTTCCTACACAGGCTGTGTCCCTACGGATGTTCCTGTTTGTGATGCTTGCTGAGTTGTCCTGTGTTCATCCAGCATCTTGGACCAAGTGACTACGACTCCCATCATGCTATTGCCTCCACCCCCCTTCCCAGCATGCCCATGCTTCCTTCCTTTTGACTCTGCTTCCCTGTGGGGTGGGCTGGCTGTGCTGACAGGATGGCTGGGAGTGTTGTCCTGGCAGTTGTTTGGCTAAAAGTCCCAAGAGTGTCCCTGTGCTTCACACAACATAACCCAGGGTGGTGGTTCTTTGTGGGATCTTGTGTTAGGATGGGGGCATTGCATTCTACCAGGTGGGTTCTGTGGAGTTTGTGTTGGGGAGTGTGTGAGGGAGGTGCTTGTGACTATGGTCAGTGCTGCAAGTCCTCCTTCCCACCCACCCAGCCAGCCAGTTATCCCACCATGGAACGTGCTTGCATTGCAGGGAGTGGAAGTTGTCTCTCAGGATGTCAGTCAGTGGTGTCCTGCTGTTTGTTGGTGCACAGTTGCCAGCAGGGCCTTGTGCTCCCCACAGCAGTAGCCAGTGTCAGCCATCTTGTGAGTCCTTCTCCACTCCCTGTGATGTGAGCATGGTTCAGGGTGGTGTTGATGGGACAGTTGTGGGGGTGACCAATATCAGTGACTACGACTCCCATCATGCTATTGCCTCCACCCCCCTTCCCAGCATGCCCATGCTTCCTTCCTTTTGACTCTGCTTCCCTGTGGGGTGGGCTGGCTGTGCTGACAGGATGGCTGGGAGTGTTGTCCTGGCAGTTGTTTGGCTAAGAGTCCCAAGAGTGTCCCTGTGCTTCACACAACATAACCCAGGGTGGTGGTTCTTTGTGGGATCTTGTGTTAGGATGGGGGCATTGCATTCTACCAGGTGGGTTCTGTGGAGTTTGTGTTGGGGAGTGTGTGAGGGAGGTGCTTGTGACTATGGTCAGTGCTGCAAGTCCTCCTTCCCACCCACCCAGCCAGCCAGTTATCCCACCATGGAACGTGCTTGCATTGCAGGGAGTGGAAGTTGTCTCTCAGGATGTCAGTCAGTGGTGTCCTGCTGTTTGTTGGTGCACAGTTGCCAGCAGGGCCTTGTGCTCCCCACAGCAGTTGCCAGTGTCAGCCATCTTGTGAGTCCTTCTCCACTCCCTGTGATGTGAGCATGGTTCAGGGTGGTGTTGATGGGACAGTTGTGGGGGTGAGCTATGTCTGTGACTATGACTCCCATCATGCTATTGCCTCCACCCCACTTCCCAGCATTCCCATACTTACTTGCTTTTGTGGGGAGTTCAGTGTGTGTGGGTGTGAGAGCAATGGCAAGATGGCTGACAGTGGTGTCCTGCTGTTGGTTGGTGTGCAGTTCCCAGCATGCCCTTGTGCTCCCCACGACACAGCAACAGTGTCAGACATCTTTGATGGGCCTTTCCACTCTCTGTGGGATGTGCATGCGTGAGTGTGAGCTTGCTGGGCCATGTGGTGGGGGATGTAGAGCTGTGACTACGACTCCCATTATGCTATTGCCTCCACCCCCTTCCCAGCATGCCCATGCTTCCTTCCTTTTGACTCTGCTTCCCTGTGGGGTGGGCTGGCTGTGCTGACAGGATGGCTGGGAGTGTTGTCCTGGCAGTTGTTTGGCTAAGAGTCCCAAGAGTGTCCCTGTGCTTCAAACAACATGACCCATGGTGGTGGTTCTTTGTGGGATCTTGTGTTAGGATGGGGGGCATTGCATTCTACCAGGTGGGTTCTGTGGAGTTTGTGTTGAGGGGGGGTGTGAGGGGAGGTGCTTGTGACTATGGTCAGTGCTGCAAGTCCTCCTTCCCACCCAGCCAGCCAGATATCCCACCATGGTACGTGCTTGCATTGCAGGGAGTGGAAGTTGTCTCTCAGGATGTCAGTCAGTGGTGTCCTGCTGTTTGTTGGTGCACAGTTGCCAGCAGGGCCTTGTGCTCCCCACAGCAGTAGCCAGTGTCAGCCATCTTGTGAGTCCTTCTCCACTTCCTGTGATGTGAGCATGGTTCAGGGTGGTGTTGATGGGACAGTTGTGGGGGTGACCAATATCAGTGACTACAACTCCCATCATGCTATTGCCTCCACCCCCTTCCCAGCATGCCCATGCTTCCTTCCTTTTGACTCTGCTTCCCTGTGGGGTGGGCTGGCTGTGCTGACAGGATGGCTGGGAGTGTTGTCCTGGCAGTTGTTTGGCTAAGAGTCCCAAGAGTGTCCCTGTGCTTCAAACAACATGACCCATGGTGGTGGTTCTTTGTGGGATCTTGTGTTAGGATGGGGGGCATTGCATTCTACCAGGTGGGTTCTGTGGAGTTTGTGTTGAGGGGGTGTGAGGGGAGGTGCTTGTGACTATGGTCAGTGCTGCAAGTCCTCCTTCCCACCCAGCCAGCCAGATATCCCACCATGGTACGTGCTTGCATTGCAGGGAGTGGAAGTTGTCTCTCAGGATGTCAGTCAGTGGTGTCCTGCTGTTTGTTGGTGCACAGTTGCCAGCAGGGCCTTGTGCTCCCCACAGCAGTAGCCAGTGTCAGCCATCTTGTGAGTCCTTCTCCACTCCCTGTGATGTGCGCATGGTTCATGGTGGTGTTGATGGGACAGTTGTGGGGGGGCAATATGTGTGACTGCGACTCCCATGATGCTATTGGCTACACTGACTTGGCCAGCATACACAGAATTCCTTCCTTTGAGTGGTCTTCACTGTGTGTTGGTGTTGTTGTGGTGGCTACATGTCTGGATGTGTTTGTTAGTTCTATTTGTGCCACTGCCTAGCTGTAGTTGTAGTTGTGTTTGTACATGTGATGGCACAGTTGGATGTGACTTTTTGATGGCATGTGTTGTGTTTATCTGACTGACATACTCATTTTGGGATGATTCTGTTCTGGTTGCTGTGTAATTGCTATGAGTGCATGGTTTGACTCTCCCCTTGACAGTGATGTGTGTGTGTTTTGTGGCAGTATATTGTGTACATTTGTTGTGTACTCACCAGGCTCTGGGATGTCCTCTAGTCCATATATGCTCACTGGCGGAAGGATGGCCTGCACCTTCTCCTCCCAGGGCCTGAGGTATATTGGCTTGGCAGGAGGGCCACTGCCGGTGTATTGGCTGTTGATGTAGTCTTTCTTGAGCAGGTCCCGTACCCTCCTGCGCACGTCATACCACCTGTTCTGGATGTCGCTCTTTGTGCGCCGACATGGTGATTGTGCGTTCACCCTGTTGATGATCCTCTCCCACATCTTGGTTTTCTGGGAGATGGGGGTCTGTTGGACCAGTGTGCCAAACAGCTGTGGCTCTACCCTGAGGATCTCGTCTACCATGACTTCCAATTCACAATCTAGGAGCTTGGGATTCTTCTTGGGGGCATGGTGATGGGTGGTGATGGTGAGTGATGTGTGTGTTGGTGTGCAGGTGAGGGTGTGTGAGTGTGTGTTTTGCTGGGTGTATGTGAGGTAGGTATTTGTTGGTGTGCTGATGGTGTGTGGCTTGTGTGAGGGATGAGCTGTGGGTGTGTGGTTGCTTTCTCTTGGGTGCTGGCAGTGGAATGGCATTTGCAAAGGATCATGGTTGTGATTTGTGTCCTTTATATGGGTGGAGTTGTGGGTGTGTCTTTGTTCTCTGTCCCCACCCCCCCAGTATTTATTGGCTTAGTAATTGCTTGTTTGGCCTTTTTTGTGTGATTTTTCCTTTGTACTGTCTGGGCATGTTGGAAACGTTCTTGTGACCGAGTCGGACCCTGCATTTGTCTCGTACGGTCTTCTCCGTTTCGTTCACGCTGTGTTTGTGCAGTTTTCTATGCTGCGTACGCGTCGGTCGCGGTGTTTTGTGTTGCTTCGGCTCGGTTTTGTATGCGTGTCGGTCGTGACGGCTTGTCCTCCGTCCGACTCGCTCGTGGTTTCGCGCCTTGCATCGTACTTTGCGGTTTGGAGTTCGCGTGTACGTTTCGGTCGGATTTGTTCCGGGTGCGTGTCGGTCGGTTGGATTCGCGTGTTTTTCCGACCGGATTGCTGTTTTCCGTGCGGCTTGGTCGTTCGACTTGGGTTCGGTACGTGTCGGTCGGATTTTGCACGCCTTGCATCGTACTTGGCGTGTCGGGCGCCACAGGTACGTGTCGGTCGGTATAATTTCCGGATCCGAGTCGGTCGGTGCTTTTTCCGGCCCGAATCGGAATCGACCCCTTGGTAGTAATTCGTAAATTTTTTTAGTTTGTTTTGTGAGTTTTGGGCGTATTTGGGTCACAGATTGGTCCATTCTGAGCTCTTGATAACTTTGTTCTTTTTGGAGTGCTTGGAGTAGTTTCTGTAGGGTAGGTATCCCTCTACCTGTTGTTGATTGGAAGGCATTATGCCATCCTTCAACAGCATTGTTATTTTTGGCTTGTTTGTTTAATGTGCTCAGGTACACATTCCACCATGGAATGTGGAATTTGGGTAGTCTTCTGTGGCCTGATCTGTGGAGTCTTCCCACCCAGGTATCTTCGAAGTAATCTAAAAGTGGGCTTAGTTTTTCTTCATTTCTTTTATAGTAGGGGCTTTCTATTAGGATGTTATAGTGTTCTGCTACCTCAGTTACGTGCACATAGGCCAATGCTGTCAGTTTTTTTACTTGGTATGCAAAACTACTGTCAGTTGCATATTCCACACTTAGGGGCCTATTACGATGGCGGGCGGACATAGTCCGCCCGCCACCGTAACTGAGCGCTGCACCGCCCGCCGATGCTGCGGCGGTCCCGCCATGCACATTAGGATGCGCCCGCCACACTGGCGGGCGTATCCTGTGCCTTTTCCATTGCGGGTGGATCTGCTGGCTGCAGGCTCGCCCGCAATGGAAAAGGACTGTGCACGGCACTGCCATGCACTACATGGCAGGCACCACGTGGTGCCTGCCACGTAGTGCATGGCAATGAGGGGGGTACCATAGGTACCCCCCATGTGCACCCCCCACCCCCCTTCACCCTGGGGGCCCACAATGGGCCCCCAAATGCAAGGACCGTATGCCTTTCCATGGCGGCAACGCCGCCGTGGAAAGGCCATTGACCGCCAGCATCCTGATATGGATGGCGGTGTCTCGCAGACACCGCCACCATATGCAGGCACTTTTTCCGCCGGTCGACGAGTCGACCGGCGGAAAAGCGGCAGACGGTCTTCCCGTCCGCCACGGACCCCCCAGCCATCATAATATGGTGGGGGGTCATTCTAGTGAGGATGACGGGCGGATCGCCCCTGCCATCCTAATGGGCCCATTAGGGTTGACTTTTGCAAGTGTCTCCATAGACATTGGTTAAAATGGTAATAGCAACCCTGGATTGCTGTATGTGGGTAGCATTTTAGTATAGAATTAATCATGGCTTGTACGAAATCAATAATTATTTTCTGAGGAAAATAATCATTGTTCTTTTCTTTTATTTTATTTAGAATTTCAAGGTAGGTAGATTGTTGCTTATTGGGGAGTAGGGTATAAATAAATGGAATATTACTATTTTGAAAAAAACCATGTATTGTGTACAACTGATAAAATGGTTTGGGACAAATTTTGAAGGTCCCATCCAGGTGTCACATTGGTGTAATTTGACTAAATTGTTTGCAGTAGCAAACATAATAATTCTTTTATCTGTGCATTTATTATCAAATAATATAAATGGTTCATTATTGTGTGTTATACTTAGTTCAGGGGGACTCTCAACCTCTTGAAAGGTTTTAGGGGCAGGTGTGGTACTTGTAGTGGCTTTCTTTTGTCTAGCTATTGTTCTTTTTAAACAAGAAATAGACGGTAATTGGCTAGATGCATGTTCAGGTGCTGTTTTAGTATTTCTGTGGTAGGTCTATCTGTACTAGTGCTAGCTTCTTTTATTGATTCAAGAGCATCTCTTACTTCAATCTCAGATATATTTGGGGGGTGATTATGTTCTTTTACAGATACAACAGTTGTTTCTTGTGTTATAGCTCTTCCATAACATTTATTCAAATAATATTTTCTGCATTTCCAAAATACTTTTAAGCCAGTTTGTTTTTCTTGTGTATATACGTAACCCATGTAACATAACAACATTTTCCCTTTCTGAGATGCAATAAACTGTGCTCCTTCAGTCATGGTGGTCTTTTTAGTGCTAAGGAAAATATTTTTGAAAATTAATTAAAATGATACAGTATAGTTTTTAAGTAAATACATATACATTGCTTTGCATATACTTACAATGTTGCTGTTGATGTAAATGAAAATGTTATCGAAAATTTTTCAAGCTTGTATTTTGGTTTTGTTGAAGATGTTTCTGTTGGGAAGAAAAAATACATTTTTAATATTTTTGTTCTATTGTGTTGTAGGTGGTGGGGACATTGTGAATAAGTTGGTCTTTGGTTTGGGATTTTAGGGAGTTGTTTAGTATAAATATACTTACTTTTTTAGTAAATGTATAGTTGATGCTGCAGTAGTATTTTTGGAGCTTTGTAGAAGAAATCTGTATATATAAGATATAAGTTTAAAAGAGATATATTAGTGAATTATTTTTTTATTTATTTTTGGTGAAGCATATAAGTAGTGTTAGATAGAAAATGCAGTTTTACTTACTTTATGCAGTTGCAAAGATTTCTTCTGTAATGTAAAGATCCGTTCTGGAAGTAATCTGGCAGAGTCTCCTCTTCTTTTTTCTTGTAGGATTGTAGTGTATATTAAACCTAAATTTTCGTTGTTTATATAGTGTTTGTTTAATTGATACCTTTATTTTATTGGTGTATTTTATTAGTGTGTGCTTTTCATTCGTTGTTGTTAAATTTGAATTTTTTTGGGGCTGTTTGTTTCCATATATGGTAAATGCTAATTAAGAACTTATTAGTGCCATTTTTATTTTAACTAATTTCTTTAGTTATGTATGTTTTAAGTTGCTTTTAATATTAAATGTTATATGTGTTATATTTAATAACAGTTTATTTATTATATATTAGTGTGTTTTGCTATTAATGTATGTTTTTATATGTTTATATGTTATAATAAGATCGTGTTATAGTTATAATGTGTGTTGTGAGTGTTTATAGTGTAAAAATACATTTTGGTGTAAAGATATATTGATTTTAGTTATTTTTAAATAGTCAATATTTGTTTTAAATCGATAAATATGCTGTCTATATTTTTATTTTCGATATTTAGGACTTCTTGTATCTTTTTAAAGAAATGTAGATATTTTGGTTAACGATATTTGTGTTTTCGATAATGTTATTAACGATATTTTTTATTAACGATAATATGGTTTTGATATTTGTGTATTTTATTAAATAAGTATTGCTCGTCGATAATAGTGTATTCGATATTTTTGTGCCGATATTTTTGTATGTCGATAATTTGGTAGTCGATATTATGTCAGTGATCCGGGCAGCCTCATTTGAGCCAAGGACTGATAGCGTTAATCAGTTTGTCAGATCTCCATCGCGCCACTTATCTTTGACAGTGTGGGCTTCAAGGACAGTTGCACACAGATGCTCGATGATAACAGTTGCAACCGCAGGGTCGAGTCTTCAGCAAATGGTCGTCATTGGCAGTTGCGACTTTCCAGCCCTAATCAGTGATCGTTGATGGTGGGTCTTTTCTGGGCAGTTAAGATGTCAGGCACCAAAGACACAATGTTGTTTCTCCCTTGAATGGTTTAGCGCAGCTCACTATGAGAACTGCTCAGGGAGACTGAGAGACCCCACACCACTGAGGTCGCTCCTGTCCTCTCTCCGACTGGCAGTCAACTTTCTCTTGGTGTTTCTCATGCCGAGAATATGCTGGGCTTCTTTGTTGGACAGGCTGTACTCTTTCATCACGTGACGCTCTCCTTTCTTCTCTCACCAGGCAAGCTTCTAGGTGCTTGGCTCTTCTAGCAAGCAGTGCAGACTTCAGGTGATGTTCCTTCGTCTTTTGGGGACTGATGTTATGCAGACACCAGCCCTGGTCACATAGCAATCCAAGTACCGTACAAAGCACTCCCGTCCTTGGTCAAGAATAAATTGGAATTTGAACAAAGTGGGGTGAATTGGGTCCTACTTTATTGTACTCATTTTGCAGACAGAGGAACCAGATCCACCCTCTAAAGCTTGGAAACTGGTTTAGTTGAATGTTATGGCATGACACGGAGGCTAACATTATGCAAATCTCCTTTATTGCCAGCTCACAGCAGAAACAATTGAAGAATATAGAACTTCAATAACATTTTAATAGGCTATAAAGTCCCCCTGCATGTAGTGTTCTCCCTTTCGTTGTTGCTTCTGCTCACAAGATAAGTACAGCCTTTATAATACTAATACTTAGGGCTGATTTCGATGTCGGCGGTCCCGACCGCCTCATTAGGATGTGACCGAACACTCTTCTGTTGCATGCCTATATTCCACTATCGGAGCATGCATTCCAGTTGTAAACCGGCCATAATGCATGCTCCCATAGTGAAATTGGAGGTGCGGTTCATCCCTGCACCCCGTGGCAGGCACCTCAAGGTGCCTGCCACAAGGTGCAGGGATCACCAGGGGGGCACCATAGGTGCCCCCTCGGCCTCCAAACGGAGGCCGTGCACCAAAGGGGGCCCTGCTGGGGGCCCCCAAACATGCTTTCGACATGGTTTCCATGTCGGACAGAACGGCCTTTGTGATTAGAAGCCAGCTGACGACTGGCGGACGAGCCCGTCGGAAGCCAGCCGGATTGACCGGCCGGTTTACTTTCCGACTGCCTATATCTTATATTTCATCTTAATTAGGCGGTCAGAAAGTAAACCGACTGGCCCATTACGATGCGGCCCTAAAGGCTCCGACCTAAGGTCGGAGCCTTTACAGGCCGCATCATAATCGGCGCCTTACTGTGTTATTTTAACTTGAGATATCCCATCCTCCCCTATAGAAAATAAGAATAATATCCCCCTCCTTCCCTGGTACTAACACGCTCAACCAGGTTATTGTGTAACTTCCCATGTCTCCCAATATCTTTTCCTAACCCTAGGAAGGAGGGTGGTTGTTTTTTTATATTTTACTTCCCCTATCTTACAGCGTCGGGTCGGAGGTTCTACTACCTCCGTACCCGACACAACTTTTCGGCGTTACCCTCGGCTACTTAAGGCCGAGAAATACGCCCTTGCTGTGGACCGGTCTTTTCTTTCAAAGACCGACCCCACGCCACTTGTTGCTGCAGGCCAGCTTTCTTTGAAAAGTGTGAGCCCGCACCCCGCTGCCATAGTAGCGGAAGCTTCTTGAAAGAAAAAAGAAAAAAGACCAGCTCGCGAAGGACACCTCCCACTGAGGCCGTCGCGTTGCGCACGCGGTGACTCACCCATCGGCAGCAGTCCAGTGGAGTCATCTCACGGACGTGGCCATGGAAGAGAGTCCGTCTACTTAACAAAGATGCCGGCAGCCCTCCTTTTCCCTCATCGACTGCTGGCCCATGTAAATAAAGGCAACGGTGCTATGCACAATCACCGTACAATTTAATAAATAACAACAAAAAAAAGAGATAGTCTGGGGCACAACAATAAAGAAAGGACCACACAATTAGAGGAAAGACCCTTAAGAGATGGTCAACCACACTCTGTACATGCCGGGGCCATTTTAGGAGATTGGGACACCTTAGTAAAGACACTACAGTGGCCATTTTAACTGATTGGGCAAACTGCTTGAATTCTGGCAGTTGCAGTCCAACGAACTGCCAGAGCAGCTGTTTCCTTACACTGAGCCCAGTAATCTTAAATAATATTTACCTTCTGCCATGTCCCTTGAACCTTCAGAGAATACTATGGAGGATAGACTGGAAGAACTTCTAAATAAGGCACTGGATAAGGTACTGGGACACTGGATGGCACAATTAATAAAAAAGCGGAGGTTCTCTCCAAGAGGGGTTGGCCAGTTGCTGTCCCAGGACACCCTGAAGGGGGAGATGGGATGATTAAGGCCCAGAGGTGAGGGGCTGCAGGGGAAATCCTGCCTAAGGGTGTAAAAAAGCCCAAACCCTCAAAACAAATGACTTCACGCTTTGGCAGTGACAAGATTGGTGCCTCGGGCACTGCAGATGGGCAAGAAAAAGGCCCAGAAGTACCTATTCCCATTGATTGTGATGAAACATTGGAGGATGAAATTAACCTATCCTGTTCCTCCGACTTTGATATGGATATTGAGGAGATAGAGGTGAGGAATATGGGTACAACTGACGAGGCATCAAAGGCATCTGGGTCAAAAATGGGCATTGTTGACCCATTCGGAGAGAGTATGTTTGACACGCTCCTCATCAAACACCCCTTGTCTCCAGAGTTGTCTCCATCGCGGCATTTTGCCGAGTACCTCTCCTTTTGGCTTAGGAAGGAAATACCAAAAGAGGTCAGGTCCCGTCTTAGATTCAAATGCCCATGCCTCTCCCTCCAGGATAAAGTTGGGTCTACCTCAGAGTTAGACGCAAAGGTGGTGGCTCCTAGCTCCAAGGGAGGAAAAGGCCCTAGGAAAGGTGTCGATAAAGGCCTCAAGTCCTGCCAAGACTGTCTACTTGATATTACTGGCCCACTCACAAAGACGGTTGAGATGGCTGAAGTGGCTTACCTTGAAGACACCCTCATTGACCCCAAGGAATTGCGCCAATGGGCACAAAGAGCCATCTGCCTCCTGGAGAATGCAAATACTGCACTCTCAAATGAGAGAAGAAAAAGCATATTGCTAAAAATAGATCCCAAATTGGTCAAACTGGCCGCTAGAGAAGGAGAAGTAGACCCTCCCAAGGTCTACTTTTTGGGGACAATTTTATCAGGGACATGGCTAAGTACATGGGACTATTTAGCTCGATTCAGAAGTCCTAGAAAGACATCAAGAAAGTCTTCCAGGATAGGGTTTTTGGCAGGGCCGGGAGAACAGGGGGTCGGTTCCTCTGCCGTGGCCAAAGCTCTTCAAGGCCCTACCTGGGACATGGCGCAAGATTTGCGCACCCACACTTTGCTCCACATTCGTCATTTATACCCACAGAAACAAATACCTCACGGGAGAGGCTTCAGAAGTGAGCGGAGACAAAGAGGCTTTTCAGTAGGTAAGAACTATGAAAGACCTTTCAGATACCCCATAAAGATGGGAGGCAGACTAGCCCAATTTTGTGGAAACTGGAATTTGGTGAATCAGGACTCTTTGGTCCTAGACACAGTGAAGGGATACAAGATCGAATTTACAGATACACCATTACAAAGGAAAATTCCCCCAGAATTGATATTCTCATAAGAAGATTCTATCTTAGTAACACAAGAGGTAGAGGATTTATTTACCAAAGGGGCAATACAAGAGGGAACGGAGTCAGGTTTTTTCAGCAATATCTTTCTAGTGGAGAAGAAGGACAAAGGCAAGAGACCAGTGATAAATCTAAAAGAGTTGAACGAATGGGTGGTCTACCACAATTTCAAAATGGAAGGGGCGCACCTCCTTAGAGATGTGCTAAGGAAAGGGAATTGGCTAACTCGGTTAGATCTTGAGGATGCATACCTGACCATCCCAATTTGGACTCTACACCAAAAGATTCTCCAATTCACCTGAATGGGCAGACTATGGCCATTGTGCAGTCTCCCTTTCGGACTTTCCTCATCCCCTTGGTGTTTCACCAAGGTTCTTCGTCCCGTAGTGGGATGGCTGAGGGCGAGAGGGGTGAGACTAATAGTTTACTTAGACGATATCCTGATAATGGCACAGTCCAGATAAGTGGTCTCACGCCACACAGAACTTACCATGAGCGTACTAGAACACCTGGGTTTTGTCATAAATAGGAAAAAATCTTGCATGGTACCAAACCAGGAAATGCAGTTCTTGGGTTTTGTCATGAACATAATAAGGGCAGAATTGAAATTGCCAGGGGAAAAGTTAAGGAAACTTCACAAAGAATTGAGGAATCTCTTAGGGAGAAAGAAATTCCCCTTGTGAGCTCTAGCAAGGATCCTAGGCCTTCTGTCCTCAACAAGCCAAGCAATCTACCGTGCACTCCAAAAACTCAAAGTCAAAGCATCAAGAACATGTCAATTTATTCTCAAATGCTGTCTCTGGACCTGGATTCAAAGAAGGAACTACTTTGGTGGCTGAGGAATGAAGAAGCATGGAATGGCAGAGCCATTTTTGGGAAGACCCGGAGATAGTGATAGAATCGGACGCGAGTTTAGAGGGATGGGGTGCAAGATGTGGCGACTCATCAGCAGGGGGACGCTGGACAGATCAGGAGAAGGAGTTGCACATCAACTGCTTGGAATTACTGGCAGGTTCATTTGCAATTCGCTGCTTCTCCAAAGACTTAATGAAGTGTTCTGTAATGTTGTGCATGGACAACGTATCTGCGGTCAGATACGTCAACAAAATGGGGGGCCCTCACTCCAAGGGTCTTGCCGATTTAGCCAAGGTCTCCTGGAGTTACTGTCTGAGCAAGGGCATTTCAGTAGCAACGGAGCATATCCCAGGATAGAGCGACGGTGTTGCGGATTGGTTCTCCCGGAATTTCAGAGACTCTATCAATAGGAGGTTGAACAAGGAAATTTTCCTCAGGTGCCAGTCGATATGGGGACCCTTTGGGTGGACCTCTTTGCGGACAGATTTATCACTCAACAGTCAAAAAAATTTCAGCTGGATGCCGGACTCTCAGGCCTCGAGGTGGATGCCTTCCTTCCGAATTGGCAGGGCCTAGCACCTTATGCTTTCCCTCCTTTTGTCATGCTACCAAGACCTACTACTACTACCTAAGCTACTGTTGCACGTTCGCAGGAACAAGGTAGTCACATTAGTGATAACACCGCTTTGGAGGTCACAGGCATGGTTCTCAATTCTACTAGAAATGAACATAGGCTTACCAATCTTAATTCCAACTTTCAGGGAAATTATTACAGGCCCAGACAGACGGAGAGTCACGTCCTCTTGTAGAGCAGGGACATCTGACGGTGATGGCCTGGAGGATTTCAGGAGACAATGGCAGATCCCAGGCCTTTCGGCAGACACTTTTAGACTCATATCGGAATCATGGGCGCCTGGCACAAGGAAAGCATATAGACTGACTTGGGAGAAATGGGTTTGTTCCTTTGAAGGAACTACAATCCTGTTTCATCTGATTTAGTACATGTAGTCAATTACTTATCGGATTTATTCACTTCAGGGCTCTCTTATAGAACAGTTAATGTTGCAGATCGGCTTTTGCAGCATGTCACTGCCTTGTAGACGGAGTCTTTGTGGGACAAAACTTACTGACTAAAAAATTCATGCGAAGTACGTGGGTACTAAACCCACCTTCTGCAAAATATGCTGCATTATGGGACATTAGAGATGTCCTACAGGTCTTAATAAGTTGGGGAGAGAGTTCTGGGTTATCCCCAAAACGTATCTCTTATAAACTCACTGTCTTGCTATGCCTGGTATCTTTTAGATGGACTTCAGACGTAAAAGCCTTAGACATCACCAGCAGGGCCTACCAATCAGAAAGGGTTTGCTTTTATTTAAAAGGCGCACAGAGACCATGTCAACTTCTGTTTTCTACCCCTTCTTTCGACAGAATGATAGACTTTGTGTAGTGAAATGCTTGATGGAATATGAGAGAAGGACTGTGAGAATGAGAGGAAATACAGAATTGCTAATATCCTATAAATCGTCTCATAGAGCAGTTTCCTCCCCAACCGTAGCAAGATGGGTGAAGAAAGTAATGAAAGAAGCAGGTGTAGACATTACTATGCTTGGTGTACACTCCCTTAGGGGTGCCTCAGCCTCTAAACCTCTCTTCCCTGGAGATATCCTCGGGGCTGCGGATTGGTCCAATGAAAGTATGTTTAAAAGTTGCTATTTTCGACCTGTTACAAGCGCTATTGACAATGTATTAAATGCACTTTAAACTTGCATAATGTTAGCCTCTGTGTCATGCCATAAAATTTAGATTTTTCACAGCCTGGTGGGCAGAAAATCTGGATTTTATTAAAGACACGGAGGCTAAGATTATCCCTCCACATTGGAACCCTCCCCAATGGAGAAAAGTTATTGATTTTGAATTGGGTTTTTCTTTTCCAGAGTAAGAAGTTTTCACTGATGAAGTTTTTCGTTTGAAAGTTATGGATCGTAGAAACTATCTTGTTCGCAACGCCAAAAAGGAGAACACTGCGTGCAGGGGACTTTATAGCCTATTAGAATGTTATTGAAGTTCTATATTCTTCAATTGTTGCTGCTGTGAGTTGGCAATAAAGGAGATTTGCATAATCTTAGCCCCCGTGTCTTTAATAAAATACAGATTTTCTGCCCACCAGGCTGTGAAAAATCTAAATTCTGTTTCAAATGTCATTTTTTGAATGTCTCTCAGACAAAGTCTTTGTGCAAGGTGATGACAATCACAATAAGCGACCCCTCCACTCTCCTCCTGGACCCCCACTCTCAGGACAGCCTATAGGAAGCTTTATAATATCTAACCAGCTTTTCTTTGCTTCTGACAGAACAAGCTAAGAACTGAGAAGAAGAAACTCGAATCTGAAATTGAAAAACTGCGGCAACTCCTGAAAGAAAATGAGCAAACACTGCACGGGAGACTGGACGAGATGGAGAAGAAAATTACCATGGTAGAAAATGCAAATATCACCACACTGTCCAATCAAATCACCTCTCTCAATGCTCTGATAACGGAGATAGAAAAGAAGTGTGAGGCGCCAGCGTGGGCACTCTTGAAGGTGAGATACTGTTTGGGGAATAAAACAAAAGAAGGAAGTGAAATATTCATAATTTGTGTACATTATGAAATGTATGAGTGGAACACACATGATCTCCTGGCAGGGTCAATGCACAGCGACCCCATGCACTCTGACAGCTGCACACAATATACAGACATGGATAATTTACATTGTCCTACTTGATGCTGAGAGCCCAATTCAATATACAAACAGTGGAAAGTACAGTGACCTCTCACAGTGTTACATACAAGCTAATGCGACACACCAAGCAATTCCAGTGACAGTAATTAACAGGGATACGAAGGAGCAAAATGTGAAAAAAGCCGGATAAAAATGTAAAGCATAATGTGAGCAAACATCGTAGAGAATTGGAAAGAAACCGAATTCCTCCTTTTCTAAGAAGTTTAAAAACATTTCTGTTTTAAATTGATTACTTTTCTCCTTATGCGAGTGGCCACCTACTTTCGCGTGCACTGATCTCTTGTTAGGGTGAACAGCTATGTAACTAGGCATTTGGAATAGGTGATGGCATGTTGCCCCAGATAAAGGTAGAGATTTCCACAGAAAACTCTTTAGTTTGAAGAATAGTGACAATTTTATATTACGAGTAACCGTTGATTATATTACAGAGTGGGCGAAATGAATGTCTGCAAATTGCTGCCCGGCAGCATTAGAAATTTGATTTAAAACTAGTTTTTCTTGGCACCCTAAACTGCAACCAAATTCCTCACCCATATGGCTTAGGGTGGGGTTAGAGGTGTAAACCTCCTTATCGTGGTCATACGCTGTCACTTTAACAGTGATGCTCTGCTCAAATATGTTGATTAGTTTACAGCCAAGAAGCTTCATGAAAAGTAGCTCCATGTAAAGGGCATTAGATGAGGGTGACAGAAAACGTCCAGGACATCCCTCCGAGGGCGACAGAGAGCATCCCTCGGAAGATAACAGAGAGCATCCCTCGGAGGATGACAGAGAGCATCCCTCTGAGGGTGACGGAGAGCATCCCTCAGAGGATGACAGAGAGCATCCCTCGGAGGATGACAGAGAGCATCCCTCGGAGGATGACAGAGAACATCCCTCCAAGGGCAACAGAGAGAATCCCTCAGAGGGTGACAAGGAGCATCCCTAAAAGGGCAACAGAGAGAATCCCTCAGAGGGTGACAAGGAGCATTCCTCCGATGGTGACAGAGAGCATCCCGCCGAGGGTGACAGAGAGTATCCCTTCCAGGGTGACACAGACCTCCAAGGGTGACAGGGAGAATCCCTCTGAGGGTGACAGAAAGCATTCCTCGGAGGGTGACAGAGATCATCCCTCGGAGGGTGACAGAGAACATCCCTCCGAGGGCGACAGAGAGCATCCCTACGAGGGTGACAGAGAGCATCCATCCGAGGGTGACAGAGAGCATCCCTCCGAGGGTGACAAAGAGTATCCCTCTCAGGGGAACAGAGAGCATCCCACCGAGGGTGACAGAGAGCATCCCTTCCAGGGTGACACAGACCTCCAAGGGTTACAGGGAGCATCCTTCTGAGGGTGACAGAGAGCATCCCTCCAAGGGTTACAGGGAGCATCCCTCTGAGGGTGACAGAGAGCATCCCTCGGAGAGCGACAGAGAGCATCTCTCCGAGGGCGAAAGAGAGCATCCCAACGAGGGTGACAGAGAGCATCCCTCGTAGGGTGACAGAAAGCATTTCTCGTAGGGTGACGGAGAGCATCCCTCGCGAGGGTGACAGAGAGCATCCCTCGTGAGGGTGACAGAGAGCATCCCTCCGAGGGTGACAGAGAGCATCCCTCTGAGGGTGAGAGAGAGCATACCTCTCAGAGGAACAGAGAGCATCCCTCCAAGGGTGACAGAGGGCATCCCTTTTAGGGTGACAGAAAGCATCCCTTTTATGGTGACAGAGAGCATCTCTCTGAGGGCAAAAGAGAGCATCCCTCCAAGGGTGACAGAGAGCATCCCTTCCAGGGTGACAGGGAGCATCCCTCCAAGGGTGACAGACAGCATCCCTCCGAGGGTGACGGAGAGCATCCCTCCGAGGGTGACAGAGAGCATCCCTCTGAGGGTGACAAAGAGTATCCCTCTCAGGGGAACAGAGAGCATCCCACCGAGGGTGACAGAGAGCATCCCTTCCAGGGTGACACAGACCTCCAAGGGTTACAGGGAGCATCCTTCTGATGGTGACAGAGAGCATCCCTCCAAGGGTTACAGGGAGCATCCCTCTGAGGGTGACAGAGAGCATCCCTCGGAGAGCGACAGAGAGCATCTCTCCGAGGGCAAAAGAGAGCATCCCACCAAGGGTGACAGAGAGCATCCCTCGTAGGGTGACAGAAAGCATCTCTCGTAGGGTGACGGAGAGCATCCCTCGCGAGGGTGACAGAGAGCATCCCTCGTGAGGGTGACAGAGAGCATCCCTCCGAGGATGACAGAGAGCATCCCTCCGAGGATGACAGAGAGCATCCCTCCGAGGATGACAGAGAGCATCCCTCCGAGGATGACAAAGAGCATCCCTCCGAGGGTGTCAGGGCTCAGAGAAAGGGAGTTCATAAACTCCTTAGCATTACTACAGTCCGGGGGAAGGCAGTTGGAAAAAGATCACCCGCTCGACTTCAATCGCGGGTGATCATCGCACATAAGAAGACATTCCGCTCTGTTCTCCCAACAGGGAGGAAGGCAAGAGAAGTTGGCAGTCTAGTCTCTCGCGCCTGGGTCCGGGCGCGAGGACTTGCTCAGCTGTGAAGTGCTGCGGTTGAATTACAAACCGCGCACTTCACCAACGCATTTCTAGCGATAGGAACCTTTTCAGGGAACAGCTCTTAGTTAGACAGAGTTAGAGTTAGTGCTTCAGCCAGGCAAGGCGTAGGTTAGAGCGTTTCGTGTATCGGCGGTATTAGATAGGATTAGGTGTTAATTTAGTAATAACTTCGCAATAGGCAGTTAGGGTTAATTCACTTACCGTGAGTCTTCAGGTCCAGAGTCTTCTTCAGCTTCATCAGCTCGATGACTGCGACAGCGTACTCGTTCACCTGAGGAAGAAATAATAAAGGAATTCAGCAGAAGATACAAGTAAGACAGAGTGAGAGAGTGGGAGAATGAGTGAGAGCTGCGAATATTAAGAGAAAAGCGAAGAGAATACTTACAAGGTTTGTTCACATTTAGGAAGATAACCAATTCACACAAAGAAAATAGAAGAGGAGCGAAGGCCTAAAACCAATTGGGTAAGGAAGTTAGAGTGAGGAAGTCAAGGAAAGGCTGGGAGGAGTGCTAGGGGAATATTAATGGTGTGTTCTCTGTTACAGTATCTCCACATAGCCATTAAGATAAGGTGACCAGCAGGAAGAGGAAGCGCCTTGAGAAGAAGTAGGAGGAAGGCTAGTGTGAAGATACCGAGTGAATCAAGGCAGTCTCTTCTCTGTCCACTTCCCCTTTCCCCCGACGGGGTTCACACGACTGCCTGTACCTTTAGGTCTTCGTGTGGAGCCTGAGGCGGGAATTGAGAAACTATCATCATTCTGCTCCCGAGAGTACTGGCTTACATGAGTATCAAGAGCCATGACAGAGTGAAGTGCCCACGGACTTTACTCACCTGAGCACAATGGCGGAAGGCTTGGACTTAAAAAATGTGGGTAATGTCCTTAAGGAAATTCAACAGGAATTATTGGCAGTGAGGGAGGAGAATAAGGTTATAAAATTTGAGATGGAGGCTACCAGACGTGAGACTAAAGAAATGGCTGCCCAGTTAAGGCGAGATGGGTCAGAGGATAAGTCTCATTCACTTCCCTCAAGAACTAGTATGTTTAATCAAGGGTCACCTGCCAGTGCTGGATCCACCACTCAGGTGGTACATTCACTGGCTCCCGTTATTCCTTTGGCTCCTCCAGAGCGTTTTGGTGGGGATCCCCAAAAGGCTCAAGTCTTTTGACCCAGTGCTCATTACATTTCATGTGCCGACCCACAGTCTTCCCAGATGCACAGTCTAGAATTGCCTTCATTTTATCTTACCTCAATGGAGATGGGGCCTCATGGTCAATGCCGCTGGTTTCGCAAGATTCACCCATTCTATATGACTTTGAGGAATTCAAGAAGGAATTCCTATGAATTTTTGATCGTCGGAAGGTAGCTCAGGCCACCGATAATGAATTGTTGGAATTGAGGCAAGGAAATCGAGAACTAGTCACCTACCTGGCTCAATTCAACAAGTTAGTTGTAGAAACGGACTGGCCAGAGTCAAAAAGGGCCGCCCTGTTTTATCGAGGGTTGAAAGATGATTTAAAAGATACCTTGTCACAGATTCCTAACCAACCCAATGAGGTGTCCGCCCTGATAGACTTGGTGTTGGAGATAGATTATAGACAAACCGAGAGGAAGGGGGAAAGAAGACGTGAATTCCGACCAAGTGTTCCGCGCTTTGACCGAGCAAGGACTGAATTGGCTAAACCTGGAGGGAAGGAAAACTCTCAGCACCACCAGTAGAGGGAGTTGGGCTGGTGGTTGCAAGCAAGAATACAACTCCGCATCCTCATTTAATAGCAAACACCCTACAATCTTCCGCTCCACACCTCATTCTGACTATGACTCTGAAATTCCGTGATTGTGAACTATCCGTGGTGGTGATGCTAGATTCAGGAGCTACAGGGAACTTCTGCGACCTTAAGTATGCCTCGAAGGTCGGGTTGAGATCGTTACCCAAGGAAAGAATTGAAGCAGTAAGGGCTGTAGATGGAACCAACTTGTCTTCCGGCCCAATCACCTGCCAAACGGAAATTGTGGAACTCATCTCCAGTGAAGGTCATAGGGAGGAGATTCAATTCAACTTAATTGATGCCCTGCAGTTCGGAATTATATTGGGTCTTCCCTGGTTGACGGAACATAATCCAGCAATTAACTGGAGTGAAAGAACCGTGAAGTTCGACTCTAGTTATTGTTTGAAACACTGCTTTGAAGAGAAAGGAATGAGCAAAAAGAGAACCCAGCAACCTCACTATGTGAAAAAAGGATGGTGTGTGCAGTTCAGACAGTTACCTTACCTGAAGAGTATCAGGAGTTCTCTCAAGTGTTCAGTGAAACGGAATCAAAAAGGCTGCCTCCGCATCGATCCTATGACTGCAAGATCGATTTGGAACCTGGATCCAACCTTCCATGTAGTCGGATTTATGCGCTCACGGAACCTGAGAATCGTCATCTTAAGGATTACATTCAAACATACTTGGAAAACGGATTCATCCGACCGTCACAATCCCCCATCTCATCACCTCTGTTTTTCGTCTCGAAACGGGATGGGAATCTGAGGACGTGTATAGACTATCGCGCCTTGAACAAGATTACCATCAAAAATCGATATCCGCTGCCCCTAATTTCCGTACAGCTGGATCAATTAAAAGATGCAAAAATGTTTACTAAATTAGATCTGCAGGGGGCTTATCATTTAATCAGAGTGCGAAGTGGAGACGAATGGAAGACAGCATTCAGAACGAAGTATGGATTGTTTGAGTACCAAGTCATGCCCTACGGCTTAAGTAATGCCCCAGCGGCCTTCCAATACTTAATTAACGACGTTTTGAAGGAGTTCATAGATCAATGCGTAATTGTGTATATCGACGATATTTTGATCTACTCATCCTCTGAAGAAGAACATCAAAATCAAGTGAAAAAGGTCTTACGCTGCTTAAAGGAAAATGATCTTTACGTGAAACTGGAAAAGTGTGCTTTTGGAGTCACCTCAGTGGATTTCCTGGGATTTGTGATAGCACCAGAAGGGCTAACCATGGATGTTAAAAAAATTGAAGCGGTTCTGAATTGGCCTCCACCGACCTCTGTGAAAGAAGTTCAGAGTTTCATTGGATTTGCGAATTTCTATCGAAGGTTTATCCGAGACTTTTCCTTGAAGGTGGCTCCCATCACCAAACTGCTACGAAAAGGAGTTCCTTATCAATGGACTGCTGAGGCAGGAGAAGCCTTCCAGTTTCTAAAGAAAAGTTTCACGACTGCACCCATTTTATTACACGCAGACCCAACTCAACCCTTTTACGTGGAAACAGATGCTTCAGAACAAGCCATTGGAGGGGTGCTCTCACAGAGGCACAAAGATACTGGCCAGTTGCACCCAGTAGCGTACCATTCCAGGAAGTTGCAATCAGCAGAAGTGAACTATACCATTTCTGATAAGGAGCTCCTAGCCATCAAAGACGCCTTCCAAGAATGGCGACGTCATCTTCTTGGGGCCAGCTATGTGGTCACAGTGTTTACAGATCACAGGAATCTTCAGTTCTTAAAGTCAGCCAGGACTCTCACGCCACGTCAGCTTCGGTGGTCTTTGTACTTCGCTGATTACGATTTTGTGATAACTTATCGGCCTGGGAAGAACAACGGGAAGGCAGATGCCTTGTCACGGATAGACACAGATGGAAAAAAGAACCAAATCAGTGAACAGAAGATAATTCCGGAGGCAAAGATCGTTGGAGCAACAGTCGAGAAAACCTTAGAAGACAGAGTTAGAGAAGCCTTGACTGCAGAAGAAGGGCTAGAATGGGCTAAGGAAAATCCAGCTCGTGAGAATTCGTGATGGGCTACCGTTTCATTCTAAGGCCTTGTTTATTCCAACTCAAGAACTCCAACATCAAGTGCTAACTGAGTGTCATAATAGTCCAATGGCTGGACATCCTGGAATCCATCGAACAGAGGAATTGTTAAAAAGACAGTTCTGGTGGCCTGGGCTGTCCAAAGACGTTCGAGTTCATGTAGAGGGTTGTGAGATTTGTGCAATGGGAAAGACTGATAAACAGGCACCTCAGGGGTTGTTGATACCTTTGCCCACACCTCCCAGTCCTTGGCACACTGTGACACTCGATCTGATTGTGGAATTACCCTCCAGTCAGGGATTCAATTCTATCCTTGTAATGGCAGACTCCTTTTCTAAGATGGCGCATTTTGTCGCCCTGAAGGGGAATGCCTCAGCCAAACAAATAGCTACCCAGCTAAACCAGAGTTTGATTAAAATCCATGGCATCCCTAAGGTTTTAATTACGGATAGGGGATCTCAGTTTTTGTCTCACTTCTGGAAAGCCTATACTAAGAAGTTGGGCATAGAGTCACGATATTCGACTAGCTTTCACCCACAAACAGATGGACAGACGGAAAGGGTCAATCAGGAGCTTGAGAAGTATCTCCGATTGTTCCTTCTAGATCAAGAGGGAGAGTGGCCCGATCTTCTTTGGACAGCAGAATTTGCGCATAACAATGCTAGGAATGTCTCCACTGGGTATTCACCTTTTTACTTGAACTACGGCAGACATTCAAATTCTGTGATTTCTGCCCAAGAAGTGTTGGTGCCTGAAGCACAAGATTTAGTTAAACAGCTTAGTGAAGTACACCAGTCTGCCACCAGGAATTTAGCATTAGCTAAGGAACGTTATAAGCAGAATGCTGACAAAAAAAGAAGACCAGAACCAGATTTGCATGTAGGGGACAGGGTTTGGCTGAATTCAAGAAATCTAAGATTAAAAGGAAATAGGAAGTTTCAACCACGTTTCGTTGGCCCATTTCTTGTAGAGCAAGTAGTGAATCCTGTTGCCTTCAAATTGACACTTCCCCCACAGTTGAAGATACATCCAGTATTTCATGTTTCTCTGCTAAAAAAGGTTTCACCCCACCTAAAGGAGTCGAAGCATAAAAAACCCCTTTTAGTTGAAGGAATAGAAGAATTTGAAGTAAAAAGAATCTTAGACGCCAAATTAATGCGAGGAAAAATCTTTTATCTTGTGGACTGGAAGGGATTTGGCCCGGAGGATAGATCATGGGTGGAACAGTCCGATGTTCATGCACCACGATTAACCAAAATGTTTCACTTACAATACCCACACAAACCCCAGCCCGGAGGCTTGACCTTGCGAGGGGGTACTGTCAGGGCTCAGAGAAAGGGAGTTCATAAACTCCTTAGCATTACTACAGTCCGGGGGAAGGCAGTTGGAAAAAGATCACCCGCTCGACTTCAATCGCGGGTGATCATCGCACATAAGAAGACATTCCGCTCTGTTCTCCCAACAGGGAGGAAGGCAAGAGAAGTTGGCGGTCTAGTCTCTCGCGCCTGGGTCCGGGCGCGAGGACTTGACAGCTGTGAAGTGCTGCGGTTGAATTACAAACCGCGCACTTCACCAACGCATTTCTAGCGTTAGGAACCTTTTCAGGGAACAGCTCTTAGTTAGACAGAGTTAGAGTTAGTGCTTCAGCCAGGCAAGGCGTAGGTTAGAGCGTTTCGTGTATCGGTGGTATTAGATAGGATTAGGTGTTAATTTAGTAATAACTTCGCAATAGGCAGTTAGGGTTAATTCACTTACCGGGGGTCTTCAGGTCCAGAGTCTTCTTCAGCTTCATCAGCTCGACGACTGCGACAGCGTACTCGTTCACCTGAGGAAGAAATAATAAAGGAATTCAGCAGAAGATACAAGTAAGACAGAGTGAGAGAGTGGGAGAATGAGTGAGAGCTGCAAATATTAAGAGAAAAGCGAAGAGAATACTTACAAGGTTTGTTCACATTTAGGAAGATAACCAATTCACACACAAAGAAAATAGAAGAGGAGCGAAGGCCTAAAACCAATTGGGTAAGGAAGTTAGAGTGAGGAAGTCAAGGAAAGGCTGGGAGGAGTGCTAGGGGAATATTAATGGTGTGTTCTCTGTTACAGTATCTCCACATAGCCATTAAGATAAGGTGACCAGCAGGAAGAGGAAGCGCCTTGAGAAGAAGTAGGAGGAAGGCTAGTGTGAAGATACCGAGTGAATCTAGGCAGTCTCTTCTCTGTCCACTTCCCCTTTCCCCCGACGGGGTTCACACGACTGCCTGTACCTTTAGGTCTTCATGTGGAGCCTGAGGCGGGAATTGAGAAACTATCATCATTCTGCTCCCGAGAGTACTGGCTTACGTGAGTATCAAGAGCCATGACAGAGGGTGACAGAGAGCATCCCTCCGAGGGTGACAGAGAGAATCCCTCCGAGGGTGACAGAGAGAATCCCTCCGAGGGTTACAGAGAGAATCCCTCCGAGGGTGACAGAGAGAATCCCTCCGAGGGTGACGGACAGAATCCCTCCGAGGGTGACGGACAGCATCCCTCCGAGGGCGACAGAGAGCATCCCTCTGAGGGTGACAGAGAGCATCCCTCTGAGGGTGAGAGAGAGGATAACTCTCAGAGGAAAAGAGAGCATCCCTCCAAGGGTGAGAGAGGGCATCCCTTTTACGGTGATAGAAAGCATCCCTTTTAGGGTGACAGAGAGCATCTCTCTGAGGGCAAAAGAGAGCATCCCTCCAAGGGTGACAGAGAGCATCCCTTCCAGGGTGACAGGGAGCATCCCTCCAAGGGTGACAGAGCATCCCTCCGAGGGTGACGGAAAGCATCCCTCCGTGGGTGACAGAGAGCATCCCTCCGAGGGTGACAAATAGTATCCCTCTCAGGGGAACAGAGAGCATCCCACCGAGGGTGACAGAGAGCATCCCTTCCAGGGTGACACAGACCTCCAAGGGTTACAGGGAGCATCCTTCTGAGGGTGACAGAGAGCATCCCTCCGAGGGTTAAAGGGAGCATCCCTCTGAGGGCGACAGAGAGCATCCCTCGGAGAGCGACAGAGAGCATCCCTCGTAGGGCGACAGAGAGCATCCCTCGTAAGGTGACAGAGAGCATATCTCATAGGGCGACAGAGAGCATCCCTCTCAGGGGAACAGAGAGCATCCCTCCAAGGGTGACAGAGGGCATCCCTTTTAGGGTGACAGAAAGCATCCCTTTTAGGGTGACAGAGAGCATCTGAGGGCAAAAGAGAGCATCCCTCTGAGGATAACAGGGAGCATCCCTCCCAGGGTGACAGAGAGCATCCCTCCGAGGGTGGCAGAAAGCATCCCTCCGAGGATGACGGAGAGCATCCCTCGCGAGGGTGACAGAGAGCATCCCTCGCGAGGGTGACAGAGAGCATCCCTCGCGAGGGTGACAGAGAGCATCCCTCCGAGGATGACAGAGAGCATCCCTCCGAGGATGACAGAGAGCATCCCTCCGAGGGTGACAGAGAGAATCCCTCCGAGGGTGACAGAGAGAATCCCTCCGAGTGTGACGGACAGAATCCCTCCGAGGGTGACGGACAGCATCCCTCCGAGGGTGACAGAGAGCATCCCTCCGAGGGTGACGGAGAGCATCCCTCCGAGGGTGACGGACAGCATCCCTCCGAGGGTGACGGACAGCATCCCTCCGAGGTTGACGGACAGCATCCCTCCGATGGTGACAGAGAGCATCCCTCCGAGGGTGACAGAGAGCATCCCTCCGAGGGTGACAGAGAGCATCCCTCCGAGGGTGACAGAGAGCATCCCTCCGATGGTGACCGAGAGCATCCCTCCGAATGTGACAGAGAGCATCCCTCCGAGGGTGACAGAGAGCATCCCTCCGAGGGTGACGAACAGCATCCCTCCGAGGGTGGCAGAGAGCATCCCTCTGAGGGTCACGGACAGCATCCCTCCAAGGGTGGCAGAGAGCATCCCTCTCTGACTCCAGAGCCAGTTCTGGAACAGTGTAAGTTGAAGTAGTTTATAATGACCATGACCTGTCAATGTTGGTACAAACATGCAATTTACCAGTTAATCTAAACACATGTTCAAATGCCATTTCTGCTTCTAGGAAAATGATATATAGTAAACATGTTTCCACGGGTGACCAATTTGGGAATCAAGCCCACCATCACCAATGTAGATAAAAGTTTAGCGTATAGTTTTGTGTCAGTGTTGAGATATGAAATGGGACCAGTAAGACCCACAGTCCAAGGGAGGCTCATCCTTCTTACAAGAGAGGACCTCTCTTGCCTCCTGCTAGAATGATGGACCCTGACCCGTTGATATGACCTTGCGACTCATTTTAGGATGCTCTCCCGTGACCTTTTGGAGTAACCTCTCTTGTAATTACAGGAAGATGACTCCCGACATGTTGATGAACCTCTTGTGTCAGTCGTGGACGATGGCCCATGACCTATTGATGAACCTCAAAGGGTCCTATGCGCTTGATTTATCTGAAAATAGTGGTCCGGTGCTTGCTACCACCCCTTACGTCAGTCACTCTACTGACCTATGATCACAATAGATCAGGCTTCTCCCATGAGTATCTTGTGAGCTACTGGTATCTCTCCAGCTACCTGCAAGTAGCTCTCATGTGTAGCCCAGCCTACTAGATTAGACGTTTTTGCTTGGTTGAATTAATATGTTCACTAAAATTCTGAAGTGTGTATTTGAGATGAATATGTATTTAGTTTCAGAACTCATGAACTGATGTTTAGAGGAAAAATGGATTTCCAAAATATATATATATTTTTTAAATATCTTTATTGAGCAGCTTGTAAGGGAAAAAACATACAACGCCCCAGACATAGGACTCAGCAAATCTCTGTTCTCAATGCAGCATTACAAGCCATTTTTCATTTCAAAATTAACCCACACCAAACAAACCCTCCACCCTCTCCACCCCCGATCACGGCACTGTGTACATAGTCTAATACCCCAGGTTAAGTATACTTTGTGACACAAGTCATTCCTCAATAACAGTCCCAATCTTATCCACACAGACAGATATCCCGGCATTACCAGAAGTCACTGCAAATCGGGATTCCCAAGAAGGTACCACGTGAGTGGAGCCCAAAAGTCTTTGGGGCGCGAGGCCTCGGGCAGTTCTTCCGCGTAAATTCCCAATTGTTCCCTACAGTAAAGCAAATCGTGGGCCCACTTCTTCACAGTCGGGGCAGTTTTAGCACTCCAGCATTGCGCCACCGCCCGTTTGGCAAACAAAGTGGAAATGGCCACCAGCCTCCTATTGCATGGTTTAAGCTTCTGTACCCAGCCCAGCAGACAGAGAGCGGGCGCACACACCACATTTTCCATCACAACATCCGTGAGCACTTTCGTGACCTGCACCCAAAAGTTATGTATACCAGCGCAATTTCAGGCAAGGTGCATAAAATCCGCATCAGCCTGCCCACACCGTACACAGCATTCACTTTCCCGCAAACCAGACCTCCGCAATTGAAGCGGTGTATAGTAGAGCTGATGTAAGTATTTGAAATGGATTATGCGGAGGTTGCAATTCGCCGTTAGGCGCCCAGTTAGCGCACAACAGAATTTCCAGGCGTCCAGCAACAGTGAGGTGCACAATACAGTATTCCATTTGTTGTATGAGGGGGATTCAATAAGGTCCTCTTCCCTAAGGGACCCCTTGTACAGTTTAGTTATCAGGCCCCTACGTTCTTCCCCTGCTAGCACTGCCTGCAGTGCCAGCAGTGTGCGCGGCTCAGCCGGATAAGCAGGGTAAATAGCTTGGACTGCTTGACGCGCACACACATATGTAAACCCAGCATCATACCTTTGTCACAGCTGTCCTGTAGATCTGATAATGACCGGAATTGGCCCTGCTTATATAGGTCACCCAATCGAGTAATCCTTACCTCCCCCAGTGCATTCAAGGCTACCTGTTCTTGTGTTGCAGAAATGTCCGGGTGTGCAGCGAGCTGCAGCGTTGGGGCATAAAGGTAATCCAAATGCGCTCTCTTGGCAAGGGTTTTCCATGCCCAAGCCGTACAGTGAACAGAGTTAATTTCAGCCCGCGGTCCCCCCCTGCCATCCATCAGTGCAGCAGCAACCAGCGGCAGCGGGAGCACAGAGTCCGCCTCGATTGCCATTTATGCGGCTGGAACCGTTGTGGATAATACCAAAAATGCGCAAACTGCGCCTGTGCGCATAAATAATACAACCGCATGTCAGGGGCTTCAAAACCACCGCACTCTAACGGCTGAACCAGCACAGTCCAGCTACATCGGGGTTTCTTACCCCCCCAGACAAACGTTAGCAGGGTCGACTGCAGCATATTAAACATCGCGATATTCAATCGGATAGGGATGTTGACGAACAAATAGAGGCGTTTGGGTAAAAAAGTCATTTTTATGACCGCAATGCGATCCGCAAGGGAAAGCGGCAACTTAGCCCATCGTGCAGCCTGGTCGGTAATAATACTTACAGCACGGCCGTAGTTTGCAGTGATCACTACCTCAGGATCTCTATGTAGCCCTATCCCTAAGTACTTCACCGGGTCAATCGACCACTTCAGGGGGAAGTCCAGTTCTACCTCTCTGGTGCCAGCTGTTAGCGGAAACACTGTTGACTTAGCCCAGTTTATGCCGAGGCCAGAGTACCTTTCGAACTTAACATATTCACGTAGCAGCTCCAATAGGTATATGGCATGCTCGCGGACATATAGCAGCATATCATCCGCGTACAGCAAAACTACTAAAGGCCGTTGTCGAAACTGCAACGCTGCCGGTGCATGCCTCTGGCGCAATTTACACGCCAAGGGCTCCAATGCGAGCGCAAAAAGTATTGGCGACAGGGGGCAACCCTGCCACGTGCCGCGCTTGATAGAGAAAGCGTCAGATACCCAGCCATTCACACGAATCGGTGCCACTGGTGCTGTATACAAGAGGTGAATCCACTTTAGGAAGAACGGAGGCAGGCCCATCCGCAGCAAGACGGTAAACGTATACTCCCATTGGAGAGAGTCAAACGCCTTAGCCGCGTCGAGCAGCACGGCCACTGCTTGAAAATCCGGCTCAAAGTAGTGTAATGTAGCAAATATAGTGCGGAGGTTATGCGACGTAGATCTGGAGGGCACGAATCCCAACTGGTCCGGGAGGACCAATTTGGGAACCAAGGGCTGAAGTCTACTGGCAATCATTTTTGCCAGAATTTTGGCATCATAGGGGTCTGTAGGAGTCCCAGATATTTGCTACCTTGTCAGGTTTCAATAGCATAACAAGTAGGGCCTCTTTAAGGGAGGGAGGTAGTGTTCCCGACTCATACTCCTCAGCAAAGACATCCAGCAGCCGAGGTGCTAAATCGTCGGCGTAGGCCTTGTAAAACTCACTGGGAAGGCCATCCAGGCCCGCCGCTTTACAAGTGGGGAGCGACCTAATAGCTAGTTTAACATCCTCGACATCGAAAGGCTGCGTGAGGTACTCTCGGTGGCCATCCGACAGCCAACCAAGCGCAACGTCATCTAAATAGGCACTGATTTCAGGTACAGATGGCTGGTCACGTTCCCCATACAGGTCTGAGTAAAAATCTAGCACCACCCTGCTGATCTCTGAAGTGCTAAAGTGCTCCACGCCCTCCCTGTCCAGCAGTTCAGTAATGTACGTCTGACTTCGTGGCGCCGCCAGTTTCTGCGCCAGCGAGCGACTAGGCCGGCCCCCCTCCCCGTAATATCGAGCAGTGCTCCGACGAGATCTGTGCACTATTTCTTGGTCCACTGTCTCATTATGTTCTGATACAAGATCACGAATCACGGAGAGTTTTTCGGGGATAGGATTCCGAGCATAGTCACATTCCAAAGAGGCTATTTCCGCAGCAAGCTTATTAATTCTGCGGCGCAGATCTTTAAGGACCCCAGCCTGTGCACCAATACAAACACCCCGTATTGTAACCTTAAATGCTTCTCAAAGGACCCCCGCACTTTCCACAGTGCCCTCATTTTCCTTAAAGTAATTGTGAATAGCTTCGCCGACCGTATGTTTAAAAACAGGGTCTGTCAAAGATGACTGTTGCAAGCGCCACGAGAACGGGGGTCTCTCGCAATCAGGAACCTTCAGCTCAAGGACAGGGGAGTGATCTGACAAGGTCTTGGCCAAGTGTTGAACGACAACCACCCAGGTACATACAGCCTCAGACAAAAGCCAATAGTCCAAACGGGACCACGTGCCATGCACAGTAGAGATAAAGGTGCTTTCCCTGGCCCCAGGGTGCCGCAAATTCCCAGCCTCCAGCAGCCCCAGAAGAGCATCAGTGGACTGCCTGTGTCACGCAGCCCCACTCCCCTCTCTATCTATGTTCACGTCTAGACAGGTGTTAAAGTCCCCCCCAAATGATTTCAGCAGTTGGGAATGCAGAAATGCGGCGCCACACATCCGCAAAGAAGGAATGATCATCCACATTCGCGCCACATACATTAACCAAAAGAACACTCATACCACCAATCGTCCCATGCATAAGCGCCAACCGGCCCTGCTCGTCTATCTCAGTTCTGTGAACCGTGAAGGGAATACCCTTCTTAACAAGTATCAACACTCCCCGGGAATAGGAGGAATAGGAGGAGGCTACTTTTACCACCGCGCGCCCACATTCTTCTCAGACAACTTAGTAAGGTGGGTTTCCTGTAAAAAAGCCACCTGGACATCCAGCCTGTCCAGGCACGCTAACACAGAACAAATTTTCTTGGGACTGTTAAGACCACGCACATTCCAAGTGAGGAACTTCAAATTACCACCCATGTACCATGTTAAACATCATAGGCATAAAGGTTCGAGATCTACCTGTTAGAGTGTGTCGCCAGGGTGCATACACAGTGCAATAAAAAAGTGCCAACTGTACCCAACCCACCACCCCCCTCCAATCCCCCACCCACTTCGGCATGCCCAACTTGCCAAAGCCATTCCATTCTTGACTAAACAACCCCCAACATGAACAACAAAGAACATGCTTAGTGTGGGGAGCTCCCATACGGGGTGCGTCTGAGTGCTACTGGCCTCCTACAGAGTAGGAGGTGGTTGATCAGGTCTAGTACCTGTTCTAGGATCCAATAGTATGCGTATAAGCATAATGCATCCGACATGGCAGTCATGTAATAAAATAGCCCCACCACGACAATACATGTGAGAGAGCAGTAAACCTAGGTTCAGAAAATAGAAGGATTGTCTCACAAGTAGGATGTCAAACAAACAAGGATTAGTATCACCACACATTTAGCATCATTGTTCCTCCTCATCTAGTTCAGATGGGGCCTCTCGACGACGTCGTTTTAGCTTCTTCGCGTGCTCCATCGCCGCCTTAGGGGTAGTGAAGATTTTAAACTCCCCCTCCGTCCCTACACGTAGGCGCACGGGATATAACATGGCATATGGGATGCCCTCTGACTGGAGAAATTTCTTCACGGTACCAAACTCCCGGCGCGCAGACTGGACTGCAGCAGTGAAGTCCGGGAAGAAGGACAATGAATTCCCCTGATGAGTGATGGTACCCTTATCTCTGGCCAGCCTCAAAATAGCGTCACGGTCCCTGTAGTTTAATAGCCGAGCAATTATAGGGCGAGGTGGAGTGCCCGATATTGGTCTCGCTGCCAATGAACGATGGGCGCGCTCGACTATAATCATGGAGGACAGGTTCTCTGGGCCAAATATTTCTTTGATCAGGGTCTCGACAGAGGACTCCATCCTACCTGTACTCGTGGATGCGGGAAGGCCGTAATCCTAATGTTGTTTCTACGAGACCGGGCCTCTAAATCTTCTTTCTTTACTTGTATTAGCGCAAGAACCTTCTCCATATTGAGTGTCTTACTGGCAACCTCACTGAGACCATCCTCTGTGGTAGAGACCCTCTGTTCCACCTCCCCCATTCTTGCGTTCTGCTTCTCCAATTGTGCAGACATATGGTCCAGTCTATGATTCATGGTAGACATGCTTCCCTCTATGGACTGGAGGCTTTTTTGCATTGCCAGCAGCGTGGATTCGAAGTTGGACGGACCCTCACACTGAACCTCCGCCTCCGAATCCGAAGCCGCTTTTTGCTGGGCCTTGCTAGACTTTCGCGCCTCAAACGTGAGGCGAGGCTGCAACTTATCCGTCTTCCCCATTGTAGATCAATCAATAAATCAATCATTTGTATAGCGCACTAATCACCCCTGCGGGTCTCAAGGCGCTGAGGGGGGGGGGTGCAGCTACTGCTCGAACAGCCAGGTCTTGAGGCGTCGTCTGAAGGTCAGCAGGTCCTGGGTCTGTCGCAGATGGGTGGGGAGGGTGTTCCATGTCTTGGCGGCGAGGTAGGAAAAAGATCTGCCACCGGCGGTCGTCCTGTGGATGCATGGAATGGTGGCGAGGGCGAGGTCAGCGGAGCGAAGTTGGCGGTTCGGGGTGTAGAAGGTGAGTTGTTTGTTGAGGTATGCTGGACCGGCATTGTGGAGTGCTTTGTGAGCGTGGGTGAGGAGCTTGAAGGTGATCCTCTTGTTGACTGGGAGCCAGTGCAGGTCTCTCAGGTGGGCTATGATGTGGGTGTGGCGGGGGATGTCGAGGATGAGGCGTGCGGAGGCGTTCTGTATGCGTTGTAGTCTTTTCTGGAGTTTGGACGTGGTTCCTGCGTAGAGGGCGTTGCCGTAGTCCAGTCTGCTGCTGACGAGGGCCTGGGTGACCGTCCTTCTGGTTTCGGTGGGGATCCATCTGTAGATCTTACGAAGCATGTGGAGGGTGCTGAAGCAGGAGGAGGAGACCGCATTGACTTGCTGGGTCATTGAGAGCGATGAGTCCAGGATGAACCCCAGGTTGCGTGCGTGGTCGGTGGGTGTCGGTGCGTCTCCCAGAGCGGCCGGCCACCAAGAGTCGTCCCAGGCGGAGGGGGTGGAACCGAGGATGAGGACCTCCGTCTTGTCTGAGTTTAGCTTCAGGTGGCTGTTCCTCATCCAGTAGGTGACGGCCTTCATTCCTGGTGGATGCTACAAGTATGGGACAGCAGTCCTGACAGTAGGGCAAAACTACTCAGAAACACTTGTGGCGCAGACTCCAAGTATCGGACTAAGGAGTAAAAAAACAGCAGTTCAATGAGCCAGCAGCTTCGAACTCTCCTTTCTCAGCGTGTGAATCAGAGGCCGCTTTCTGCTATGCCTTGTAGGACTTGCGCGCCTCAAACGTGAGGCGAGGTTGGGACTTGTCAGCTTTCCCCTTAACGGATAATAGGCGAGAGTGTTAAACGGCCAGCAGACCGTGCTGTGGATACAAACTAGTTATTGGCGCACACTGCCCATCCACAGGCAAATAGGTTCAGGACCCGGATACAGACATTCCAACGGGACCAGCCGTGCCCAGTCCTCAGTCACAGCAAAGATAAAGTGTCTCCACGTGCGCCCTCTGAGGGGAACCAGCACCACTCCAGGGATGCACGATGTATGGGCATACGCTGGCCGGTAATGTATCATCCAGCTGTCAGGCACTGAACCCTAGGGACTAATATCAGGAAAGCCCCCAATGCCTGAAGCGCACACGCCCCAAGCTGGTGCCCCCCACCACGGAGGCTCTCACGGTCAGGAAATGCAGCTCAGTCAAATCTAGATGACTAGTAGGGCAGCCCAAGCAAGTCGTAAACCCAGGCCCAGCCCCAGAGCCGTGTGGACCCCGGTCCAAGAGCACAGGATGGATGCAGGCCTATTGGGGCAGTGGAGCAGGTAATTCAGCCTCAGGGCGCATGCAGCAGGACAGGACAAGGAGAGCTCGCAGAACTTCAAGCAGGCCCCAAGCACACCGGGGGCTTGTGGATCTACAGGTCCGGCCGGCCCCAGCACTTCGCGCGCCGCACACGCGAGCCACAGCTTCGCAGGCCGCAGCCCAGCGCCTAGGCCTGCACTCGCAGCTGCAGGCGCAGACAAGGCCACGCCCCACTCACCGCAGCCCACTGCAGGCGCCTTCGATCTCCAGCCGCGCCTCCAATCTCCAGCGGCGATGATCCCAAACACCCGCTGGGCCCATGCGATGCCACCGGTCTCCGCACTCCGCCTCCACACTGTCAGCGGCTCCGTAGGGGCACTCGGCAAAGCAGGCTTCCGTTGCATATGCCACGAGGCCCCGCAGCCAGGATCACCAGCCGGGCTGAAACCGGCACACACCCCATGAACAGCCAATGCACTCCGCATGGTGATATCTTCTCTCACTCGTCTCTTGGCTCACCGGCCCGGGGACTCTTTCAGTGCAGGACGGAGGCGGGATGCCATTTTTCATGCACGCCGGTCGGAGCTCCCTCAGCTGAAATCACTAGTTGCGACGTTCCCCAACAGTTCCTAATGCCCTCAATGTGATCGGGGGTGTATCACCGTGTACGGCATCCGTTTTTTCAAGGTGATGCAGCGATTTTAAGCGGATTCTTGTCGGATAGCAGATCAGCCGGGCAGAGCTACATTAAGAGGAAGCCATCTTGCCTGGTGCCCTCTAGCGCCCCCTCCAAAATATATTTAAAGCTGTTATTTGAGTGATAAATCCTGCAGCTTTGGAGAGACGTATGATTAATATTATTACCATGGGCCGGGAACATCGCACCTATGGCTGTCATGTATTACTCATGCAGCTTTGAAGAGACGTATTATTAGTATTACCATGGGCCGGGAACATCGCACCTATGGCTGTCATGTATTACTCATGCAGCTTTGGAGAGACGTAATATTAACATTATTACCATGGGCCTAGGGCATTGCACCTGTGGCCGTCATGTATTACTCATGCAGTTTGGAGAGACGTATTATAGATATTATTACCATGGTCCAGGGACATTGCACCTATGGCCGTCATTTATTACTCATGCAGCTTTGAAGAGACGTATTATTAATGTTATTACCATGGGCCAGGGGCATCGCACCTATGGCTGTCATGTATTACTCATGCAGCTTTGGAGAGACGTATTATTAATATTATCATGGGCCGGGGGCATTGCACCTGTGGCTGTCATGTATTACTCATGCAGCCTCTGAGAGACGTATTATTCATATTATTACCATGGTCCGGGGCATTGCACCTGCAGCCGTCATGTATTACTCATGCAGCTTTGGAGAGACGTATTATTAATAGTATTACCATGGGCCGGGGGCATTGCACCTATGGCGTCATGTATTACTCATGCAGCATTAGAGAGACGTATTATTAATATTATTACTATGGGCCAGTGGCATTGCACCTGTGGCCGTCATGTATTACTCATGCAGTTTGGAGAGATGTATTATTAATGTTATTACCATGGGCCGGGGACATTGCACCTGTGGCTGTCATGTATTACTCATGCAGCTTTGGAGAGAGGTATTATTAATATTACCATGGGGCGAGGGCATTGCACCTATGGCTGTCATGTATTACTCATGCACCTTTGGAGAGACGTATTATTAATATTATTACCATGGGCAGGGGCATAGCACCTATGGCCGTCACGTATTACTCATGCAGCTTTGGAGAGATGCATTATTAATATTATTACCATGAGCCAGGGGCATTGCAACTATGGCCGGCATGTATTACTCATGCAGCCTTGGAGATACGTAGTATTAATATTATTACCATGGGCAGGGGCATAGCACCTATGGCTGTCATGTATTACTCATGCAGATTAGGAGAGACGTATTATTAATATTATTCCCATGGGCCGGGGGCATTGCACCTGCAGCCGTCATGTATTACTCATGCAGCCTCTGAGAGACGTATTATTGATATTATTACCATGGTCCGGGGGCATTGCACCTATGGCTGTCATGTATTACTCATGCAGCTTTGGAGAAACGTATTATTAATATTATTACTATGGGCCGGGGGAATCGAACCTATGGCTGTCATGTATTACTCATGCAGCTTTGGAGAGACGTATTATTAATGTTATTACCATGGGCCGGGGGCATTGCACCCGTGGCCTTCATGTATTACTCATGCAGCTTTGGAGAGATGTATTATTAATATTATTACCATGGGCCGGGGGAATCGAACCTATGGCTGTCATGTATTACTCATGCAGCTTTGGAGAGACGTATTATTAATGTTATTACCATGGGCCGGGGGCATTGCACCCATGGCCGTCATGTATTACTCATGCAGCTTTGGAGAGACGCATTATTAATATTATTACCATGAGCCGGGGGCATTGCAACTATGGCCGGCATGTATTACTCATGCAGCCTTGGAGAGACGTATTATTAATATTATTACCATGGGCCAGGGGCATTGCACCTATGGCTGTCATGTATTACTCATGCAGCTTTGGAGAGACGTATTATTAATATTATGACCATGGGGCAGGGGCATTGCACCTGTGGCTGTCATGTATTACTCATGCAGCCTCGGAGAGACGTATTATTAATTATTATTACCATGGTCCGGGGCATTGCACCTATGGCTGTCATGTATTACTCATGCAGCTTAGGAGAGATGTATTATTAATAATAATACAATGGGCCGGGTTCATTGCACCTATGGCTGTCATTTATTACTCATGCAGCTTTGGAGAGACGTATTATTAATAATAACACCATGGTTCGGGGGCATCGCACCTTTGGCTGTCATGTATTACTCATGCTGCTTTGGCGAGACGTATTATTAATGTTATTACCATGTGCCAGGGGCACTGCACCTATGGCTGTCATGTGTTACTCATGCAGCTTTGCAGAGACGTATTATTAATAATATTACCATGGTCCAGGAGCATTGCACCTGTGGCTGTCATGTATTACTCATGCAGCTTTGGAGAGACGTATTATTAATATTATTACCAAGGGCCGGGGGCATTGCACCTATGGCTGTCATGTATTACTCATGCAGCTCTGGAGAGACATATTATTAATATTATTACCCTGGGCCGGGGGCATTGCACCTATGTCCGTCATGTATTACTCATACAGCTTAGGAGAGATGTATTATTAATAATAATACCATGGGCCGGGGCATTGCACCTATGGCCGTCATGTATTACTCATGCAGCTTTGGAGAGACGTATTATTAATATTATTACCATGGTCCAGGGGCATTGAACCTATGGCCATCATGTATTACTCATGCAGCTTTGGAGAGACGTATTATTAATATTATTCCCATGGCCAGGGGCATTGCACCTGTGGCCGTCATGTATTACTCATGTAGCTTTGGAGAGACGTATTATTAATAATATTACTATGGGCCAGTGGCATTGCACCTGTGGCTGTCATGTATTACTCATGCAGCTTTCGAGCGACGTATTATTAATATTATTACCATGGGCCGGGGAATCGAACCTATGGCTGTCATGTATTACTCATGCAGCCTTGGAGAGAAGTATTATTAATATTATTCACATGGCCAGGGGCATTGCACCTGTGGCCGTCATGTATTACTCATGCAGCTTTGGAGAGACGTATTATTAATATTATTACCATGGGCCGGGGGCATTGCACCTATGGCGTCATGTATTACTCATGCAGCATTGGAGAGACGTATTATTAATATTATTACTATGGGCCAGTGGCATTGCACCTGTGGCCGACATGTATTACTCATGCAGTTTGGAGAGATGTATTATTAATGTTATTACCATGGGCCGGGGACATTGCACCTGTGGCTGTCATGTATTACTCATGCAGCTTTGGAGAGAGGTATTATTAATATTACCATGGGGCGAGGGCATTGCACCTATGGCTGTCATGTATTACTCATGCACCTTTGGAGAGACGTATTATTACCATGGGCAGGGGCATAGCACCTATGGCCGTCACGTATTACTCATGCAGCTTTGGAGAGATGCATTATTAATATTATTACCATGAGCCAGGGGCATTGCAACTATGGCCGGCATGTATTACTCATGCAGCCTTGGAGATACGTAGTATTAATATTATTACCATGGGCAGGGGCATAGCACCTATGGCTGTCATGTATTACTCATGCAGATTAGGAGAGACGTATTATTAATATTATTCCCATGGGCCGGGGGCATTGCACCTGCAGCCGTCATGTATTACTCATGCAGCCTCTGAGAGACGTATTATTGATATTATTACCATGGTCCGGGGGCATTGCACCTATGGCTGTCATGTATTACTCATGCAGCTTTGGAGAAACGTATTATTAATATTATTACTATGGGCCGGGGAATCGAACCTATGGCTGTCATGTATTACTCATGCAGCTTTGGAGAGACGTATTATTAATGTTATTACCATGGGCCGGGGGCATTGCACCCGTGGCCTTCATGTATTACTCATGCAGCTTTGGAGAGATGTATTATTAATATTATTACCATGGGCCGGGGAATCGAACCTATGGCTGTCATGTATTACTCATGCAGCTTTGGAGAGACGTATTATTAATGTTATTACCATGGGCCGGGGGCATTGCACCTATGGCTGTCATATATTACTCATGCACCTTTGGAGAGATGCATTATTAATATTATTACCATGAGCCGGGGGCATTGCAACTATGGCCGGCATGTATTACTCATGCAGCCTTGGAGAGACGTATTATTAATATTATTACCATGGGCCAGGGAGGGGCATTGCACCTATGGCAGTCATGTATTACTCATGCAGCTTTGGAGAGACGTATTATTAATATTATGACCATGGGGCAGGGGCATTGCACCTGTGGCTGTCATGTATTACTCATGCAGCCTCGGAGAGACGTATTATTAAATATTATTACCATGGTCCGGGGGCATTGCACCTATGGCTGTCATGTATTACTCATGCTGCTTTGGCGAGACGTATTATTAATGTTATTACCATGTGCCAGGGGCACTGCACCTATGGCTGTCATGTGTTACTCATGCAGCTTTGCAGAGACGTATTATTAATAATATTACCATGGTCCAGGAGCATTGCACCTGTGGCTGTCATGTATTACTCATGCAGCTTTGGAGAGACGTATTATTAATATTATTACCAAGGGCCGGGGGCATTGCACCTATGGCTGTCATGTATTACTCATGCAGCTCTGGAGAGACGTATTATTAATATTATTACCCTGGGCCGGGGGCATTGCACCTATGTCCGTCATGTATTACTCATACAGCTTAGGAGAGATGTATTATTAATAATAATACCATGGGCCGGGGGCATTGCACCTATGGCCGTCATGTATTACTCATGCAGCTTTGGAGAGACGTATTATTAATATTATTACCATGGTCCAGGGGCATTGAACCTATGGCCATCATGTATTACTCATGCAGCTTTGGAGAGACGTATTATTAATATTATTCCCATGGCCAGGGGCATTGCACCTGTGGCCGTCATGTATTACTCATGTAGCTTTGGAGAGACGTATTATTAATAATATTACTATGGGCCAGTGGCATTGCACCTGTGGCTGTCATGTATTACTCATGCAGCTTTCGAGCGACGTATTATTAATATTATTACCATGGGCCGGGGGAATCGAACCTATGGCTGTCATGTATTACTCATGCAGCCTTGGAGAGAAGTATTATTAATATTATTCCCATGGCCAGGGGCATTGCACCTGTGGCCGTCATGTATTACTCATGCAGCTTTGGAGAGACGTATTATTAATATTATTACCATGGGCCGGGGGCATTGCACCTATGGCGTCATGTATTACTCATGCAGCATTGGAGAGACGTATTATTAATATTATTACCATGGGCCGGGGGCATTGCACCTATGGCGTCATGTATTACTCATGCAGCATTGGAGAGACGTATTATTAATATTATTACTATGGGCCAGTGGCATTGCACCTGTGGCCGTCATGTATTACTCATGCAGTTTGGAGAGATGTATTATTAATATTATTCCCATGGCCAGGGGCATTGCACCTGTGGCTGTCATGTATTACTCATGTAGCTTTGGAGAGAGGTATTATTAATATTACCATGGGGCGAGGGCATTGCACCTATGGCTGTTATGTTTTACTCATGCACCTTTGGAGAGACGTATTATTAATATTATTACCATGGGCAGGGGCATAGCAACTATGGCCGGCATGTATTACTCATGCAGCCTTGGAGATACGTAGTATTAATATTATTACCATGGGCTGGGGCATAGCACCTATGGCTGTCATGTATTACTCATGCAGATTAGGAGAGACGTATTATTAATATTATTCCCATGGGCCGGGGGCATTGCACCTGCAGCCGTCATGTATTACTCATGCAGCCTCTGAGAGACGTATTATTGATATTATTACCATGGTCCGGGGGCATTGCACCTATGGCTGTCATGTATTACTCATGCAGCTTTGGAGAAACGTATTATTAATATTATTACTATGGGCCGGGAGAATCGAACCTATGGCTGTCATGTATTACTCATGCAGCTTTGGAGAGACGTATTATTAATGTTATTACCATGGGCCGGGGGCATTGCACCCGTGGCCGTCATGTATTACTCATGCAGCTTTGGAGGGATGTATTATTAATATTATTACCATGGGCCGGGGAATCGAACCTATGGCTGTCATGTATTACTCATGCAGCTTTGGAGAGACGTATTATTAATGTTATTACCATGGGCCGGGGGCATTGCACCTATGGCTGTCATATATTACTCATGCACCTTTGGAGAGATGCATTATTAATATTATTACCATGAGCCAGGGGCATTGCTCCTATGGCTGTCATGTATTACTCATGCAGCTTTGGAGAGACGTATTATTAATATTATGACCATGGGGCGGGGGCATTGCACCTGTGGCTGTCATGTATTACTCATGCAGCCTCGGAGAGACGTATTATTAAATATTATTACCATGGTCCGGGGGCATTGCACCTATGGCTGTCATGTATTACTCATGCAGCTTAGAAGAGATGTATTATTAATAATAATACAATGGGCCGGGTTCATTGCACCTATGGCTGTCATTTATTACTCATGCAGCTTTGGAGAGACGTATTATTAATAATAACACCATGGTTCGGGGGCATCGCACCTTTGGCTGTCATGTATTACTCATGCTGCTTTGGCGAGACATATTATTAATGTTATTACCATTGCCAGGGGTACTGCACCTATGGCTGTCATGTATTACTCATGCAGCTTTGCAGAGACGTATTATTAATAATATTACCATGGTCCAGGAGCATTGCACCTGTGGCTGTCATGTATTACTCATGCAGCTTTGGAGAGACGTATTATTAATATTATTACCAAGGGCCGGGGGCATTGCACCTATGGCTGTCATGTATTACTCATGCAGCTCTGGAGAGACGTATTATTAATATTATTACCCTGGGCCGGGGGCATTGCACCTATGTCCGTCATGTATTACTCATACAGCTTAGGAGAGATGTATTATTAATAATAATACCATGTGCCGGGGGCATTGCACCTATGGCAGTCATGTATTACTCATGCAGCTTTGGAGAGACGTATTATTAATATTATTACCATGGTCCAGGGGCATTGAACCTATGGCCATCATGTATTACTCATGCAGCTTTGGAGAGACGTATTATTAATATTATTCCCATGGCCAGGGGCATTGCACCTGTGGCCGTCATGTATTACTCATGCAGCTTTGGAGAGACGTATTATTAATAATATTACTATGGGCCAGTGGCATTGCACCTGTGGCTGTCATGTATTACTCATGCAGCTTTGGAGCGACGTATTATTAATATTATTACCATGGTCCGGGGGAATCGAACCTATGGCTGTCATGTATTACTCATGCAGCCTTGGAGAGAAGTATTATTAATATTATTCCCATGGCCAGGGGCATTGCACCTGTGGCCGTCATGTATTACTCATGCAGCTTTGGAGAGACGTATTATTAATATTATTACCATGGGCCGGGGGAATCGAACCTATGGCTGTCATGTATTACTCATGCAGCCTTGGAGAGAAGTATTATTAATATTATTCCCATGGCCAGGGGCATTGCACCCATGGCTGTCATGTATTACTCATGCAGCTTTGGAGAGACGTATTATTAATATTATTACCATGGGCCAGGGGCATTGCACCTATGGCCATCATGTATTACTCATGCAGCTTTGGAGAGACGTATTATTAATATTATTACTATGGGCCAGGGACATCGCACCTATTGCTGTCATGTATTACTCATGCAGCCTCGGAGAGACGTATTATTAATTATTATTACCATGGTCCGGGGGCATTGCACCTATGGCTGTCATGTATTACTCATGCAGCTTAGGAGAGATGTATTATTAATAATAATACAATGGGCCGGGTTCATTGCACCTATGGCTGTCATTTATTACTCATGCAGCTTTGGAGAGACGTATTATTAATAATAACACCATGGTTCGGGGCATCGCACCTTTGGCTGTCATGTATTACTCATGCTGCTTTGGCGAGACGTATTATTAATGTTATTACCATGTGCCAGGGGCACTGCACCTATGGCTGTCATGTGTTACTCATGCAGCTTTGCAGAGACGTATTATTAATAATATTACCATGGTCCAGGAGCATTGCACCTGTGGCTGTCATGTATTACTCATGCAGCTTTGGAGAGACGTATTATTAATATTATTACCAAGGGCCGGGGGCATTGCACCTATGGCTGTCATGTATTACTCATGCAGCTCTGGAGAGACGTATTATTAATATTATTACCCTGGGCCGGGGGCATTGCACCTATGTCCGTCATGTATTACTCATACAGCTTAGGAGAGATGTATTATTAATAATAATACCATGGGCCGGGGGCATTGCACCTATGGCCGTCATGTATTACTCATGCAGCTTTGGAGAGACGTATTATTAATATTATTACCATGGTCCAGGGGCATTGAACCTATGGCCATCATGTATTACTCATGCAGCTTTGGAGAGACGTATTATTAATATTATTCCCATGGCCAGGGGCATTGCACCTGTGGCCGTCATGTATTACTCATGTAGCTTTGGAGAGACGTATTATTAATAATATTACTATGGGCCAGTGGCATTGCACCTGTGGCTGTCATGTATTACTCATGCAGCTTTCGAGCGACGTATTATTAATATTATTACCATGGGCCGGGGGAATCGAACCTATGGCTGTCATGTATTACTCATGCAGCCTTGGAGAGAAGTATTATTAATATTATTCACATGGCCAGGGGCATTGCACCTGTGGCCGTCATGTATTACTCATGCAGCTTTGGAGAGACGTATTATTAATATTATTACCATGGGCCGGGGGCATTGCACCTATGGCGTCATGTATTACTCATGCAGCTTTGGAGAGACGTATTATTAATATTATTACCATGGGCCGGGGGAATCGAACCTATGGCTGTCATGTATTACTCATGCAGCCTTGGAGAGAAGTATTATTAATATTATTCCCATGGCCAGGGGCATTGCACCCATGGCTGTCATGTATTACTCATGCAGCTTTGGAGAGACGTATTATTAATATTATTACCATGGGCCAGGGGCATTGCACCTATGGCCATCATGTATTACTCATGCAGCTTTGGAGAGACGTATTATTAATATTATTACTATGGGCCAGGGACATCGCACCTATTGCTGTCATGTATTACTCATGCAGCCTCGGAGAGACGTATTATTAATTATTATTACCATGGTCCGGGGGCATTGCACCTATGGCTGTCATGTATTACTCATGCAGCTTAGGAGAGATGTATTATTAATAATAATACAATGGGCCGGGTTCATTGCACCTATGGCTGTCATTTATTACTCATGCAGCTTTGGAGAGACGTATTATTAATAATAACACCATGGTTCGGGGGCATCGCACCTTTGGCTGTCATGTATTACTCATGCTGCTTTGGCGAGACGTATTATTAATGTTATTACCATGTGCCAGGGGCACTGCACCTATGGCTGTCATGTGTTACTCATGCAGCTTTGCAGAGACGTATTATTAATAATATTACCATGGTCCAGGAGCATTGCACCTGTGGCTGTCATGTATTACTCATGCAGCTTTGGAGAGACGTATTATTAATATTATTACCAAGGGCCGGGGGCATTGCACCTATGGCTGTCATGTATTACTCATGCAGCTCTGGAGAGACGTATTATTAATATTATTACCCTGGGCCGGGGGCATTGCACCTATGTCCGTCATGTATTACTCATACAGCTTAGGAGAGATGTATTATTAATAATAATACCATGGGCCGGGGGCATTGCACCTATGGCCGTCATGTATTACTCATGCAGCTTTGGAGAGACGTATTATTAATATTATTACCATGGTCCAGGGGCATTGAACCTATGGCCATCATGTATTACTCATGCAGCTTTGGAGAGACGTATTATTAATATTATTCCCATGGCCAGGGGCATTGCACCTGTGGCCGTCATGTATTACTCATGTAGCTTTGGAGAGACGTATTATTAATAATATTACTATGGGCCAGTGGCATTGCACCTGTGGCTGTCATGTATTACTCATGCAGCTTTCGAGCGACGTATTATTAATATTATTACCATGGGCCGGGGAATCGAACCTATGGCTGTCATGTATTACTCATGCAGCCTTGGAGAGAAGTATTATTAATATTATTCACATGGCCAGGGGCATTGCACCTGTGGCCGTCATGTATTACTCATGCAGCTTTGGAGAGACGTATTATTAATATTATTACCATGGGCCGGGGCATTGCACCTATGGCGTCATGTATTACTCATGCAGCATTGGAGAGACGTATTATTAATATTATTACTATGGGCCAGTGGCATTGCACCTGTGGCCGACATGTATTACTCATGCAGTTTGGAGAGATGTATTATTAATGTTATTACCATGGGCCGGGGACATTGCACCTGTGGCTGTCATGTATTACTCATGCAGCTTTGGAGAGAGGTATTATTAATATTACCATGGGGCGAGGGCATTGCACCTATGGCTGTCATGTATTACTCATGCACCTTTGGAGAGACGTATTATTACCATGGGCAGGGGCATAGCACCTATGGCCGTCACGTATTACTCATGCAGCTTTGGAGAGATGCATTATTAATATTATTACCATGAGCCAGGGGCATTGCAACTATGGCCGGCATGTATTACTCATGCAGCCTTGGAGATACGTAGTATTAATATTATTACCATGGGCAGGGGCATAGCACCTATGGCTGTCATGTATTACTCATGCAGATTAGGAGAGACGTATTATTAATATTATTCCCATGGGCCGGGGGCATTGCACCTGCAGCCGTCATGTATTACTCATGCAGCCTCTGAGAGACGTATTATTGATATTATTACCATGGTCCGGGGGCATTGCACCTATGGCTGTCATGTATTACTCATGCAGCTTTGGAGAAACGTATTATTAATATTATTACTATGGGCCGGGGAATCGAACCTATGGCTGTCATGTATTACTCATGCAGCTTTGGAGAGACGTATTATTAATGTTATTACCATGGGCCGGGGGCATTGCACCCGTGGCCTTCATGTATTACTCATGCAGCTTTGGAGAGATGTATTATTAATATTATTACCATGGGCCGGGGGAATCGAACCTATGGCTGTCATGTATTACTCATGCAGCTTTGGAGAGACGTATTATTAATGTTATTACCATGGGCCGGGGGCATTGCACCTATGGCTGTCATATATTACTCATGCACCTTTGGAGAGATGCATTATTAATATTATTACCATGAGCCGGGGGCATTGCAACTATGGCCGGCATGTATTACTCATGCAGCCTTGGAGAGACGTATTATTAATATTATTACCATGGGCCAGGGGCATTGCACCTATGGCAGTCATGTATTACTCATGCAGCTTTGGAGAGACGTATTATTAATATTATGACCATGGGGCAGGGGCATTGCACCTGTGGCTGTCATGTATTACTCATGCAGCCTCGGAGAGACGTATTATTAAATATTATTACCATGGTCCGGGGCATTGCACCTATGGCTGTCATGTATTACTCATGCTGCTTTGGCGAGACGTATTATTAATGTTATTACCATGTGCCAGGGGCACTGCACCTATGGCTGTCATGTGTTACTCATGCAGCTTTGCAGAGACGTATTATTAATAATATTACCATGGTCCAGGAGCATTGCACCTGTGGCTGTCATGTATTACTCATGCAGCTTTGGAGAGACGTATTATTAATATTATTACCAAGGGCCGGGGGCATTGCACCTATGGCTGTCATGTATTACTCATGCAGCTCTGGAGAGACGTATTATTAATATTATTACCCTGGGCCGGGGGCATTGCACCTATGTCCGTCATGTATTACTCATACAGCTTAGGAGAGATGTATTATTAATAATAATACCATGGGCCGGGGCATTGCACCTATGGCCGTCATGTATTACTCATGCAGCTTTGGAGAGACGTATTATTAATATTATTACCATGGTCCAGGGGCATTGAACCTATGGCCATCATGTATTACTCATGCAGCTTTGGAGAGACGTATTATTAATATTATTCCCATGGCCAGGGGCATTGCACCTGTGGCCGTCATGTATTACTCATGTAGCTTTGGAGAGACGTATTATTAATAATATTACTATGGGCCAGTGGCATTGCACCTGTGGCTGTCATGTATTACTCATGCAGCTTTCGAGCGACGTATTATTAATATTATTACCATGGGCCGGGGAATCGAACCTATGGCTGTCATGTATTACTCATGCAGCCTTGGAGAGAAGTATTATTAATATTATTCCCATGGCCAGGGGCATTGCACCTGTGGCCGTCATGTATTACTCATGCAGCTTTGGAGAGACGTATTATTAATATTATTACCATGGGCCGGGGGCATTGCACCTATGGCGTCATGTATTACTCATGCAGCATTGGAGAGACGTATTATTAATATTATTACCATGGGCCGGGGCATTGCACCTATGGCGTCATGTATTACTCATGCAGCATTGGAGAGACGTATTATTAATATTATTACTATGGGCCAGTGGCATTGCACCTGTGGCCGTCATGTATTACTCATGCAGTTTGGAGAGATGTATTATTAATATTATTCCCATGGCCAGGGGCATTGCACCTGTGGCTGTCATGTATTACTCATGTAGCTTTGGAGAGAGGTATTATTAATATTACCATGGGGCGAGGGCATTGCACCTATGGCTGTTATGTTTTACTCATGCACCTTTGGAGAGACGTATTATTAATATTATTACCATGGGCAGGGGCATAGCAACTATGGCCGGCATGTATTACTCATGCAGCCTTGGAGATACGTAGTATTAATATTATTACCATGGGCTGGGGCATAGCACCTATGGCTGTCATGTATTACTCATGCAGATTAGGAGAGACGTATTATTAATATTATTCCCATGGGCCGGGGGCATTGCACCTGCAGCCGTCATGTATTACTCATGCAGCCTCTGAGAGACGTATTATTGATATTATTACCATGGTCCGGGGGCATTGCACCTATGGCTGTCATGTATTACTCATGCAGCTTTGGAGAAACGTATTATTAATATTATTACTATGGGCCGGGGGAATCGAACCTATGGCTGTCATGTATTACTCATGCAGCTTTGGAGAGACGTATTATTAATGTTATTACCATGGGCCGGGGGCATTGCACCCGTGGCCGTCATGTATTACTCATGCAGCTTTGGAGGGATGTATTATTAATATTATTACCATGGGCCGGGGGAATCGAACCTATGGCTGTCATGTATTACTCATGCAGCTTTGGAGAGACGTATTATTAATGTTATTACCATGGGCCGGGGGCATTGCACCTATGGCTGTCATATATTACTCATGCACCTTTGGAGAGATGCATTATTAATATTATTACCATGAGCCAGGGGCATTGCTCCTATGGCTGTCATGTATTACTCATGCAGCTTTGGAGAGACGTATTATTAATATTATGACCATGGGGCGGGGGCATTGCACCTGTGGCTGTCATGTATTACTCATGCAGCCTCGGAGAGACGTATTATTAAATATTATTACCATGGTCCGGGGGCATTGCACCTATGGCTGTCATGTATTACTCATGCAGCTTAGAAGAGATGTATTATTAATAATAATACAATGGGCCGGGTTCATTGCACCTATGGCTGTCATTTATTACTCATGCAGCTTTGGAGAGACGTATTATTAATAATAACACCATGGTTCGGGGGCATCGCACCTTTGGCTGTCATGTATTACTCATGCTGCTTTGGCGAGACATATTATTAATGTTATTACCATTGCCAGGGGTACTGCACCTATGGCTGTCATGTATTACTCATGCAGCTTTGCAGAGACGTATTATTAATAATATTACCATGGTCCAGGAGCATTGCACCTGTGGCTGTCATGTATTACTCATGCAGCTTTGGAGAGACGTATTATTAATATTATTACCAAGGGCCGGGGGCATTGCACCTATGGCTGTCATGTATTACTCATGCAGCTCTGGAGAGACGTATTATTAATATTATTACCCTGGGCCGGGGGCATTGCACCTATGTCCGTCATGTATTACTCATACAGCTTAGGAGAGATGTATTATTAATAATAATACCATGTGCCGGGGGCATTGCACCTATGGCAGTCATGTATTACTCATGCAGCTTTGGAGAGACGTATTATTAATATTATTACCATGGTCCAGGGGCATTGAACCTATGGCCATCATGTATTACTCATGCAGCTTTGGAGAGACGTATTATTAATATTATTCCCATGGCCAGGGGCATTGCACCTGTGGCCGTCATGTATTACTCATGCAGCTTTGGAGAGACGTATTATTAATAATATTACTATGGGCCAGTGGCATTGCACCTGTGGCTGTCATGTATTACTCATGCAGCTTTGGAGCGACGTATTATTAATATTATTACCATGGTCCGGGGGAATCGAACCTATGGCTGTCATGTATTACTCATGCAGCCTTGGAGAGAAGTATTATTAATATTATTCCCATGGCCAGGGGCATTGCACCTGTGGCCGTCATGTATTACTCATGCAGCTTTGGAGAGACGTATTATTAATATTATTACCATGGGCCGGGGAATCGAACCTATGGCTGTCATGTATTACTCATGCAGCCTTGGAGAGAAGTATTATTAATATTATTCCCATGGCCAGGGGCATTGCACCCATGGCTGTCATGTATTACTCATGCAGCTTTGGAGAGACGTATTATTAATATTATTACCATGGGCCAGGGGCATTGCACCTATGGCCATCATGTATTACTCATGCAGCTTTGGAGAGACGTATTATTAATATTATTACTATGGGCCAGGGACATCGCACCTATTGCTGTCATGTATTACTCATGCAGCCTTGGAGAGAAGTATTATTAATATTATTACCATGGGCCAGGGGCATTGCACCTATGGCTGTCATGTATTACTCATGCAGCTTTGGAGATACGTATTATTAATATTATTACCATGGGCCAGGGACATCGCACCTATTGCTGTCATGTATTACTCATGCAGCCTTGGAGAGAAGTATTATTAATATTATTACTATGGGCCAGGGACATCGCACCTATTGCTGTCATGTATTACTCATGCAGCCTTGGAGAGAAGTATTATTAATATTATTACCATGGGCCAGGGGCATTGCACCTGTGGCCGTCATGTATTACTCATGCAGCTTGTTGTAGGCTGGTGCGGTCCTTGCAAACAGACTGAGGTGGTGTTGAGCGCACTTGCGGCTGTGCGATTTGCAAAAGTGATAACACTTCAATATAAACAACCATGCGATCAGGCAGGATGAGGAACACACCAGGAGATAAAGTCGCCACCCTTAAAAGACTTCCCAAAATGCAAAAAATCGATAAAGCAGCAATTGCAAATGGTGTAAGTTCTACACTAAAGAGCCCGCTAATTTCGCCTATAGCCGCCATGTTAGGAAAATCAGTGGCAAACACACTCGAGATTTTGTTTTTTAAAGGATCCCGGGTCATCTTTTTGTGCTACACCCGGAGAAACATCGGGTCTGATGACCCCGTTGGCACCCCAAAAAATGCTACAGCAGACAGACCCAAGGGGGAAGAGCAAGTCCAAAAAACTACTTTAGGGACACTAAATCCAAACTCCATTGAGATTCAAAGTCCGTGTTCATGGAGCAAACAGTTAGAGAGTCAAGACAAGAGTAGCCCAGCCGGGGGAATCCCACTGCAAAATATCATTACAACAACAGCGACAGTACATGCTGCACGAAATGATACTAGCATTAAAACGGAGCATCAAGAGCTACTACCTGCCCCTAGCAAAATCAAGGGAGAAAGCATGCCATGTAGTCTGGTTACAACGCAAAAGATTCAAGACCTTAACATCTCAAAGAGTCGCTCCTTTCAAGCCGCTGAGCATGGTCAAACAGTCAGACCACATAGCTTACAATCAAGCACTGAAGATCTAGCGCATTTATGGCTAAATTCATGCCTATCCCTTACCTACTTGGATGAATCACGGGTGAGTAAACCTGTAGAAGACACACACGAGGTAAGGGTGGAGGCCCAAGGAAGAGAAGAAGTGGAGAACCAGGTACTCAGCCCACGTCAAACTGGCGGAAAAGATAAAACATCAGACTTTAGAGCCAACTTACTACCAAAACAAATTGAGAAATCCGGTAGTACTCCCGAAAAAGGGGCAATGGGGACAAATAACAACAACAGCAATATTAACGGGCAAACAGAATTCATCACCTCGCTACTGCATGCACTGCAAACATCAACAGCCACCCAGATAATGCAGTCAGACAAATTGGACATACAAATAGAACTAATAAACATCATTGCATCATACATAGCTGGAATAAATACGAAACTTGATAATCTAACAAATTTAATTAAAAGAGTACAATCAATTTATTCTCCAGAGGAATCAGCCTGCACCTGCGGGCCAATACTAGATAAATTAAGCTACCTTCCAACAATGTTAGAACAGATACTTAGGGGTCGATTCCGATCTCAGTCGGAAGCGTACCTAACACTATTCGTCTGAAAAAAAACCAAGCCGAACGCGTGTTTCCCGACCAATTCGAACATTCGTCCGAACGAGCAAGTACGATGCGCATAACTGCCCAGATCCAGACCCAGCCGTACTTACCCAATCCAGCTCCTGTTCCCCGCCCGAGCCGGATCCGTAAACGCAGAATCGAGTCGCACGGAAGCCAAAATACAGCACCTTCCGGCCGGACTAGTACGATGCGCCTTCCGTACGTGCCGAACCCATCGCTACGTACAGCACGTCAGAGCATCCGGGAGAGGCACACATAAGCTCCGATTTGCGCCACAAGATGATCCACGGCTACGAGACGAACACGCCAGCCACGAGTACGAGTCGAAGCAACGAGAAAGCCGAACGAGACGAACCAACCATGAATCCCATCGAGCAGGTCCTACCAATACTCTACATCTATTACCGGAACAGGTATGGACGCGTACGGCGCAGAAGGTAAGTTAAACACCCACCACACAAACAAACGACACGTACCCGACATATAACACACACACATAGGGATGCAGAAATGACGTAAACTAGCAACAGCAGAACCATAGGGGCGGGATGGCTATCACCAATGCCATATACACCCATAGGGGCCTGGATGCCTACCACTAACACCACCCCTACTCAGGGGGGCCTGGATGCCTGTCACTACTACCATCCCCACTCATAGGGGGATGGATGCCTACCACCAACACCATCCCCACTCATGGGGTGCTGGATGCCTACCACTACCACCACCCCTACTCAGGGGGTGCCAGATGCCTGTCACTACTACCATCCCCACTCATAGGGGGATGGATGCCTACCACTAACACCACCCCTACTCAGGGGGCCTGGATGCCTGTCACTACTACCATCCCCACTCATAGGGGGATGGATGCCTACCACCAACACCACCCCTACTCAGGGGGCCTGGATGCCTACCACCAACACCACCCCTACTCAGAGGGGCTGGATGCCTGTCACTACTACCATCCCCACTCATAGGGGGATGGATGCCTACCACTACCACCACCCCTACTCAGGGGGTGCTAGATGCCTGTCACTACTACCATCCCCACTCATAGGGGGATGGATGCCTACCACCAACACCATCCCCACTCATGGGGTGCTGGACGCCTACCACTACCACCACCCCTACTCAGGGGGTGCCAGATGCCTGTCACTACTACCATCCCCACTCATAGGGGGATGGATGCCTACCACTAACACCACCCCTACTCAGGGGGGCCTGGATGCCTGTCACTACTACCATCCCCACTCATAGGGGGATGGATGCCTACCACCAACACCACCCCAACTCAGGGGGGCCTGGATGCCTACCACCAACACTACCACTACTCAGGGGGGGGCTGGATGCCTGTCACTACTACCATCCCCACTCATAGGGGGATGGATGCCTACCACCAACACCACCCCTACTCAGGGGGGCCTGGATGCCTACCACTAACACCACCCCTACTCATGTGGGCCTGGATGCCTACCACCAACACCACCCCTACTCAGGGGGGGCTGAATGCCTACCACTACCACCACCCCTACTCAGGGGGTGCCAGATGCCTGTCACTACTACCATCCCCACTCATAGGGGGATGGATGCCTACCACCAACACCACACCTACTCAGGGGGGCCTGGACGCCTACCACTAACACCACCCCTACTCATGTGGGCCTGGATGCCTACCACCAACACCACCCCTACTCAGGGGGGGCTGGATGCCTACCACTACCACCACCCCTACTCAGGGGGTGCCAGATGCCTGTCACTACTACCATCCCCACTCATAGGGGGATGGATGCCTACCACCAACACCACCCCTACTCAGGGGGGCCTGGATGCCTGTCACTACTACCATCACCACTCATAGGGGGATGGATGCCTACCACCAACACCATCCCTACTCAGGGGGGCCTGGATGCCTACCACCAACACCACCCCTACTCAGGGGGTGCCAGATGCCTGTCACTACTACCATCCCCACTCATAGGGGGATGGATGCCTACCACCAACACCACCCCTACTCAGGGGGGGCTGGATGCCTGTCACTACTACCATCCCCACTCATAGGGGGATGGATGCCTACCACTACCACCACCCCTACTCAGGGGATGCTAGATGCCTGTCACTACTACCATCCCCACTCATAGGGGGATGGATGCTTACCACCAACACCACCCCTACTCATAGGATGGGTAATGCATGACACAACCAGCATACTCCAACATAAGGAATGTCAGAAAAAGACATCCCCCCAACACCATGACAAGCGTGTGTAGACTGTGTTAAATGCCTACAACACTGAACATGAAATTGAACATACAATGTGACCCCCTATCACATGTGTCACACATAATTGTGTGTGGCCTCCACAATGCAAGCAGACCATGACCACTGTGGCAATGGGGTCTAACACCCCATCATCACAGTGACCAAAAGGTAAGTGTGGGCTCCAGAGCTGAAGCACATTTTGAACATTGTGGCAATGGGGTGTAACCCCCCATCATCACAGTGACCAAAAGGTAAGTGTGGGGTCCATAGCTGAAGCACATTTTGAACATTGTGGCAATGGGGTGTAACCCCCCATCATCACAGTGACCAAAAGGTAAGTGTGGGGTCCATAGCTGAAGCACATTTTGAACATTGTGACAATGGGGTCTAACCCTCCATCATCACAGTGACCAAAAGGTAAGTGTGGGGTCCATAGCTGAAGCACATTTTGAACATTGTGGCAATGGGGTGTAACCCCCCATCATCACAGTGACCAAAAGGTAAGTGTGGGGTCCATAGCTGAAGCACATTTTGAACATTGTGACAATGGGGTCTAACCCCCCCATCATCACAGTGACCAAAAGGTAAGTGTGGGGTCCATAGCTGGGGCACAATTTGAACATTGTGGAAATGGGGTCTAAACCCCCATCATCACAGTGACCAAATTGTAAGTGTTGTCATGGAAAAAGCTGCAAATGTCAAACAGCATGGATTATCCCTGGTCACAGAACAACAAACACATCAGTGGCATAGTAGTGCTTTTGTCCCATAGCAACATAGATTGGGTGAGGCAAACAGTGCAGTGCAAATAAGACATACCTTTGGCCATGTGCAGACAAACATCACCCATGGGGGCTGACACTGTCAACATTCATCAATAACACAATGACAAAAGTGACCATCATAATGCAGACCCACATATCTGCACCAATGGGCACACAAATGTAGATATCCTGTGGAGACTGTAGATGTGAGGTGAACAAATACCATACCATGGCAGCAATGGGACATACAAACCATGATCATTGTGCTGACTGATGACCTAGGAGTCCCAGGGACAGCAGGGCAAACCCACCAAACCACATACAGCCAATGGCACACTAAAGATATGCCAATGCAGTGGTGCAGATGCACAAACACAAACATGCAGCCCCACACTGCATATCAAACACAACAGGTGAGGGGGGGGGAGGGTGCCAGTGTCCCCAGGCAACCACACAACACATGAGGAGGCCTGAATCCCAATTACACAGATGTGCATACAGTGCCACACAAAAGTAACTCATGGATCCGAATCCCCTATGTGGGCAATCAGGCATTGTTAGATGAGAGGGAGCCCAAATTACACATGTCACACAAGCTTGTAGGAACAGCAACTAACACAGCAAGACACAGACCCACCACAGCACTACCCCCAGGGTCCCCACATTGTGGTGACACTGGCCTGCATGATAATCCCACTGTGATGACAAAGCTAGATGTCGTTCACACTGTGAACCACAGTCATGTGTCCTGAGCAACAAACTACCATCACACCTACACAAGCACAAATCAATCAGCACGGCCTGTCAGCCAAGGCCAATATGGAGGCAGGGGTCTAGCCGTGAAACAACTCTCATCTGCACACACTCAACACCACACACCTTGATCTCCACCAATGTGCAGCAGTGAAGCTCACATGCACTGGAGACTTTGCACATGCACCCATGACAATCCCAGGGGTGGTGGTGGGAACTAAGGTGCAGAAACCCATCACACATGGCCAGTCAACAAGACTTGTGAATGTCTGACACACTGCACAGTACGTCGTACATGGGCATGACGTCAATACCACACCAACCAATGGGATCCCGGCCACAGTCACACACCAATGAAGAAGCCAAGGTCACCCACAAAGAACACACATAGACAACTTCCAACATTGCAGCTCTGACCCTGAGGAATGGCAGCAGTCACACACACAAAATGTCACAATCACTGAAAGCTAACACAAACTGGAAATTACATGCCAGGTGTAACCAACAAGTGCCAAGGGGAATCCTGACTGTGTCCCATCTGCGTTTGCCCACAAACTCAGCCCTGACAGCAAACACACCTATGGGTGACACCCTGATGACCAGTAATGTGCCATGCACCCACATCACAGAGAACCCAGGGAGAAGACTTTGGGGGAACATAGGTCAACTCAGCAAGCATCACAAACAGGAACATCACTAGGGATCCCAGCCTGCCTAGCAAAATGGAAGTGAACACACACTGACATGCTCACACAACACACACCTTGTGCTCAGGCAAAGTCACAGAATTACACACTGCCATGAGGGGACTCCACTCCTGTGTAAGGAAAGATGTGCCATACGTTGTCTCAGTAGGGCTCTATCATGTCAGCAGAACACTTGGTCACTCAGTCAACAATTAGCACAAAATGAAGGCTCCCGTCATATCAGCCTGGTCATGGGAGTGTCACCAAAATCATCAGCACAGATCCAACACACATGTATAGCAAGTTGCACTGATAACACAGATGAGTCCCTCCCCATTGATGCCCAAACTTGCATGTCCAGTGGAGATGGTCACACGGTCAGGGAAATAGACAAATTGAACAATGGCAAGCACAACAGATGTGCAGGGGTGTAAGCCACAGATGTGATTTTGCAAATAAAAGTAGGAAATCCCATTGCCAAATCTTGAAAACATGACACCCTCATATTGCTGCAAAGGATGACATGGATACACAACAGGATAGGACACATTCCCCTGGACCACATGGGGTCCTGCACAGTAACACTTCATTTTCCTGAGATCAAAAATCACCATCACTGCAGCAAGGGCATGGTTAGCATCATCAACATCATGTACATCAGAAGCAAAACCACCAGAGAACAGAAAGTAGCTTTATTCAGCATATGTGTGTGAAAAAGTGAAAGTCCAGAAGAATAACAAAGGCCAATGGCCAGTCCATTATCAAAGTCCAAACAGGGTGACAGTGGCAGATGTCACCCTTTGCATGCCTGCACTGCTACACACCAGGGACATTCCCCTCGGAGGGGCATACGGGGGGGCAGGCCAGGCACCACAGGGACAGGATGAGGGCTCACCAGAAGGAGGCAGGGAAGGGGTGGTGGGTGCTGGAGAGTCACTGACAACTGCAGTGGAGGTGTCTGACATGGTGTGTGCCGGCACAACTGGGGGGCATGAGTCAGATGGTGTGGGTGCCGGCACGACTGCAGTGGGCTGTGCAGATGGAGTGGACAGGTTCCCCACTGCAGTGCCCAAGTCAGATGGGGTGGTAGTGGACTCCACTGCAGTGCCTATCTCCAGGGGAATAGAATGGGGTTCAGGTAAGGTGGGCAGGACAGAGGGGAGGACACGGTCTCCACACCAGTGGCACAAACATGCGCAGAGGGGGTGTGGTGCTGGAAGAGCAAGTGGTAGGGGGAGAAGGCCGGATCATTTTGGGGATGGTGTATCTGTGGGTGGGGGAACCTGGGGCAGGGTGTGGTGGGGGAACCTGTGGAGTGGGGGCCTGAGGGATGGAGGAAGGAGACTTGGTGGTTGAGCTGCAGGGCGGCGGCGGGGTCTTGCTCTTCCGGGTCCGGGGGACTTGCGGATGGGGGTGTCAGTCTGTCTGCACCTGGGGGAGGGTGTCCGGGGGTGAGGGGCACTCCCCTCTGTGCGGGTGGACTTCCTCCTCCCCCTGTATGCTGGATCAGCTGGATCGGAGAAGAAGAGGCCGAGGTCACAGAGGAAGAGCTGCTTTGTAGGTGGGGTTGCAGGTGAGGCAAGGGAAGGGGCCTTGGAGGGAGAGGTATCGGAGGTCTGCGGAGTGACTGTGGATGCCTGTGTGTGTGTCTGTTCCCCATCCCCTGTGGATGTGGTATCAGTCCCCTGAGGATGCCTGCGTGCACGTTTTGTTTTTGTAGTGGGTGTGTCTGTGCTGCTCGTGTCTGTGTGTTTGGGTGATTGTGCAGGTGTGCATGTGCTTGGGACAGGTAGGGTGCCAGGAAGTGTGGATGGGGCAGAGGTAGGAGGGGTGAGGGACTGTTGGAGGAGGGACACTGCTGCCGTCAGGGAGGAGTCCATGGACCTATTGCTCCTCTGTAGGGCAGACATGCCCGATGAGATGCACTCCATAAACGACACCAGCTGTGTCAACAGAGTGGTGTGGGCATGGAGGACACTCAGCAGTGCTGTCTGCCCTACATGGAGCTGGCGAAGTAGGTACACTGACTCCTCACTCAGGGCAGCAGGGGGTGCAGTGCCTGGCACGAAGGAGACACGCTCCCGAACACGGGAGCCTCCATGGACCTCTGGAATGGGAGCCGATGGGAGGGCGGTGGTAGTGGTGGTGGTGGTGGCGGGGACAGCAATACTAGCTGGGGTGTTGTGGCTGCTGACACCCGCCTCCACAAGGGAGTAATCCTCCAAGTTGCTGTGGTCCTCAGCTGAGGTGGATGCTGCTGAGGACTCCTCGGTGTGGCTCCCCTCGCCCTCCGTGCCACTGGGTCCCTCCGACCACTCATCGGCTGCTGACCCAGTCTGGCTCTGCGGCTCCTCCTGGTCCGTGGAGCTGTCCCCTCCTGTGGCCGTGGATGTATCTGCAAACAATTAGGGAAACAGACAAACATCAGTCACCTGCACTGACCGCACACACCACAGTAAGTACAGCACATTACAGAGCAAGCCCTGGCATCCTTAGTTGAACATTGCCAAAAGTGCTCAAACAGAGTAGGAGAAGCCAATTGTCAGTCTGATGGTCAACCATGGCACTCACATCCCTCCTGGCCTTGCACCCATCTGTCTGGTGCCTGTCGGATGGCAATACCCCAGTGTGGACACATGCACCACCTACACAGTAGTTGGACAGTGCAGAGAACACGGTGAAGTATGTGAACATGCACACATCACAACTCTTGCGACTGAGTCAGTACAGGTGTCCGGATAAAGGGATGGCCAGAGTCTATAATGAAATGCATGTGATGCATACCAGCACCAGACACCATGATGCACCCATGTCCTGATAGTCAATGCCACAATGGGGTGCATGTAGCACATGTCACTCCCCTGCAGGGTCACTCTTAGGAAGTTTAACGCCATGGCACAGGCATGCCTGCAAAGTCATACATCACTGTCTCCAGTCACATGGAAAGGGCAGCCAGACAACAACAGTCTGCACTGTGTCACAATCCTAGGTCATGGGGAATGCAAGTCCTGGAGCTGAACAAGTGCACATGTCCATCCCCCACAAACCACATCATCTGAACTCTTATTTGTCCACGTCATACCAATTGGACATATGGGAGACCTGAAACACAACCCTCGGAACCTGAGCACCTCACAATCTGCTGTGAATGGGAAACAGCTGCCTGAACTTCACATTCGCATACCCCAGTCTGCACGGTCAAGTGATCAAACACCTATGTGTCACACAAGTATCGTCTCCTATGGTCACATCTCCGGTGGCATGCTGAGCCCTAACTGATAAACACCCCAGTAGTCCTGACAATGAAGCCACAGCACAATGACACAGAGGCAGACACCTGAGGGAACATTTCACTGAGCACAACGTGTCAGCTGATACACGGGAGTGGGAGTACAGAGTGTATTGTATGGCCTGGAGTAGGCATGACTGTCCTGCTCCACGTGAATGAGGGATGAGCCCTGGACAGTAGGCAGGTGGCTAAGTATGTGTGACACACTTGATATACATACTCCTGAGGCAAAAACATTGTTCCCACCCGCAGCATGGGTGTGTGCCAAATACCCCAGGCACATGTGGTGAATCAGATCAGCAATTGGACCACATATCAAAGTAACACGCAGATTACATGTCAGAACTCAGGCATTGTGTAAGCAATGGACCCACCCATGAAGCCCACCACAGAGTTACGGGAACAAATGCTGTCCCCCACCTTGAGCTAAGCAAAATGTAAGGACACAGTACCCAAGTGACACAATTTCCTGACTGTAAGGGCCACACCTGGGTATCAGATGAGGAGTGGGCATGTCACAATTGAGGGACATGGGTCCTGGACCACAAGACTGATGTACTGTGGAAGTTTAACCAGGCCAGAGGAGGGCACATAGCATGTCAGACAAAGTTCACAGTGCAGTCATGGACTCACCCCCTCCTTGCTGCTGTCTGGCCTTCATCTGCTCATCCAGATCAGGGAAGACCACCGCCAGGATCCTGAGCATGTGGGGAGTCAGGATCCAGTGTCCGCCCCTCCTGCGAGGAGGCGACAGCTTCAGCTGGACCCTTGCGATCCTCCGGGTCCAGCCCCGAAGGTCCTGCCACCTCTTCTGGCAGTTGCGGATCTGGCACTTGTAGAACCCCACAGATCTTACTGCCCGGGCGATGTTCAGCCAGATTTACTGCTTCTGGTGGGCATCAACCTGTGAGGATGACAAAGTGTAAAGGCCATTACTACACATGCAACATATCCGTGCATCACACATTTGGATATACATGTCTCAATCACAGGGGCACATGATGTACACAAGCAGTGCAACGATGGCTATGAACAGTTTGCCAGCAGTTACTACATGGTATCATTGCCTGGGAAGTAAAACCTTGTTGGAATGCACTGTTACTGCACTATACCTGTTCAGTGCATGTAACTACACACTGTAGGGGGTGACAACTACTCAGTGAGCATGCTAGCCAGTGGCGTGCACACTAAGTCTTGCTAGTCAGACAACATGCACATTTAGTAAGGCAGTGGACAGCACACTCACCTGCTCCCCTGGTTTCCCATACAGCTTGCTGTACTGTGGAAGGAGGCTGTCCAGCAGGGCCTGGTTCTCCTCAGTGCTGAAGGCTGGGGCTCTCTCCACAGTACGTGCCATTGCAGGATCCAGAGGATGCAGAGACAGCAGCAGTGGTGGTGGCAAATGTCGTCCTTGAGCATGTAGTGCAGGCAAGTGAGCTCTCAGGGGAACAGCCAGCATTATATGTGTGCTGCTGAGGCAGATACTGTCCCATGTGTCCAAAGTGATAGGTCCAAGTCGTTTGCATCTTCTGAATCTGGCCAATCCATGGAATTGCACCACTTACACATGCCCACAGCATCCTTCAAAAGTTCAACTTCATGAGACCCATGAATTTGCAACATTGTTGTGGGTGGCCAACTGAATTCACAGCATCAGACCCGTTAAAGGTTCGAAACGCGTCCGTTGCCATGCCAGGCCATAGCCAATGCGTGCGCACCGATCGGTCCATTGCTGTACAACGCGTATTTCGGGCCACATCATATGCAATGGCCAATGCGTGCGCACCGATCGGTCCATTGCTGTACAACGCGTATTTCGGGCCACATCATATGCAATGGCCAATGCGTGCGCACCGATCGGTCCATTGATGTACAACGCGTATTTCGGGCCACATCATATGCAATGGCCAATGCGTGCACACCGATCGGTCCATTGCTGTACAACGCGTATTTCGGGCCACATCATAACCAATGGCCAATGCGTGCGCACTGATCGGTCCATTGCTGTACAACGCGTACACGCTCACATCATATGCAATGGACAATGCGTGCGCACCAATCGGTCCATTGCTGTACAACGCGTACCCGCTCACATCATATGCAATGGCCAATGCGTGCGCAGCGATCGGTCCATTGCTGTACAACGCGTACCCGCTCACATCATATGCAATGGCCAATGCATGCGCACCGATCGGTCCATTGCTGTACAACGCGTCCCTGTACAAGTCACTCGCATATGTCACCATGCCTGTCACAGGTGAACGTATGCCAGCCACATTTACTTTCCAGGGACTCAGGGGCACACCTACAACACCACAGCCTGTCCACACTGTATCCTAAGGCATGTAAGGCTGCATTACCTTTTCTGTGTATGGGGGTCAACATGTGGTTTTTTGGGTGGCACTTGGGGGCAGCCACTCCCAGAGTTTGCACGTGTTCATGGGGACAGAATCCTTGGTGTGTTGTGCACATGACCACTGTGATGTGCAACTGTTCATTTCAGAGCATGTGGCATGGTCACATTTCCAGGTTGTGTATGTGTATGTCATGTCACATACCCCCTGAGTCCCATGTGGGACGGTATGTACGTCACAGGGTGACCCATTGCCACAATAGTGATGGCCCTCCACAGTCTGTGTGCATGTTGTGTTTACAATGTCTCTGATTCCATGTGCACAATGGGAGACAGTCTCCACATCCACGTTGTTTGTGCATGGACTTTGATGTTGTGCGTGTGTGTGTCACAGACGTCCATGTCTGTCCTGCAGAGGCAACAGGGACCACTACCTGTGGGGGTCATGGTTGTTTTGCTGTGGTGTATTCATGATACGCCATGTCATGCCAGTGCCTATGTGGCAATACAGGGTCCCTGGGAATCTACCTGTCAATGAGCTGTGATGCCTGGGGCACATCTGTCCTCACATGTCACTGTGGTGTGTGTTTGGAACGTGACAGCAGTACATGGGTACTGTGACACAGCCTAATGATATCCCATAGCACAACCTGGGACTTGTTGACAACACATGTTGAACTGTGATGTTAGATGTTGGCCATGTAGGTGCCATACATGTCCTTACAGAACGGCACACACATCATGTACTTGTGTCTCGTAATGATGTATCATGTGATATTGAGTATGGTCTGTGCCACATATGTGGGGTGACCGACAATCTTTTTCTTCACTTATGCACTGCAGGGCACCAGCTGTCCATAGACCATTCCCTGACCTTGCAACCATGGAGGAACGGGACTGCATCCGACGGTACCGCTTCACCAGGCCGCTGATTGAGGAATTGACGGTGCGGTTGGCCCCACATTTGCAACCTGGCCGGACATATCCTACAGCGCTGACCCCCAAGGTGAAGGTGATGGCAGCCCTACACTTCTTTGCCACCGGTACCTTTCAACACACTGTGGCGTCTGCTGGTGGGATGTCACAGACCATGTTCAGCCGTGTGCTACGCGATGTTTTGGAGGCTATGTTGAGATACCTGAACCAGTACATCTATTTCCCTAAACGTCAACAACTCACTGACGTCAAGAGTGACTTCTATGCCCTGGGGAGGATGCCGCATGTCATTGGCTCCATTGATGGGACACATGTGGCTTTGGTACCACCACAGGCACATGAGCAGGCATACAGGAACAGAAAACATTACCATTCGTTCAATGCTCTGGTGGTATGTCTTGCAGATATGAGCATCTCACACGTGTGTGCCCGTTTCCCCGGTTCTGCACACGATGCCTACGTGATGAGGAGTAGTCGCATCCCGAGGATGATGTCACAGATGTAGAACCAGCGTGCCTGGCTTGTCGGTGTGTACTGACTTTGTACCATTGTGTGTGTTCTGCAATGTAGTATTCCACCCTCTTTTCCAACTCAGCTAATGTGCAATTGTCTGTATGTAGGTGACTCCGGATGCCCCAACATGCCGTGATTGCTGACGCCCCTCAGGAACCCTGTGACACCAGCCCAGATGCGCTACAATGAGGCACATGGTCGGACCAGGAGAGTGATCGAGCGGACATTTGGTCTCCTGAAGAGCCGCTTTCGCTGCCTGGACAAGACAGGAGGGGCCCTCCCATATGCCCCAGCAAAGGTGTGCAAGATTGTCATCATCTGCTGCATGCTACACAACCTGGCAGTGCGGAAGGAGTTGCCTCTCATCCTGGATGACGATGACCAACATCCGCCACCTGTGGAGGATCCTGGCCTGGGCCACGATGCCAGTGATGGTGATGATGATGAGGGTGATATCCGCACACAGCTCATCACCAACTTCTTCAGCTGAATGTGAGTATCCAGAGATGTCATGTCAATGATGTGAGTTTGCATGATATGTGTTGGTGGTGCTCTGGTGCTGTTTGAGTGTGGCCATGTGCTACTTGACTGTATGCGTGCAGCGATGTGTCCTTACAGGTAGTCTGTACTCCCCAACAGTGTTGACATGCTAACTTGGTTTTGTGTAGGTATCTTGTGACATGTATTGGGCATGATTATTGCAGTTCTGTCTTGTTCTTCAGTGCTTTTGACTGTGTGTCATTTCTGTCCTTCACAGGGTACTTTCAGAGTTGTTTGGTCAACTGTGATCCCCCGACACCGTGATTCAACTTCCAGGGTGGAAGCTGTCGTTTCCCTACAGGTCATGTGCCACACACCCCTGGACTTTCTTTCTTCTACACTTGTTGACTGTGTGGCCACTGCCATGTGGGATTATTACCTTGCATCTGTAGTGAAAACAACATGTTGCAAATGTGTAATAAACCTGTGCTTCACTTTGGGATGTGCGTTGTCTGTGGTCACACATCTGACTGACATTTGCTTACTGCACCAGTGGGCTAGTTAACACAGACTGTGAATAGGTGTGGTGTCTGTGCATTGCACTGTATTTCCTGGCAACATCAGTGTAGGCGATGAGTCAGATGGCCCTGGTGTGTATGTGTTGTGTAGCCCTAGTGGTGTGTTTCCCTCATATGTGTCACGTCGCCATGACTCACATGACGGTGTTGTACTTGCTGTAGCAGTTAGCATGCACAGTGTCATTTAGCAGATCATCATCTCCATGACAGAAACCACGTTGGAATCACAACAGAGGCAAGTATGGTGTATTAGTGAGTTTATTTACATACATGTGTGAGTATAGTGCACAGGATGGTGGGTGCTGTACATTGGGATTGTAATCCAAAGTTCCCAGATGAGTTGGAAGTCTTGGTAGCAGAAATGTCCTGAGTAAAGTCAACAGTCATCTGATACATTGGGCCAATTTAAACTCCCCATGTCATGTGGGAGAGTTGGGTTGCATTCGACAGGGTGAACAGTTTGCACACAAAGGTGAATTTCCAGAACAGGTGTTGGGTTCCTGGGGGATGTACATGGCCATCGGCCTCTCAGTTGTCCTTCCTCGGACGACCCCTCTTCTTTGGGGGACCCTCACGTGCAGGCTGCTGCGGTGCAGGGGACTCTCCGCCAGAGTCATCCTCCCTCCCTGTGGCAGTTGCAGTTGTTGCAGCACCAGATGTTATGGGCACACAGGGAGGTGTGGCCATGTTGGTGCTAATCTGGCGGAGGCATGTCAATATGTCCCTATGCACCACTGTCAGTTCTTGCAATGTGTCCCACTTGGACTCCATGCCAGACATGTGTGTCTCCACACGGGACATGTGTGAGTCCAAGCGGGCATGATGGGCAGCCTGCTGCTGTTGAATGTCCTTGAGGATCCCCACTACCTGGCTGACCTCTCCGGTGCTATTCTGGTACGCATCAGCAATGCGTACCAGTTGTGGGTCATCATGCAGTCCAGACCCCTCTGCAAACAGCGACCTATGTCTACCACCCCTCCCACCACCCCTGGCGACACGTGCGGGACCTGCGGTGGCACGCACAGGTGACCCTAGGCCCCCTTGGGGGTCCGTGTGCTGTTGTCATTGGTGGTCCTTGGTCTGTCCGTGTCGGCGGGGGTGGTCTGTGTGTTGGCAGTTGTTGGAGGGGTGGTGCAGGGGGTGCAGATGGTGGTCCTGCTGGTGCTGCATGATGACTCACACCGGAGGTGCCAGGTAGGTCTTCGCCATCCGAGGAGGGCAGAGGCTGTTCCACACCAGTGAGCTCAGTGTCCCCCGGAGCCTGGGACAGGGACTCCTCATCGTCTGCTGCTGTTTCCCCATCATCACCTGTTTTTGGGAGACACACACAATGTATGTTATGTTACTGCAGGCATCAATGGTTCACACACCTGACAGTTGTGACTGTACCTCTGGATGTGGGCCTGTACATTGCATTGTCCTAAGTTGTCACAGTCAGAGTTTGATATAGGTGTAGCACATTGTCCTGCAAACTTGAAGCATTTCAATGTGAATGTTGAGGTGTGTACATGGACAGCATTGGTTGTATTTGGTGGACATCCGGCCCTCCTTCTCCCCCCAGCCCAGTTATCCCACCATGAAGCATGCCACCCTTGCAGTGGGTTCAGGTTGACTTTCAGGATGTCAGTCAGTGGTGTCCTGTTGTTTGTTGGTGCCCAGTTCCCAGCATGGCCTTGTGCTCCCCACAACAGAGCACCATTGTCAGACATCTTTGAAGTGGCTTTTCACTCCCTGTGAGGTGTGCATGCTTCAGTGTGAGCTTGCTGGGCCATGTGGGTGGGGGATGTTGAGCTGTGACTACCACTCCCATCATGCTATTGCCTACGCCCCCTTCCCAGCATGCCCATACTTCCTTCCTTTTGAGTGGACTTCACTGTGTGTGAATGTGACAGCAATGGCAAGATGGCTGACAGTGTGGTCCTGTTGTTTGTTGGTGCCCAGTTCCCAGCAGGGCCTTGTGCTCCCCACAGCAGTACCCAGTGTCAGCCATCTTGTCAGTTCTTTTCCACTCCCTGTGAGGTGTGCATGCTTCAGTGTGAGCTTGCTGGGCCATGTGGGTGGGGGATGTTGAGCTGTGACTACCACTCCCATCATGCTATTGCCTACACCCCCTTCCCAGCATGCCCATACTTCCTTCCTTTTGACTCTGCTTCCCTGTGGGGTAGTGTGCCTGTGCTGAAAGAATGGCTGACAGTGTTGTCCTGGCGTTTGTTTGGCTACAAGTCCCATGAGTGTCCCTGTGCTTCACACAGCATAACCCAGGGTTGTGGTTGTGGTTCTTTGTGGAATATTTAATTAGAGTGTGAGGCATTGCATTCTCCCAGGTGAGTTGTGTGGAGTTTGTGTTAAGGGGGTGTGTGTGAAAAGCTGCTTGTAAATATGGTCAGAGCTGTCAGTCCTCCTTCCCACCCAGCCAGATATCCCACCATGGAACGTGCTTCTATTGCAGGGAGTGCAAGTTGGCTTTCAGGATGTCAGTCAGTGGTGTCCTGCTGTTGGTTGTTGCACAGTTCCCAGCAGGGCCTTGTGCTCCCCACAGCAGTGCCCAGTGTCAGCCATCTTGTCAGTTGTTTTCCACTCCCTGTGATGTGAGCATGGTTCAGAGTGGTGTTGATGGGCCAATTGTGAGGGTGAGCAATATCTGTGACTACCACTCCCATCATGCTATTGCCTACACCCCCTTCCCAGCATGCCCATACTTCCTTCCTTTTGAGTGGACTTCACTGTGTGTGAGTGTGACAGCAATGGCAAGATGGCTGACAGTGTGGTCCTGTTGTTTGTTGGTGCCCAGTTCCCAGCAGGGCCTTGTGCTCCCCACAGCAGTACCCAGTGTCAGCCATCTTGTCAGTTGTTTTCCACTCCCTGTGATGTGAGCATGGTTCAGAGTGGTGTTGATGGGCCAATTGTGAGGGTGAGCAATATCTGTGACTACAACTCCCATCATGCTAGTGGCTACACTGACTTCACCAGCGTACACAGAATTCCTTCCTTTCAGTGAGCTTCCCTGTGAGGTGGTGTTCTAGTGGTGGCTACATATCTGACTGTGTTTGTTGGATAGATTTGTGCCACTGCCTAGCTCTATTTGTTGTTGGGTTTGTACATGTCATGACACAGTTACATATCACTATGAAATGGCATGTATTGTGTTTATCTGACTGACATACACATCTTGGGATGATTATCTTTTGGTTGCTGTGGATTTGCTAAGGGTGCATGGTTTGACTATCCCTTGACAGTGATGTGTGTGTATTGTCACACAATATTGTGTATATTTGTTGTGTACTCACCAGGCTCTGGGATGTTTGATAGTCCATATACGCTCACTGGTGGTAGGATGGCCCGCACCTTCTCTTCCCAGGGCCTGAGGTATACTGGTTTGGCAGGAGGGCCACTGCCGGTGTGTTGGCTCAAGGCGTAATCCTTCTTTAGTAGGTCCTTGACCCTCCTGCGCACATCATACCACCTGTTCTGGATGTCTTCCTTTGTGCGCAAACATGGTGATTGTGCATTCACCCTGTCGACGATCCTCTCCGACATCTTGGTTTTCTGCGACATGGGGGTCTGTTGGACCAGTGTACCAAACAACTGTGGCTCTACCCTGAGGATCTCATCTACCAGGACTTCCAATTCACTGTCTAGGAACTTTGGATTCTTCTTTAGGGGCATGGTGATGGGTGGTGGTGGTGATTGATGTATGTGTAGGTGTGCAAGTGAGGGTGTGTGAGTGTGGGTTTTGCTGGGTGTATGTGAGGGTGCTATTTGTTGAGGTGCTGATGGTGTGTGGCTTGTGTGATGGATGAGCTGTGAGTGTGTCTGTGGTTGCTGTCTGATGGTGTTCTGTGCTGGCAGGTCAGTTGAATTTGCAAAGGATCATGGTAGGGATTTGTGGCCTTTATATGGGTGGAGTTGTGGGTGTGTCTTTGTTCCATGTTTCCCCTCCCCCAGTATTTATTGGCTTTGTAATTGCTTGTTTGGCCCTTTTTTTGTATTTTTTCCTTTGTACTTTTTGTGCATGTAGGAGACGTTCTTCTGACCGAGTAGGACGATGCAGTTGTCTCGTGCGAGCTTCTCCGAGTCGTTCACGCTGTGTTTCTGCTGTGTTTCATGTGCGGCATACGCGTCGGTCGCGGAGTATTGGGTTGCCTCGGCTGGGTTTTGTATGCATGGCGGTCGTACGGCTTGGTCTCCGTGCGACTCGGTCTCGTTTTCCACGCATTGCATCGTACTGCGCGGGTCGGAGTTCGCGGGTACGTTTCGTTCGGGTTCATTCCTGGTGTGTGTCGGTCGGTTCGATTTGCGTTGTTTCCCGGCCGGATAGCTGGTTTCCGTGCGGTTCGCTCGTTCGGCTTGTGTTCCGTACGAGTCGGTCGTGATTCACATACATTTCATCGTACTACGCAGGTCGGGCAGCGCCGGTACGTGTCGGTCGGAATAAATTCCCGTACCGAGTCGGTCGGTACGTTTTCTGGCCCGAATCGGAATCGGCCCCTAAGTCTGAACAAGCGCTTGGTTACTCCGGCTATGAATTTAGAGATTGCTCAAATAAAACAATCAGAGGTAATCACAAGTCAGATTCATTCACAGGTACCTATAAATTCCACCTTAGAACAAAAGAATGAATCTCAACCTCCCTCTGCTGTGACGGCGGAACACACAAGAACTAAACAAGCGGCTGCACAGAATGTCACATCTGGGCAACCTGAAAAGAAGCTGAATCAATCGAGAAGACAAAAAAAAAAGAAGGAAAGCAAGAAACAAAATGATTGATCTTAAGCCACAGTTAGGCAATAGAGTATACTCTATCTTCTCCAAACCCAAAGCAGGAGATTCTCAAGAAGAACACCTCACAGAAATTACATCGGATAGACTCCCATGTAACTCTACTATTTCTAATGAAGGGTCTGGAGGTATGTATATGGATAAGGCGTTGGCCTCCAGGAAATACACCGATGACACAACTTCAATGGAAATAGAGGACTGCCCCTCAACACCAATTAAAGATCCCATGAACATGGAGTTACTGGGTAAACCCGCAGTTGACATAGGAAAGTGGGAAGAAAACATTAGGATCTACAAAATGGCAGACGACACAGCTAGCTATAATAAGCCTGAAATACATATCATAACCACCCCAATGAGACCGCAGTCACAAGAAGTTAAGAAGGAAGTAGGTAAAGGTAGGGCCATCACAGAGGAAAACTTAAAATCTCCAAAGATACAAGTTGCATCGAAGCCAGAAACCCAGTCGAATGCTCAAAAATCAAAACTGGAAATAGTAGCAAGCAGGGAAATAAATAACATAAATGATCGAAAATTTGCTCCTGCAGAAGTAAACACATGTGTAGAGAAAGCGGACATAACATCCTTATCTCGACAGCCAGTAAATGAAGTGATAGATCAATGCAATCCAGAAGTATTTCAAAACCCAATACAACGACATACTGCTATAAAGCAGGAATGCTCGTCTTATGGCCAACTAAGTTTTCGTATTCCAAATCAAGTTAAACCTCAATCGAAGAATTGCGAGGATAAGGACATAAAAAGGGGAAAAGCACAAAGTATTCAGGTAACTCAACAGATAATATGGACACCAGAATATGAAACGCAGGGCAGTTATGACATCTTAAATAGAAGCAACATTCTGAAACTTATGGCAGAAATCCTGAAACTAAAACATATACAATCGTCAGACCTTGTAGCAGTCCAATTTCTTCCAGGGAACAACAAAACAGCTCTGATCGATTTTCAGCCTGGGGTATACAAATATCAGCACCTGTAATACCCCGTTACCCATTTCTCTTGAAAGAAATTCAAACGCATTACACCAAAAGGAAAGTAAATCAGACAGCAGTACCCACACAGGTCTACTAAATTTTACAAAATGCAAAAGGTAGGAGTGGTACAGTCCATACCCTAGATAGACCAGTCATAGATACACACAGGGAGACTGACCCAAATCCAGATCAAAGGAACTGGCTACCCAGTGTACTTAGCAATAAAAGGAGTGACTGACAAAAGAAAGTTAGGGCTGTTAGCTCTGAATGTAGTGCTATACACATGCTATCCTGGAATATAGCTGGGGCTAGGCAATTACTTGAGGAGGGTTTTCCGCTTAAGGAGTGGGCAAATTGCGATATAATAGCCCTGCAAGAGACATGGTCGCAGGAAGAACTCCCGATAGCAGGCTTCACTCACTACACAGTAGCAGCGGAAAAATGTAAGCAATATGGCCGTGCGATAGGTGTATTAATAGTATACATATCCACAGCTTTAAAAATTACAACTGAGCATTTGAAATCTCCTGATCCTAGCATACAACTTGTTAAATTCTCAGACCAACACGTAGGCAAAAGAAATACAATGATATTAATTAATTATTAAACACAACTGAAGTTTCGAACTAAAAAGGAGAAAAATGCCCTCCTAATTAAAACAATAGCAGGCCTACGTTGTGCTGAGCCCACATGGAATCTAATAGTGACAGGAGATTTCAATTCTAACCTGATATTCACGCCGGATGAAGATGAAATCCTAACAGCAGATAATACGTACTGGTGTGTTCAGCAGCAATCTCAAGCTGGGACGACTCGCGTGGACCGTATTGGTCAGCAATTAGCAACAGACCTTGAATTCCAAGGTATGCGAGTGCTTAATGAAAGAACGGAAGAAGATCGCTCACCGAAAAAAACATACTATGGTCCAAGGGCGCAAACGACACTTGATTTTACAATTATAACTCTTCCTCTAATGCCATTATTGGCCCGTTTTTTCATAGAGTATACCACCATGAGCGATCACTCGTTGCAACACATCATATTTAATCTAAACGTGCCAAGATTTCATTCTACTAGTATACCAGAGGGCCAAATCACCTCAACAAACTTAAAACGCCTTAAATGGACAAACACATCTAAAACAGATTGGTTCACAATAATAAAAGATCTCCTGACTGAACTAATAATTGAACCTATGAATAGGATCCAAGCTTGGTCTCTCTTTTTAAACAAATTAGCAACAAAAATGAAAGAACCTCAAGTCAAGGCTAATAGATACGATCCAACTAAAGACTTACCAAACGCCCTACAAAAGCTAAAAGGGATCTAAAAAGAACACAAAGGAAGTTGCACTCAGAAAATACCGAAGGGATAACGTGGGCGACATTTCGACAATTAAAGAAACAATATAAAATGAGGATTTGGGAATTTAAAAATGTGAAAATGGAGAGCTTTTAGTCCAAATTAATTTATAGCGTAAGACATCCAAATTCGAACAAGTTTTGGCAGATGATAAATAAACTGACCAGGCATCGAAACATCCTAACGTCAAACGTTCAAGAGCAGGATTGGGTTAACTTTCTCACGGAGAAATTTAAACAGAAGTCACTTAGCGTTCAGCTGAAACAATCTAAAGCAGTTATTTTAAATCAATTACAAACCCAAGACGTAGGCGACTGTCAATCACTACCAATGGACACGGTTCAGTCACCAGTGTATGAATTAGTCCCATTAACAACTCATTCCTATTATACAACAGAGGATATAATAAACATAATAAATAAAGGCAAAAGCGACGGGGCTCCTGGCCCGAATGGTATCCCGCAAGCCACATTCAAACATGACTCGGAATACTGGAGCACACATCTAGAGAAACTTTACGCTGATGTTGAGATCAATAATCAAATTCCGGACAGTTGGCAGGGATCAATCATAACCCCTATTTACAAAGGAGGAGATTGAACTAACCCTTCAAATTACAGGCTAATTGCCTTACAGGATGTTGAAGCTAAATATTTTGCCTCATTAATCCTTGAAGATCTGGTCAACTGGTCAGGGGAGCGCAATTTGATCCCAAAAAATCAAACAGGCTTCATAAAGGGGATTGGAACTATCTCTAACATTCTGTCAATCTCACTGATAGCAGAAAAATGTAAGAACAAGACAGTGTGGACCAGAAACTATTGTGGGCAAAATTAAAAGCCTGGTACATACCGGAGAGAATCTTAAGGGGTCTACTGTTATTTTATACAGATACTTGGGTTCGAGTGAAACTTGGTGATGGTGCTAGAATCTCTAGAAAAGTGCACACTGGCCCCGCACCTGTTCAACTTATTCATCTCAGACCTATCTAGAAAGCTCGATGGAATTAATTCACACTCACCGAATTTAGGTAAGCTACAACTATTGCACCTTGCCTATGCAGACGACATTGTTCTCTTGAGTCTAACCAAGGTTGGTTTGACAAGGTTATTAATCGAACTCTCTGATTTTCTGTCCACAAATAAGCTGGAACTTAATACATCCAAAACCAAAACAATGCTTATTACAAACCGACTGGCCCCACAACATAACATCTGGCTAGAAGGCAAACTATTGGAGAATGTATCCAGCTACAAGTATTTGGGATATTATATAGATGACAAGTTATACCTTCGTGATCAGAAAAACTACATGACACAGCGAGCGGGGGCCTTAACATTCGCCTTCAGGTCATTGGCAAAGAAATTGGGGGGGCCATCATTAAGGCCGCTCCTGTCGACCATATCCACCAAAGTACTGCCAACCTTATCTTATGCTAGCGCCGCTATGCATGGGAAGGACACGGAGATTCTTAATAATTTAATAACAAGTATTTATAAAAAGGTTCTTCAGCTCCCCAAGACCGCCTCACAAGCGCACATGCGCCTAGAATTTGGGCTAATGAATGAAACATTGGGTAGACGTTATACATGCATAAAGGTGTGGTACCGGATAAAACAAAACGCAGAGGAAAATAGCCTCAATGAATCATTATGGTTGGAACTAGAAAAGGAAAAAAAATCGCCGGCCAACCAATTTTTGGATAACGCGCTCAAGGCAACTTGTACTATTGATCTCTGGAATAAAAACATGCCTTTTTCAACATTCAAGCTGGCATTAAATAAAGCCGCAAAATTTCATTCGCTGCGAGTTGACAAAGGCATCTTCTCCAAAAGATCTCATTCATGGACAGTAGTCAATAACTACAAAATCCTTAAACAAGCGGCTTACCTAGATTCTACTTTCTCTATTCACATAAAAAGACAACTAATGTCATTGCGGTTTGGGAAGTTCACTACACTGGCGGAAGCGCCGCACTGGAAGCACTTAGAGAAAAAAGAATGCCGTCTTTGCGGCAGTAAAAAGGAAGATTTTATTCATCTTGTATGTCACTGTAAGAAACTGCAACCAGCACAAATCACTTTCTTAAGGAGAGCGTTCTTGGATAGAGGAAAAAACTTGTGTAGAACTGCTATCATAAGAGGACTGGACCCAACCGATCCCCAAATAAATTGTAAATTGATAAAGTTTTTACGCACTCATGACCAAGCACTGAAAAAAGAAGCCCTTTAAAGAGCTAACTTTAGCAGGGGATGAATGCCATTCCCATTTGCCATTGTACAGAGGAGGAGACGATACAGGCGGTCATCTACGATTATCTGAATTAACAAAGTAGACCTCCCTTTAGTTGTACTGTCAGTACAATTTTTTAGTTATGGGACTAAGGGGCATATGTATGAAAAATGGCATTTGTGATTCTCAAATAGCGATTTTTTGCGAATCGCTATTTGAGAATCGCAAAACGCGATGTATGTAGGATTTGCAAATAAATTTGCAAATCCTACGTATTCCTTAATTGCCTGTCCATACTAACAATTGCCTCCAGTGTGCCAGTAGCAGTGATTTTCACAGGTGCCTGTCCATGCCTACAATTGCCTCCAGTATTCCAGCAGTAGAAGTTTTCTATAGGTTCCTCTATAAGCCGCAAATTATCTTCAGTATGTATGGGCCAATGGCAGACTAGCAAGCATTACATCATATTCTCACTGACATTTACTCAACCACACTCAATCATTCATTCTCACTCAGTCTACCTCACTCTCACTCATTCTTACTCTGACTCCAACATACTTACTCATACTCACTTGCTCTAACTCTGTAATTGTCACACACTCTGTATCACTCATTCTCTCTCCTTCATTCACACTGACTCTAAGTCTTCCTTACTCATACTTTTTCACTTGTGCACTCACTATTATTCTTCATTTTGACTCACTCATGCTCACTGCCACTCATTATCAGTTATTCTCACTCACTCCCTTTTAGTGGCTCTCACACACTACCTGTCACTGACACTCACTTTTACTTACACACACTCATGCTCACACGTACAAACACACAACCACACTCTGATCCCCAAGCACATAAACCTATACATTTAAAAGCATTTTTTTATTTAAGACATCTGCCACAGAAGTTCTCATTCTAGATCCTCGTGCCCCATTTTTTATTGCACTAATAGTGAATAACAATCTATCATTCACTATTAGTGTAATATCAAATTGGCTGAAAACAAAGGTGGAGCACGACTCCCATAAGGGCGAGCTTCCTCTGTGTTCTTGGTACTCAGTCTGCTACCTCTGAAGCCAGAGGTCGCACAAGAAGTGTCAGGGGTCACAAGCGGCAAGCCTGGAGTCACAGCTGCGATCCCTGGCAATCCCTAAATGATGCCCATGCATGTGACCCTGTTGAGAACATCATACGATGTGTCAAGTGACCCCATTCAGAATATCAGAATGTGCTGTGTTTTGTGACTCCATTCAGAATGACACTGTGCTGTGTCATTACCATTCAGAATATCAGTTTCTGTTATATCATGTGACCTCATTCAGAATATCTCATTTTGTGCTTAGTCATGCAATACCCCAGAATGTGCTGTGTCATGTGACCCCAGTCACTGTTTTCTAACCATAGATAGTTAAGTGTTTCACTCCTAAAAATACTGCCATAACTTTAACATCTCCTGTGGAAACTGATTTCACTGTGTTTGTTTCTCTGTTTTGCAGGATGTCAGAAGCACCCTAAGCAGGTAAGGCTGGTTTATTATCCTCCTGTTAGTGTGTACGGAGCAGGTCTCAAGGCTGCTGTTTGTACATGCCACTACTGAGCTCACACAAAGTGTTAGGAAACTTTCAGATCCTCGTAAAATCACTTTGCATTCTCAAAAAAAAAAACTTTAAGTCCCCAGAAACCCCCCCTGCGTCATCAGGAAACTCTCTTAAATTTTCATAAATCCCTGCAAGTTTTCAGCAAACTCTTTTGAGTCCTGAAATAAATGCCACAGAAATGAGCTGCTGTCCTCCCAAAACATATTTGTATCTTTAAAGCTTAACTGAAGTCCTAAGAAAAGTACCCTGAACAGACAGAAAAAGCAAGCACATTCTGGAAAAGTCCCCCAGGTTTTCCTCAATTCAGAGTTGTGCAAAAACTAAGTCAAAATTTCCTAACTATACACACACAAATGGTGGCTATGCTCCCAACGATTGCAGATCCAATTTTCAGCACTATTGTTAGGGATGTTAGATCATACACATATATCTTCATGTGGGGTAGAGGTGCTACCATGGTACTACCTACACCCTGGCACCTAGGGTGTTCACCTGCTTAGGACAATGTCCTTGGCAAACATTATACAAAAAAGTAAGTACTAGAGCACACATAGAAAGTCCATTTAATAAAGAAAGTAGTCCTAATATGAAGTCCATCAAATTTCTTGTTCTTTTTTGTGAAGTTATTTTATTCCATTTGTAGTTTCCACAATGTTCGGTTTATATATAAGCAGGAACGGCCAATATCTGGTCTATACGAGCAAAAGCAGCCGACACGTGTTTCGTCCATTGGGCTTTGTCAAGGCTGCAGAAAAAATACATACATTGGTATGGAACATCATCTCTCAAGAAATCTTTTACGTAAAATTCTTACGTGTCAACCTCATATAGCAGTGATGAGGCATTGGAAAATAGTGACATGAAATTATATATGCCCGTCACAACGCACTGAGGATATTGTGTAAAAATGCATTGTAGCGTCAGCTCACCCAAAGCCCTAAAAAGCGGTACCCATGATAGGTGATGTTGCCCGAAAGATCAGAACCCAAGGAAGGGGGCCATAGGGAATGCCAGTATATATTATAATACAAGTGAAAAACTAGATTTCGCATGCATTGTGCTCTCTAAGATACGAAGAAATGTGTGTATTTAGTGTTGCTTTTTGCACCCAAGGATAGAATAAACATTAGTAGTAGGATTCAATAAGAATATAGAATACCTGAGCGCCCTGTAGTAAGTAAAGTAGTCCGAGAGATACAGAAAAGATCTTGTCAGAATATATTTAATATATATATACAATTGTATGTATTTGCGACCATGCTGAGGAAAATATAGTGCTGTGCGGAAAAGTAAAAAAATAGTACACCGTAAGGAGAGCGAAGTCTCCTGAGTAGTAGAAAGGGAAGTGCAAATAACAACATATAAAAGTAGACCAGTTGAGAATGGAAACTGGTCACCCAGGTGAAACGAGGGAAGTGATTCCATGTGTAGCGGAATACAATGAAAAGGGCCTATGTATGAATATTTGTCTTGTGAATTTCCTAGTGGAGTGGGAAATAAGCAAGAAGCATTTTATGACTGACTGGAGGTGATCGGTCAGTATAATACCAAAAGAGTAGTCAGTCCTCATACCGGGCGCAACCAGGCGGACTGAGCATATGTACGGATCACTGACAGAATATCGATGTCAAAAATATTGATGTTCAAAATATCGAAAAAAATATCGACTGCAAAAATATCGACTCCAATACCTTAACAGGTAAGTACAAAAATATCGAAGTTAAAAATATAGATGTAAAAAATATTGATTTAAAAATTTAAATTAAATAATATATGTTAAATATATATAATATTATTATCTAACAAAATTAATTAAATTGAATATATATTTTAACTAAATATAAAGAAATAAACTCAATTTAAAAAAACAAACACACAAACATAATATTTTATACATATTTACTTTAAAATAATGTATTAACTATTATCTTTATTTAATTTTTAAAGATTTAAATTATATAAAAATAAAATATATACATATATCAATAATTTAAAATTAAAAAAATAACCATTTTATAATTCATTCAAACATTTAACTATAAAAAAATAATTAAAATGTACATTTCACAAAACAATAAATACATCAGTAGGAAAAATGTTGGATAGCGGAATAATTACATTTACTATTCCAACTCCAGTGAGTGCAACAGAAGGGAAAGTATTGGATAGCGAGGGTAAAAATTACTATTCCCACTCCAATGAGTGCAACAGAAGGGAAAGTATTGGATAGCGGAGGGGTAAAAATTACTATTACCACTACAGTGAGTGCAACAGTAGGGAAAGTATTGGATAGCAAAGGGGTTAAATTACTAGTCCCTCTCCAGTGAATGCAACAGTAGGGAAAGTGCTGTATAGCGGAGGGGTAAGAATTACTATTCTCACACCAAAGAGTGCAACAGTAGGGAAAGTGCTGGATAGCGGAGGAGTAAAAATTACTATTCCAACTCCAGTGAGTTCAACAGTAGGGGAAGTGTTGGATAGCGAAGGGGTAAAAATTACTATTCCCACTTCAATGAGTGCAACAGTAGGGAAAGTGCTGGATGGTGGAGGGGTAAACATTACTATTCCCACTTCAATGAGTGCAACAGTAGGGAAAGTATTGGATAGCGGACGGATAAAAATTACTATTCCTACTCCAAAGAGTGCAACAGTAGGGAAAGTGCTGGATAGCGAGGGGTAAAATTTACAATTCCCACTTCAATGAGTGCAACAGTAGGGAAAGTGCTGGATGGTGGAGGGGTAAACATTACTATTCGCACTCCAGTGAGTGCAACAGTATGTTTGTTATGTTATGTTATTCACATTTCTTAAGCGCAACTGTTACCCGAGGGTGTCCTGGCGCTGCACGCTATCTTCCGGTTACCAGAGAGTGAAATGCCTATAAGGTAAAAAGCCAGGTTTTGAGTCCTTTCCTAAAGGCCAATAGATCTGTGGCATTCCTAAGATGGAATGGCAGCTCATTCCAGGCCCTAGCGGCACAGGTGCTGAAGCCTTTGCCCCCATTTTGCTTTCCTAAAGGAGGGTACTATCACTAGTCTTGCTCCTGCCGATCTCAGTGCTCTCCTGGGGGCATACCATTTAAAGCATTGTTTTAGATGTTCTGGGCCTCTTCCATGGAGGGCCTTGAAAACTGTACATAAGGATTTAAATTAAATCCGCTGTTTAACAGGGAGCCAATGCAGCTGTTTCAGCTCTTTTTTTACTGAGACAAATTTCGGTGTTCCAGTCAGGAGTCTTGCTGCTGCGTTCTGCACAAGTTGGAGTCTATTAAGATGTTTCTTTTGGATGTTTAAATATAAGCTGTTGCAGTAGTCCACCCGTGATAGTATTAAGGATGTTATTATTACCTTATGGCTATCTGCTGGCAGGAACGGCATGATTTTCCGTATCATCCTAAGAAGATGGAAGCAGGTCGATATAACCGCACTCACTTGATCTTCGAATGTCAGTTTGTTGTCAATTAGGACTCCTAGATTTTTAGCCTTTCTGGTTGGCTCCGGGAGCGACCCAAGTTCTTCTGGCCACCAGCCTGATGTCCAAAAATTGGCATTGCTGCCAAATATAAGAACTTCCGTCTTGCTAGAGTTTAGCTTTAAGCAATTCATTGACATCCACAGCCCGACTGCTTTCATGCAGTCGTGAAATTTTTTCCCTTTCTCTGCTTCTTGCCCAGGACTTAATGACATCACTATTTGTGTGTCATCTGCGTAGGATGTCAGGTGAAATCCAAAGGATCTGATTAACGCGGCTAAAGGTGTAACAAACATTAAAGAGCGTGGGACTCAGGGAGGACCCCTGAGGTACTCCACATGGTAAGGAAAATGGCGATGAACGGGCTTTGTCAAGATCCACAGTTTGAATCCTTTCTGTCAGAAAGGATTTCAATAGGTCCCAGGCCTTTCCTGTTACCCCGCAGTCAGATAAACGGTCCATCAAAATTCCATGATGGACCGTATCAAATGCTGCGGAGAGATCCAACACGATAAGCGCCGCACTGTCTCCCTTGTCCAAGGCTTCTTTTATTTCCTCTGTTGATTTTATCAGGGCTGATTCTGTGCTATGCTCTGCCCTGAACCCATATTGAGTGGAGTCTAGTGAGTTCCTTGTAAGGAGATGGGTAGTGAGTTGGGTATTCATAGCTTTTTCAGCCATTTTTGCTGGCAGAGGTAAGCGGGAGATTGGCCTATAGTTGTTGGGATCCTTATAGTCAAGGTTATGTTTTTAGCAATGGGAGAATGGACGCTATTTTCCAGTTTTTTGGGAAATACCCCGATTCAAACATCGCATTAAAAAGCGGAGTCAGTGCCTTGCTAATAAGCTCTGGGACGAGTTTGATCACTGGAACTGGACATGGGTCATTTGGTGATCCTGACTTAATGGAGATCAGAAGTTTAATCGTGTCCTGTAGAGCCAGTGACCGAAATTTATCAAGGGTTGGTTGATGCTCCGTTAGATTTGTCACTGGTCTTGCACGCTCCAGAGTCAGTGTGGTTAAGGGAGATCTGAACGAGGAAAAGATAACTTTTACCTTCTGTTGAAAGAAGGTGGCTATTTCCTCACAGAGTTCTGGACTGCTTTGACATTTTGAGATGGGTGGGGTTGTCAAATTAACTACTGTTTTAAAAGTTCCTTTGTTGATGATTTAGCCTTTGTAATTTGCTCCATGAAGAAATCTTTTTTAGTATTGTGCAGTAGCTGTTTATAAACAGTAATGCTTTGTTTATAAGATTTTTTCTCATCATCCTTGTAGCTTCTTCTCCATCTCCGCTCTAGTCCTTTACATATACGTTTTTGCTTCCTTAGTTCTTCAGAGTACCAAGGAGCTGAAGGCTGGGTGCGTTTGGGAGTCCATCGTTTCACTGGGACTAGTTTCTTGCATGTTGCGTCTATCCAGTTGGTGTAGGAAGTGGTAGCTTCTTCTACATCTACAGGAAGACGGTTAGCTGTCGCCTGAAGAGAGGCGGCTAGCTCCCACCTATTTATTTCCTTCCAGGCTCTAGTTTCAATTTCCTTGTTAGGTCCTAATGTTTTCTGGTGGGATTCTATATGTGTTAAATCAAATATCACCGCAGCATGGTCAGTCCAGGTCAGAGGTAATACCTTGGCGAGCTTTATTAGGGGGTTGTTTGAAAATATCCCATCTAATGTGTGTCCTGCCACATGTGTCGGACCTTCCACTAATTGTCTTAGCTCCCAGCTATTCATCATCTTAGCCAGAGTGCTGGTATCTGGATCAAAGTGAGCTTCAAAATGGAAGTTAAAGTCCCCCAGGATCGTAAAGGTGTCACTGCAAAGGCCAGCTTCTACTAGAGTCCCAATTGACTCTAAAAACGCGGCTCTGGGACCAGGTGGTCTATATATAAGAATGCCCTTAAAGGCATTCTGCTGGGCTGAATAAAAACAAAACGATACCGCTTCACAATCTGTGTTTGATGCAGTTTGAAAAGAGGACTGAAGGGAATTATGATAAATGATTGTAAGTCCACCCCCTCTTCTATGGGGTCTATCTTGGGTGTGGCATTGAAAACCCGGAGGGGTGGCCTTGGCAAGGTCTGGTCCTGAGGCTTTATCTGACCATGACTCTGTAATGAATGCTAATTGTATTTTATTTTCTTCCAGAAATAGTGCACATTCTATGCTATGTTTTATCAGAGATCTGGCATTTAATAGTAAACACCGCAATGTGTCCACTTTGGATTTTCTTTGTTTGTTTCCTATTTTTTCAGGCAGCTTTATAGGCTCGAACAAAATATGGGGAAGGCTGATCTGACAATTGACACACGTAGACGGCTGTCCTTTGGGACTCGCCCTGAGTTTTAGGGAGGGACACTCTGTATTTGTAGTTTTAGGCTTCCAAGCTAGTAGGTCATATCTAGAATAAAATCGTGAACCTATGCCTGTCCTTAGGGGGCCAGGGGGACTGGCCCTGGGCCCGATCCGAGCGCGGACGGGCGCAGACGGGCTTGCCTTTGGCGCGCCGGCGGCGCGCCGGCGGCGCGTCCGCTGCGCGGTCGCGTCAGCGTCTGCCTAAATATCATGGGCAATTAACAACTGGCCTGCTAACAGTAATGGCAAGCCGTTCCCCCAACTGCCCTTCCGGCAATACCCTTCCGGTCGGAGCAGTTCGGAACAGTAGGGAAAGTGTTGGATAGCGGAGGGGTAAAAATTAGTATTCCCACTCCAGTGAATGCAACAGTAGGGAAAGTGCTGGATAGCGGAGAGGTAAAAATTACTATTCCCACTCCAGTGAGTGCAACAGTAGGGAAAGTGTTGGATAGCGGAGGGGTAAAAATTACTATTCCCACTCCAGCGAATGCAACAGTAGGGAAAGTGCTGGATAGCGGAGGGGTAAAAATGACTATTCCCACTCCAGTGAGTGCAACAGTAGGGAAAGTATTGGATAGCGGAGGGGTAAAAATTACTATTCCCACTCCAGTCAATGAAACAGAAGGGAAAGTGCTGGATAGTGGAGGGGTAAAAATTACTATTCCCACTCCAGTGAGTGCAACAGTAGGGAAAGTGTTGGATAGCGGAGGGGTAAAATTACTGTTCCCACTCCAGTGAGTGCAACAGTAGGGAAAGTATTGGATAGCGGACGGATAAAAATTACTATTCCTACTCCAAACAGTGCAACAGTAGGGAAAGTGCTGGATAGCGGAGGGGTAAAATGTACTATTCCCACTTCAATGAGTGCAACAGTAGGGAAAGTGCTGGATGGTGGAGCGGTAAAAATGACTATTCCCACTCCAGTGAATGCAACAGTAGGGAAAGTGCTGGATAGCGGAGGGGTAAAAATTCCTGTTCCCACTCCAGTGAGTGCAACAGTAGGGAAAGTATTGGATAGCGGAGGGGTAAAAATTACTATTCCCACTCCAAAGAGTGCAACAGTAGGGAAAGTGCTGGATAGCGGAGCGGTAAAAATTACTATTCTCACACCAAAGAGTGCAACAGTAGGGAAAGTGCTGGATAGCGAGGGGTAACATTTACAATTCCCACTTCAATGAGTGCAACAGTAGGGAAAGTGTTGGATGGCGGAGAGGTAAAAATTACTATTCCCACTCCAGTGAGTGCAACAGTAGGGAAAGTGTTGGATAGCGGAGGGGTAAAAATTACTATTCCCACTCCAGTGAATGCAACAGTAGGGAAAGTGCTGGATAGCGGAGGGGTAAAAATTACTATTCCCACTCCAGTGAGTGCAACAGTAGGGAAAGTATTGGATAGCGGAGGGGTAAAAATTACTATTCCCACTCCAGTCAATGAAACAGAAGGGAAAGTGCTGGATAGTGGAGGGGTAAAAATTACTATTCCCACTCCAGTGAGTGCAACAGTAGGGAAAGTGTTGGATAGCGGAGGGGTAAAAATTACTGTTCCCACTCCAGTGAGTGCAACAGTAGGGAAAGTATTGGATAGCGGACGGATAAAAATTACTATTCCTACTCCAAACAGTGCAACAGTAGGGAAAGTGCTGGATAGCGGAGGGGTAAAATGTACTATTCCCACTTCAATGAGTGCAACAGTAGGGAAAGTGCTGGATGGTGGAGCGGTAAAAATGACTATTCCCACTCCAGTGAATGCAACAGTAGGGAAAGTGCTGGATAGCGGAGGGTAAAAATTCCTGTTCCCACTCCAGTGAGTGCAACAGTAGGGAAAGTATTGGATAGCGGAGGGGTAAAAATTACTATTCCCACTCCAAAGAGTGCAACAGTAGGGAAAGTGCTGGATAGCGGAGGGGTAAAAATTACTATTCTCACACCAAAGAGTGCAACAGTAGGGAAAGTGCTGGATAGCGAGGGGTAACATTTACAATTCCCACTTCAATGAGTGCAACAGTAGGGAAAGTGCTGGATGGCGGAGGGGTAAAAATTACTATTCGCACTCCAGTGAGTGCAACAGTAGGGAAAGTGTTGGATAGCGGAGGGGTAAAAATTAGTATTCCCACTCCAGTGAATGCAACAGTAGGGAAAGTGCTGGATAGCGGAGAGGTAAAAATTACTATTCCCGCTCCAGTGAGTACAACAGTAGGGAAAGTGCTGGATAGCGGAGGGGTAAAAATTACTATTCCCACTCCAGTGAGTGCAACAGTAGGGAAAGTGTTGGATAGCGGAGGGGTAAAAATTACTATTCCCACTCCAGTGAATGCAACAGTAGGGAAAGTGCTGGATAGCGGAGGGGTAAAAATTACTATTCCCACTCCAGTGAGTGCAACAGTAGGGAAAGTATTGGATAGCGGAGGGGTAAAAATTACTATTCCCACTCCAGTCAATGAAACAGAAGGGAAAGTGCTGGATAGTGGAGGGGTAAAAATTGCTATTCCCACTACAGTGAGTGCAACAGTAGGGAAAGTGTTGGATAGCGGAGGGGTAAAAATTACTATTCCCACTCCAGTGAATGCAACAGTAGGGAAAGTGCTGGATAGCGGAGGGGTAAAAATTACTGTTCCCACTCCAGTGAGTGCAACAGTAGGGAAAGTATTGGATAGCGGAGGGGTAAAAATTACTATTCCCACTCCAAACAGTGCAACAGTAGGGAAAGTGCTGGATAGCGGAGGGGTAAAATTTACTATTCCCACTTCAATGAGTGCAACAGTAGGGAAAGTGCTGGATGGCGGAGTGGTAAAAATTACTATTCCCACTCCAGTGAGTGCAACAGTCCAGAAAGTGTTGGATAGCGGTGGGGGAAAAATTACTATTCCCACTCCAATGAGTCCAACAGTAGCGAAAGTTCTGGATGGTGGAGTGGTAAAAATTACTATTCCCACTCCAGTGAGTGCCACAGTAGGGAAAGTATTGGATAGCGGACGGGTAAAAATTACTATTCCCACTCCAGTGAGTGCAACAGTAGGGAAAGTGTTGGATAGCGGAGGGGTAAAAATTACTATTCCCACTCCAGTGAGTGCCACAGTAGAGAAAGTATTGAATAGCGGATGGGTAAAAATTACTATTCCCACTCCAGTGAGTGCAACAGTAGGGAAAGTGTTGGATAGCAGAGGGGTAAAAATTACTATTCCCACTGCAGTGAGTGCAACAGTAGGGAAAGTATTGGATAGCAGAGAGGTAAAAATTACTATTCCCACTCCAGTGAATGCAACAGTAGGGAAAGTGCTGTATAGCGGAGGGGTAAGAATTACTATTCCCACTCCAGTGAGTGCAACAGTAGAGAAAGTATTGGATAGCGGAGGGGTAAAAATTACTATTCCTTCTCCAAAGAGTGCAACAGTAGGGAAAATTTTGGATAGCGGAGGGGTAAAAATTACTATTCCCACTCCAGTGAGTGAAACAGAAGAGAAAGTGTTGGATAGCGTAGGGGTAACAAATACTGTGCCCACTCCAATGAGTGCAACAGTAGGGAAAGTGCTGGATAGCGGAGGAGTACAAATTACTATTCCCACTCCAATGAGTGCAACAGTAGGGAAAGTGTTGGATAGTGGAGGGGTAAAAATTACTATTCCCACTCCAATGAGTGCAACAGTAGCAAAAGTGCTGGATGGCGGAGGGGTAAAAATTACTATTCCCACTCCAGTGAGTGCAACAGTAGGGAAAGTGTTGGATAGCAGAGGGGTAAAAATTACTATTCCCACTCCAATGAGTGCAACAGTAGGGAAAGTGTTGGATAGCGGAGGGGTAAATTACTAATGACATTTAAACAGTTTTAAAAATTAAAATAATCTTAAAAATAAATAAACAATATTTTAAAACTACTAATTAATTCATTTTAATTAATTAACAACTAAGGGGTCGATTCCGATCTCGGGCGGAGGCGCACCTAACACTATTCGTCCGGAAAAAAACCAAGCCGAATGCGTGTTTCCCGACCGATTCGTACATACGTCCGAACGAGCAAGTACGATGCGCATAACTGCCCAGATCCCGACCCAGCCGTACTCACCCAATCCAGCTCCTGTTCTCCGCCCGAGCCGGATCCGTAAACGCAGAATCGAGTCGCACGGAAGCCAAAATACAGCACCGTCCGGCCAGACTAGTACGATGCGCACTCCGTATGCGCCGAACCCGTTGCTACGCACGGCACGTCAGAGCATCCGGGAGAGGCGCACATAAGCTCCGATTCGCGCCACAAGACGATCCACGGCTACGAGACGAACACGCCAGCCACGAGTACGAGTCGAAGCAACGAGAAAGCTGAACGAGACGAACCAACCATGAATCCCATTGCGCAGGTCCTACCAATACTCTACATCTATTACCGGAACTGGTACGGACGCGTACGGCGCAGAAGGTAAGTCAAACACCCACCACACAAACAAACGACACGTACCTGACATATAACACACACATAGGGATGCAGAAATGACTTACACCAGCAACAGCAGAACCATAGGGGCGGGATGGCTATCAGTAATGCCATATACACCCATAGGGGCCTGGATGCCAACCACTAACACCACCCCTACTCAGGGGGGCTGGATGCCTGTCACTACTACCACCCCTACCCATGGGGGGCTGGATGCCTACCACTACCACCACCCCACCCATGAGGGGCTGGATACCTGCCACTACTACCACCCCTACCCATGGGGGGCTGGATGCCTACCACTACCACCACCCCTACTCATGGGGGGCTGGATGCCTACCACTACCACCACGCCTACCCATGGGGGGGCTGGATACCTATCACTACTACCACCCCTACTCATGGGGGGTTGGATGCCTACCACTACTACCACCCCTACCCATGGGGGGCTGGATGCCTACCACTACCACCACCCCTACCCATGGGGGGCTGGATACCTGCCACTACTACCACCCCACCCATGGGGGGCTGGATGCCTACCACTACCACCACCCCTACTCATGGGGGGCTGGATGCCTACCACTACCACCACCCCTACCCATGGGGGGCTGGATACCTGTCACTACTACCACCCCTACTCATGGGGGGCTGGATACCTACCACTACTACCACCCCTACTCATGGGGGGCTGGATGCCTACCACTACCACCACCCCTACCCATGGGGGGCTGGATACCTGTCACTACTACCACCCCTACTCATGGGGGGCTGGATACCTACCACTACTACCACCCCTACTTATGGGGGGCTGGATGCCTACCACTACCACCACCCCTACCTATGGGGGCTGGATGCCTACCACTACCACCACCCCTACCCATGGGGGCTGGATGCCTACCACTACCACCACCCCTACCCATGGGGGCTGGATACCTGTCACTACTACCACCCCTACTCATGGGGGCTGGATACCTGTCACCACTACCACCCCTACTCATGGGGGGCTGGATGCCTACCACTACTACCACCCCTACCCATGGGGGGCTGGATACCTGCCACTACTACCACCCCTACCCATGGGGGGCTGGATACCTACCACTACTACCACCCCTACTCATGGGGGGCTGGATGCCTACCACTACCACCACCCCTACCCATGGGGGCTGGATACCTGTCACTACTACCACCCCTACTCATGGGGGCTGGATACCTGTCACCACTACCACCCCTACTCATGGGGGCTGGATGCCTACCACTACTACCACCCCTACCCATGGGGGCTGGATGCCTACCACTACCACCACCCCTACCCATGGGGGGCTGGATACCTGTCACTACTACCATCCCCACACATAGGGGGCTGGATGCCTACCACCAACACCACCCCTACTCATAGGATGGCTAATGCATGACACAACCAGCATACTCCAACATAAGGAATGTAAGAAAAAGACATCCCCCCAACACCATGACAAGCGTGTGTAGACTGTGTCAAATGCCTACAACACTGAACATGAAATTGAACATACAATGTGACCCCCTATCACATGTGTCACACATAAATGTGTGTGGCCTCCACAATGCAAGCAGACCATGACCACTGTGGCAATGGGGTCCAACCCCCATCATCACAGTGATCAAAAGGTAAGTGTGGGGTCCATAGCTGAAGCACATTTTGAACATTGTGGCAATGGGGTCTAAACCCCCATCATCACAGTGACCAAAAGGTAAGTGTGGGGTCCATAGCTGAAGCACATTTTGGACAGTGTGGCAATGGGGTCTAAACCCCCATCATCACAGTGACCAAAAGGTAAGTGTGGGGTCCATAGCTGAAGCACATTTTGAACATTGTGGCAATGGGGTCTAAACCCCCATCATCACAGTGACCAAAATGTAAGTGTGGGCTCCATAGCTGAAGCACATTTTGAACATTGTGGCAATGGGGTCTAACCCCCCATCATCACAGTGACCAAAAGGTAAGTGTGGCCATGGAAAAAGCTGCAACTGCCAAACAGCATGGATGGTTCCTGGTCACAGAACAACATCAGTGGCAAAGTAGTGCTTGTGTCCCATAGCAACATATATTGGGTGAGGCAAGCAGTGCAAATAAGACATACCTTTGGCCATGTGCAGACAAACATCACCCATGGGGGCTGACACTGTCAACATTCATCAATAACACAATGACAGAAGTGACCATCATACTGCAGAACCACATATCTGCACCAATGGGCACACAAATGTAGATATCCTGTGGAGACTGTAGATGTGAGGTGAACAGATACCACACCATGGCAGCAATGGGACACACAAACCATGATCATTGTGCTGACTGATGACCTAGGAGTCCCAGGGACAGCAGGTGAAACCCACCAAACAACATACAGCCAATGGCACACTAAAGATATGCCAATGCAGTGGTGCAGATGCAGAAACACAAACAGGCAGCCCCACACTGCATATCAAACACAACAGGTGAGGGGGGGTGCCAGTGTCCCCAGGCAACCACACAACACATGATGAGGCCTGAATACCAATTACACAGATGCGCATACAGTGCCACACAAAAGTAACTCATGGATCCGAATCCCCTATGTGGGCAATCAGGCATTGTTAGATGAGAGGGAGCACAAATCACACTTGTCACACAAGCTTGTAGGAACAGCAACTAACACAGCAAGACACAGACCCACCACAGCACTACCCCCAGGGTCCCCACAATGTGGTGACCCTGGGCTGCATGATAATCCCACTGTGATGACAAAGCTAGATGTCATTCACACTGTCAACCACAGTCATGTGTCCTGAGCAACAAACTACCATCACACCTACACAAGCACAAATCAATCAGCACGGCCTGTCAGCCAAGGCCAACATGGAGGCAGGGGTCTAGCCGTGCAACAACTCTCATCTGCACACACTCAACACCACACACCTCGACCTCCACCAATGTGCAGCAGTGAAGCTCACATGCACTGGTGACATTGCACATGCACCCATGACAATCCCAGGGGTGGTGGTGGGAACTAAGGTGCAGAAACCCATCACACATGGCCAGTCAACAAGACTCTTGAATGTCTGACACACTGCACAGTACGCCGTACATGGACATGACGTCAATACCACACCAACCAACGGGATCCCGGCCACAGTCCCACACCAATGAAGAAGCCAATGTCACCCACAAAGAACACACATAGACAACTTCCAACATTGCAGCTCTGACCCTGAGGAATGGCAGCAGTCACACACACAACGTGTCACAATCACTGAAAGCTAACACAAACTGGAAATTACATGCCAGGTGTAACCAACAAGTGCCAAGGGGAATCCTGACTGTGTCCCATCTGCGTTTGCCCACAAACTCAGCCCTGACAGCAAACACACCTATGGGTGACACCCTGATGACCAGTAATGTGCCATGCACCCACATCACAGAGAACCCAGGGAGAAGACTTTGGGGGAACATAGGTCAACTCAGCAAGCATCACAAACAGGAACATCACTAGGGATCCCAGCCTGCCTAGCAAAATGGAAGTGAACACACACAGACATGCTCACACAACACACACCTTGTGCTCAGGCAATGTCACAGAATTACACACTGCCATGAGGGGACTCCACTCCTGTGTAAGGAAAGCTGTGCCATACGTTGTCTCAGTAGGGCTCTATCATGTCAGCAGAACTTTTGGTCACACAGTAACAATTAGCACAAAATGAAGGCTCCCGTCATATCAGCCTGGTCATGGGAGTGTCACCGACATCATCAGCACAGATCCAACACACATGTATAGCAAGTTGCACTGACAACACAGATGAGTCCTTCCCCATTGATGCCCAAACTTGAATGTCCATCGGAGATGGCCACACCGTCAGGGAAGTAGACTAATTGAACAATGGCAAGCACAACAGATGTGCAGGGGTGTAAGCCACAGATGTGATATTGCAAATCTAAGTAGGAAATCCCATTGCCAAATATTGAAAACATGACACCCTCATATTGCTGCAAAGGATGACATGGATACACAACAGGATAGGACACATTCCCCCTGGACCACATGGGGTCCTGCACAGTAACACTTCATTTTCCTGAGATCAAAAATCACCATCACTGCAGCAAGGGCACGGTTAGCATCATCAACATCATGTACATCAGAAGCAAAACCACTAGAGAACAGAAAGTAGCTTTATTCAGCATTTGTGTGTGAAGAAGTGAAAGTCTAGAAATATAACAAAGGCCAATGGCCAGTCCATTATCAGAGTCCAAACAGGGTGACAGTGCCAGATGTCACCCTTTGCATGCCTGCACTGCTACACACCAGGGACATTCCCCCGGAGGGGCATACGGGGGGCAGGCCAGGCACTGCAGGGACAGGATCAGGGCTCACCAGAAGGAGGCAGGGAAGGGGTGGTGGGTGCTGGAGAGTCACTGACAACTGCAGTGGAGGTGTCTGACATGGTGTGTGCCGGCACAACTGGGGGCATGAGTTAGATGGTGTGGGTGCCGGCACGACTGCAGTGGGCCGTGCAGATGGAGTGGACTGGTTCCCCACTGCAGTGCCCAAGTCAGACGGGGTGGTAGTGGACTCCACTGCAGTGCCTATCTCCAGGGAGTAGAATGGGGTTCAGGTAAGGTGGGCAGGACAGAGGGGAGGACACCGTCTCCACACCAGTGGCACAGACATGCGCAGCGGGGGTGTGGTGCTGGAAGAGCAAGTGGCAGGGGAGAAGGCCGGATCATTTTGGGGATGGTGTATCTGTGGGTGGGGGAACCTGGGGCAGGGTGTGGTGGGGGCACCTGTGGAGTGGGGGCCTGAGGGATGGAGGAAGGAGACTTGGTGGTTGAGCTGCAGGGCGGCGGCGGGGTCTTGCTCTTCCGGGTCCGGAGGGACTTGCGGATGGGGGCCTCAGTCTGTCTGCGCCTGGGGGAGGGTGTCCGGGGTTGAGGGGCACTCCCCTCTGTGTGGGTGGGCTTCCTCTTCCCCCTGAATGCTGGATCAGCTGGATTGGAGGGGAAGAGGCCGAGGTCACAGAGGAAGAGCCGCTGTGTAGGTGGGGTTGCAGGTGAGGCAAGGGAAGGGGCCTTGGATGGAGAGGTATCGGAGGACTGCGGAGTGACTGTGGATGCCTGTGTGTGTGTCTGTCCCCCATCCCCTGTGGGTGTGGTATCAGTCCCCTGAGGATGCCTGCGTGCACGTCTTGTTTTTGTAGTGGGTGTGTCTGTGCTGCTCGTGTCTGTGTGTTTGGGTGATTGTGCAGGTGTGCATGTGCTTGGGACAGGTAGGGTGCCAGGAAGTGTGGATGGGGCAGAGGTAGGAGGGGTGAGGGACTGTTGGAGGAGGGACACTGCTGCCGTCAGGGAGGAGTCCATGGACCTATTGCTCCTCTGTAGGGCAGACATGCCTGATGAGATGCCCTCCATGAACGACACCAGCTGAGTCAACAGAGTGGTGTGGGCATGGAGGACACTCCGCATTGCTGTCTGCCCTACATGGAGCTGGCGAAGTAGGTACACAGACTCCTCACTCAGGGCAGCAGGGCACACAGGGGCAGGGGTTGCGGTGCCTGGCACGAAGGAGACATGCTCCCGAACACGGGAGCCTCCACGGACCTCTGGAATGGGAGCCGATGGGAGGGCGGTGGTGGTGGTGGTGGCAGGGACAGCAATACTAGCTGGGGTGTGGTGGCTGCTGACACCCGCCTCCACAAGGGAGTCATCCTCCGAGCTGCTGTGGTCCTCAGCTGAGGTGGATGGTGCTGAGGACACCTCGGTGTGGCTCCCCTCGCCCTCCGTGACACTGGGTCCCTCCGACCACTCCTCGGCTGCTGACCCAGTATGGCTCTGCGGCTCCTCTGGTCCGTGGAGCTGTCCCCTCCTGTGGCCGTGGATGTATCTGCAAACAATAGGGAAACAGACAAAAGTCAGTCACCTGCACTGACCGCACACACCACAGTAAGTACAGCACATTACAGACCAAGCCCTGGCATCCTTAGTTGAACATTGCCAAAAGTGCCCAAACAGAGTAGGAGAAGCCAATTGTCAGTCTGATGTTCAACCATGGCACTCACATCCCTCCTGGCCTTGCACCCATCTGTCTGGTGTCTGTCAGATGGCAATACCCCAGTGTGGACACATGCACCACCTACACAGTAGTTGGACAGTGCAGAGAACACGGTGAAGTATGTGAACATGCACACATCACAACTCTTGCCACTGAGTCAGTACAGATGTCTGGATAAAGGGATGGCCAGAGTCTATTTTGAAATGCATGTGATGCATACCAGCACCAGATACCATGATGCACCCATGTCCTGAGGCTGATAGTCAACGCTACAATGGGGTGCATGTAGCACATGTCACTCCCCTGCAGGATCACTCATAGGAAGTTTAAAGCCATGGCACAGGCATGCCTCCAAAGTCATACATCACTGTCTCCAGTCACATGGGCAGGGCAGCCAGACAACAACAGTCTGCACTGTGCCACAATCCTAGGTCATGGGGAATGCAAGTCCTGGAGCTGAACATGTGCACATGTCCATCCCCCACAAACCACATCATCTGAACTCTTATTTGTCCACGTCATACCAATTGGACATATGGGAGACCTGAAACACAACCCTCGGAACCTGAGCACCTCACAATCTGCTGTGAATGGGAAACAGCTGCCTGAACTTCACATTCGCATACCCCAGTCTGCACGGTCAAGTGATCAAACACCTATGTGTCACACAAGTATCGTCTCCTATGGTCACATCTCCGGTGGCATGCTGAGCCCTAACCGATAAACACCCCAGTAGTCCTGACAACGAAGCCACAGCACAATGACACAGAGGCAGACACCTGAGGGAACATTTCACTGAGCACAACGTATCAGCTGATACACAGGAGTGGGAGTACAGAGTGTATTGTATGGCCTGGAGTAGGCATGACTGTCCTGCTCCACGTGAATGAGGGATGAGCCCTGGACAGTATGCAGGTGGCTAAGTATGTGTGACACACTTTATATACATACTCCTGAGGCCCAAACATTGTTCCCACCCGCAGCATGGGTGTGTGCCAAATACCCCAGGCACATGTGGTGAATCAGATCAGCAATTGGACCACATATCAAAGTAACACGCAGATTACATGTCAGAACTCAGGCATTGTGTAAGCAATGGACCCACCCATGAAGCCCACCACAGAGTTACGGGAACAAATGCTGTCCCCCACCTTGAGCTAAGCAAAATGCAAGGACACAGTACCCAAAGTGACACAATTTCCTGACTGTAAGGGCCACACCTGGGTATCAGATGAGGAGTGGGCAGTGCACAATTGAGGGACATGGGTCCTGGACCACATGACTGATGTACTGTGGAAGTTTAACCAGGCCAGAGGAGGGCACATAGCATGGCAGACAAAGTTCACAATGCAGTCATGGACTCACCCCCTCCTTGCTGCTGTCTGGCCTTCAGCTGCCCATCCAGATCAGGGAAGACCACCACCAGGATCCTGAGCATGTGGGGGTCAGGGTCCGGTGTCCGCCCCTCCTGCGAGGAGGCGACAGCTTCAGCTGGACCCGTGCGATCCTCCGGGTCCAGCCCCGAAGGTCCTGCCACCTCTTCTGGCAGTTGCGGATCCGGCGCTTGTAGACCCCCACGGATCTTACTGCCCGGACGATGGTCAGCCATATCTTCTGCTTCTGGTGGGCATCAACCTGTGAGGATGACAAAGTGAAAAGGCCATTACTACACATGCAACATTTCCGTGCATCACACAGTTGGATATACATGTCTCAATCACAGGGGCACATGATGTACACAGGCAGTGCAACGATGGCTATGAACAGTTTGCCAGCAGTTACTACATGGTATCATTGCCTGGGAAGTAAAACCTCGTTTAAATGCACTGTTACTGCACTATACCTGTTCAGTGCATGTAACTATACACTATGGGGGGTGGCAACTACTCAGTGAGTCTGCTAGCCAGTGGCGTACACACTGTAAGTCTTGCTAGTCAGACAACATGCACATTTAGTAAGGCAGTGGACAGCACACTCACCTGCTCCCCTGGTTTCCCATACAGCTTGCTGTACTGTGGAAGGAGGCTGTCCAGCAGGGCCTGGTTCTCCTCAGTGGTGAAGGCTGGGGCTCCCTCCACAGTACATGCCATTGCAGGATCCAGAGGATGCAGATACAGCAGCAGTGGTGGTGGCAGATGTCGTCCTGGAGCATGTAGTGCAGGCAAGTGAGCTCTCAGGGGAACAGCTAGCATTATATGTGTGCTGCTGAGGCAGATACTGTCCCATGTGTCCAAAGTGATAGGTCCAAGTCGTTTGCATCTTCTGAATCTGGCCAATCCATGGAATTGCACCACTTACACACGCCCACAGCATCCTTGTTATGTTATGTTAAAAATATTTGTAAAGCGCACTTACACCAGGCGGTTTCATGGCGCCTGGTCTCCTTCAAAAGTTCAACTTCATGAGACCCATGAATTTGCAACATTGTTGTGGGTGACCAACTGAATTCACTGCATCAGACTCGTTAAAGGTTAGAAAACGCGTCCGTTGCCATGCCAGGCCATAGCCAATGCGTGTGCACCGATCGGTCCATTGCTGTACAACGCGTACCCGGTCACATCATATGCAATGGCCAATGCGTGCGCACCGATCGGTCCATTGCTGTACAACGCGTACCCGGTCACATCATATGCAATGGCCAATGCGTGCACACCGATCGTTCCATTGCTGTACAACGCGTACATCGGATGACAACGCGTACCCGGTCCCATCATATGCAATGGCCAATGCGTGTGCACCGATCGGTCCATTGCTGTACAACGCGTACCCGGTCACATCATATGCAATGGCCAATGCGTGTGCACCGATCGGTCCATTGCTGTACAACGCGTACCCGGTCACATCATATGCAATGGCCAATGCATGCGCACCGATCGGTCCATTGCTGTACAACGCGTACCCAGTCACATCATATGCAATGGCCAATGCGTGCGCACCGATCGGTCCATTGCTGTACAACGCGTACCCGGTCACATCATATGCAATGGCCAATGCGTGCACACCGATCGTTCCATTGCTGTACAACGCGTACATCGGATGACAACGCGTACCCGGTCCCATCATATGCAATGGCCAATGCGTGCGCACCGATCGGTCCATTGCTGTACAACGCGTACCCGGTCACATCATATGCAATGGCCAATGCGTGCGCACCGATCGGTCCATTGCTGTACAACGCGTACATCGGATGACAACGCGTACCCGGTCACATCATATGCAATGGCCAATGTGTGCGTACCGATCGGTCCATTGCTGTACAATGCGTACCCGGTCACATCATATGCAATGGCCAATGCGTGCGCACCGATCGGTCCATTGCTGTACAACGCGTACCGGTCACATCATATGCAATGGCCAATGCGTGCGCACCGATCGGTCCATTGCTGTACAACGCGTACCCAGTCACATCATATGCAATGGCCAATGCGTGCGCACCGATCGGTCCATTGCTGTACAACGCGTACCGGTCACATCATATGCAATGGCCAATGCGTGCACACCGATCGTTCCATTGCTGTACAACGCGTACATCGGATGACAACGCGTACCCGGTCACATCATATGCAATGGCCAATGCGTGTGCACCGATCGGTCCATTGCTGTACAACGCGTACCCAGTCACATCATATGCAATGGCCAATGCGTGCGCACCGATCGGTCCATTGCTGTACAACGCGTACATCGGACGACAACGCGTACCCGGTCACATCATATGCAATGGCCAATGCGTGCGCACCGATCGGTCCATTGCTGTACAACGCGTACCCGGTCACATCATATGCAATGGCCAATGCGTGCGCACCGATCGGTCCATTGCTGTACAACGCGTACCCGGTCACATCATATGCAATGGCCAATGCGTGCGCACCGATCGGTCCATTGCTGTACAACGCGTCCCTGTACATGTCACTGGCATATGTCACCATGCCTGTCACAGATGAACGTATGCCAGCCACATTTACTTTCCAGGGACTCAGGGGCACACCTACAACACCACAGCCTGTCCACACTGTATCCAAAGGCATGTAAGGCTGCATTACCTTTTCCGTGTATGGGGGTCAACATGTGGTTTTTTGGGTGGCACTTGGGGGCAGCCACTCCCAGGCTGTGCACGTGTTCATGGGGACAGAATCCTTTGTGTGTTGTGCACATGACCACTGTGATGTGCAACTGTACATTTCAGAGCATGTGGCATGGTCACATTTCCAGGTTGTGTATGTGTATGTCATGTCACATACCCCCTGAGTCCCATGTGGGACAATATGTATGTCACAGGCTGACCCATTGCCACAATAGTGATGGCCCTCCACAGTCTGTGTGCATGTTGTGTTTACAATGTCTCTGATTCCATGTGCACAATGGGAGACAGTCTCCACATCCACGTTGTTCGTGCATGGACTTTGATGTTGTGCGTGTGTGTGTCACAGACGTCCATGTCTGTCCTGCCAAGGCAAAAGGGACCACTACCTGTGGGGGTCATAGTTGTTTTGCTGTGGTGTATTCATGATGCACCATGTCATGCCAGTGTCCATGTGGCAATACAGGATCCCTGGGAATCTACCTGTCAATGAGCTGTGATGCCTGGGGCACATCTGTCCTCACATGTCACTGTGGTGTGTGTTTGGAACGTGACAGCAGTACATGGGTACTGTGACACAGCCTAATGATATCCCATAGCACAACCTGGGACTTGTTGACGACACATGTTGAACTGTGATGTTAGATGTTGGCCATGTAGGTGCCATACATGTCCTTACGGAACAGCACACACATCATGTACTTGTGTCTCGTAATGATGTATCATGTGATATTGAGTATGGTCAATGCCACATATTTGGGGTGACTGACAATCTTTCTTTGTTTACCTATGCACTGCAGGGCACCAGCTGTCCATAGACCATTCCCTGACCTTGCATCCATGGTCGAACGGGACTGCATCCGACGGTACCGCTTCACCAGGCCGCTGATTGAGGAATTGACGGTGCGGTTGGCCCCACATTTGCAACCTGGCCGGACATACCCTACAGCGCTGACCCCCAAGGTGAAGGTGATGGCAGCCCTACACTTCTTTGCCACCGGTACCTTTCAACACACAGTGGCGTCTGCTGGTGGGATGTCACAGACCATGTTCAGCCATGTGCTACGCGATGTTTTGGAGGCTATGTTGAGATACCTGAACCAGTACATCTATTTCCCTAAACTTCAACAACTCACTGACGTCAAGAGTGACTTCTATGCCCTGGGGAGGATGCCGCATGTCATTGGCTCCATTAATGGGACACATGTGGCTTTGGTACCACCACAGGCACATGAGCAGGCATATAGGAACCGCAAACATTATCATTTGGTCAATGCACTGGTGGTATGTCTTGCAGATATGAGCATCTCACATGTGTGTGCCCGTTTCCCCGGTTCTGCACACAATGCCTACGTGATGAGGAGTAGTCGCATCCCGAGGATGATGTCACAGATGCGGAACCAGCGTGCCTGGCTTGTTGGTGTGTACTGACTTTGTACCATTGTGTGTGTTCTGCAATGTAGTATTCCACCCTCTTTTCCAACTCAGCTAATGTGCAATTGTCCGTATGTAGGTGACTCCGGATACCCCAACATGCCGTGGTTGCTGACGCCCCTCAGGAACCCTGTGACACCAGCCCAGATGCGCTACAATGAGGCACATGGTCGGACCAGGAGAGTGATTGAGCGGACATTTGGTCTCCTGAAGAGCCGCTTCCGCTGCCTGGACAAGACAGGAGGGGCCCTCCCATATGCCCCAGCAAAGGTGTGCAAGATTGTTATCGTCTGCTGCATGCTACACAACCTAGCAGTGCGGAAGGAGTTGCCTCATCCTGGATGACGATGACCAACATCCGCCACCTGTGGAGGATCCTGGCCTGGGCCACGATGCCAGTGATGGTGATGATGATGAGGGTGATGTCCGCCCACAGCTCATCACCAACTTCTTCAGCTGAATGTGAGTATCCGGAGATGTCATGTCAATGATGTGAGTTTGCGTGATATGTGTTGGTGGTGCTCTGGTGCTGTTTGAGTGTGTCCATGTGATACTTGACTGTATGCGTGCAGCGATGTGTCCTTACAGGTAGTCTGTACTCCCCAACAGTGTTGACATGCTAACTTGGTTTTGTGTAGGTATCTTGTGACATGTATTGGGCATGAGTATTGCAGTTCTGTCCTGTTCTTCAGTGCTTTTGACTGTGTCATTTCTGTCCTTCACAGGGTACTTTCAGAGTTGTTTGGTCAACTGTGATCCCCCAACACTGTGATTCAACTTCCAGGGTGGTAGCTGTCGTTTCCCTACAGGTGATGTGCGCCACACCCCTGGACTTCCTTTCTTCTACACTTGTTGACTGTGTGCCCACTGCCACGTGGGATTACCTTGCATCTGTAGTGGTTACAACATGTTGCAAATGTGTAATAAACCTGTGCTTCACTTTGGGATATGCGTTGTCTGTGGTCACACATCTGACTGACATTTGCTTACTGCACCAGTGGGCTAGTTAACACAGACTGTGAATAGGTGTTGTGTCTGTGCATTGCACCGTATTTCCTGGCAACATCAGTGTAGGCGATGAGTCAGATGGCCCTGGCGTGTATGTGTTGTGTAGCCCTGGTGGTGTGTCTCCCTCATATGTGTCACGTCGCCATGACTCACATGACGGTGTTATACTTGCTGTAGCAGTTAGCATGCACAGTGTCATTTAGCAGATCATCATCTCCATGACAGAAACCACGTTGGAATCACAACAGAGGCAAGTATGGTGTATTAGTGAGTTTATTTACATACAAGTGTGAGGATAGTGCACAGGATGGTGGGTGCTGTACATTGGGATTGTAATCCAAAGTTCCCAGATGAGTTGGAAGTCTTGGTAGCAGAAATGTCCTGAGTAAAGTCAACAGTCATCTGATACATTGGTCCAACTTAAACTCCCATGTCATGTGAGAGAGTTGGGTTGCATGCGACAGGGTGAACAGTTTGCACACAAAGGTGGATTTCCAGAACAGGTGTTGGGTTCCTGGGGGAGGTACATGGCCATCGGCCTCTCAGTTGTCCTTCCTCGGACGACCCCTCTTCTTTGGGGGGACCCTCACGTGCAGGCTGCTGCGGTGCAGGGGACTCTCCGCCAGAGTCATCCTCCCTCCCTGTGGCAGTTGCAGTTGTTGCAGCACCAGATGTTGTGGGCACACAGGGAGGTGTGGCCATGTTGGTGCTAATCTGGCGGAGGCATGTCAATATGTCCCTATGCACCGCCGTCAGTTCTTGCAATGTGTCCCACTTGGACTCCATGCCAGCCATGTGTGTCTCCACATGGGCCATGTGGGACTCCAAGCGGGCATGATGGGCAGCCTGCTGCTGTTGTATGTCCTTGAGGATCCCCACTACCTGGCTGACCTCTCCGGTGCTAGTCTGGTACGCATCAGCAATGCGTACCAGTTGTGGGTGATCATGCAGTCCAGACCCCTCTGCAAACAGCGACCTATGTCTACCACCCCTCCTACCACCCCTGGCGACACGTGCGGGACCTGCAGTGGCACGCACAGGTGACCCTAGGCCCCCTTTGGGGTTTTCACTGGGGTTGTTGTCCGTTGCTCCACGTTGGGCCAGGGTCACTGTGCTGTTGTCATTGGTGGTCCTTGGTCTGTCCGTGTCGGCGGGGGTGGTCTGTGTGTTGGCAGTTGTTGGAGGGGTGGGTGCAGGGGGTGCAGATGGTGGTCCTGCTGGTGCTGCATGATGACTCACACCGGAGGTGCCAGGTAGGTCTTCGCAATCCGAGGAGGGCAGAGGCTGTTCCACACCAGTAGGCTCAGTGTCCCCCGGAGCCTGGAACAGGGACTCCTCATTGTCTGCTGCTGTGTCCCCATCATCACCTGTTTTGGGAGACACACACAATGTATGTTATGTTTCTGCAGGCATCAATGGTTCACACACCTAACAGTTGTGACTGTACCTCTGGATGCGGGCCTGTACATTGCATTGTCCTAAGTTGTCACAGTCAGGGGTTGATATTGGTGTGGCACATTGTCCTGCAAACTTGAAGCATTTCAATGTGAATGTTGAGGTGTGTGCATGGACAGCATTGGTTGTATTTGGTGGACATCCGGCCCTCTTCCTCCCCCCAGCCCAGTTATCCCACCATGAAGCATGCCACCCTTGCAGTGGGTTCAGGTTGACTCTCAGGATGTCAGTCAGTGGTGTCCTGCTGTTGGTTGGTGCCCAGTTCCCAGCAGGGCCTTGTGCTCCCCACAACAGAGCAGCATTGTCAGACATCTTTGAAGTGGCTTTTCACTCCCTGTGAGGTGTGCATGCTTCAGTGTGAGCTTGCTGGGCCATGCGGGTGGGGGATGTTGAGCTGTGCCTACCACTCCCATCATGCTATTGCCTACGCCCCCCTTCCCAGCATGCCCATACTTCCTTCCTTTTGACTCTGCCTCCCTGTGGGGTAGTGTGCCTGTGCTGTAAGGATGGCTGACAGTGTTGTCCTGGCGTTTGTTTGGCTACAAGTCCCATGTGTGTCCCTGTGCTTCACACAGCATGACCCAGGGTTGTGGTTCTTTGTGGGATATTTAATTAGAGTGTGAGGCATTGCATTCTCCCTGGTGAGTTGTGTGGAGTTTGTGTTAAGGGGCTGTGTGTGAAAATCTGCTTGTGAATATGGTCAGAGGTGTCAGTCCTCCTTCCCACCCAGTCAGATATCCCACCATGGAACGTGCTTCTATTGCAGGGAGTGCAAGTTGGCTTTCAGGATGTCAGTCAGTGGTGTCCTGCTGTTGGTTGGTGCCCAGTTCCCAGCAGGGCCTTGTGCTCCCCACAGCAGTAGCCAGTATCAGCCATCTTGTCAGTTGTTTTCCACTCCCTGTGATGTGAGCATGGTTCAGAGTGGTGTTGATGGGCCAATTGTGAGGGTGAGCAATATCTGTGACTACCACTCCCATCATGCGATTGCCTACACCCCCCTTCCCAGCATGCCCATACTTCCTTCCTTTTGAGTGGACTTCACTGTGTGTGAGTGTGACAGCAATGGCAAGATGGCTGACAGTGGTGTCCTGTTGTTTGTTGGTGCCCAGTTCCCAGCAGGGCCTTGTGCTCCCCACAACAGAGCACCAGTGTCAGACATCTTTGAAGTGGCTTTTCCCTCCCTGTGAGGTGTGCATGCTTCAGTGTGAGCTTGCTGGGCCATGTGGGTGGGGGATGTTGAGCTGTGACTACCACTCCCATCATGCTATTGCCTACACCCCCTTCCCAGCATGCCCATACTTCCTTCCTTTTGACTCTGCTTCCCTGTGGGGTAGTGTGCCTGTGCTGACAGGATGGCTGACAGTGTTGTCCTGGCGTTAGTTTGGCTACAAGTCCCAAAAGTGTCCCTGTGCTTCACACAGCATAACCCAGGGTGGTGGTTCTTTGTGGGATATTTAATTAGAGTGTGAGGCAATGCATTCTCCCAGGTGTGTTGTGTGGAGTTTGTGTTAAGGGTGTGTGTGAGAGGAGCTGCTGGTAACTATGGTCAGTGCTGTCAGTCCTCCTTCCCACCCAACCAGATATCCCACCATGGAACGTGCTTCCATTGCAGGGAGTGCAAGTTTGCTTTCAGGATGTCAGTCAGTGGTGTCCTGCTGTTGGTTGGTGCACAGTTCCCAGCAGGGCCTTGTGCTCCCCACAGCAGTACCCAGTGTCAGCCATCTTGTCAGTTTGTTTCCACTCCCTGTGATGTGAGCATGGTTCAGAGTGGTGTTGATGGGCCAATTGTGAGGGTGACCAATATCTGTGACTACAACTCCCATCATGCTATTGGCTACACTGACTTGACCAGCATACACAGGATTCCTTCCTTTCAGTGAGCTTCCCTGTGAGGTGGTGTTCTAGTGGTGGCTACATATCTGACTGTGTTTGTTGGTTAGATTTGTGCCACTGCCTGGCTCTATTTGTTGTTGGGTTTGTACATGTCATGACACAGTTACATATCACTATGAAATGGCATGTATTGTGTTTATCTGACTGACATACACATCTTGGGATGATTATGTTTTGGTTGCTGTGGATTTGCTAAGGGTGCATGGTTTGCCTATCCCCTTGACAGTGATGTGTGTGTATTGTCACAGGATATTGGGTATATTGGTTGTGTACTCACCAGGCTCTGGGATGTTTGATAGTCCATATACGCTCACTGGTGGTAGGATGGCCCGCACCTTCTCCTCCCAGGGCCTGAGGTATACTGGTTTGGCAGGAGGGCCACTGCCGGTGTGTTGGCTCAAGGCGTAATCCTTCTTTAGTAGATCCTTGACCCTCCTGCGCACATCATACCACCTGTTCTGGATGTCTTCCTTTATGCGCAGACATGGTGATTGTGCGTTCACCCTGTCGACGATCCTCTCCGACATCTTGGTTTTCTGCGACATGGGGGTCTGTTGGACCAATGTACCAAACAGCTGTGGCTCTACCCTGAGGATCTCATCTACCAGGACTTCCAATTCACTGTCTAGGAACTTTGGATTCTTCTTTGGGGGCATGGTGATGGGTGGTGGTGGTGATTGATGTGTGTGTGGGTGTGCAGGTGAGGGTGTGTGAGTGTAGGTTTTGCTGGGTGTATGTGAGGGTGCTATTTGTTGAGGTGCTGATGGTGTGTGGCTTGTGTGATGGATGAGCTGTGAGTGTGTCTGTGGTTGCTGTCTGTTGGGGTTCTGTGCTGGCAGGTCATTTGAATTTGCAAAGGATCATGGTAGGGATTTGTGGCCTTTATATGGGTGGAGTTGTGGGTGTGTCTTTGTTCCATGTTTCCCCCAGTATTTATTGGCTTTGTAATTGCTTGTTTGGCCCTTTTTTGGTGTTTTTTCCTTTGTACTTTTTGTGCATGTAGGAGACGTTCTTCTGACCGAGTAGGACGCTGCCGTTGGTCTCGTGCGAGCTTCTCCGAGTCGTTCGCGCTGTGTTTCTGCTGTGTTTCATGTGCGGCGTACGCGTCGGTCGCGGAGTATTGGGTTGCTTCGGCTCGCTGTTTTGTATGCGTGTCGGTCGTACGGCTTGAGCTCCGTGCGACTCGGTCTGGTTTTCCACGCATTGCATCGTACTGCGCGGGTCGGAGTTCGCGGGTACGTTTCGTTCGGGTTCATTCCTGGTGCGTGTCGGTCGGTTCGATTCGCGTAGTTTTCCGGCCGGATAGCTGTTTTCCGTGCGGTTCGGTCGTTCGGCTTGTATTCCGTGCGAGTCGGTCGTAAATCGCATGCATTTCATCGTACTAGGCGGATCGGGCAGCACCGGTGCGTGTCGGTCGGAATGGATTCCCGAACCGAGTCGGTCGGTACGTTTTCCGGCCTGAATCGGAATCGGCCCCTTAATATAAATTCATCAATTAAAAATAAATTACTTCCCATCCTTCCCACCATTTATACTTATAAACACAACACACAACTAAAATTAATTACACAATTACCATCGTTAATTACTAATTATTTAATCAAAATAATTAACTAATTATTAATTCATCAATTAAAAATAAATTACTTCCTACTCTTCCCACCATTTCCACCTATAAATACCACAACACCTAAAATTAATTACACAATTAACATAAGTAATTGGCAATTAATTAATTAAAATTAATTAACAACTAATTATTAATTCATAAATTAAAAATAAATTACTTCCCACCAACACACACCTAAAATTATTTACCCAATTAACATAATTAATTGCCAATTAATTAATTAAAATTAATTAACTAATTATTAAATAATTAATAAAAAAATAATTTACACATTGAACACTAGAACATCGCAATTCAACAAATATTGATAAATATAAATGCATTTAATACATTTACTATAGTTAAATTACTTCCCACCCTATTCCCCTATAAACCCACAACCCGCTACGGAACTAAAACGCAAAATTCAACTTAAAAAAAAAAAGAAATACTAAACATAATCAATAAATTTACTATAATTAAATTACTTCCCACCCTATTCCCCTATAAACCCACAACCCGCTACGGAACTAAAATCGCAAAATTCAAACAAAAATAAATTAATTACTACTAAAATTTTAAAATATATATTATAAAAATACAAACAATTCTTATACAAAAAATACATACATCACACACATATAACATATATACTTAAATATATAACATTACTAAAAAAGTGATATTTTTATCAACTATATTTTTGCAAACGATATTAAACACTTTGATATTTTTAACATCGATATTACTTACCTTAAATCGATATTCTTGACCACGAGAATTTGTCTGTCAATATTTTTGACTCGATATTTGTGCAATTCGATATTTTTGATTCGATATTCTGTCTCTGCACCCAGTGGTGTTGGGCTTTTTAGACAGGGGAACAAGAAAGCATACTTTGAAAATTGTCCCTCAACTTGGTAGCCACACAATATTATAATCAGCACATTTGTAAAGATGACATCAATGCTAGGCAGTTGCACAAGATGTCTTACTCCTGTAACTGAGCAAAGTCAAAAAGAAATGCTTTTGGGCCTTACTGTACAGCTATAATATGGTTGCCTGGTGCAAATTTTTTGAAAGACATACATTCATTAATAAAGCATTCTAGAGAGATCCTTATATTCTACATTGATTTATGAAATATAATGTTACGGTTTGTTTATTAATATTCTAACCAAGGTGCATTCACATTTTATCTAAGAGTTATTTACTAAAGCGAGTATTTGAACAGCATTTAAATATGTTCTAAAATGCAACTTTGACATAGTGAATAAGTCGGTTTTCTAAATTCATGCTCATTTCTCCCAAACTCCCTCCCTCGTGATTATATATATAATCATAATTAATTTGGTTTCACTTCAACAATTAAATCTAAAATGCAGTTTTGTCTTCTAGAGTATCCCGTTGGTTTCTTTTTATCTCCCCTCGAGTGTTGCAATGTTTTCATGTAATTGTCATTCATTATCCCCATTAAGCCCATGTCCTTTTTGAAACGTTTTCGTTGATAGGCATCATGTCTTTTGCACAAGAAATGTCTGCAGGCAAGACATAGGACATATAAGACTATTAGACATAATCCGATTACTAGTTTGGGCATTAATATAGCTTTTATTATCCCTTTTCCAGCTGTCATACAGACTTGGTTTTCCAATTCCTGTAATTCAGGTCTCAGGTTTGATATGTTCCCTGCAAACTCTTCTATTTTCCTACTCTCGTGAGGTATGTACGAACAGCAGTGAGTTAGCTTTAGCAAGAAGGGTGTCTAAAGCAAGACGATCTTGTAAAAGCATAGATCGTATAGCAATTAATTCTGTACTAATAACGAGCAAAGCTCCAGATGTACTTGTTGCCATTCTATCCACCCAGCGCTCCCCTTAGTCTCCCGATAAAAATGATATCTCACTTGTGTGGGTGGGCAGAGGGCCTGTGACTGGGAAGGGCTAAAAACATAGGGATTGAGGGGATAGCACGTGAGGAAGCATTTTTTATCAGGAGTCTTAGGGTAACACAGAATAGTAGAACAAGTGTTATTACCAATTGACTTTCTTTGCATTTCTACCTACCAAATGTAAGACAATTTGTAAAAAGAAGTCATTTTGAAAAATGACCTCTAATTCACATGCTTGTATGGGTACCCACAATTTTGGAGATGTGCAAATAACCACTGCTTTTAAACTCTAAGGGGCCCATTTCGATACCGGGCGGTAAAAAATCCGCCATCCATCATAGCGGCAAAAATCCGCCCGCCTACACCGTCTGAATACCGACACAGCAATTACGATGCCGCAAGCCGAAAACCGCCAGCGGCGGTAAAAAAGCAAAAAATACCGCCCGCCCATGTCCGAGTCGAAGTAAATCCGCCCGCCACGGACGGAAAGACGCCCGACAACACAAAACCGCCCGCCCTGACGACCGAGACACCACCAGTGAAATTACGATCGCACCGCCATGAGCGCGGAAAATACACATATACACCGCCCGCCCGCACAAACAACGCAGATGAAAATGGACACGGCGGAAGACCTGGCGGCCACGTCCCTGCACAGAAATCATCCGCGGACCCAAACAAACGCACACAACATGGCCAACAAGTCCACACAGCAACCCACGCACAAATACACAAACACAGTACACATCCCGAAAACACACCCCCCCTGGACAAACAAATAAACTACAAAACCCAGAACACCAGCCACAACACACCTGAAAACAACAGACCATCATGACACACCCACATAGGTAAGTACAAAAGCAGCACCTTCACAGACCACAACCCCTTGCTACATTACAAAGCAAAGCAGAGAGGAGACGAGAGGACACAGTGACACAGCAAGGACAGCAGCACACCACAGATATGCACACATCACACCCACCACCACCACCACCACCACCACCACCAAACACCAGCACCACAAAACCCCTGCACATCACACACCATACACCGCACCAGCACCACAAACACCATGGCATCACACAGAATGCCCAAGTTCACTTCCACTGAGCTGACGGTCATGGTCGACGAGATCATCAAGGTGCACCCACAAATCTATGGCAACCAGGTCCAGCACACACCACTAGCCACCAGAAACAGAATGTGGAACAGGATCGTAGACCAGGTCAATGCAGTCGGGAACGTTCCACGAAACAGAGGAGAAATAAACAAAAGGTGGAACGACCTCAAAAGCCTGGTCAAGAAGAAGGAGAGCAAAAATCGAGAGCTGGCTGCCAGGACTGGCGGAGGGAATCCCGCGCTTTTCAAGACCTTCAAAGTGTGGGAGGAGAAGGTGCGAGTCATCATCCATCCGGAGATCCTCACCGGATTACCAGGGGGAGTGGAGGCTGGTAAGTACAAACAAATGTATACCAGCACACCGCTATGTACTCACATGCACTACCACTATGCCATAGTTCCGAGGGACAAACACCCCCATGTCCAGTACACAAGACACAAGACATCACTCACACATGCAACAGACACTCACACACACTCAGCCCAAACCTACCAACTAACAAAACCATGGAGGCATGTGTACAGTCAGCCAGCACCGCAACTCCCACCAGGTCCCCTCGTACTCCAGAAGCGCCACAACGAGCACCCCCCACACCCATGTGTCCGCCATAGCTGCACTAACCGACAAGTAACAGGTAAGTAGCCGCAACACAAAGGCAGTGGGTCGGAGGGGGGACAGCTGGAGTACAACACCCACCAGGCCCCTAGTCCTACAGCGCAGCAAGATGGAGCACACCCCACACCCATGTGTCCGCCATAGCTGCACTAACCGACAAGTAACAGGTAAGTAGCCATAACACAAAGTGCAGTGGGTCGGAGGGGGGACAGCTGAAGTACAACACCCACCAGGCCCCTAGTCCCACAGCACAGCAAGGAGGAGCACCCCCCACACCCATGTGTCCGCCATAGCTGCACTAACTGACAAGTAACAGGTAAGTAGCCATAACACAAAGTGCAGTGGGTCGGAGGGGGGACAGCTGAAGTACAACACCCACCAGGCCCCTAGTCGCACAGCACAGCAAGGAGGAGCACACCCCACACCCAAACCCATGTGTCAGCCACTGCAGTGCACACCGTCAGCCGACAGGTAGCCATCTCGCCCCACAACAAACGGTGTCAGTGGGTGTCCAGCCATCACCACGACCCACAACACCGCCCCCACACCCACAGACCAGCAACATGGAGCACCCCTCCCGCCCATAACCATGTGGCATCAATTGCATTGCGCACTCAAGAACAACCTGTAGGTGGGAAACTGGACAGGGCGGGGTGTTATGAGGCATGAGGACTGTATTGCGACTAACAAATGGGACATGTCACGTAGCAGAGGAACACGCAGCACTGCTCCCTGTCACAACCATGTGAACAATGTGCACACGGATATGAACCACAGAGTCACACCCCACATGACCCATCACAGACACAGCAACACCCAAGGAGCCACGTCTGCATGCACAAGTCACACTGATTACAGAACCACACGGCAGGCACTGTGCAACCCATCACACACAACAGCATCACCATCGAAGTCTTGTCCATGTAGGCCTTACTGCCTGTCAACCACACACTGTACAACTACGCCCATGTAAGACAAACCCCACCAGACGTAACAGCGTGGAACAACAAAAATGCACACAAACACCACTGGACCCATGAAACACACAGGCACACAATGCACATACAACATACCATCCATCTCATCCGTCAGCCCCAGTAACACGAAAGGTATGTCATCCGAACAGCTGGTCCCCATACAGTAGTCACGCTAAGAAACATGCCCATGACAAATCATGTGCTCTAAGTGACTGAAGCGCACGTCACACTGTGAGTAACAACACACATAACATAGTCAACACCCGCCAAGAGCACTGCATTGATGCACATGGCAGAGGGCAGCACGCACACCAAGGATTAGGCCCATCTGCAATACATCGTGTGGCACACAACCATCACTCACTCATAACAATGCGTCCAATGTAATGTCCAGAAATGAGAACAGACAGCAGATATGCTGGGTATGTCAGACATACACCCACCTTAGACTATGCACTGTCATGTTGCCACAACACATGTCACGTTCTGCACCCATAGCTCACAGTATGTACCCCAAAACCATAGTACATCTCAAAAGCGTTTCAGGGGGCTGTACCCCCATTTGCCATCAGCGTTTCTCAGCGTTCCATTTGAACCCCAAAACCATAGTTCATCTCAAAAGCGTTTCAGGGGCTGTACCCCCATTTGCCATCAGCGTTTCTCAGCGTTCCATTTGAACCCCAAAACCATAGTTCATCTCAAAAGCGTTTCAGGGGGCTGTACCCCCATTTGCCATCAGCGTTTCTCAGCGTTCCATTTGAACCCCAAAACCATAGTTCATCTCAAAAGCGTTTCAGGGGGCTGTACCCCCATTTGCCATCAGCGTTTCTCAGCGTTCCATTAGAACCCCAAAACCATAGTTCAAACCAACCTCCACGATGGGTCTGGAGCCCGCATACACCAGAGCCACAAAAAGTAGGAGTACAGCAACACACCCATCGGCATTGCCAATACGTCCCATGCCACATGTCCACATCACACAGTACCATTGCCTAGCCCACGCATCCACAAATCGTACAGCCACACACACGCCTCTGGGAAACCTGTGCACGACAGTGCACGAACTGTGAATGTCAGACTACCTATACATACTTTGCCAGTTGCAACACAATAACATATCTCATTCTCCCCACAGGTGCCGAACTGCTGGATGCTGGAGAGGGAGACAGCAGCCAGCACAGCCAGCCTGCAAGCCCCCAACATGGACTCACGGATGTGGAGGATCTGTCCTCCTCTTCGGACACGGACCACCCAGCAGGCCCATCTGGTGTGGCAGGGCCCAACCGCTCCCCAGGCCCCCTCCTACCCACCAACCCATCATCCAGGGCTGCTGACCACTCACAGCCCCCTGCTGCCACTGTCGTTGCGGCCACTCCCACTGTCGTTGCGGCCACTCCCACTGTCGTTGCGGCCACTCCCACCGCCGCAACCACCACCACCGCCGCGACCACCACCACGTCATCACTGGCCCCAGCGCAAGTGGTGGTCCGGCCGACTGGGTCCACCCTGGGAGCCAGAGCGAGGAGCGTGGTGAGCAGTGTGGCTAGTGGGCAGGCCGGTGGCAGCAGGACTGGTAGGAGGAGCAGGGACAGGCGAACGCCTGCCGTGCCTGGGAGCCATGCCCTGCCTCAAATGGCCAGAGTCCTTGGGGCCTATGAAGAGGCCCAAGGACAATGGGCCAGGTCGGCATCCGACACGCGGGAGGTCCTAGGGGTGCTGAGGTCCATGGACGCCCATATGGGGCAATTCGTGTCCCGTATGGACCAACTCGTGGACCTCATGGGCCAGCTGGTGGTGGCGGTGAGGTCCCAAGCGGGGCCAGCAACACCACCTCCGCCACCACCTGCTGTGGCGCAGGGTCGAGCAGCAACGAGTTCCCCTGCGTCCACATCCAGTGAGCACACCTCAGCCACCACCAGCAGGTCACCACCACACCCCCCCCTACCAAACGTGGAAGGGGCCGCCCGAAGAGGAAACAGGTGTCCCGAGAGGACTTCGCACGCTCCAAACGCCAGTGAGGCAGCCAGCCATCCTTGACCACCTACTGCATTGACTTGGACTACGATCCTACCCCACACAGCCATCTGACTGGCATGTGTGTGTTGGACTATGGACATAGAACCAGTGGGTACACCCTGAGCATCACGCAGCCATGACCGACAGCTCATTGTCACTGCACGCACCACTTTTGTCATCACCTTGCACACAATCACATGTCACCAATGAAAATAAATGCACCTTTAACACAAACTGCTGTCTGTGCCCTGTGTTTATTGAACGATGTGCAACCGCCCCCTTGAGCAGAAAAGCATCTGATTTGTGGTATGTCGAAGGGACAGGAGAGGCTGTAGGGACCTAGGGGTGGAAGACAGTACAGGAGTACATTCAATGAGTGTGTCACACACTCATCACACAGTACATGTCACCAACTACAAGCAATGTACACACATCGCATATAGCAATAGGGCACAATGCCACAGCCACCGTCAGTGGCATACTAACCTATACATGGAGCATTGACACACAGCACTCAGTGAACAAAAGGCCTCCGTGACAGAGCACACATACACCTGCACATATACAGCTACATCAGCCGTAGCACATGGACACTCACCGTCAAGTGAAGTAGCGGGCGATGAGCTGCTGACGCACATTCACAGCTTCATCCTCTCCACTGTCCTCGTCACTGGACCCGTCCTGGTCTGCAGGCGGGGGCCCTGGCTGATCACCGTCATCCACTATTAGGGGGATCTGCTTGCGAATAGCCAGATTGTGCAGCATGCAGCAAGCCACTACTATCTGGCACACCTTCTGTGGGGAGTACGCCAGTGCACCCCCGGTGCGGTCCAGGCATCTGAACCTGGACTTGAGGAGGCCAAAGGTCCGCTCAACCACACGTCTGGTCCTCCCATGTGCCTCATTGTAGCGGTCATCAGCTGGGGTCCAAGGATTTCGTAATGGGCTGAGCAGCCAGTGCCCATTCGGGTAAGCAGAGTCACCTGGGTGTGAGGGACACAGAGAACCGTTGCAATTCCAACTGGACACAAGACAGCCTCGCACAGCCAGCACGCTACACTACTCCACATACTCACCAACAATCCAGCCACGGTCCGGTTGCAGATTGGTCATCAGACGTGGTAGGATGCTGTTGCGCATGATGTGCGCGTCATGTGCAGATCCTGGGAACTTCGCACACACGTGGGAAATCACCATGTCTGCAAGGCACACCACTTGCACATTCAAGGAGTGCGTGTGCTTCTGGTTGCGGAAGAGCTGCTCAGTGGCCTGTGGTGGAACAAGGCCAACATGGGTGCAATCTATAGCACCTACGACGTGGGGGATCCGTCCAAGGGCATAGAAAGCACCCTTCACTGCCGCCAATTCACGAGCCCTGGGGAATCTTATGTACCTGTTCCTGTACAGCATCATAGCTGACAGTACATCCCTCAGCACCATGCTGAACATGGGCTGGGACATCCCACCTCCACTGCCCACTGTGTGTTGGAATGACCCAGTGGCGAAGAAGTGCAGTGCAGCCATCACCTTAGCCGTGGGGTGAATACTGTTGGATACACCCTGCGAGGACGGAGGTGGGGTTCCAACATGGCACATAGACGATGCAGGGTGGGTCGGTCCAGACGATATTTACGGATGACCTCTAAATCCTCCATGTCTGACAGCAATTGGTAGGGGCGATAAATGTTTGGTCTCCGCCTAGGAAAGAAGGAAGTGGACACTTGTCAAAGCAACACGCCACATGGCATATTCACATACACAAAACATAAATTGACTGAGCAAGCACATGAATCACAGAACAGCTGACAAGTAGGGACAGCACAGCCACAATACACTTACATAGGTCCCCTACCAATAGCAATGGGCAGTGACACACACCATTGCTATGAGCATGCACATGGGGATGTAGGCCTCATTCACTTGTAAGGCATGCTGATGGTAACAGACTGCATATTCGGCGAGCGCCAACACCACGGCAACATGACTAGCTGCTGTGCATCACACTGCTACCGAGGCTGGGTGAGTATGGCACACACCAACAACGCCATGGACACAGGCTGAGCGGCCAGAACAAGTGGGACCTGTGGCACGAGGGGATATGAGACAGTCATTGGTGCCACCACTGCACCCTATGTACAGCACTGTACGGATCACACCTCCAGGAACATTGACAGGTGTACACATTGACAGCCCCATGCCAACACGGCTGTGTGCTTGCAAATACACATCACAAGTGACACGTAACATTGCACGTGCCAAGTGGAAGATGTACATAGTGAAAGATGGCATGGGTGTGCATATGCATATCCCATGCACCCATGCCAATGTGTACATGATGATATGCCAACAGACATGTGGAGGCTGGCCACTGGCCGTCCCTGCCTATGCACACAGCATGTTGTGGCCCCGTCCATTGTGCACCTGCACCCACACACAAATCATGGCCACGCCTGCAGATGCAGTGCGCACATCATACTGTGTGGTGCACATGGCATCAGCAGACTGTACCCGCCACGGCCCATGCCCTTACGGCCAACTCCAATGACCCTCGCGGTTGCACCCTGCGTGTTCCACTGTGGAGCTAAGCGTCCCGAGCCAGCTGGGAGCAGGCCATCGTCTGCAATTGAAGCTGGCAGACATGGTACACATGTTGCAGCAGCTTGGACCCACTGAAACTGCCCAAAGGCCTTTATGGGTGTGTGAGTGGGACAGGCAAAACCACAGCTACCTGGAACTGCAGCCTGGCACCCCTCAACAATACCTGCTGCTGCCACCTCTCCACCTACACGTCGATGACGCTGAGGACATGTCCAGGTCCACTCACCAGCGAGGAGCTGGAGATCCTGGATTCCGAGCTCCACGCACACTGCACATGGCTATTCCTTGCGAAAGTTGTGTGTGAGAGACAACTGCAGTTGTGGGAGTGCATGTGGGGGACACACATGTCGTTGATCCGCAGCACTATGAGTCACAGCCTGTGGGGTTCAGACATCCACTGCTCACCATGCTGACTGCAGGTGGCATGGGTATGTGTGCTTTCGGGCGCTTTGACCTGTCTGTCCCTCCCGAGTGGTGGTACATGGCAACTTCATGTCAGACATCCAGTGACCCAGACAATTGGCAATGCAGGTCTCAGTGCACTTGTTGCTCGTGTGAATGGCAGGCTGGGGCCATGCTGCCCTTCTCAGTCCCAGCAGGCTTGGCCTGCACATTGACTGCACAATGCCAGTAGGTGACAACACAGACTGCCTAGTGGGTTACATGTGTCTCCTGTTCAGGACCCTCCGGATGGGCGCTAACTCAGTCCTGTCTATTGGACGCACCATGCCTCGTGATAGGGATGTGTGTGTGAGATAGTGGCACTGAATGTGACCTCCGTTGCGGGGTGGGCCATGCACAGGGCGAGTACGTTGATGGTTGCGCAGTGTTGGTCACAGTGGGTACACCCACACAGATGTGTTGCCTTGTGATCATTTTCTAGGTCCGCCTGACAATGGACTGTAGATGTGGGCAGACTACACATTGGTCGATGTGCTGTCTATATGCATGTGCCTTCACACCAGGCACAGCTGCCCCTGCACATGTGACCCCTGCTGCACTCGGTGCTGGGTCTGTTGAGCTGATGCACCATCTGTGCGTGGGGCAGACAGCTCTGCTCACTGCCGTCATTGTCCATGATATCACATTGCCGCAGGTGACATGGATCATGGAGGGCCCACATGTACGCGTGGGTGGACTACACAAGACTGTCCAATGGTTGTCACCCCCAGTCAGTGCTTCGAATGGGATGGATGTGGTGGTGGTACTAATTTTGATGTGTCGAGTGGGCGGGGCTAGGTGCGGGCCTACATGCAGGACATGGGAAGGTCATCGGCTTGTCCACTAGTTTCAATACACACGAGACACGTCTTTTTCTGACCACATCAGGGCCATTCCTTGAACTAACCGTAAGTCAAACTGTCATCTTTTACACTGTCCTCATGGCCTCCCCTCGCTCACCCCAGTATGCATTTGCACCTGAGAAGCTAGCGCATGCACAAGCAGCTCCAAGCTCGACCCAGGGAGGCCAAGTAGTGTATGTGTGGGTCCAGTTGAACAAGTGGTCTGTCTCACGGTGTGATATGTGGCGGGATGCCGCCCACCTGCGTGGTGCCCCGACTCGAAACCCGGGCAACATTGACAATGCATGACGGGCTCCGCAGTCCGGATACACCACCTGCAACACACAGAGGCTGTAGCTGCCCTAGCGGGCCAGGGTGCGTCCAACTGGTGCTCATGGACCCACACATTGAATCTTTGGCCTCTCTGGTGCGGGCTCGGAGCTGCTTGTGCACGCGCTGGCTTCTCTGTTGCAATGGCATGTAACGTGTGTGGAGATCTAGGCAATGAGTGGGATGGTGCGAGCCACCTTCCGTGACGTCACTCCTGCTCGTGATGTGTGCGTCCCCACACTATCTTCCACTATGACTTGTGCCATACTACTACATTGGGGATGTGTTGCCTGCGTGATGTGACCAGGAGGAGCGCGCCATGACCTCTCACCCACCATGCTCCACTGCCATCCCGTGCCCTGGATTGCCTGTGCAGGTGGACAATGTTGGGGATACACCTGGTCGACAGGGGATGTGAGTGCCTTGGCAAGGGCCTGGCGGACGCCCAGCAGTATCCTGCATGTCCACGGAGGGTGGGCTGACGTCTACACCTGATGCAGCATTGCTCGTGTGCCCGCCTGTTGTGCACACACGAGTTCACATTCATCCCCAGACAGGTGGTCTTTACAAATTCCCAGGAGAGCGGCAATGTACTGTTCCTGTATCCTCCCATTACAGCGTGTTTCAACATTGCATGTGCGCACCTACCCGTCACGCCCACCCACCTGCGCCATGCGTGACTCCCGCTTCACATGACACGTGTGTCTTCCACAGTTGTGCTACTCATTTGCGTTGCCATCCAATGACAGTGGACTACATGATCATCTCACGGCTGCCGTGTACTTGACACACTCTCATCCTCTCTCATTCGTACTTGTGAAATGAATCAGCAGAGACAGATTTTTGCTTCAAGCCATGTATTGTGACTTATGTCCTCTGTGAAGCAGTATAGTGGACACTACTGGCAGCGGAATGCATGTGGAGGATATACTCAGCATGATTACACATAGCATAGGGTGTAGGGGTACAAGTGATTGGTGGTTGCCTGTGGGATGTGGGCTTCAGAGTTACATCTGCTTGGCCGTTGCTGTGCTAATGTACATTTGCTAATTGCTGCGGAGCTGCTGACTTTGACACAGACGGTATACATTTAGCCTACCAGACCGCTTGACATCATGGGCACAGTCCATCTCAGTTCCATGTTACAGGTTTGCTGCTGTTGTTACTCATGCACACGTGCGTGTGAGGTGACATCAGGGCATGGGCTTATGTGCATGCAGCGGCGTCCCACTTGTTGTTGCGATGTGGTGGCTACTGGACATGTCGCAGTCAGTGGGGTCTTGTTGTCGGTGGATGCACTTGTCGTCCATGCAAAGGTCCTGGGACGGAATTTCCGGGGGTGGTGGGGTGGCAGCTCTCACATACTCCAGCCGAGCGATTACTGTCCACTGAGCGGTGCATATGTTCATGGGCGCAGGATCCATGTCATGGCGTAGTTGTACGTGCAGTTCTGTCCATTTGGTTGCAATACACAAGTCCCATGCCACTGCCTCCCCCTATACATGTGGAGTTCCTGGATGTGATGGGGAACAGAGTGCATGTCCCAGAAATATCGGATGTCATGGCAGTGTCGTTGGTGGTGTGGTGTCAGTTGCAGGGTGTTTGGTATGGCTGTTGTACTGGTAACTGGCCAGTCCGTGCGGAAGCCAAGCATGGGTAAGGTGTCAGACATCATGGCTCAATTGGGGTAATTGCGTCGGGGTCCGACGAAATGACAGGTTGTCAGGTATGCGATGCCTTCCAGCAGGGCTTCCATGTCATTGGTGGTATACATGATTGCCAGCCAATGTAGCGGATGGTGGCTGTCAAGGTGTTGTTCGTAAGTTGTCCCTTGTAGGAGCATGATGGGGCATGTTGGATGACATTCGATGTAGCTGTGATCCATGATCCGTCGTGTGGAGGCACAGTGGTCCCATTGCAGTGTGGGTCCGATGTTGGCCACATACGCCATGCCCCCATAGGCTGAACAGACCCTGTCGTGGGCGTCCAGAGGGTGGAATAGTTGTAGCAGGTCCGCCCTTGGACATGCCGGGTTGGAGAGACACAAATCCACAGGATGGTGGAAGGGACACCTCCGACAGTAGAAGACGGGGATGACGCAGCTGAACAATGCGATGCGGTAAGTCAGTCGGTAACTTACGTTCAGCAGGGACAGGGGTTCACATCCCAATATCTGTATCAGGTTATGTTTGTACAGCTTGACCTGTCCGGCGTAGTTGGGTAGGTGTGGTGCAAGTGCCATTTTGCTGCAGGGCGATGTGGTGGCGTGCTCCGGCTGTCTGTGCAGTCTGCAGAGTGCAAGCTCCGAAGTTGCTGGGAAGTCTGTGATGGTCGTGGGGAGGCAGGACTTGTGTTATGTTAACTTGTGCGGAAGACACAGGCCCTCATCCCACATGCTTCTCTGAATGGTCAAGGTCAGTGTTGTGTGACTCCTTCCAGATAACTTGCATGTGAACCACATGGGGGAGTGTTTTCATTTCTTTTTCCCCTTCGGAATGTTCTTAGGTGATATGCGCTATCTGCCCTGTGGTCAGTTTCCTCTGCATGCCTGTGTATGTATTTTTTTGGGACAATGGCTGTTTTCTCCGGCTTGTTTAGTCGGGATGTGGTTTCGGAGTTGGAATGGAAGGTCATTCAGTGCTGTCTCCTCTCCCGTGTGTGGGCGGCAGGCTGCGTTTCCGCTATGCGTTGGGCCTTGTGTGTGGGTGTCATTCTTGGGCCCACCTGTTGTCGGTCCCCGGGCTCTTTGGTGTTCCGTATTGCATGTCTTGTTATTGGGTGCAGGGTGGTATGGGTGTTTCTGTGTGGTACTGCGTACCTTTTGCTGACGGGCTCCATATTCTGCTGGGTGGTGTTGCCGCTGCTGTGTGCTTCGCCATATTTGTCACACAGGGGTGTGTCCTAATATTGCGTGACTTCACTGACATGTTGGCGTCGGTTGTGTGACGTTGGATAGTGACCGTGAATTGGGGGTTGGGGACATGACTGTGGCTTGCCTGTCACGTGACATGTGCGTTCTGGGTGGGGCTGGTGTGTGGTGTTTGTTGTGCCCTGTGTTGTTTGTGTGCGACGCATACATGGCGCTGTGGTTGGGCTCTGCGTTGTGCGCATGTGTGGCTGCGTCGTCACCGTGGCGCTGCGGGGCCGTGACGGGGACGTTGGCTCCTGGTCCCGGGTTGTGTGTCCCGGGTTGTTGCGAGTTGTTACATTTGCCTCTTGTGTGCAGTGGTGGATGTGTCGTGTCCATGCCGGTGTGTCGGAGGGGGGCCATGTCCCCTTTTTCCGCCCTTGCACTGTGTGCGGTGTTTGCGTGCCCTTGTTGTGTGTGTGCCTACCTGCGTCGCCGTGGTGCGTTGCCTCATAGGTGGTGCATCAGGTAGAGGATGGGGAGGGCCTGCAGTGCTGGATTCGGGGGAGCCGCCTCTTCGGTGTCCGTGCTCGGCGGTCGGGTTTCCGCCTTGTCTTCACGTGCGGTGTCTCTTAGCCGTGGGAGCTGTTTGTTTGCGGCATCGTAATTTGTACGCCGGGCGGTACGTGATATCGTCGGGTGGTGTGTCTCCATTGGGCTGCGCCGCTGCGGGCGCACTTTGATGGCGGACGGCGTCGCTGGCTTGCGGGCGGTGTTTGGCTGTCTTTTCACATCCTAATTGGGCGGGCGTGTGGGCCGCGGCGTGCGGACGGTAACTGGTGGGTTTTGCCTCCGACAGCACGGCGGTTGTGCTTCCGCCCGCCATCCTAATGGGCCCTTAAATTTTGTTCCCATTTTGGAAATATATAGGTTTTCTGGGTACCTATTTTTTACTCTTTATATTTTACCAAATGAATTGCTATATACCCGGTACAAAATGAAAAACCATTGCAAGACGCAGCTTAGTTATTGGCTCTGGTTTCCTCTGGTTCTTGGTGAACCTACAAGTCCTATATATCCCCGCAACCAAAGGGGTCCGGCAGATGTAACGGTATATTGCTTTTAAAAATCTGTCATACTTAGAAGTTACAGGTGAAAACGTTGGCACAAATGGCTGTTTTTTTCAACTCAATTTCAATATTTTTTATTTTCACTTGTTAGTTTCTATAACAAACCTTGAAGGATCTACACAAATGACCCCTTACTGATTTCAGAATTTTGTCTACTTTTCAGAAATGTATAGCTTTCTGGGATCCATTATTGCTTTCACACCCATTCTACCACTAACTGGAAGGAGGTTGAAAGCACAAAAAGTAGCAAAAATAGGCTAAGTCCCAGTAAAATGCCAAAACTGTGTAGAAAAGTTTGGTTTTCTGACAAAAGTCTGCCTGTTCCTGAAAACTGGAAAAGATGGTGATTTTAGTATGTGTTTTAAATGTATGTGATCTATTTTTTGTATAAGTATTGTTTTGGTTTTTTAATATATGTGTTAAATTATTAGTAGTTATTAATTATATTTTAATTAAATTTTGCGTTTTTTAGTTCTGTTGCGGGTTGTGGGTTTATAGTGTGGGAAGTAATTTAATTCTAATAAATAAATAATTATTTTTTATTTCTTAATATTTAATTTAGATTTTATAGTGTTAATTTTGGGAAGTAATTTATTATTAATTAATTGGTTGTTAATTAATTAATTGGTCATTAATTATGGTAATTGTGTTATTTTTTTAGGAGCGGGTTGTGGGGTTTATAAGGGTAAAGAGTGGGAAGTAATTTATTTTTAATTAATTTATAATTATTTGTTAATTAATGCTAATTAATTAAAATTTAAATATGGCAATTGTAATTATTTTTGGATGTGAGTTGTGGGGATTATAGTGGTAAAGGGTGGGAAGTAATTCATTTTTAATTAATAATAAGTAGTTAATTGATATTAATTTATTGATTTAAAATTAATTAAGGAAATTGTGTAATGATTTTCAGTTGTGGGGTTTATAGGGGTAGAGGGTGGAAAGTAATTTATGTTTAACTAATTAATAATTACTTGATCATTAATATTAATTCATCAATTGATAATTAATTAGGGTAATTGTTTATTTTTTGTGTGTGTGGGTTTTGGTTTTATAGGGGTAACGTTTGGGGAGTAAATTTATTTTTATCTGTTTTAATTTGTTTTTCAATTAATAATATTTCTGTAATTGATAAATAATTATGTTAATTATGGAGGTACATTTCTTTTTAAATTTAGATGGGTGGTGAATTGTGTGGTGTTATAGGGTAGGAGATAAAAAGATTACATTTATCTAATAATGTGTTTGCTTATAAATAATTTCTAATTAAAAATAGTTATTTGTTTGTAAATTATTTTTTATTTATTTAATATAATATGTCTAGGTATTTGTCACATCTATTTAACATTATAATATGTTTCTATCTTTTTTAAATTTGAATTTTTTGTATATATATATATATATATATATATATATATATTTTTAAATATTTTGTGTTGTTGATATTTTGTTTGTTTTTAATTTTGAACTGACTCCAGTGGGAATATACATTTTTACCCCTCCGCTATCCAACACTTTCCCTAGTGTTGCACTCACTGGAGTGGGAATAGTATTTTTTACCTCTCCGCTATCCAACACTTTCCCTTCTGTTGCACTAACTGGAGTGGGAATAGTATTTTTTACCCCTCCACTATCCAACACTTTCCCTACTGTTGCACTAACTGGAGTGGGAATAGTATTTTTTACCCCTCCGCTATCCAACACCTTCCCTATTGTTGCACTAACTGGAGTGGGAATAGTATTTTTTACCTCTCCGCTATCCAACACTTTCCCTACTGTTGCACTCACTGGAGTGGGAATAGTAATTTTTACCCCTCCGCTATCCAACACGTTCCCTACTGTTGCACTCACTGGAGTTGGAATAGTAATTTTTACCCCTCCGCTAGCCAACACTTTCCCTACTTTGCACTCACTGAAGTGGGAATAGTCATTTTTATTCCTCCGCCATCCAACACTTTCCCTACTGTTGCACCAACTGGAGTGGGAATAGTAATTTTTACCCCTCTGCTATCCAACACTTTCTCTACTGTTGCACTCACTGGAGTGGGAATAGTACTTTTTGCCCCTCCGCTATCTAACACTTTCCCTACTGTTGCACTCACTGGAGTGGGAATAGTATTTTTACCCCTCCGCTATCCAACACTTTCCCTACTGTTGCACTCACTGGAGTGTGAATAGTAATTTTTGCCCCTCCGCTATCCAACACTTTCCCTACTGTTGCACTAACTGGAGTGGAAAATTTAAGTTTAAAGACTTTTAAATAGTTTAATGTTTTAATTTATAATATAATGTTTTTTTATTAGATTTTATGTTATTGGTGAATGTATATACATATATTAATTTGTACATTTTTATATAATTATAAAATTATAAAATAAATTAAAATTAATAGTTTAATTGTTTTAAAGTAAATATATATATATATATATATATTACATTTTATATACGTATGTTTACATTTTTTTAAATTAAATTTATTTGTTATATTTGTTAAAATGTATATTAAATCTATTAATTTTTTTTAAGTTAATTTTATTATTTAATAGATTTAATATTATTTTTTATATATATATTAAAATCGATATTTTGTACAACTAAATTTTTTACATCAATATTTTCCCCCGATATTTTTGTACTTACCATTATAAATATAGGATGTCGATATTTTTGACAGTGAGATTTATAACTCGATATTGTTGTATGGGGATATTTTGGGGGTCGATATTCTATCAGTGAACCATAGTTCATATCTGTTCTTCTGTATTGTTGAATTTCCCCTTGAATTTAAATGTAATTTTTGAACAGCAATGAGGTCTTTGCTTTCAGGGAGGCTCTAACAGTTCAGGATTCACCTTGCATAGATTTTCCAAAGTCACATTCCAGTGCTGAGTTTACGCAGTAGAACCATTCAGGTGCTGAATATCTTCTGCAAGGTATTCAAGTTCTTTTAGATCTTCTCAAGACTTGATGATTTGGGTCGAGTGAACCTTCTTCTTCTGTCTCACTTTCTTCAGGCACTACTTCTGGTATACGTGCTATAGACAGACTCCTTTTTGGACCTTCTTTACTCGAACTTCTTGGTCACGCAGCTTGTCGACACCGTCTTTTTATTCTGGAACTTGTTCCTTCAACAGGATTTTGTTCTTCTCCTTGTTCTGTTGATTCAGTCTCTCCACCTTCACCACTGGAGACTTTGATCCCACTTTGCGTTATTTCAACAACTTGTGCTTGTCTTTCTTCTTCACCCTTTACTCCTCCTTGTGCTTCTGCTCGTGCTTCTACTTGCACTCCCACTTGCACTCCTGCAGGTGCTACAGGTCGAACTGGTCTCGCCACTGGTAGTGAGACCACTAGTGCTCTTCTTTCAGGATCATATACCAATGACGCTTACTCAGGATTGCTCACTCTTTGGGTATGGGTGGCATGAATCCAGTTTGGAACTCAAGCACATTTAACAGCAGTGTTTGTTGTAAGCAGAATTTGGTAGGGGCCCTTCAATCTGAGTTCAAGACAAGTCTTCTGAACGTCCTTCTTGATGACGACCCAGTCACCGGTATTGAGGTTGTGGCACTGTTCATCATGAGGCTCTAGTGTGGCTGCTGACACCTGATGAGAGACAGAACAAACCACATCAGCGAGGGCTTTGCAGTAGTCCATAATCATATCATCAGTGATATTCACTAAGGCGCTGGTTGGAACAGCAGACAACCACATGGCTCTCCCCATGAGTATCTCAATTGGAGATAAGCCAGTCTTTCTATCCGTAACACATCGAACACTCATTAATACTAATGGTAATGCATCTGGCCATTTCAGTGATGTTGAAGCACCAACATTTGCCAATCTGGACTTTACTGTTCCATTCATTTGCTCAACTATGCCTGACGCTTCTGGTCTGTAGCTGCAGTATAACTTCTGTTCAATCTGTAATGCAGCTCATAGCATGTTCATCACTTCAGTGTTGAAGTGTGCCCCTCTATCTGACTCAAGAAGGACTGGCATTCCGAACCTAGGTATGATTTCGCATATTAGCAGTTTTGCTACAGTAAGACTGTCATTTCTCCTATACAGATAATCACAAGGATATATCTCAGCCCGTTATAAACGGGCATCTCGATGAAATCCATCTGTAATCTGTTAAAGGGACCACCTGACCATCCTAGGTGTGTGCATCTGACTGGTGTTTTTTTCTCTACATTCAGTTGTTGACATGTGACACATCTCTTGCAGTTTTCAGCAGCAATCTTTCGAAATCTTGGATTGACCCAACTCTGTCTGAAAAGCCTCACCATCGTATCTCTCCCATAAACGTGCGTACCTGTGGAATTGCTTAGCCATTGGAAACAACAAGCTGTCTGGCAACACTGGTCTCCCATCTCCTGACATCCAAATGTGATTGACATTCATCATACAACCTGCTCTGATCCACCCATTCTGCTCAGCTTCTATCACAGTTTCCTGTACTCTCTTTAACTCTTCCCAAGTATCAGTTATTTTCATCATCATTGCTAAAGAACTTTCTTCATCAGATTTGTAAGTGAAACCATTTACTGTAAAACCTCCAATTGGGCAGTCTAACAGCGCGCAATACCTTGCTACAGAGTCAGCGTATCTGTTGCCTTTGGCAATGTTTCCGCTGCCGGTTTGATACCCTGGGCATTTCACTACTGCAATTCCGTTGGGCAGTTGCAATGCTTCGAGTAGATCCTTCACATTCTGCCCATTTCGAATGGGGGATCCTATGGAAGTCAAAAACCCTCTCTGCATCCATAATTGCCCAAAATCTTGGTCTACACCGAAATCATATTGGCTGTACATAAACATGGTGGCTCTCAATTGAGCAGCTAGACTACAAGCTCGGGTAAGGGCAATTAACTCAGCAACTTGTGCAGAGAAAACAGATTGGAGCCAGGAAGCTTTAATCACATCATTTATAGTGCACACGGCATATACTGCCCTCAGTGTGCCTTTATTACTTCTCAGGCATGAACAATCAACAAATATGATATTATCAGGCTCAATAAGGGATTCATTCTTAATGTCTGGACATGATTTTGTGCATAGTTCCGTGACACTTAGGCAATCATGATCAAAATCATAATTTCTATCTTCTGGTTCAAATACAGACAATACAGTTGAAATATTTAACACATTACAACACCTGGTTGTAACATTATCTGGTGCAAGCAGACTCTTCTCACACTTACTGAGACTGCTATGCGTCGGATATTTTGTTTTTATCCTGGTAAGCAGCAACTCGGCCGAGTGTGGTAGCATCACCAACAAAGGATGTCCTATTACTATATTTTTGCTCTTTTCCAGACTCACACTCACCTCGGCCACCAGGCAGCCGGGGAGCCCTGACGCTACAGGGTCAAGGGTGGTTGAGAAATAGGCCGCAGGTATTCGGGCCCCTCCATGCATCTGAGTGAACACTGAGAGTGCGCATCTATCTCTTTTGCTGCAAAATAAAGTAAATTCTTTTGTATAATTCATCATTCCTAGAACTGGGGTGCGACACAATTTATCTTTCAGCTCCAGGAAGGCTTTGGTGCATTGCTTGTCCCAAGAAATTAGATCGGACACATCTCGATTCGTCTGTCTCAGTAGGGGCTTTGCTGTCAAAGAAAAACGTGGTATCCATTGTCAACAGTAGCCAACCATTCCTAAAAAAATCCTGATCTCTCCCTGTGTTGGTGGTGGATTCATCTCCAAGATGGCTTCCACTCTCTCAGGCGACACCTTTCTGACTCCTTTCATAATGATGTGTCCCAGATAGTGAACTTCTTATTGACAGTCCTGCAGTTTACCTGGAGACACTCTGGGGTCGATTCCGATTCGGGCCGGAAAAAGTACCGACCGACTCGGTTGGGGAATCTATTCCGACCGACACGTACCGGTGCAGCCCGATCAGCCTAGTACGATGAAATGCATGCGATTTACGACCGACTCGCACGGAACACAAGCCGAACGACCGAACCGCACGGAAAAAACCTATCCGGCCGGAAAACTACGCGAATCGAACCGACCGACACGCACCAGGAAGGAACACGACCGAAACGTACCCGCGAACTCCGACCCGCGCAGTACGATGCAATGCGTGGAAAAACAGACCGAGTCGCACGGAGCTCAAGCCGTACGACCGACACGCATACAAAACAGCGAGTCGAAGCAACCCAATACTCGCGACCGACGCGTACGCCGCACATGGAACACAGCAGAAATACAGCTTGAACGACTCGGAGAAGCTCGCACGAGACCAACAGCAGCGTCCTACTCGGTCAGAAGAACGTCTCCTACATGCACAAAAAGTACAAAGGAAAAAACACAAAAAAGGGCCAAACAAGCAATTACAAAGCCAATAAATACTGGGGGGGAAACATGGAACAAAGACACACCCACAACTCCACCCATATAAAGGACACAAATCCCTACCATGATCCTTTGCAAATTCAAATGACCTGCCAGCACACAACACCAACAGACAGAAACCACAGACACACTCACAGCTCATCCATCACACAAGCCACACACCATCAGCACCTCAACAAATAGCACCCTCACATACACCCAGCAAAACCCACACTCACACACCCTCACCTGCACACCCACACACACATCAATCACCACCACCACCCATCACCATGCCCCCAAAGAAGAATCCAAAGTTCCTAGACAGTGAATTGGAAGTCCTGGTAGATGAGATCCTCAGGGTAGAGCCACAGCTGTTTGGTACATTGGTCCAACAGACCCCCATGTCGCAGAAAACCAAGATGTGGGAGAGGATCGTCGACAGGGTGAACGCACAATCACCATGTTTGCGCACAAAGGAAGACATCCAGAACAGGTGGTATGACGTGCGCAGGAGGGTCAAGGACCTACTAAAGAAGGTCTAGGCCTTGAGCCAACACACCGGCAGTGGCCCTCCTGCCAAACCTGTATACCTCAGGCCCTGGGAGGAGAAGGTGCGGGCCATCCTACCACCAGTGAGCGTATATGGACTATCAAACATCCCAGAGCCTGGTGAGTACACAACAAATATACACAATATTCTGTGACAATACACACACATCACTGACAAGGGGATAGTCAAACCATGCACACTTAGCAAATACACACCAACCAAAAGATAATCATCCCAAGATGTGTATGTCAGTCAGATAAACACAATACATGCCATCTCATAGTGATATGTAACTGTGTCATGACATGTACAAACCCAACAACAAATACAGCTAGGCAGTGGCACAAATCTAACCAACAAACACAGTCAGATATGTAGCCACCACTACAACACCACCTCACAGGAAGCTCACTGAAAGGAAGGAATTCTGTGTATGCTGGTCAAGTCAGTGTAGCCAATAGCATGATGGGAGTTGTAGTCACAGATATTGCCCACCCTCACAATACGCCCATCAACACCACTCTGAACCATGCTCACATCACAGGGAGTGGAAAACAACTGACAAGATGGCTGACACTGGGTACTGCTGTGGGGAGCACAAGGCCCTGCTGGCAACTGTGCACCAACCAACAGCAGGACACCACTGACTGACATCCTGAAAGCAAACTTGCACTCCTGCAATAGAAGCACGTTCCATGGTGGGATATCTGGCTAGGTGGGAAGGAGGACTGACAGCTCTGACCATAGTTACCAGCAGCTTTTCACACACACCCCTTAACACAAACTCCACACAACTCACCTGGGAGAATGCAATGCCTCACACTCCAATTAAATATCCCACAAAGAACCACAACCCTGGGTAATGCTGTGTGAAGCACAGGGACACTCATGGGACTTGTAGCCAAACTAACGCCAGACAACACTGTCAGCCATCCTTTGGTATCGCTTTGTTCGCCCTAAGTTGGCAGGGTATGCCCAGACGTGGGTCCCTTGCTCACTTTGCCACTGGATTCAAGATAGTCTGGCTGATGAGGGTTTTGAACCCGAAACCGGTCCCAGGATGCTTGTTTCCGGTCCAGGGAAGACATGGCTTGGCAGTTCGGGCTGGACTGTTCCCATGAGGCACAGGGTCAGACTGATTTGCATATGGCCATGTCTGAACTGGGGTGGTGGAGTGAGCTAAAGAATGATGATGGATTAAACCCAGATCAGTTGACTGGGGGTGAGTGTTTGATTTGCTCTAACGCTCCGTCCATCATCCCCTTGGTATCCTTTCAGCACAGGCACATTACCCCACAGGGAAGCAGAGTCAAAAGGAAGGAAGTATGGGTATGCTGGGAAGGGGGGTGTAGGCAATAGCATGATGGGAGTGGTAGTCACAGCTCAACATCCCCCACCCACATGGCCCAGCAAGCTCACACTGAAGCATGCACACCTCACAGGGAGTGAAACGCCACTTCAAAGATGTCTGACAATGGTGCTCTGTTGTGGGGAGCACAAGGCAATGCTGGGAACTGGGCACCAACAAACAACTGAACACCACTGTCAGCCATCTTGCCATTGCTGTCACACTCACACACAGTGAAGTCCACTCAAAAGGAAGGAAGCATGGGCATGCTGGGAAGGGGGGTGTAGGCAATAGCATGATGGGAAGTGGTAGTCACAGCGCAACATCCCCCACCCACATGGCCCAGCAAGCACGCACTGAAGCATGCACACCTCACAGGGAGTGAAAAGCCACTTCAAAGATGTCTGACAATGGTGCTCTGTTGTGGGGAGCACAAGGCCATGCTGGGAACTGGGCACCAACAAACAACAGGACACCACTGTCAGCCATCTTGCCATTGCTGTCACACTCACACACAGTGAAGTACACTCAAAAGGAAGGAAGTATGGGAATGCTGGGAAGGGGGTGTAGGCAATAGCATGATGGGAGTGGTAGTCACAGCTCAACATCCCCCACCCACATGGCCCAGCAAGCTCACACTGAAGCATGCACACCTCACAGGGAGTAGAAAAGAACTGACAAGATGGCTGACACTGGCTACTGCTGTGGGGAGCACAAGGCCATGCTGGGAACTGGGCACCAACAAACAACTGAACACCACTGTCAGCCATCTTGCCATTGCTGTCACACTCACACACACAGTGAAGTCCACTCAAAAGGAAGGAAGCATGGGCATGCTGGGAAGGGGGTGTAGGCAATAGCATGATGGGAGTGGTAGTCACAGCTCAACATCCCCCACCCACATGGCCCAGCAAGCTCACACTGAAGCATGCACACCTCACAGGGAGTGGAAAAGAACTGACAAGATGGCTGACACTGGGTACTGCTGTGGGGAGCACAAGGCCATGCTGGGAACTGGGCACCAACAAACAACAGGACACCACTGTCAGCCATCTTGCCATTGCTGTCACACTCACACACAGTGAAGTCCACTCAAAGGAAGGAAGCATGGGCATGCTGGGAAGGGGGTGTAGGCAACAGCATGATGGGAGTGGTAGTCACTGCTCAACATCCCCCACCCACATGGCCCAGCAAGCTCACACTGAAGCATGCACACCTCACAGGGAGTGAAAAGCCACTTCAAAGATGTCTGACAATGGTGCTCTGTTGTGGGGATCACAAGGACATGCTGGGAACTGGGCACCAACCAACAACAGGACACCACTGTCAGCCATCTTGCCATTGCTGTCACACTCACACACAGTGAAGTACACTCAAAAGGAAGGAAGCATGGGTATGCTGGGAAGGGGGGTGTAGGCAATAGCATGATGGGAGTGGTAGTCACAGCGCAACATCCCCCACCCACATGGCCCAGCAAGCACACACTGAAGCATGCACACCTCACAGGTGTAATTCCAAAGAAAGGGAGACCACACTTCTGGAAGCAAGGAAACAAAAGATTTATTTAGTACAACAAAAAGATAATCTCTAGAGATGGAAGAGTGTCCGAGACCCACGGATTGCGTAGGTGTCAGGAGACTGTTCAAAATGTCCTTGGCATGCAGCATGTTTTATAGGATGTAGACACTCCCCTCGGGTGCAGGAGGATGACAGAAAGTCAGTTGGTATGCAGGAATTCAGGTGTGTGAAGCAGATTTTCAGGTGTTGGGCCAAAGGAAACTCCGAGGAATGCAGGAGTTCAGGAGTGCGCTGGACATATTCCTGTTTGGGGGCAGCTTTCATGCCTTGCAGCTGAGGAGGGTTTCGTGACCTGGCCAGGTGTTAGGCCGTTGGCAGGGACAGACCTGTTCTGTTGCCTATACAAGTTCCAGAGATAAATGCGTGGGTGCAGTAGAAACCGCCCAGAGCACCAACACAGGGTCACGTGAGGAGACAATCTTGTGAAAGGTCAAGAAAGCGTTTTGTGAGCAAGATGTAGGTCATACACGGCAATATTTAGAAATACAGTTATTACAGTCCCTCCTCTTGCCGTGTGCAACGTCATTAGTAAATGTCAATTTTACAGAGTTCTTCAAATGTCTGATGATATAGTATTTTGCTGTTTTCAGTCTGACTGGTCATAGGTGTGGATCTGCAGGTAGATGCACACAGAGAACAGAGTGCTGGGCCACAATGGACGCACAGGCAACAGAAGAAGATGGTACCCAAGGGGATCGTGAGGAGCGCCAGTATCTTCCATCCCCAGGTGATCAGAATGTTCCATAAGCCAGTTGTCCAGGTCCAAGGGGTCCCATTGTCTGGTTGTATTTCGGTGGCAATCCGGTGTAGTTTGGAGATTGCTTCATAGACGGAGGGCGATGAATCAGGAATATACACACAGCAGCTAGCCCCGATGATGCGACAGGCCCCTCCTCGATCTGCCAGGATGACGTCGAGCACCATGCGATTCTGAAGAGAAACCATCCGTGTAGCATCGATTTCGGCCGTGTGCTGGGTCAGTATTCCTGCAGTGATGTTGGCAGTAGCTTCCAGGACTCTGGTGAGTCGCCTGGTGTTGAGACTGTTGGACATGGGACCCCAAAAGGTAGAAGGCCCTTCAGGGCATCGCCGAATTGCTGGTTGCTGGTGTCGGTCTGGTCTATATCTGGTACCCGTCTCCTCTGTCTGTGGTACAAGTTGTTCCTGTTAAATGTGGGTGGCAGCAGGAATGCAATATAGCATGTGCCACTCCAGTCAGAAGGCAGCCAGGTGTAAGCTTTGTTTCCACATACAAAGTGCAGTCCTGATGGAAGGCTGAGGTATGGCGTGAAGTTGTTGTAGGTTATGGTAGTATTGCACAGACTGGCTCCTATAGGTATTGTTCCTTGACCTTGCAGACACAATGTACCAGGACGTGATGTAACTGAAATGGCAACTTCTTTCTCTTGAGTAGGAAAGAAAGTGTAACCCCAGGTGTCCTGCATAGGGGTGGACATAATAGCGTGCATTTGTGGCGGGTCAGAGGCATTGCAGAGAGTATTGTTTTTTTATGAAGAGTCCAAAGAAAGGGTTGGAATGTTGTAAGGTTGCCTTTGTCATAACATGATGGAAAACGTTCGTCAGATTGTACATCAGAGCACAAGTGTAGGCCGGAGTGGCGGGAAACACCAAGAATGAGATAGTGTGCTGAACTGCATGAGGTAGGAGTCCACAAACATAACAGTCTGTCGCATTGGAAACCTGATTAAACTGGTGTAACATTTGAATAAAAGTATTATTATGAAACTCCAAGTGTCTGTTGAGATGTGTGTCTGGCCAAGGTACATGAGAATGTTCAGGTGGCGTTGGTGGAACTGTTGCTTGGGGTAATACAGTATGTTTGGCGGGGACTATTTCTTCGAGGATCCAGAACACTACGCTGAACAGGACAAAAATGGCAGTCAGGATAAACAGTACTATTGTCCGGGTACTACAAGTTCTCATTTTAGCTTTCTTCAGCCTTGGAGCTAGACTTGTTCTTTAGCTTAGCCTTGGACCGGAGGTAGTATCCGTCTGTTCCTTCGTCACAAAGTTCCAACTCAGTGTCCGACTCAAGGCGTGGTGATGCTGATTTTTCGTGCCTTAAGACTTCTTTCTGGGTTTGTAGTTGTTCTTTGGTGACGGGGTCCACTTTTCTGCAGTGGGACGCATGTACCCACGACTTTCTTCCCTCCACTCTGACGGCTGTCCTTGTGGCCAGGAGTACCTGCAGAGGCCCCTTCCAGCGTGGTTGTAGGGATTGGGTGCGGCGAAGTTTTTCACCAGGACGAATCCGCCAGGGAGGATGTGATGGCCTGGACCCTGGGATCTGTCCTCAGTAGTGGCCCGCACCTGTTCATGGATTAAAGACAGGGTCTCAGTAAGTTCATACAAATAATCAGTCAATATTTCCTGTGGTAGGTGTGAAATGGACTTTGGAGAGGGTGCATTCCAGATATTCATGGGCCTGCCAAAAACTACCTCGTATGGGGTAAGATGGGATTTGGAATGTGGGACTGATCTAATAGATAGTAGTGCCAATGGAAGAGCATTGACCCAATTCAGTCCTGTTTCTGTTGTTATTTTGGCCAACTTTTCTTTAAGGATCCCATTGTACCTCTCCACCAGCCCTGCTGCCTGTGGGTGGAATGCTGCATGAAATTTTTGTTTGACCCCAAGCCCTCCCAGGATGTTCTTGACTGTCTGTCCGATGAAATGGGACCCCTGTCACTTTGCATTAATCTACAAAGGCCATATCTAGGGAAAAATTCTTTCAATAAGACTTTAGCTGTAGTGATGGCAGTGTTATCCTTTGTGGGGTATGCCTCAACCCATTTGCTAAAGGCACAGACTACCACCAATGCATATTTGTAGTGATTGACTCTGTTTAACTGTATATAGTCCATCTGAAGTACTTCAAATGGTGCAGTAGGAAGGGCTGAATCCTGCCATTGGGACTTTAGTTCCCTGACCTATGTTGTGTCTGAGACATGTGAGGCACTGTTTGACAAACCGCTCTGCTGCTGGGCGGAGTCGGTGGTAATCCCATACTTCCTTGAGCATGGTACACATGGCCTGGGAACCAATATGTGCAGGTAAGTGAGTCATAGTGAGCAAGGGGATTACGTAAGCCTGTGGTAATTTCCATTTTAGCATATCTTGGGACCTCCAGCACCCCTCTTCATCCATTGTTCCTCTGTTTCCCACTGGGCCTTTTCTTCAGGAGTGGCTGAACGCTGTATGTCAATTATCTGCTGTCTAGCGTCATGCCATTTCTCAGCTTGTGACTTTAGGACGTATACTCTAGCTGGTACTTCCCCCAATGCTGTTTGTCTTGCTATCTTATCTGCTAAGGCATTCCCTTGCCCTACTTCATCTGTCACCTTTTGTGAGCTGCACATTTGATTACTGCCAGTTTGGTTGGTAAAGTGATTGCTTCCAAAAGGGCATTGATAAGGTCGCCATGCTGAATAGGGGTGCCATGTGAGGTGAGGAAACCTCGTTCTTTCCATAGTAGTGCAAAATTATGTACCACGCCAAAGGCATATTGACTGTCGGTATATATATTGACTGACATATTGGTACTAAGGATGCATGCTCGTGTAAGGGCTGTTATTTCTGCTGCCTGGGCTGATTTCTGGAGAATTCTAGCTGTTTCTATCACTGTAAGGGCTGTAGTGACTGCATAGGCAGCGGAAGTAGTACCGTCCGGTATTTTAGACATGACCCATCCACCCATAAATGGCCTTCTGCCTCTGGAAAAGCTGTATCTTTCAGATCCACCCGACTTTTTGTTTCAGCTTCAGTATGGAATACACAGTCATGGTGGGCTGGTTGTGTGAGGGGATCAGTAGTTGGTAAGGGTAAGAGTGTGGCTGGGTTGAGGGTGGTACAACGTTGTATTGTGATATGCGGGTTAAGAAGGGTGAGTTCATATCCATGTAGTCGGGCACTGGTGAGATGTTGTGTCTTGGTTTTGTTGAGCAATATGTCCACTGAGTGTGGGACAAAAACCGTCAGGGGGATCCCAAAACAATGCCCTCCGTCTGTCGCACCGCCACTGCAGTTGCCGCTACAGCGCGTAGACAGGTGGGCAAAGCAGAAGCAACAGGGTCCAGGACTGCAGAAAAGTACGCACATGGTCGCTTGTGTGTGCCATGTGTCTGACAGAGGAGCGAGAGGCTGCATCCAGATCGCTCGTGTACAAAAAGAAAAATTGTTTGTGATAGTCAGGAGTACCTAGTACGGGAGCAGAGCACAGGGCCTGGCGTAGTGTCGTGAATGCTTCTGTGTGTTGGGTGGTCCAGGGGACGGGGTCAGATACATCTCTGGTGACTAGAGAAAGAAATGGTTTAATGATGAGGGAGAAATTAGGGACCCATTGTCTACAAAAGGAAGTCAGTCCTATGAGTGCTCTGACATCTCGTTGGGTGACAGGAGTTGGAAAATTCAGAATAGTTTGAATCCTATCTGGTGTAAGAGTGCGTCCCTCCTCAGACAACAAGTGACCCAAGTAGGTCACTTGTCGTTTACAATACTGTAGTTTGTCTTTAGAGACCTTGTGTCCCTTAGTAGCAAGAAACTGGAGTGTGATCATGGATGCTTTGCGGGCAAGTTGTGTTGTGTCTGCTGCTAAAAGAATGTCGTCAACGTATTGAATTAATACTACTCCTTGTGGAAGCTGGATCTGATCCAGTTGTGCTTTTAAAGCCTGGCCATAGATGCTGGGACTTTCAGTGTAGCCTTGAGGTGCTCTACAGAATCTATATGAGACATTCAATAATGTAAATCCAAAGAGAAAACGGGAATCCTTATGTATAGGAATAGAGAAATATGCATTTTTAAGGTCTATGACTGTGAATACTCTAGCTGTTGGTGGGATCATGGTGAGAATGGTGGTAATGTCAGAAACTACAGGAAATTGAGGCTGCACTATTTTGTTAATAGCTCGCAGATCGATCACAAATCTATATATCTTTTGTCCTGTAGGGGAACGTTTAAGAACTGGAAGAATAGGACTGTTACAGATATTTCCTGATACCTGTTCCACTACACCAGCGAGTATGAGGTCCTGAACAATGGTTTGAAGGGCGACCTCTCCTCTTTAGATATTTTATACTGTGGGATCCTTGGCAGAGTTGCTCCTGGTGTTACGGTGATATGCACTGGAGGCATTTGGATGGATCCAACATCCGTGTCTGAGGTCGCCCATAGACAGGGGGAAATAGTCGCCAAATCATCTTGTATGTGTGATAACTGTAAAAGCTGGGTAGGAGCAGAAGGAGCATTGTTATCGTACAGTATTAACCGAACGTTATTCGGTGAACACCGAATGGTAGCTCTATAGTGTTTTAACAGATCTAGGCCTAGTAAGTTCTCTGGGCATTGGGAAGACAGTAAAAAGGTAGCTGAAATTTGTTCACCTTGCATTGAGAATGGTGTTGGGTAGGACAAGGAATTGACAGAGGGCTGACCATCGAATCCAGTCGATGTAATGAGTTTGCCGGATGGAGGAGCCCTCGGAATCAGTGGTGTGGTTAGAGTGCTACGGGATGCTCCTGTGTCTATTAGAAAAGGTCCCGCTGACCCTGCAACTGATGCTGTAACATATGGTCCCTGTTGATCTACAGGTACTTCCACTGGTTCCTTCCCCCATCCTAGACTGTCCTATGCTGCCCAATACAGGGATGACGTTTCAGGATCATCCACGGTATAGTCCTGAATGGTAGCTTGAAGTTCCTGCTGTCTTGGGCCTCTATCAAATCTATTCTCCCTGTAAAGTGGTGTAGCTCGTGTCTGGGTATTATGTGTTCTGGGTTGAGTTTTCCCCGAAGCGATGTTGGCTGCTAGAATCCTACAATCACCTTTCCAGTGTCCTGGTTTTTTACAATAAGCGCAGATGTCAGTAGGTTGGGGGCCTAGTCTGGGTAGTTGGCGTGGGGTATCTGAGGTATATGGTCTGGGTTCGGGTATGAGACCGTTGGTCTGGGCATATGGCTGTTTGTGCGACGCGTATCTATTTGACTAAGCAACACTTGTTCTTTTAATTTCTTCTTTTTGTTCTCTTTCTCATCCTCCGCTGTTTTATTCTGTGTCTCGTAATATTGAGCCATAGTCAGAATAGTGGCCGGAGTGGCCGCTGGCCAACTACTTTCACTAGATGTTAGTCTGTTCCCTACTGAAGGTAACAGACCCTTTACAAAAGTTTGAATTAAGAGATGTCTGCCAGTTTCAGTGGTCACATCCTGACCACTGAAGTCAGCGTATGCTTTTCCCAGCCTTGTGAAATAGTCAGAGACTGACTCATCCTGATTCTGTTTACAGGCAGCAAGTAATGTCCAGTCTATTTTCCTTTCAGGTGCCATTGTTTTCAATTTTGTCAACAATCTTTGGGGCAATTTTAAAATATGCTCGTGTGGCTTTTCGCCTGGTTTCCTATTTGTATCTTTGAGTGCTAATTCTTCCCATGTATCCCCAAGGGCTGCCTGGTCATCTGTAAACCGTAGGGGTTTCCACAGTTCGGCTGGAAGTATAAGTCCAAAAACTGCATTATGTCTGTTAGAGTCAGTGTATATGAACTCAGAACCTGTTGGACGCTTTCATAGAATCCTGTGGGATTCTTTCGGATATCAGGGATGTCCTTCCGCAGTTGCAACATTTCTGCTTTGGTCCAGGGGTGTATACAAAATTAAACAGCCATCTAGAACACGCATTGGGATCATTAGGGTTAGTAACATTAGACCCATCGCCCCGAGGTGGGACAAAAACGGGTGCTGCTTCTTTAACAGGCATTTGCTGTATCCTTTCAATAGGTTCTACCTCATTGGAAAGACTTTCTTTATGTAAAGCTGTTTTAATCATTGTCAATAAAGTATCTCTTTCATCTTTTGTTGACCCACCACTTTCTACCAAACGATAGAGTTTGCGAAATGCTGTAGGTGTATCTACATATGTATCATCATTTTTAGCCATTAGGTGATAAGCCATCCTCTCTAGTAGATAGTTCTTTCCTGCTACTTTGATCTGCTCATTGGTTGCACTGTGTATATCTGCTGGGGTGGCACCTTTGTATATTAGCTGCTGGGCTCTGAGATTTATTCTTTTCCTGTCGTGGCTTCTTAATCGTGGGGGATGGTTTTGTCTATATTCACTAGTATCTGATTCATGACCTAGTACCAGGGATTCTGACTCGGAGTCTGAATCTGCAGCAGACGGGGCTCGCTTCTTTGTTTTTTTATTTTTAATCTCACCACTGGTTCGTTAGCGGTAAGAGGCACGGAATCTGATTCGCTAACCGGGGAATCGGGGCAGTTGCTTCAGATGGCTGAACAGGTTGATGTTGCGGGTTTGGGAGTACATTAGGAATGACAGGTGGAGGCTGTGGCGGTTGCATTAACAATTGTGGTTGATAAGCAGGAGGTCTTGAATACAATAGTGTATCCTCTTCATCTTGTTTAGTTGGTAGTACCGGATATTGACCTGTTACATTTAACCTAAATTCTCTGTCATGTCTCTCTTTATTCCGCTCTATTTCCTTCCCTTTAAGGGCTGCTATGTCTGATTGGGGTGTTCTCTTTTTCTGGTTATTTTCTTTAGCCTGGGCCTTCCTAATTCTCTCATGTATTTCTTTCTTCCAAAGGCTGAAAGAATCAAACATACTTGCTCTAACCTTCCGCCGGTGAAGTTGTTCTTCTAGGTACGTTATCTGCGGAATTTCAAATGACCCAAACTTTGGCCATTGTAATTCTATATTTGATTTTGTGTATTTCCGCCACGATTTTGTGTGAATAATGCCGGAATTACCATACTTTATGTACATTTCCTTATTAGGGGTCCCTTCCGGAGGAGCCGGCTGACTGTCTTCGAGAGTATCTTGGCCATAAAAACAGCAACATAATTTCCTTAATCTGTTAGAGACAGGCATGTCTTAAGATATGGGTATCAACAAGGATATTCTCTTATGACTGTAGTTTTGTTCAAAATTGAGAACACATTACCTGCTCTTCGGTGTTTGCAAAGACCGAATAATTAATCCAAAACCAGAATAGTCAAAGGCATGCTCAATATGACGTTCAGAATAGAAAAACATGTCGCTCAAGACGACCTTACCAGAATACTGATGTGTCCTGTTTCCAGCGGGGTCTCTTCTTTTTCAAAAACAAATCAGGTGGACCAAAGAAGGGATCCCCAGTCAGGACCGGGGCTACTGTTTGTAGAGGACACCGTTGAGGGAAGGAGATACTGGCGACGTTGGCTACGGGGACTTGAATCTGCTTTTCCGTAGGTGCACTCCTAAGTTACCGATATTTCCCTCCTCTCCGGGTCGTCAAGCCTGGGCCACCGAGTCTCTGACGGGTCCCACGTTGATGCGCCAAATGTAATTCCAAAGAAAGGGAGACCACACTTCTGGAAGCAAGGAAACAAAAGATTTATTTAGTACAACAAAAGATAATCTCTAGAGATGGAAGAGTGTCCGAGACCCACGGATTGCGTAGGTGTCAGGAGACTGTTCAAAATGTCCTTGGCATGCAGCATGTTTTATAGGATGTAGACACTCCCTCGGGTGCAGGAGGATGACAGAAAGTCAGTTGGTATGCAGGAATTCAGGTGTGTGAAGCAGATTTTCAGGTGTTGGGCCAAAGGAAACTCCGAGGAATGCAGGAGTTCAGGAGTGCGCTGGACATATTCCTGTTTGGGGGCAGCTTTCATGCCTTGCAGCTGAGGAGGGTTTCGTGACCTGGCCAGGTGTTAGGCCGTTGGCAGGGACAGACCTGTTCTGTTGCCTATACAAGTTCCAGAGATAAATGCGTGGGTGCAGTAGAAACCTGCCCAGAGCACCAACACAGGGTCACGTAGGAGACAATCTTGTGAAAGGTCAAGAAAGCGTTTTGTGAGCAAGATGTAGGTCATACACGGCAATATTTAGAAATACAGTTATTACACAGGGAGTGGAAAAGAACTGACAAGATGGCTGACTCTGGGTACTGCTGTGGGGAGCACAAGGACATGCTGGGAACTGGGCACCAACAAACAACTGAACACCACTGTCAGCCATCTTGCCATTGCTGTCACACTCACACACAGTGAAGTCCACTCAAAAGGAAGGAAGCATGGGCATGCTGGGAAGGGGGTGTAGGCAATAGCATGATGGGAGTGGTAGTCACAGCTCAACATCCCCCACCCACATGGCCCAGCAAGCTCACACTGAAGCATGCACACCTCACAGGGAGTGAAAAGCCACTTCAAAGATGTCTGACAATGGTGCTCTGTTGTGGGGATCACAAGGCCATGCTGGGAACTGGGCACCAACAAACAACAGGACACCACTGACTGACATCCTGAGAGTCAACCTGAACCCACTGCAAGGGTGGCATGCTTCATGTTGGGATAACTGGGCTGGGGGAGAAGGAGGGCCGGATGTCCACCAAATACAACCAATGCTGTCCATGTACACACCTCAACATTCATATAGAAATGCTTAAAGTATGCAGGACAATGTGCTACACCAATATCAACCTCTGACTGTGACAACTTAGGACAATGCAATGTACAGGCCCGCATCCAGAGGTACAGTCACAACTGTCAGGTGTGTGAACCATTGATGCCTGCAGAAACATAACATACATTGTGTGTGTCTCCCAAAACAGGTGATGATGGGGACACAGCAGCAGACGCTGAGGAGTCCCTGTCCCAGGCTCCGGGGACACTGAGCTCACTGGTGTGGAACAGCCTCTGCACTCCTCGGATGGCGAAGACCTACCTGGCACCTCCGGTGTGGGTCATCATGCAGCACCAGCAGGACCACCAGCTGCACCCCCTGCACCCACCCCTCCAACAACTGCCAACACACAGACCACCCCTGCCGACACGGACAGACCAAGGACCAGCAACGACAACAGCACACGGACCCCGGCCCAACGTGGAGCAACGGACAACAACACCAGTAACAACCCCCAAGGGGGCCCGGGGTCACCTGTGCGTGCCACCGCATGTCCTGCACGTGTCGCATGGGGTGGGAGGGGTGTTAGACATAGGTCGCTGTTTGCAGAGGGGTCTGGACTGCATGATGACCCACAACTGGTACGCATTGCTGATGCGTACCAGACTAGCACCGGAGAGGTCAGCCAGGTAGTGGGGATCCTCAAGGACATTCAACAGCAGCAGGCTGCCCATCATGCCCGCTTGGACTCCCACATGTCACGTGTGCAGACACACATGGCCCGTGTGGAGACACACATGGCTGGCATGGAGTCCAAGTGGGACACATTGCAAGAACTGACGGCGGTGCATAGGGACATATTGACATGCCTCCGCCAGATTAGCACCAACATGGTAACACCTCCCTGAGTGCCCACAACATCTGGTGCTGCAACAACTGCAACTGCCACAGGGAGGGAGGATGACTCTGGCGGAGAGTCCCCTGCACCGCAGCAGCCTGCACTTGAGGCTCCCCCCCCAAAGAAGAGGGGTCGTCCGAGGAAGGACAACTGAGAGGCCGATGGCCATGCACAACCCCCAGGAAGCCAACACCTGTTCTGGAAATTCACCTTTGTGTGCAAACTGTTCACCCTGTCGAATGCAACCCAACTCTCCCACATGACATGGGGAGTTCAAGTTGGATCAATGTATCAGATGACTGTGGTCTTTACTCAGGACATTTCTGCTACCAGGACTTCCAAATCATCTAGGAACTTTGGATTACAATCCCAGTGTACAGCACCCACCATCCTGTGCACTATACTCACACATGTATGTAAATAAACTCACTAATACACCATACTTGCCTCTGTTGTGATTACAACGTGGTTTCTGTCATGGAGATGATGATCTGCGAAATGACACTGTGCATGCTAACTGCTACAGCAAGTAGAACACCGTCATGTGAGTCATGGCAACGTGACACATATGAGGGAGACACACCACTAGGGCTACACAACACATACACACCAGGGCCATCTGACTCATCGCCTACACTGATGTTGCCAGGAAATACAGTGCAATGCACAGACACCACACCTATTCACAGTCTGTGTAAACTAGCCCACTGGTGCAGTAAGCAAATGTCAGTCAGATGTGTGACCACAGACAACGCACATCCCAAAGTGAAGCACAGGTTTATTACACATTTGCAACATGTTGTTACCACTACAGATGCAAGGTAATCCCAAGTGGCAGTGGCCACACAGTCAACAAGTGTAGATGAAAGGAAGTCCAGGGGTGTGGGGCACATCACCTGTAGGGAAACGACAGCTTCCACCCTGGAAGTTGAATCACGGTGTCGGGGCTCACAGTTGACCAAACAACTCTGAAAGTACCCTGTGAAGGACAGGCATGACACACAGTCAAAAGCACTGAAGAACAGGACAGAACTGTAATACTCATGCCCAATACATGTCACAAGATACCTACACAAAACCAAGTTAGCATGTCAACACTGTTGGGGAGTACAGACTACCTGTAAGGACACACCGCTGCACGCATACAGTCAAGTAGCACATGGACACACTCAAACAGCAACAGAGCACCACCAACACATATCACGCAAACTCACATCATTGACATGACATCTCAGGATACTCACATTCAGCTGAAGAAGTTGGTGATGAGCTGTGTGCGGACATCACCATCATCATCATCCCCATCACTGGCATCATGGCCCAGGCCAGGATCCTCCACAGGTGGCGGATGTTGGTCATCGTTATCCAGGATGAGAGGCAACTCCCTCCGCACTGCCAGGTTGTGTAGCATGCAGCAGACGATGACAATCTTGCACACCTTTGCTGGGGCATATGGGAGGGCCCCTCCTGTCTTGTCCAGGCAGCGAAAGCGGCTCTTCAGGAGACCAAATGTCCGCTCGATCACTCTCCTGGTCCGACCATGTGCCTCATTGTAGCGCATCTGGGCTGGTGTCACAGGGTTCCTGAGGGGCGTCAGCAACCACGGCATGTTGGGGTATCCGGAGTCACCTACATACAGACAATTGCACATTAGCTGACTTGGAAAAGAGGGTGGAATACTACATTGCAGAACACACACAATGGTACAAAGTCAAGACACACCGACAAGCCAGGCACGCTGGTTCTGCATCTGTGACATCATCCTCGGGATGCGACTACTCCTCATCACGTAGGCATCGTGTGCAGAACCGGGGAAACGGGCACACACGTGTGAGATGCTCATATCTGCAAGACATACCACCAGAGCATTGACTGAATGGTAATGTTTTCGGTTCCTGTATGCCTGCTCATGTGCCTGTGGTGGTACCAAAGCCACATGTGTCCCATCAATGGAGCCAATGACATGCGGCATCCTCCCCAGGGCATAGAAGTCACTCTTGACGTCAGTGAGTTGTTGACGTTTAGGGAAATAGATGTACTGGTTCAGGTATCTCAACATAGCCTCCAAAACATCCCGTAGCACACGGCTGAACATGGTCTGTGACATCCCACCAGCAGACGCCACAGTGTGTTGAAAGGTACCGGTGGCAAAGAAGTGTAGGGCTGCCATCACCTTCACCTTGGGGATCAGCGCTGTAGGGTATGTCTGGCCAGGTTGCAAATGTGGGGCCAACTGCACCGTCAATTCCTCAATCAGCGGCCTGGTGAAGCGGTACCGTCGGATGCAGTCACGTTCGACCATGGTTGCAAGATCAGGGAATGGTCTATGGACAGCTGGTGCCCTGCAGTGCATAGGTGAAGAAAGAAAGATTGTCAGTCACCCCACATATGTGGCATTGACCATACTCAATATCACATGATACATCATTACGAGACACAAGTACATGATGTGTGTGCTGTTCCGTAAGGACATGTATGGCACCTACATGGCCAACATCTAACATCACAGTTCAACATGTGTCGTCAACAAGTCCCAGGTTGTGCTATGGGATACCATTAGGCTGTGTCTTAGTACCCATGTACTGCTGTCACGTTCCAAACACACACCACAGTGACATGTGAGGACAGATGTGCCCCAGGCATCACAGCCCATTGACAGGTAGATTCCCAGGGACCCTGTATTGCCACATGGACACTGGCATGACATGGTGCATCATGAATACACCACAGCAAAACAACCATGACCCACACAGGTAGTGGTCCCTGTTGCCTCGGCAGGACAGACATGGACGTCTGTGACACACACGCACAACATCAAAGTCCATGCACAAACAACGTGGATGTGGAGACTGTCTCCCATTGTGCACATGGAATCAGAGACATTGTAAACACAACATGCACACAGACTGTGGAGGGCCATCACTATTGTGGCAATGGGTCAGCCTGTGACGTACATACCGTCCCACATGGGACTCAGGGGTATGTGACATGACATACACATACACAACCTGGAAATGTGACCATGCCACATGCTCTGAAATGAACAGTTGCACATCACAGTGGTCATGTGCACAACACACAAAGGATTCTGTCCCCATGAACACGTGCACAGCCTGGGAGTGGCTGCCCCCAAGTGACACCCAAAAACACATGTTGACCCCCATACACGGAAAAGGTAATGCAGCCTTACATGCCTTAGGATACAGTGTGGACAGGCTGTGGTGTTGTAGGTGTGCCCCTGAGTCCCTGGAAAGTAAATGTGGCTGGCATACGTTCATCTGTGACAGGCATGGTGACATATGCCAGTGACTTGTACAGGGACGCGTTGTACAGCAATGGACCGATCGCTGCGCACGCATTGGCCATTGCATATGATGTGACCGGGTACGCGTTGTACAGCAATGGACCGATCCGGTGCGCACGCATTGGCCATTGCATATGATGTGACCGGGTACGCGTTGTACAGCAATGGACCGATCGGTGCGCACGCATTGGCCATTGCATATGATGTGACCGGGTACGCGTTGTACAGCAATGGACCGATCGGTGCGCACGCATTGGCCATTGCATATGATGTGACCGGGTACGCGTTGTACAGCAATGGACCGATCAGTGCGCACGCATTGGCCATTGAATATGATGTGACCGGGTACGCGTTGTACAGCAATGGACCGATCGGTGCGCACGCATTGGCCATTGAATATGATGTGACCAGGTACGCGTTGTACAGCAATGGACCGTTCGGTGCGCACGCATTGGCCATTGAATATGATGTGGACGGATGCGTGTCGTTTTTCGAAATACGCGTTGTACAGCAATGGACCGATCGGTGCGCACGCATTGGCTATGGCCTGGCATGGCAACGGACGCGTTTTCAAACCTTTAACGAGTCTGATGCTGTGAATTCAGTTGGCCACCCACAACAATGTTGCAAATTCATGGGTCTCATGAAGTTGATCTTTTGAAGGATGCTGTGGGCATGTGTAAGTGGTGCAATTCCATGGATTGGCCAGATTCAGAAGATGCAAACGACTTGGACCTATCACTTTGGACACATGGGACAGTATCTGCCTCAGCAGCACACATATAATGCTGGCTGTTCCCCTGAGAGCTCACTTGCCTGCACTACATGCTCCAGGACGACATCTGCCACCACCACTGCTGCTGTATCTGCATCCTCTGGATCCTGCAATGGCACGTACTGTGGAGAGAGCCCCAGCCTTCAGCACTGAGGAGAACCAGGCCCTGCTGGACAGCCTCCTTCCACAGTACAGCAAGCTGTATGGGAAACCAGGGAGCAGGTGAGTGTGCTGTCCACTGCCTCACTAAATGTGCATGTTGTCTGACTAGCAAGACTTACAGTGTGCACGCCACTGGCTAGCAGGCTCACTGAGTAGTTGTCACCCCCCATAGTGTGTAGTTACATGCACTGAACAGGTATAGTGCAGTAACAGTGCATTTAAACAAGGTTTTACTTCCCAGGCAATGATACCATGTAGTTACTGCTGGCAAACTGTTCATAGCCATCGTTGCACTGCCTGTGTACATCATGTGCCCCTGTGATTGAGACATGTATATCCAACTGTGTGATGCACGGAAATGTTGCATGTGTAGTAATGGCCTTTTCACTTTGTCATCCTCACAGGTTGATGCCCACCAGAAGCAGAAGATATGGCTGACCATCGTCCGGGCAGTGAGATCCGTGGGGGTCTACAAGCGCCGGATCCGCAACTGCCAGAAGAGGTGGCAGGACCTTCGGGGCTGGACCCGGAGGATCGCACGGGTCCAGCTGAAGCTGTCGCCTCCTCGCAGGAGAGGCGGACACCGGACCCTGACCCCCACATGCACAGGATCCTGGCGGTGGTCTTCCCTGATCTGGATGGGCAGCTGAAGGCCAGACAGCAGCAAGGAGGGGGTGAGTCCATGACTGCACTGTGAACTTTGTCTGACATGCTATGTGCCCTCCTTTTGGCCTGGTTAAACTTCAACAGTACATCAGTCATGTGGTCCAGGACCCATATCCCTCAATTGTGCACTGCCCACTCCTCATCTGATACCCAGGTGTGGCCCTTACAGTCAGGAAATTGTGTCACTTGGGTACTGTGTCCTTGCATTTTGCTTAGCTCAAGGTGGGGGACAGCATTTGTTCCCGTAACTCTGTGGTGGGCTTCATGGGTGGGTCCATTGCTTACACAATGCCTGAGTTCTGACATGTAATCTGCGTGTTACTTTGATATGTGGTCCAATTGCTGATCTGATGCACCACATGTGCCTGGGGTATTTGGCACACACCCATGCTGCGGGTGGGAACAATGTGTGGGCCTCAGGAGTATGTATATCAAGTGTGTCACACATACTTAGCCACCTGCCTACTGTCTAGGGCTCATCCCTCATTCACGTGGAGCAGGATAGTCATGCCTACTCCAGGCCATACAATACACTCTGTACTCCCACTCCCGTGTATCAGCTGACACGTTGTGCTCAGTGAAATGTTCCCTCAGGTGTCTGCCTCTGTGTCATTGTGCTGTGGCTCCGTTGTCAGGGCTACTGGGGTGTTTCTCGGTTAGGGCTCAGCATGCCACCGGAGATGTGACCATAGGAGACGATACTTGTGTGACATATAGGTGTTTGATCACTTGACCGTGCAGACTGGGGTATGCGACTGTGAAGTTCAGGCAGCTGTTTCCCATTCACAGCAGATTGTGAGGTGCTCATGTTCCGAGGGTTGTGTTTCAGGTCTCCCATATGTCCAATTGGTATGACGTGGACAAATAAGAGTTCAGATGATGTGGTTTGTGGGGGATGGACATGTGCACTTGTCAGCTCCAGGACTTGCATTCCCCATGACCTAGGATTGTGACACAGTGCAGACTGTTGTTGTCTGGCTGCCCTGCCCATGTGACTGGAGACAGTGATGTATGACTTTGCAGGCATGCCTGTGCCATGGCATTAAACTCCCTATGTGTGATCCTGCAGGGGAGTGACATGTGCTACATGCACCCCATTGTGGCATTGACTATCAGGACATGGGTGCATCATGGTGTCTGGTGCTGGTATGCATCACATGCATTTCAAAATAGACTCTGGCCATCCCTTTATCCGGACATCTGTACTGACTCAGTGGCAAGAGTTGTGATGTGTGCATGTTCACATACTTCACCGTGTTCTCTGCACTGTCCAACTACTGTGTAGGTGGTGCATGTGTCCACACTGGGGTATTGCCATCCGACAGACACCAGACAGATGGGTGCAAGGCCAGGAGGGATGTGAGTGCCATGTTTGACCATCAGACTGTCAATTGGCTTCTCCTACTCTGTTTGGGCACTTTTGGCAATGTTCAACTAAGGATGCCAGGGCTTGCTCTGTAATGTGCTGTACTTACTGTGGTGTGTGCGGTCAGTGCAGGTGACTGATGTTTGTCTGTTTCCCTATTGTTTGCAGATACATCCACGGCCACAGGAGGGGACAGCTCCACGGACCAGGAGGAGCCGCAGAGCCAGACTGGGTCAGCAGCCGAGGAGTGGTCGGAGGGACCCAGTGGCTCGGAGGGCGAGGGGAGCCACACCGAGGAGTCCTCAGCACCATCCACCTCAGCTGAGGACCACAGCAGCTCGGAGGATGACTCCCTTGTGGAGGCGGGTGTCAGCAGCCACCACACCGCAGCTAGTATTGCTGTCCCCGCCGCCACCACCACCGCCCTCCCATCGGCTCCCATTCCAGAGGTCCGTGGAGGCTCCCGTGTTTGGGAGCATGTCTCCTTCATGCCAGGCACCGCACCCCCTGCCCCTGTGTCCCCTGCTGCCCTGAGTGAGGAGTCTGTGTACCTACTTCGCCAGCTCCATGTAGGGCAGACAGCAATGCTGAGTGTCCTCCATGCCCACACCACTCTGTTGACACAGCTGGTGTCGTTCATGGAGGGCATCTCATCGGGCATGTCTGCCCTACAGAGGAGCAATAGGTCCATGGACTCCTCCCTGACGGCAGCAGTGTCCCTCCTCCAACAGTCCCTCACCCCTCCTACCTCTGCCCCATCCACACTTCCTGGCACCCTACCTGTCCCAAGCACATGCACACCTGCACATTCACCCAAACACACAGACACGAGCAGCACAGACACACCCACTACAAAAACAAGACGTGCACGCAGGCATCCTCAGGGGACTGATACCACACCCACAGGGGATGGGGGACAGACACACACACAGGCATCCACAGTCACTCCGCAGGCCTCCGATACCTCTCCCTCCAAGGCCCCTTCCCTTGCCTCACCTGCAACCCCACCTACACAGCGGCTCTTCCTCTGTGACCTCGGCCTCTTCCCCTCCAATCCAGCTGATCCAGCATACAGGGGGAAGAGGAAGTCCACCCACACAGAGGGGAGTGCCACTCACCCCCGGACACCCTCCCCCAGGCGCAGACAGACTGAGGCCCCCATCCGCAAGTCCCCCGGACCCGGAAGAGCAAGACACCGCCGCCGCCCTGCAGCTCAACCACCAAGTCTCCTTCCTCCATCCCTCAGGCCCCCACTCCACAGGTGCCCCCACCACACCCTGCCCCAGGTTCCCCCACCCACAGATACACCATCCCCAAAATGATCCGGCCTTCTCCGCCTGCCACTTGCTCTTCCAGCACCACACCCCCCGCTGCGCATGTCTGTGCCACTGGTGTGGAGACGGTGTCCTCCCCCTCTGTCCTGCCCACCTTACCTGAACCCCATTCTACTCCCCTGGAGATGGGCACTGCAGTGGAGTCCACTACCACCCCGTCTGACTTGGGCACTGCAGTGGGGAACCTGTCCACTCCATCTGCACGGCCCACTGCAGTCGTGCCGGCACCCACACCATCTGCCTCATGCCCCCAAGTTGTGCCGGCACACACCATGTCAGACACCTCCACTGCAGTTGTCAGTGACTCTCCAGCACCCACCACCCCTTCCCTGCCTCCTTCTGGTGAGCCCTGATCCTGTCCCTGCGGTGCCTGGCCTGCCCCCCGTATGCCCCTCCGAGGGGAATGTCCCTGGTGTGTAGCAGTGCAGGCATGCAAAGGGTGACATCTGGCACAGTCACCCTGTTTGGACTCTGATTATGGACTAGCCATTGGCCTGTGTTATTTTTCTGGACTTTCACTTTTTTCATTAATCATTTGCTGAATAAAGCTACTTTCTGTTCACTAGTAGTTTTGCTTCTGATGTACATGAAGTTGATGATGCTAACCATGCCCTTGCTGCAGTGATGGTGATTTTTGATGTCAGGAAAATGAAGTGTTACTGTGCAGGACCCCATGTGGTCCAGGGGGAATGTGTCCTATCCTGTTGTGTATCCATGTCATCCTTTGCAGCAATATGAGGGTGTCATGTTTTCAATATTTGGCAATGGGATTTCCTACTTACATTTGCAAAATCACATCTGTGGCTTACACCCCTGCACATCTGTTGTGCTTGCCATTGTTCAATTAGTCTATTTCCCTGACCGTGTGGCCATCTCCACTGGACATGCAAGTTTGGGCATCAATGGGGAAGGACTCATCTGTGTTATCAGTGCAACTTGCTATACATGTGTGTTGGATCTGTGCTGATGATTTTGGTGACACTCCCATGACCAGGCTGATATGACGGGAGCCTTCATTTTGTGCTAATTGTTGACTGTGTGACCAAGTGTTCTGCTGACATGATGGAGCCCTACTGAGACAACGTTTGGCACAGCTTTCCTTACACAGGAGTGGAGTCCCCTCATGGCAGTGTGTAATTCTGTGACATTGCCTAAGCACAAGGTGTGTGTTGTGTGAGCATGTCTGTGTGTGTTCACTTCCATCTTGCTAGGCAGGCTAGGATCCCTAGTGATGTTCCTGTTTGTGATGCTTGCTGAGTTGACCCATGTTCCCCCAAAGTCTTCTCCCTGGGTTCTCTGTGATGTGGGTGCATGGCACATTACTGGTCATCAGGGTGTCACCCATAGGTGTGTTTGCTGTCAGGGCTGAGTTTGTGGGCAAACGCAGATGGGACACAGTCAGGATTCCCCTTGGCACTTGTTGGTTACACCTGTCATGTAATTTCCAGTTTGTGTTATCTTTCAGTGATTGTGACACGTTGTGTGTGTGACTGCTGCCACTCCTCAGGGTCAGAGCTGCAATGTTGGAAGTTGTCTATGTGTGTTCTTTGTGGGTGACCTTGGCTTCTTCATTGGTGTGTGACTGTGGCCGGGATCCCATTGGTTGGTGTGGTATTGACGTCATGTCCATGTACGGCGTACTGTGCAGTGTGTCAGACATTCAGGAGTCTTGTTGACTGGCCATGTGTGATGGGTTTCTGCACCTTAGTTCCCACCACCACCCCTGTTATTGTCATGGGTGCATGTGCAATGTCACCAGTGCATGTGAGCTTCACTGCTGCACATTGGTGGAGGTCGAGGTGTGTGGTGTTGAGTGTGTGCAGATGAGAGTTGTTGCACGGCTAGACCCCTGCCTCCATGTTGGCCTTGGCTGACAGGCCGTGCTGATTGATTTGTGCTTGTGTAGGTGTGATGGTAGTTTGTTGCTCAGGACACATGACTGTGGTTGACAGTGTGAACGGCATCTAGCTTTGTCATCACAGTGGGATTATCATGCCAGCCCAGGGTCACCACATTGTGGGGACCCTGGGGGTAGTGCTGTGGTGGGTCTGTGTCTTGCTGTGTTAGTTGCTGTTCCTACAAGCTTGTGTGACATGTGTAATTTGGGCTCCCTCTCATCTGACAATGCCTGATTGCCCACATAGGGGATTCGGATCCATGAGTTACCTTTGTGTGGCACTGTATGCGCATCTGTGTAATTGTTATTCAGGCCTCATCATGTGTTGTGTGGTTGCCTGGGGACACTGGCACCCCCCCCCCCTCACCTGTTGTGTTTGATATGCAGTGTGGGGCTGCCTGTTTGTGTTTGTGCATCTGCACCACTGCATTGGCATATCTTTAGTGTGCCATTGGCTGTATGTTGTTTGGTGGGTTTCACCTGCTGTCCCTGGTACTCCTAGGTCATCAGTCAGCACAATGATCATGGTTTGTGTGTCCCATTGCTGCCATGGTATGGTATCTGTTCACCTCACATCTACAGTCTCCACAGGATATCTACATTTGTGTGCCCATTGGTGCAGATATGTGGTTCTGCATTATGATGGTCACTTCTGTCATTGTGTTATTGATGAATGTTGACAGTGTCAGCCCCCATGGGTGATGTTTGTCTGCACATGGCCAAAGGTATGTCTTATTTGCACTGCACTGTTTGCCTCACCCAATATGTGTTGCTATGGGACACAAGCACTACTTTGCCACTGATGTGTTTGTTGTTCTGTGACCAGGAATCATCCATGCTGTTTGGCAGTTGCAGCTTTTTCCATGGCCACACTTACCTTTTGGTCACTGTGATGATGGGGGTTTAGACCCCATTGCCACAATGTACAAAATGTGCTTCAGCTATGGACCCCACACTTACCTTTTGGTCACTGTGATGATGGGGGTTTAGGCCCCATTGCCACAATGTTCAAAATGTGCTTCAGCTATGGACCCCACACTTACCTTTTGGTCACTGTGATGATGGGGGTTTAGGCCCCATTGCCACAATGTTCAAAATGTGCTTCAGCTATGGACCCCACACTTACCTTTTGGTCACTGTGATGATGGGGGTTTAGGCCCCATTGCCACAATGTTCAAAATGTGCTTCAGCTATGGACCCCACACTTACCTTTTGGTCACTGTGATGATGGGGGTTTAGGCCCCATTGCCACAATGTTCAAAATGTGCTTCAGCTATGGACCCCACACTTACCTTTTGGTCACTGGGATGATGGGGGTTTAGGCCCCATTGCCACAATGTTCAAAATGTGCTTCAGCTATGGACCCCACACTTACATTTTGGTCACTATGATGATGGTGGTTGGACCCCATTGCCACAGTGGTCATGGTCTGCTTGCATTGTGGAGGCCACACACATTTATGTGTGACACATGTGATAGGGGGTCACATTGTATGTTCAATTTCATGTTCAGTGTTGTAGGCATTTGACACAGTCTACACACGCTTGTCATGGTGTTGGGGGATGTCTTTTTCTTACATTCCTTATGTTGGAGTATGCTGGTTGTGTCATGCATTACCCATCCTATGAGTAGGGGTGGTGTTGGTGGTAGGCATCCAGCCCCCATGGGTAGGGGTGGTGGTAGTGGTAGGCATCCAGCCCCCATGGGTAGGGGTGGTAGTAGTGACAGGTATCCAGCCCCCCATGGGTAGGGGTGGTGGTAGTGGTAGGTATCCAGCCCCCCATGGGTAGGGGTGGTAGTAGTGACAGGTATCCAGCCCCCATGGGTAGGGGTGGTAGTAGTGACAGGTATCCAGCCCCCCATGGGTAGGGGTGGTGGTAGTGGTAGGCATCCAGCCCCCATGAGTAGGGGTGGTAGTAGTGACAGGTATCCAGCCCCCATGGGTAGGGGTGGTAGTAGTGTCAGGTATCCATCCCCTATGAGTAGGGGTGGTGGTAGTGGTAGGCATCCATCCCCCATGGTGGGGATGGTAGTAGTGACAGGCATGCAGCCCCCCATGGGTAGGGGTGGTAGTAGTGACAGGTATCCAGCCCCCCATGAGTAGGGATGGTAGTAGTGGTAGGCATCCAGCCCCCCATGAGTAGGGGTGGTAGTAGTGACAGGTATCCAGCCCCCCATGGGTAGGGGTGGTAGTAGTTACAGGTATCCAGCCCCCCATTGGTAGGGGTGGTAGTTGTGACAGGTATCCAGCCCCCCATGAGTAGGGGTGGTAGTAGTGGTAGGCATCCATCCCCCTATGGTGGGGATGGTAGTAGTGGCAGGCATCCAGCCCCCCATGGGTAGGGGTGGTAGTAGTGACAGGTATCCAGCCCCCCCATGAGGAGGGGTGGTAGTAGTGGTAGGCATCCATCCCCTATGGTGGGGATGGTAGTAGTGACAGGCATCCAGCCCCCCATGGGTAGGGGTGGTAGTAGTGTCAGGTATCCATCCCCCTATGGTAGGGGTGGTGGTAGTGGTAGGCATCCATCCCCCTATGGTGAGGATGGTAGTAGTGACAGGCATCCAGCCCCCCATTGGTAGGGGTGGTAGTAGTGACAGGTATCCAGCCCCCCATGAGTAGGGGTGGTAGTAGTGGTAGACATCCATCCCCCTATGGTGGGGATGGTAGTAGTGACAGGTATCCAGCCCCCCATGGGTAGGGGTGGTAGTAGTGACAGGTATCCAGCCCCCCATGGGTAGGGGTGGTGGTAGTGGTAGGCATCTAGCCCCCCATGAGTAGGGGTGGTAGTAGTGACAGGTATCCAGCCCCCCATGGGTAGGGGTGGTAGTAGTGACAGGTATCCAGCCCCCCATGGGAAGGGGTGGTAGTTGTGACAGGTATCCAGCCCCCCATGAGTAGGGGTGGTAGTAGTGGTAGGCATCCATCCCCCTATGGTGGGGATGGTAGTAGTGACAGGCATCCAGCCCCCCATGGGTAGGGGTGGTAGTAGTGACAGGTATCCAGCCCCCCATGAGTAGGGGTGTTAGTAGTGGTAGGCATCCATCCCCTTATGGTGGGGATGGTAGTAGTGACAGGCATCCAGCCCCCCATGAGTAGGGGTGGTAGTAGTGACAGGCATCCAGCCCCCCCTGATTAGGGGTGGTAGTAGTGGTAGGCATCCATCCCCCTATGGTGGGGATGGTAGTAGTGACAGGCATCCAGCCCCCCATGGGTAGGGGTGGTAGTAGTGACAGGTATCCAGCCCCCCATGAGTAGGGGTGGTAGTAGTGGTAGGCATCCATCCCCCTATGGTGGGGATGGTAGTAGTGACAGGTATCCAGCCCCCCATGGGTAGGGGTGGTAGTAGTGACAGGTATCCAGCCCCCCATGGGTAGGGTTGGTAGTAGTGTCAGGTATCCATCCCCCTATGGTAGGGGTGGTGGTAGTGGTAGGCATCCATCCCCCTATTTTTGGGGATGGTAGTAGTGACAGGCATCCAGCCCCCCATGAGTAGGGGTGGTAGTAGTGGTAGGTATCCAGCCCCCCTGAGTAGGGGTGGTAGTAGTGGTAGGCATCCATCCCCCTATGGTGGGGATGGTAGTAGTGACAGGCATCCAGCCTCTCATGGGTAGGGGTGGTAGTAGTGACAGGTATCCAGCCCCCCATGAGTAGGGGTGGTAGTAGTGGTAGGCATCCATCCCCCTATGGTGGGGATGGTAGTAGTGACAGGTATCCAGCCCCCCATGGGTAGGGGTGGTAGTAGTGTCAGGTATCCATCCCCCTATGGTAGGGGTGGTGGTAGTGGTAGGCATCCATCCCCCTATGGTGGGGATGGTAGTAGTGACAGGCATCCAGCCCCCCATGAGTAGGGGTGGTAGTAGTGGTAGGTATCCAGCCCCCCGAGTACGGGTGGTAGTAGTGACAGGCATCCAGCCCCCCTGAGTAGGGGTGGTAGTAGTGACAGGCATCCAGCCCCCCATGGGTAGGGGTGGTAGTAGTGACAGGTATCCAGCCCCCATGAGTAGGGGTGGTAGTAGTGGTAGGCATCCATCCCCCTATGGTGGGGATGGTAGTAGTGACAGGTATCCAGCCCCCCTTGGGTAGGGGTGGTAGTAGTGGCAGGTATCCAGCCCCCCATGGGTAGGGGTGGTAGTAGTGTCAGGTATCCATCCCCTATGGTAGGGGTGGTAGTAGTGGTAGGCATCCATCCCCCTATGGTGGGGATGGTAGTAGTGACAGGCATCCAGCCCCCCATGAGTAGGGGTGGTAGTAGTGGTAGGTATCCAGCCCCCCCTGAGTAGGGGTGGTAGTAGTGACAGGCATCCAGCCCCCCTGAGTAGGGGTGGTGTTGGTGGTTGGCATCCATGCCCCTATGGGTGTATGTGGCATTGCTGATAGCCATCCCGCCCCTATTGTTCTGCGGTTGCTGCTGTAAGTAATTTCTGCATCCCTATGTGTGTGTGTTATATGTCGGGTACGTGTCGTTTGTTTGTGTGGTGGGTGTTTGACTTACCTTCTGCGCCGTACGCGTCCGTGCCAGTTCCGGTAATAGATGTAGAGTATTGGTAGGACCTGCGCGATGGGATTCATGGTTGATTCGTCTCGTTCGGCTTTCTCGTTGCTTGGACTCGTACTCGTGGCTGGCGTGTTCATCTTGTAGCCGTGGATCGTCTTGTGGCGCGAATCGGAGCTTATGTGCGGCTCTCCCGGATGCTCTGACGTGCCGTGCGTAGCGACGGGTTCGGCGCGTACGGAGTGCGCATCGTACTAGTCCGGCCGGACGATGCTGTATTTTGGCTTCCGTGCGACTCGATTCGGCGTTTACGGATCCGGCTCGGGCGGGGAACAGGAGCTGCATTGGGTGAGTACGGCTGGGTCGGGATCTGGGCAGTTGTGCGCATCGTACGTGCTCGTTCGGACGTATGTACGAATCGGTCGGGAAACACGCGTTCGGCTTGGTTTTTCTCCGGCCGAATGGTGTTAGGTGCGCTTCCGGCCGGGATCGGAATCGGCCCCTCTGTGTCCGTTTTCTGCCAGGTGATTCAATAATGCAATGGTGTCATTTTTGCAAACCTTCCTGTTTCTGAATCTATCAGCAAATCATCTGATTGAAAATAGAAGGACTCTCAGTATACCCTTGAGGGACACGAAACCATGTGATTGTTCTCTGATGCAACACAAATGAAAATGAGAACTGGCAATCTTCATGCAGGGGCACTGAGAAGAAAGCCTAACACAAATCAATGACCGTAAACCATTCTGCAGTACATGGAATTTGGAAAAGCACAGTAGCAGGATTTGACACAATGGGACAACAAGGCACCACGATTTCATTTATTTTGTGCAAATCCTGTACTATTCTATATTTTCCATTAGGTTTTTGGATATCAGTTATAGGAGAATTACATGGACTGCCAAATAACTCTCTCAGGAGCATATCTTCAATTACAGGTTGTATCCTAGCAGTTGTCTCAGCAGATAATGGGTAAGGTGTTGTTCTTGGAAAAACTGCACTTGGCTTTATTTGGACATGAACTGGTTCTATACCTTTTATGAGTCCGATATCCTTTCCTGTAAAATCCCAGACTTCAGTATTTACAGTAGCTCTGAGCTCTTCTGGTAATTCAGCAACTGTCAACAAGGTAAACACTCCTGTCTCAGCATTTTGTTTAATTAATTTAAAATCAACATCGTCATCATGGGTCTGAAATGCAATACCGTCCAGTGTGCAATAAATTGTGCAATTTAGTTTACTCAACAAATCTGTTCCCAACGGATTTACTTGACTACAGTCACAAACGACAAATTGTTTTTTTTTTCCAAGTGTTCCTATTCCGACTGGAACTTCTTCTGCAATCGGATTTGCCATCTGTTTATTTGTAACCCCAACTACTTGGATTGTTCTTCTGGAGAGAGGTAAGCCTGGAACCAACTGTGCATCGGGTGACTCCTGTATCAATCAAAAATGACACATCGTGACCATAGACATTTGCAGCTCCATATGGGCCACTTTGGTCTACCTCTAGAACTGTGCCAAGTACGCAATCCTCTTCCTCTCTCAGAGCTGAACGGATCCATTTCAAGCAAAGGAAATTGCCCTAACACATCCTGATTCAGAATTTGGATCTGTGACATCGGATTTTGATTAGGATTCCAGTTTAATTTTGGTAACTGGTTTATATTCATTCTGGGATTTCCCATTTGGCCTGGTGCAACGGGTATCATTTGGTTTTGGTTCTGCATTTGATTTTGTATTTGGCCTATCTGCATTCTTTGACCTGTCATTCCCCATGGATTTTGATTTTGCCCTGCAATGTTTTCAGGATTAATTTGACATTCTGGCTTCTAATGTTCACCCTATTGCAAATGTGACAGGCAGTGACTTTCTTCAAGGCAGCAATATCTGTTCCAGGTCCCACACCTGCAGGAACACCTCTACCTCTTCCCTGAGATATACGCATTCCATTAGGATTTGCTACAAACCCAGCCTGTGGAGCAACAACTCCCTGCATCATACCCTGACCTCCAGCTAACGACGGACCTTGAAACCCCTTCTAAGATACCTGCATCTGGGCCAACATGAATTTCTCCTTAATTTTCCTCTACTTCATGTCCAATACATCACTGCAATATTTTGCATATCGCAGGATTTCATCCAGCAATTTTGATTTCCAGCAGATGACATTATGCCTGATATGTGAACTAATCTCAGGCTTCAATCCTAGAACAAATTGTGACACAAAAATCCCCATATTCTTCTCTTCAGGATACTCGCTTCCACTATGCTGTTTGAAAACCTGCAACAGCCTTTCATAATATTCGTGAACCGTTTCCTTTGGTTCCTGAGTCATTCTTTTAATTTTCAGCCAATCAATTTCCTTAAAAGGAATTTTTCCCTTCAGGAAATTAATTACTGCCCCGTATTTTTCCATCACTATTGGTGGTTTAAATCTTTTTATTAGGCTTTCAAGAAAAAAACACATTTCTGCCGTACATGGCAGGTCAACAACAACCAAACATACAACCATACCGTGAGTGTCTCTTTTTACATTCAGATGTCAATTAATGTTTGCAGCCATTACAACATATACATTAGCTGTCATGTGAGATCTAGTGCTCCGTGTTAAAGTTTCAATTAATTTTGTATATCAAGGGCGGCCCTCTGTTGTAGGTATTGACGTAGAGGTTCCCATATGTCCCTGGGCCTGGATATGGAAGGTAGCTCTTCCGCGTAGTAGGTTGTCTCTGCAGTAGACCATATCTTTAATCCAGCTTTCAGTCTTTGGGGCCATAGTGCTCTCCCAATGCATAGCCACCCGGCGCTTAGCCATCAACAATGCCACCCGCACAAACCTGCCCGCAGCGCCCTTCACCTGCGGAGCATAACTTAGCAAACAGACTGAAGGTGTACATTGTAAGTTAGTCCCCACCATTTTCTGTATACACTCCAGTACCTCCCCCCAAAATATTTGTACTCGTCTGCAGCCCCACGCAAGGTGTAGAAACTCGGCATCTGTTTGGTTACACCTTTTACAGTTACTGGTTTCCCTGAGGCCGCATCTGTGAAGTTTAACAGGGGTGTGGTATGTCTGGTGTATATACTTAAAGTGTATTAAGCGCAGGTTGCCAATGGGTGAGGCCACTGGTAATCCTGCAGATGTGTTCCCAGTCCTTTACCTGCCAGGGTGGGGTGATGCTGGCATTCCATCGGTCTAGGCCTTTGTCCGGTCTAGGGACCTTTTCATCCCGGACTTCTCTGTATAATTTTGTCACCAAGTTACGCTTTGATGGTGCCACTAGCAAAAGTTGGAGTGCGCGCAGTGCTGGAGGCTCAGCCGGATATGTGCGATAGTGACGCTTAATGGCCAATCGCAGTCTGTGGATCGTAAAGTTGAACGACAGTGAAGGGTTAGCGATGTAGCTTAAGTCGTCTGCCGTGAGGAAGTGCCCCTCGGGATATAAGTCTTGCATGGTTGTGATGCCCACCTCCCTCAGCGTCCTGAGGGATCCCTCTTCCTGTGTCGCAGACAATGCCGAGTGGTGTGCAAGGGGGAGCGCAGGCGCATACAACGGGAGTTTAGCCGTGATAGTTCCTATGGCTTGCCAGGCAGCAATGGTCGTGTCCAGTGTGTTAATTTCAGCGGTGGGATTTCCTCTGTGAGTGTGTGTGAGAATGCCAGCCAGAGAGACCGGTGAGCATCACCATGCTCCACCGCAACGTGCGGGGTGTAGGCGTGAGGCCTAAACCAATGATACGCATATTGCGCTTGTGCGCTCAGGTAATAGAGATAGAGGTCGGGGGCACTAAAGCCACCCCTACTGTAGTCCAGTGTTAGTGTGGCCCAGTTCACCCTGGCCTGCTTCCCGCCCCAGATCAAGCGAGTAAGGGACGATCGTAGTGTGAGCTTGATTGGGATATTGCAGAAGAGGTACAAGAACCGTGGTAGTATGATCATTTTAATTATTGCAATTCTGTCCGCCAGGAAGAGGGGCAATGTATTCCATCTGTCTACTTGTTGTTCTAGGGAGTCGTGTGCTTTACCATAATTTTCTCTTAGGACAATGTCAGGGTCGCGGTGCACCCAGATACCCAGGTATTTCACTGGTTCAGTCGTCCACACCAAGGGGTATTCCATTGGTGGTGCAGTCGTTACGGGTGTCAGCGGTATCATCATTGACTTGTTCAGTTGATCTGGAGGCCCGAGAATAGTCCAAAACTAATATATTCCCTCAAAACTCTCGCACAAGGTGAAGCGTCGGTTCTCTGATAAATAGCACCATGTCATCCGCGTACAGCCGAAATGCCCACAGGCCGGTGAAGAAAATTAAGGGCCGTGTCTCTATGCCGCTGCCGGATAATACAGGCCAGCGGTTCGAGCACCAATGCGAATAACAGTGGCGAAAGTGGGCACCCCTGACGGGTTCCTCTTTGTATCTGAACGGGTTGCGAGGTAAGTCCTCCGACTCGGACCAGTGCAGTCGGGCTGTTATAAAGTAGTGTTACCCACCCGAGGTACAGTGGCGGGAATCCCATCCGTCTCAGGACCCTGAACATATATCCCCACTCTATAGAGTCAAACGCCTTTGCCGCATCAAGCATTACCGCGGCAGCCTGCAGGTCTGGGTTCAACACGTGAAACATGGCAAATATCGTCCTAAGATTGTAAGACGTCGAGCGCTCTGGTATAAAGCCAGATTGGTCCGGCAGGACCAGTTTAGGCATCAGGGGTTGCAATCTGGTAGCTAGTATTTTCGCGAGAATTTTAGTGTCCAGATTGATGAGCGAGAGGGGTCGATATGATTCGCACAAGTCGGGGGCCTTATCTCTCTTCAATAGTGCGATTATAAGCGCTTGACGAAGTGATGGTGGCAATATGCCGGACTCGTGTGCCTCGGCATACATCTCGAGCAGGCGAGGTTCGAGTAGATCAATATACTCTTTGTAAAATTCGACGGGAATCCCGTCCGGGCCCGGCGCTTTCTTATTAGGGAGATCACGTATTGCTGCCCGAACATCTGCCTCATCAATCGGCCGATTTAAATAATCTCTATGGTGGTCCTGCAAGCCAAGCGATGCTATATCAGTTAAATAGTCATGTAACTCATTCTCGTTCGCTGGAGCCCCGTGACGTATACAGGTCAGTGTAAAAACCACAGAATTGATCTACTATGTCTGCAGGAGTATAATGTTCCGTCCCTGGCTGTCTGTGATTTTAGTGACGTGTTGATAGTCTGTGCTGGGATTTGAGTTTAGCAGCCAGGATGACGACCCGGCCGTCCCCCTCCCCATAGGCTCGCGCACATGTCTACGAGACCTGTAGCGAACTTCGGACTCCGCATATTCGTCATATGTCAAAAGCGCCTCGTGTATCCGATGCAGGATATCAGGGCAGGGTGCTGTCGCGTACTGGTGTTCTAGCGTCTTTAGTTCCGCTTCAGTCTTTGCAAGTTGGGCACGGATATCTTTTAAGATCCCGGCTGTCGTGCTGATGCACACCCCTCTTATGGTCACCTTAAAGGCCTCCCACAGTGTGGACACGCTTTCAACTGTACCAGTGTTTAAATCAAAGTATTGTGCTATGGCTGTCCGTATGGTGTCATTGTACACAGGATCCAGCAGAGCCTCCGAGCAGAACCGCCACGTGTAGGGGCGGCGAACATTAGCTCAGAATCACAAGAGCCAGCAATGTCGGATTAGCAGTCTGACAGGCGTGCGCGGAAGCACGGTGACAGTTGAAACCCAGTTGTTAGCCACCTCGCTGAGTAGCCCAGTAGTCCAATCGCGACCAGCTGCTATGTGCGGGTGTGGCGGTGTGTACCCTCCCGTGTCGTAGCGTTTCGCAGCCTCCATGCATCCACTAATCCAAACTCGAGCATAGCGTCATTGATACTGCGTGCAATTCTGGGCGTTGCGTAGTACTCTGCGGGTTGGATTTATCCATTTGAGGGTCTAAATGCGTGTTGAGGTCCCCTCCCCATATGATGTCGGCTTCAGGCCAGGCCAGCATAATAGTGTATAAGCACGTAAAGGAGTCCGGTTCATCCACTATTGGCCCGTATACGTTAATTAGTGTGACCAGGGATGTTCCCAGCTTGCCATGCACCACCGCACATCGTCCCTCCCTATCCGTGTGTGTTTTGATAGGTGTAAAGGAAAGCCCTCTTTTCACAAGGATAAGCACCCCCCTAGCATAGGAGGAATACGATGATGCCAGTTTATAGCCAGCCCATTTAAGGGCGATTTTAGCTTCAGAGATAGCTGTCAAATGTGTCTCCTGAAGGAGAGCAACCTGTATATTGTGGCGATCCAAATATGCGAATACTTGTCGAATTTTCTTCGGGGTGTTAAGCCCTCGAACATTCCATGTTAGGCAATTATACTGTTCACCCATAATCAGACGTATGCATGAATTCTGTTGAACACAATACCTCACAGCTGCAATTCGGTTGCTCAAGCACCTCAAGTCTCATCTGATACATCGGTACCCTCACGGTTATACATAACAATTCAAAACAGACCCGTCCCCCCTCCCCCACCCACTTCAGCAGACCCCAAATGCTAAAGCCATCCCCTAGGAAACTGATGAACCCCACCACCCCCTACCCACCCACTCCCAGTCAGGAGACCAGTAACGTGGTGTGTTGCACAGGAGTGGCGGTAGCCAGAAGCAGGATCCCCAGTGACTTGGTCACGTGGGGGGTCGCCCATCTGACCTCAATAAGAGGGACAAAATTAAAATGAGCGGCATGCTCTGCAATGTACGAAGAACCAGGCATTCAGGATTGTGATACATAGGCTCCGGTTCCGCCCGCAGCCCTATAGCCCCCAGTGCAGCTCTGCACATTGCACCCAACGTTCAGGATGTCTACAAGTCAAGCCACCCAGCCAAATATGTCACTTATCTGTGTCCATGGTGTGTGTCACACAACAGGCCAAAGCAGGGCCATTTATCATTCAATGTCCGATGCACCTCCAGGTCCATCCTGGTCGCCTCTGGCGATCTTTCTGCGTCTGGTGCTTGTGCGGCTTTTTGTTGCAGGAATTTGAGCACTTCCTTGGGTTCGCCGTAGACCAAGCTCTTTCCGCCGTCCGTGACCCTGAGGTCTGGCCGGGTAAATCATTGCGTAGGGGATGCCAAGGTCTCGCAGCTTTTTCTTCACCGCCAGGAACTTTTTCCTCGCTTCCCTGTACTTGTGGCGTAAAGTCTGCGGTGCAAATGGAGATGGCCATCCCTCGTGATTGAGACTGCCCAGCTCTCTAGCTTTTCGGAGCGCTGCGTCTCTGTCTCTATAATTCAATATTTTCGCAATGACCGGGCGCGGCCGCGCCCCGGCAACAGGCGGAGGCGCCAATGATCTGTGCGCCCGTTCAACAATGAATACATCTGAGAACGTCGCCCTTCCCAGAAGGGTGATCAGCAGGTTTTCAATGTAGCGCTCCATGTTCCCCACATTGGTGGACTCTGCAATACCCAGGAAGCGCAGGTTGTTGCGGCGAGACCTCGCTTCCAAATCTTCCGACTTTGCCATAGCGTTGCCAGGTCTTGTCAATTCTTTCCTGTTTGGTCTCAAGTTGGTGGTGTGCATCTTCCGCGTCTGAAATGCGTCGCTCCGCCGTGTTAAGCCTTTCAGTGTGGCGGTCCATCCGCTCAGCCATACGATCTACTCGGTAGGTAAGAGAGTCAAGCTTCCCGTCTATATTAGTTAGGGTGGATTGGATCGCCGCGAACATGGACTGGACAGCCACAGTAGTTTCTGGTTGTGGCGCCGCCCCCGCCGCCCGGGCAGAGGACTGACCGTCTGCATCCTGGTCAGCTACCTTCTTGGTCTGCTCAAAGTGAAGTTTGGGCTGGTTTCTGTCCGGTTTCCCCATGGTGTGCAGGCACCGTGTGGCAAAGCCACCGTGTAGTTATACTCCTCAGTGATAGCAGCGCCCAATGATCACGGCCACAAGAGAGGCACAGTGTGTGGGTCCGGGTCGCTATCCACGTGGTCACCCAGCCGAGCTCCGCGATCTGATCAGCTGCCCTGGTCAGTAGCAGTGGGTCGTACGTTTCCCAGTGTAGTGAAGAGCGGGCACAGAATTCAGCCGCCCGACCAGTGCTACGTCCAGTCTACTCTCAGCAGGCTCCAGCAACGCCCAGCTCAGGTGTTTGCAGCGTCGCGTGAAGGGTGGAGAATGGTGTAGCTCGTGCATCAAAGGACGGATGCCAGTGGCCCCAGCGGTGCGATCCCCCGCAGTCCGCCGCCGCGTGAACAAGGGAGGCGGTCAGCCAGCAGGCCCCAGCAGGGATGCCTGGACGAGCAAGCAGGGATGGCCCCCACGTGTAGGCCAGATGGTCTGGTCGGCTGTGGCCCCCCCGCTGGGAGCCCGCGACAGCAGTGGACCCGCCCGCGCCCTGTGCTCACCGCCTCTAGATGGGTCCGGAGTCAGGCCGCAGTCCGCGCCCTCTGCACCTGCCAGGTCCCCGCCGCGGCAGTCCACGATTCCTGGTCGTCTTCAGGGGCCTTCTCAGCGGTGGTGCCACACGGCGAACGGGGCCAGAGCCCGCCTCGACTCCCACAGGCACGGGCGCCTCAGGCTCCGGGGGACTCCAGCCGCGCCCCCGTGCCCGCCAGGCCGCAACGCCGCTGACCAGAGAGGGGCTGCCCACTCGTTGCTACGGCACGGCCTCCTCCTCAGTCCAGCGGCTCAGTCCCGACTCTGGCACCGGACAGTGGCAGACAGGGCGAGGACTCCGTCAGCAGCCCCCGGTTCTCCAGAAGTGAATCGGCCACTTGTCGCGGGGCAGGAGCCGCCTCTCTCCCCGTCACGACGCGGCAGCTGCGGAGCCGCGGGATCACGCTCTCACCGGCCGCCCTCAGCCACAGCACCGGCCGATTTCAGCGCCTGGGGGACAGGAACCGCTGCAGAAATCGGGTCAGCAGCTCGCTCTCGCTCTTCTAGATCAGGTATTTGCGCTTTTTAAACCAGCTTGCAGAGGATATGCGCAGGATGTTGAGAGAGGATAGTAAAGCGACCGAAGGAGCTCGCTTACAGCGCGGCCATCTTCGGGCTTGGCTAGCTCCGCCCCCCTCCATCACTATTGGTGACGAAGCACCTGTTCCCTTTTCTCTCTGGGGCTCAGCCTTCGGCCATTGTACAGACATTTTACACTCGGACCACAAGTGTGCTGGAAACACAATGTCAAAAAATGTGTCCAGGTCTTTCCACAACACCTTCAAGATGTTATTAAACCTTACCACTTGATCATACCACTGCACTGGCTTGTCTCTCAGTTTTGGGAAATTGTTTGTAAATGCAGTCAAGTCAACTCTGTTCCATGGGATATGTACATAGGCACCTCCAACTACTTCTCTTAATGGTTATTCTGCCACTTCACCTACTTCATCCTGTTTCCCTTCAGTTTCCCCCTTTTTCTTTTCATGTTTCCTTGCCCATCTAAGTTCTAGCTTCTGCACATCCTAGCATCGACGAATAAATGTAATCAATTCCATAATACAAACATGCATCTCTGCAACCCTCAATTTCTCGATTGTTTGATTATCCAATTCAACCTGGTAATTTCGATGTAAATTCACATTATTTGTAAGATCCCCATCATAATTCTTTGCTATTCCTGGCAAATACTTGTGAGTAGTGGCTGCTCTTAGAGTAATCTCTTTACACAGATAAGTAAGTTCAGGTCTTTTCTATTGATCCAAATGATTAAAATCCAAATAACCTCAAATTAATTCCTCCAGATCAACTTTTAGTTTTGCAATATCTAGAGGTTTGTTCTTTTTAATTTCTGCACCCTTCAGAGGCTCTGTAGCCTCTGCTCTTCTTTCCCGAGTCAGTTCCTCAATCCAAGCTTGTAACCCCCCGTCTTCACTTCCAGGTAACTCACTAGAAACCAAAGGAGTCGTAAAGACCAAGGTTCCTCCTCCATCTATTAAGGCTTTTAAATTCTGTTGAGGCCTCCACAGCACTAGCTGGGTATTCTGAGTAGTCAGCACATCAACAACTGGAGTTGTTGTGACCTCGGGGCTTCTTTTGATTTGGGGTGGTGCAGTAGGAATCCCTGGAGGCACAACTGGATCAGTGTCAATTTGGACCACAGTTATTAGTCTTCTCATTACTGATGGGACACTTTGTAAAACCTGTAAAGGTTGTTCAATAGAATGTGGATCTGGAAGTACTGGAGCAGTAGCCACAGTCTGACTCGCACTAACGCTTATCTCACCTGGATCAGTATAGATTACAGGAGGTGGTCGGGATGACAGCATTTCCTCTAATATCTCGTCCCCCAAATCTGTATCTGAATCCTCCCCTTCACGTTTAACTGCATCCCTATCCTTTTCCTCAACTTCGGATATAATAACTGGATACAGTCTGGTCCCCTCAATAATGTCCTTCCTCCACCTGCGCTGTTCTTCATTCCATTGAGCGTTTGAATAATTTTTCATTTCCGTTCCTGCTCTCCTCTGATATTTTTCCTTCTCCTTTTCTCTCGCAACCTTTTCCCAGATCTGTAAAGCTTCATATTGCATGGGTCAAGGTGGTGGCTTCATTTCATATAATTTCCCCTCGAATGATCTAGATATCTGGTGTTAAAGGTTCCATATCTAGGAAAACATAATGCACGTCATCCTCAGTTCTTCTCATCCATTGTTTTAATCCACAAAACATGAGATTTAATCCATGCTCGTTAGTCATTATGTAGCTGGAGTACCTTCGGGAGCTAATTCCTCACCTTTCCGAGCAGGAATAGTAACATCTCCCCTCACAAATTTCTTAAAATCCTTTAAACATTTCGTTATAACAACCCAATTGATCGAATCGTTTTGCGAAACCAAATGTTTTGATTTTGTTCCGTATTCGTCAGAATTTCAATGGCTAATCAAATATCAGCTTTAAATTTAGGCCTGGGTGGAAAACTACGCTACGCTCGCGGAGTGTGCGTAGTTTGCGCAACTACGCGCTACGCGAATCGCACGTAGCACAGTGCAAAAACACGTAGCGTATCGTAGCGGGCATTTTTTGCTCGCTTGCGGTCCTCAACGTCAAGTTGGCGACTGCGAGCGAGCAAAATCAACATCCCGGCGAGACTTTTTCCTCGTTCGCGATCGGCAACACCAAGTTGCCGATCGCGGCAGTGAGAAAATAAACCTCCCGGCGAGATTCTCAGCAGGGGAGGTCAGGTTTCTCATTGCGGTGAGTCGCGTATGCTCGCCGACCGCTCGCGATGAGAAACTACCAGTCGCGTTGAAAGCTGCCAGCTCGAGTGCAAATCTACTCGAGCGGCAGACAGCGACTTCTTGCACTGTGCATGATGCCGTTCGCAACGATTGCACAGTGCGGACATAGCACACCGGCACTGTGCAATCATTGCGAACAGCATTTCCTCTACCGCACTACGCAGTTTGCGTAGCTACGCGTAAGTGCAAAGTACCACGCGTAACGCTACGCGTAGCGCGACTACACGAACTACGCCCAGGGTTATTTAAATTTCAATGACCCCTTTGTCCAATCCATGATCAGAGCTCAGACCCAAAATGTTCAATAAGCAGTACGGCACAAACACCAACCAACCAATAGCAGCGTGATTGACACCAACCAACCAATTCCAGCGCAAAACACTATGACTTCAAACTCTCACTCCTTGCAGCGTCCAACCTCCTTTACAATTTTTTTCTTGCTATCTTGAACAACTGTTCTGACCAATCTTGTTGCTTAACTCTTCTTTTTCTATGGAAAATGTTTAGATCTACATTCACTCAAGAAGATTACACAATTGCAAGTGACTTCTCGACCAGTGAAAATTCACACCAATTAATGCAGCTTCACCCTAAATCTACCCGCAGGGGCCAGAAAGACTTTTGGGCATGGGGAAGGGGAGAGCACTTGCCCATTGCCATGGGTTGGCTACTCCCCCCCCCCTAAAAAATATTCCCTGTGGGTCTAGTGGGTGGATTCCTACTGGGGGATCACCTTCCTGTGGTGATCCCCAAGCAGGGATCCATTAGAGAAAGGCACTTTTGGAAGGAGGAGGTCTTCATTTTATAGAGAAAAATAAAATATCCATTGGTAGCTGAGAAAGCTCTTCCCGAGCTCCCGTGGCTATTTTAAATGAAATAAATCGCTCTGTTGCCGCACCAGAGGGATTTCCTATCTTGTCTGCTGGGATGTCCTGTAGCCGTCCTCAGCACACGAGCACTGGCTTCAGAGGACAGAGCCGTCCTTCGCACCAAAGGAATTATACTTCAAATTTGTGGAGTTTTAGAGGACCATGACGCAACCTTTCGCAATATCGAAGTAAATTGGAAACCTATGAGAGAACGGTGGATTCTGGCGTGCATTATACTTCCATTGGAGATGATGTGGTCCATGTGTATCGGAGTGGATTTGAAAAAGTCGAATAGCAAATTAATGGCATATGGTAGGAAACAAATTAAAATGATGGAATGTTTTGACCGCCAGATCACGTTTAAGGCAGTGGCGGCTGGTGACCTTTAAAACTGGTGAGCCGTAATCTTTGAATGGAATTCCAGGCCTGACTTCTAATTGGCTTTAAGGGGGCCTCACTCATTCCCATTCTGACTCACTCACTCTCACTTGGTCTCATTTTCACTCTGACTCACTCACTTAGTCTCACTCATTCTCAGTTAGTCTAACTCATTCTTACTCAATCTCATTTAATCTCACTGAGCCCCTCTCACTCTCAATCAATCTCACTCTGACTCGCATATCACTCAGTCTCACCCTCACTCAGTCTTATTTGTTTCTAGTTAGTCTCACTCATCCCAACTCACTCTGTGTCGCTCAGTCTAACTCATTGTCCGATTCACTCAAACTGTGGCTCACTCAGTCTCACTCATTCTTAGTCTCAGTGCCAAACATTTTCACTCATTCCCTCTCAATGAGTCTTAGTCTGGTTCATTTAATCTCACTGACTCACCTCGTCTCAATCATTCTCACTAATTTGTACTCAGTCCTGTTCATTCAGACAACTCTGACAAAAACAGTCTCACTAATTCTCACTCTGTCTCACTCATTCTGACTCACTCAGACCGGTGCTCACTTAGTCTTACACACAGTAACATTCACTGTCATTCTCCCACACAGTAACACTCACTGTCATTCTCCCTCACAGTAACACTCACTGTCATTCTCCCTCACTCACTGTCATTCTCCCACACAGTAACACTCACTGTCATTCTCCCTCACAGTAACACTCACTGTCGTTCTCCCTCACTCACTGTCATTCTCCCACACAGTAACCCTCACTGTCATTCTCCCTCACAGTAACACTCACTGTCATTTTCCCTCACAAAGTTACACTCAGTCATTTTTCCTCACAGTTACACTCAATGTCATTCTCCCTCACAGTAACACTCACTGTCATTCTCCCTCACTCACTGCCATTCTCCCTCACAGTAACACTCACTGTCATTCTCCCTCACAGTTACACTCAGTCATTCTCCCTCACAGTTACACTCAGTCATTCTTCCTCACAGTTACACTCAATGTCATTCTCCCTCACAGTAACACTCACTGTCACTCCCCTCCAGGCGTCGTATTTCAGGAGTCTACACTGCACCAGAACTTTACTGAAACCAGATCAACCGTATTAATGAAGCGCATCGGAATGTTTTTAAACTTTTGTCCTATATAATGACGTGTGCGTTAACCTCTGGAATTGTTACTATTTATTGAAGATGAATGAATATCTTTTTTAAAGCTGTATGTGCTATGTGTGATTATCCGATTGAAAATATTGTAATGGTTTGTGAAAACAACCATAAATAATAAAGGTACAGAGTCTACACTCTGTAAGGCTTTACCATGTCAGGAGCTACGCGTCGTGTTACAAGAGTCTACACTCTGTTAGGTTACACCATCTCAGGAGTCGTATTACAAGAGTCTACACTCTGTTAGGTTACACCATGTCAGCAGCTACGGGTCGTGTTACAAGAGTCTACACTCTTTAAGGCTTTACCATGTCAGGAGCCAGGCGTCTTATTACAAGAGTCCACACTCTGTAAGGTTGTAACATTTCAGGGGCCGGCCAGGCGTTGTATTAAAGTTGTCTACACTCTGTAAGGCTACACCATCTCAGGAGTCGTATTACAAGAGTCTACACTCTTGGCTATATCATGTCAGGAGCTAGGAGTCATATTACAGGATACTATACTCTGTAAGGCTAAATCATTACAGGATCCAGGCATCGTATTACAGGTCTGCACTCTGTAAGGCTATACCATGTCAGGATTACAAGAGTCTACACTCTGTTAGGAGCCAGGCGTTGAATTACAAGAGTGAACATTCCATAAGGCAGTGTGTCAGTGTGCACTGACCTTTAATCTCTGAATCCAGTGGGAGCAAAGCACTTTTGTGTCTCTCACCACCTCCACCAGTGACCACATACACAGGAATATGAGGACCAGAGATAAGGGAAAGGGATAAGAGAGAAAACAGAGACATAGGACTCCACCACGTCTGTTAAATCATGGATGTCTGCAGGACGTAGTGGATCTCTACAAGACAAATCTATATCTTAAGTAACTTGTCATCAAGGGTGCTGAGGTGGTACTTTGTAGTGCCACGGAGGACCCAGGGTGGGGTTGCACAGGCCTCAGGAGGGCTCCCCTGCTTCGGCAGAATGCAAAGTTCAGGATGGGCTGCCACCCAGAGCTTCAGCAAGCTCTGAAACACGGCCCTCTGGGCCTGGGGCCCAATGCACAGGCCTGCCGTCTCACAAAGTACCTAGGAAAGGCTTCTGTAAGCTGCACCTGGGCTCCCCTGTTTTGGGGGTTGGGGAAAATGCTGACCAGTTTCTCAGAGATCCAGCAGGTCTGGCGGTGCGGGGCTCTGCTCCTGGGCTCCCTTTGCCGGCCGCTGTGTTCCAAAGTGCCCAGGAAGGGGTTCCAGAACCCCAGGTGGTTTCCCCTTCTCTGTCAGGGTAAGAAGCTCTGATTTTAGACCCCGTGAGAGAGTTGGCAGTCCCCATGCTTGACCCGGACCCAACCCCATGGTTAGGATCCAGCTGCTTCTGTATGGTTCCCCTCTGTGCCCGCTGTTCCTATAGAATGGATGGCAGTGCCTCTCCGTGAAAGGCATCAAATGACCAGATGGTCAGAGTCTGAATCCACTCATCTGGACACCCATGCGATAGGAAGACATGAAGTGACCAGATGGCCAAGCTACCCTAGAAATCATGAAGAGGACTCGTTGAAGCTTCAAACCCAGCCAGGATTTCAGGAGGTCGGATACTTTCACTCGACATTCCTCCTGTGTGGTCTAGTCTGCACAAATTATGAGAAAGGCTATTGGCCTTCTTTTGTATTAGTAGAGAGAGGGTTTTTAAATCTGTTTTTCATTTTGTTTGCCTCCCCAGAAAGTGCAATTGCCCGGTCAAATCATACGGGGCTCCCAAGGGCTTGGGTCTTCGGCTGCCTTCAATACCTGCCAACTGGGTGTGATTTGCTGGTCTCTCGTGTCTTGCGCAGCCTGGGGCTCTCCTTCCAGGCGCTGTTGGGTGTGATCTCAGGTGAACAGTCCACTGCAGTGAGGTGATGCCGGCCACTGGGCCCAGGCATCAGAGGGGCTGATGTGACTGAAAGCCCTCCCAAGACAAAACCAACCTTACCCAGCACAAACCAGAAAAAAACTGAATTGCAGTGCTTCCAAAGGCAGGGCCCCTGAGAGGATCTGCCACCTGGGCCCTCCTTCATCCCATCCTGGCCCATCCGGGTTTCAAGTATCCAAGACGCGGCCTAACCGGGATGGCAGGGCAGCCTGGACGGGAAGGCGCCAAGGCCATGAGGAAAAACTGGCTCTTCTCAACAGACATGACGTACCACTCAAAGTGTCTTTTTGCAGGTTAGCATGTCAACCAGATGGTTTGAATATTAACTGGCAAAGACAAGCCTGTCGGTGGTTCTAGGGTCTTGAGCCTTCTGGCCAGAAGCTCCAGTGGACGTCTGCATTCTGGTCAGTGTCTCTTGAACTATCCGGTCACTACAAAGTCTCCAGCCCTTTGGCTGGTGGACCAGATTACAGGCCAAGACCAGATGGTCGGCCGAGCTGTAGAAACTCCACCATCCTGAAAGTACTCTATTTACCAAATTTAGAGATCACCGGCAGGTCAGCGGTCATCTCTTTACACTGAAGGCTGTCACGTACAATGTACTAAAAGTTTGCCGAATGTCCAGCGTTTGTTTTGATGGCTGTTCACCAAAATGTTAGCATTTTACTGTTTTTCAGAAACAAACTCCCAAAGTGTTTCTAAAAAACAAACAACTAATGTACCCCACATCCTAGGGAGTTTTTTCTCTAGGGGTTGCGTATCATTATTGTTTTTTTCCAGTCCCTCACCACCAGATGCTTCCTGGCAGTGACCTGTCCACCCTAAATAGGGCTGGTGGTGTAATATCCTTCTTCATACTGCCCCTACTCAGTCAGTTCATCACAGGAAGTATTCCATCAATGGAGCCAAAGGGGGCTCTGTCGAAGGAATGCATCCGGTCCTCTCATCTCTGAATGAAACACAAATGATACATCAAAGGCCCTTAACCAGTGGCATCAATCAGGGAAAACTCCACTTAGTCATAGATAAAGTGTGCATCAAACTTGTGTTCGGAATGAAGGAGGAACTACAAAGAAATTTGAGGCAACGTCAGATCATCCTTAGGACTATATTGCCGACAAACCAACCTTATTAACATTAAGGAGGATCGATTCTCAGGAAAGGCAGAATCCATACTAAAAGCCTAGACCATTATAAAAAACATTTCTAGTTCTCAGTTTTGTAAACTTATTAAAATTTTACATATCATTACACAATCAAAAAGACTAGTTAGAATTACAGAAATCAATATAAGCCATTTCATCAAAGATTTATGGCCTCACACTACAGAAAGAAGTGGAAATAAAATATACTTGTATAGCAAGGCAATGAAACTATTAGTTTCTATCCCATCCCAGACAACGCCTACTTCCAAATGATTCTCATTGGTCCTAAACCACATGATTAGTTGCACAAAGGAAATCATACAAGAGAAATTAAACTTACAATGAACTGTTCCACAGCTATATCAACAGGCATGGAAATATAGGCTTAGCGCAATAACGTGTTTCAATACAAGTCGCCTCGACCAAAGGAGCTTGGGGAGAGATGCTTTGCACATACAGAGGAATACAGGGGCTGAAGCTGAATTTTGAAGATTTTCTGGAAGAAAATGGAAAACAATGCACGAGCGCAACATTTAAACAAGCACTTTAAGTAATGCAGCCAGGCTCGGTCTAGTTACGCCACCTGAACCCAACCTATATTAAGCATTATTATTCTAATACAATTCTCATTTTCAACAATATGACACTTTGCCAAGATGGCTGACCCTTTGAATCATCTTTGACTGTGACTAATAAACTTATGGGCCTTTAATACATCCTTTGCAGGGCAGACATGAGTGAGGGGGTTTGGTCCGACCCTGGGCACATATGCACCACTAGTGTCTCAAATTTAATAGTGAATAAACATGTCAACAAACATAAGTTCTTCATGTCTTGTGTTGTTGACATCCACAGCCATTCTAAGATCACCTAGCACTGCAAAGAGAACAGTTCTCGTGTTTCTCTTTAGGCGAAATTTGTCAACTAAGGCGGTGTGAGATTCTACAAAAGTGCAGAATTGCTTTGCTGCATCGGACTCACTAATATTGGCAGCTGCCAGAAACGAGACGCAGAACAAAAGTTAAAAGTATTAAGAAGAATGAGCCCAGGTTTTTGAAAGAAGGAGACGGGTTCCTATTTTTTATTCCAGCTTTGCTTCGGACTCACAGTCGCACTTCCATAAGCACTACACACATCTGCTGCTGCGCTGAAGATTGTTAGACTCGTCAGTGAACAAAAGAGGGGGTGGGGTTGAACTTGGGAGAGGGTACAGATCTGAGAGCAGTAGGCCGTAGAACATGTCTCTGGATCATTTAATTGAGGTTTTACATGAAAAGAGACTTGGGGGTAAGGGCCAGTCCAGAGAAGGACAGATTCCTGTAAACTCTGCTTGATGTTTGTAGACATTCTGTGATATTATGAGTCCTGTCTCTGTGTACCCAACTTTTAGTCTTGTGTGCCCTTGTCTCTGTTGTACCCTCTTCTAGCCTAGAGGCATGGCTATGCTATCCCCTCCTTGGGTGTTGTAAGGCCTGGCTGATGTCTCATTGGTCTAGCTCCATCGTATTCTTCCTGGTGTTTCTTGAGACCGGGCTCTGCTGTCCTTTCCTGTGATCTCAAGTCCTGTCTTGGTTATACTCCCCTGTAGTCTGACCAGGCTTGTCTCAGGTGCACCTGACTCTGGTCTTACAAGGTATGGCCCTGTTTTGCCCTCCTGTGGTCTCATGAGTCCTGTCTCTGTTGTACCCCCTCTTGTAGTCTCATGCCCTTGTCTCTGTTGTACCCTCCTCTGGCCTTGAGGCCTGGCTATGCTCTCCCCTCCTGTGGTGTTGTAAGGCCTGGTTGTGGATTTACTGGTCTCCCTCCATCGTATTCCTCCTGGTGTCTTTTGAGACCTGGCTCTGCTGTCCTTTCCTGTGATCTCACAAGTCCTGTCTTGGTTATTCTCTACAGGCTTGTCTCAGGTGCACTCTTACAAGGTATGGCCCTGTTTTACCCTCCTGTGGTCTCACGAGGCCTAGCTCTATTTTCCCCTCATGTCCTTTCACAAGGACTGGATCTGTTGTATGCCTCCTAAAATTCCTATCAGCCCTGACTCTGTTGTACCCTCCTGTGCTCTCATCAGGCCTGGCTCTGCTGACCCCCTCCTGTGGCCTCACAATGATTGGCTCTGTTGTACCTCCTCCAGTGGTCTCACCAGGTCTCGCTCAGTTATACCTCCTCCAGTGGTCTCACCAGGTCTCGCTCAGTTATACCTCCTCCAGTGGTCTCACAAGGCCTGGCTCTGTTGTACCTCCTCCAGTCATCTCACTAGGTCTCGCTCAGTTATTCCCCCTCCTGTGGCCTCACAAGGCCTGGCTCTGTTGCACCTCCTCCAGTCATCTCACTAGGTCTCGCTCAGTTATACCCCCTCCTGTGGCCTGGCTCTGTTGTACCTCCTCCAGTCATCTCACTAGGTCTCGCTCAGTTATACCCCCTCCTGTGGCCTCACAAGGCTTGACTCTGTTGTACCTCCTCCAGTGGTCTCACTAGGTCTCGCTCAGTTATACCCCCTCCTGTGGCGTCACAAGGCCTGGCTCTGTTGTACCTCCTCCAGTCATCTCACTAGGTCTCGCTCAGTTATACCCCCTCCTGTGGCCTCACAAGGCCTGGCTCTGTTGTACCTCCTCCAGTCGTCTCACTAGGTCTCGCTGAGGTATGCTTCCTGTGGTCTCTCAAGGTCTCTCTCTGTTATACCGCCGCCTGTGGCCTCACAAGGCCTGGCTCTGTTGTACCTCCTCCAGTCATCTCACTAGGTCTCGCTGAGTTATGCTTTCTGTGGTCTCTCAAGGTCTCTCTCTGTTATACCGCCTTCTGTGGTTTTCCAAGTCTTGTGCTTTTACACCTCCTCCTGTGGTCTCACTAGGTCTCACTCTATTGTACCTGTAAGATATTCGGATATTAGTTGATGGGGTGCGAACCCCACTCAAGCAACAATCACAATCCCTATGAGGGTGAACCATAAAAATCCCAAAGCAATTTAGAAACATAGAGTTTATTTTAATAAATAAAATGATACCAAAACAACATGAATCCAATAAAGAGAACCAAAGTTATTAATTTTTAAAGTTGTTAGTAGAAATAGCGCCACGAAACAAAAGCGCCAATTTCAGGTATCTGGTCACGAGGAATTGGTATAAAGTTACAAGGTCAGGACAATATCAATGGAGTGAGGATTGGACACAAGGACTATGGTAGTCCCACTAGGAAGTTACTTTCTCAAGTCCTCGCAACGAGCGCTGTTCTTGGTGGCAGAGGCAGTCGTCGTGAACGGTCATTGTCGTAGCGAAGATCAAGTCCCTCTGGAGCTTTGCGTTGCTGGTCCATTCTCGGCGCAAAGAAATGACTTTGCAGCTAAGTGGAGCCCAAAACATCTGTTTCTTCACCTTTTCTGCAGGAGGACCTTCCACTGATGCCGGCCAATAGTCCAGGACCTGAGGCCACCTGTTGTGAATCAGGACTCGCTTCAGACAGAGGCCAACAGTAGGCTCAGACAGGTCCAGGCAGGTCAAGTTGGTACTGGTCAGCAGGGCAATTGCAGGGAAGTCTCTGGAAGCTTGTGGTGTCACTGTAGCTCACACAGGGCATCAGCTGACTAACCCTTGTGATCAAGGCAAGCAGGTCCAGTCCTTTTTTTCAAACAGCAATGCAGTCCTTCCTTCAGCAGGGCAGTCCTTCTGAATCTTCCAAACGACTGGGAGTGTTCTGATGGTATGCTTTGAAGGTCCCATTTTCATACTAGTGTCAGCTTTGTGTGGGGAAATTCCCCAACCAACCCTAAAACTGGTTCTTGTCAGTTCTTCCCCATCCCCTGGTCTTGTCTCAGAACTGTCCAGGGTGACAAAGGCAAGGCAGGCCTGATGTTAGGTTCCTTTGTGTGTGCTGCAAGCAGAGTCTTAAGAAATGTAGTTAAGGTAGGGTCCAGCTTCTCCCCAGCCATTCTATCAGGAAGGTCCTTTCCCCTCACATGCTTCGCTCAGTGTCTGGAAGGAATACACCACCCACAATAGGTGAGCCAATCACAGTCATGTTTCTGAGGACACTGGCATAAAGGCACAAATGATTTGAACAGAAAAATGTCAACTTTCTATAAAAGTGCAAAAATAACTTTCTAAAAGTGGTGTTTTCAAAATTGTAACTTTAATTTCAACTTCACCATTACAGAGGATTTTCAATTAAAATGTATTTGAGTGTAAACACTATTTCCCTATCTGTTCCCAAACTGAAGTTATCACTTATTAAGTTTAATAAGGTAACCCAGTGTTAGCCTATGGGAAAGATAGGTCTACTCAGTGAAAAATGAGTTTTTCACTGCTAGAATATGTACAACGGAAACACATGTCCTACGTTTTCAATACAATGCACCCTGTCCTTGTAAGTATTAACAAGCATTTGCAATGCAATAGGTCTCGCATTTGTGAGAGTTAAAGCTATTGGTGGTGTAAATGACAATATAATTTACCCATGTGCTTTGCTTTACAGTGCTGTGGCCTTTGGGACCTTATAAGTGTTTAGCAATGCAGTATATTATCCTGGGTGCTGTGCCGCCAGGGAACAAATAACTATACAATTACTATACACTGGGTCATGCAGTCTGATTCAGGAATATACGCGTGCCCCCGGAAACATTTATGGATGCATCCCAAGGCTTGAGGACCTGTGATGTCTAACTGAAATGTGACTCCTATGGCTGCCTCCCCGGCTGCAGAGGCCATAAAACAATAAAATATACATTTGCCTTTCCCTGTCCTGTCTGGCAAACACCATGAAAGGAGGCCATCTTCTGATTTCTGGTAGCTGTAAAAACCTGTCTCGTCATCTTTTTGAAGAATAAACGAGACTAGTGGCCCACAAGGCGCGTAATACAGGGTTTTATCTCTATCTCAGGTTATATTTATTTATTTGAGAAGTTTTATAAAGCGCGAACATGACCCAAACGGGCAGCAGCGCGCTGTACAAAGAGGCGTAAGTATGAGTACAACAACAAAATGGATCGGAAGAGATAACTTAACAATCAAAAGGTCAAGGGGGGAAAACACAAGGTCAAAGGGGGCATGGGGAGTCAGCCAGAGTAGTGGGACCAGAATGGTTTCAGCAGAGAAGAAACATAAACCCAATTGAAACAGCACGTTAAAAGAGAGTATCCAGACCGGAGAAAGAAGTAGATGGAGATAATATCCGTGTTAATGCTGTTGGAGGTCATTCAGGAGTAGCCATTTGACATGTTTTTTCAAAGAGGCAGTAGATGGGTTGGTTCTGATCTCTGGAGGAAGAGCGTTCCATATTCTTTGAGCAAGACCAGAGAAAGCACGATTGCAAGTTCTTTTCTTATTGAATTTGGGCGGATTCAATAATAGGGTGTTAGAGCTTCTGAAGTTCCGACTCGAGCCAGATAGCTCAAGTTTTTTGCCAGGTAAACGGGGGTGTTGTGATGAATAGCTTTGTGCGTCAGGCAAGCTATCTTGAGCCTGATCCTTGCTTCAATGGTCAGCCAGTTTAGTTGAATTAGGTCTGGCGTGATGTGGTCAAGTTTTCTAGAGCCAGTGATGAGTCTGGCTGAAGCGTTCAGTGTGGCTCTAAGCGGAGCCAAACTAGTTTTAGGTAGCCCAGCAAGGGTCACCAACCCATATTCCAAGCAGCAGATAACTAGGGATTGTACAGCTGGCCTGATGTCCTCAGTAGGAAGGAAAGGCTTGATTTTCCTAAGGGTGTTGAGCTGAAGATTGGCTCCCCTAATAGTAGCACTGATGTGATCTTGCATAGTTAGGTATTTGTCCAAGGCTATACCTAAAGATTTAGCCGAGTCAACAACATGCGGTGTGCAGTTAAGAGCAGTAAGTTGTTTGAGCCAGACGTGGGTAGGTGCAGAGTGGTTGGGGGGGGGCAATCAGAAGGATTTCAGTTTTGAGCATATTTAACAATAGATGGTTATGAGTTAACCATTGTTGAGTTTTTAGGAATGCATCACTTAGAGTTTTTTTATTCTGGAGAGGCGATCTTCAATATAGTTGAGTGTCATCTGCATACGTATGGTACTGGATGTTAGAGCGGTTCAGAATATCGGAGAGAGGTTCCATAAAAAGGTTGAAAAGAGTGGGCGAACGTGCGGAGCCTTGAGGTACTCCAATGGTGGCCGGGGTACTGGTTGCAAGGGATTGGTTAACTTTGATTCTTTGGGTGCGGTTCTGTAAGAAAGAGGCAAACCAGTTTAAGACGGGGCCCGAAGATCCCATCCTATATTGAAGAAGAACAATTAGGTTTTAATGTTTAATAGTGTCAAATGCTGAGGACAGTTAAAGAAGTATCAGAAGACAAGGGACATTTTGATCAAGGGATCTCAAGGTGTCATCAACGATGTGAGTTGGTGCTGTTTCAGTACTGTGCCCCGCTCTGAAACCCGGCTGGTAGAGGTCAAGGAGCTGAATTTTCTCAATATGGTTGCAGAGCTGTGTGTGGACGCATTTCTCCAGCAGTTTAGCTAAAGTCATGATACTGGTGATCGGACGGAAGTAGTTAGGATCAGCTAAGTCGGCTTTGGGCTTCTTTGGGATGGGAGTGACTTGACCCGACTTGAGGCAATCTGGAATCCTCCTATGTAAGAGGGATTCTTGGATGATCCTGGACCACAGTGGGAGGATGGCTGAATTGAGATCTTTAAAAAACTTGTCCGGTAGTGGATCGCTGAAGTGATTAGAAGGTTTTAAGGACGCCATAGATTGGAGCAGCTCCGTGTCATCTGGAAGAAGAAAAGTATTCCATGATGCGTTGTTTTTGGGAGCAGAAATTATGTGGAAGGAAGGTGCACTCGCTGCAGAAGGTGCTGTAGGTTCCTCAATGATGCGAGGGAGTTCACAGGGAGCAAATTTGGAGTGGTAGGTTGCAGATCAAGTTCAATTTTCCTTGCCTTTTCAGAGAAGTGTGCTGAGAAGTCCTCCCCACTAGGAAAGGAGATTATGTGTGTCGAGCTATGGTTGGTAGAGTGGTTAGCTTGCTGTTTGATGATTTCGAAGAGTTTCTTGGGTCTGTTTTTAGCGCTGTCAAGCTGAGCCCTGAAGTGATCGGTTTTAGCATTGCGAATACGTTTGTTGTATGCGCTTCTCATCTTCCTTAACTGATTGAGGCTGGAAGTGGAGGGAGAGTTTCTCCAAAGTGTCTCTGAAAGCCTACGTTTGCGACGTTCATCATTTAGCGAGCTATTAAACCAGGGTTTGGATTGTTTGATCGGAATCCTTTTGAGATGCTTAGGTGCAATAGAGTCGAAAATACTAGTCATAGAGTTAATGTAGTGATCAGTAAGGTCGTCCAGATTGGTCATGTTAGCGGGTGGTTTAAGACTATGCTTGCTAATGGATGTTAGATCACTAATGTTGATGTCTCTCAGGTTACGAGACAGTTGTTTGATTTTACGTGGTTGGCCCTGTCTGCACATGACCTTTTCCAGGACGCAGAAGGATATTTGGTGATGATCTGACCAGTCACAGGGTAAAATGTCATCAAGTTGAATGATGTCGTCTTTAGCTATGATAAGGTCGATATGATGAGGTAGCAATAAAGGGCCCGATTCACAAAGGTAAACTGAGATGAAAGTCTAACTTTACACGTTTTGGTGTTCACAAAGGGCATTTACGAGTAGTAAAGTTAGACTTTTGTCTCAGTTAAACTTAAGTTTTGGTCTTAAGTTTAACTGAGACTAAAACTGAGACAAAAGTCTAACTTTACTACTCGTAAATGCCCTTTGTGAATACCGAAAGTCCTAAAGTTAGACTTTTGTCTCAGTTTACCTTTGTGAATCGGGCCCAAAGTGTCCAGCAAATCCCAATAAATGTATTAAGTCAATGCTGATATGTTTGACTCAACCCTAATTCAAAAAGGCTCAAGATCAGTAATTTAGAAACCATGAAGGTTTTTTAAAATATTAAAGTGCAATACAGAAGGTAAAACAATAGATAGTCTCAATTGCATAATATATGAGTCATTGGGAATAAACAGCATGAATAAATAAAAATATGGTTTAAGTCCAGAATATGCAGCAAATCATTAGAATATCAGGCAGCATCCCTAGCGGCCTGGGAAAGAGTCTAAAATATCTCTCTGGCTCACCTGCAAACATGCATCCTTTAATAACGAAATTAACCATAACAGCAACTTAAATCGCGCAGTTAGCATAGGGTGTGCCAATGTACTGCATATTGTCCAATCAGAATACTCATGTAATACGTCATTCAATGCCACCATCCCAGCACTATCTCTCTAAGATGATAATAATTAGCTCTCCCTTGACCTGAAGTCATCGGACGTTTTAGCACAAACCTGGCTACATAAACAATATCAGCCTTAGAAATGGATAGGAATACAGCGAGTGAGCAGGAAGAGGCCGTGAAAAGCAACAATTCAACTAAAAAGCAGCGTATCCACACAAAGCATCAGGGTACATTTTGCTTTGAGCGGTGTCAATGAGACATAAAAACATGGCTATTTCCCAATCCATGATGGAGTCAGAGCCTAATGGAGAACTAATTCGCCTATGTTATGTTATTATCATTTATAGCGCGCACGGCTACTTAAGAGTGTCCCGGCGCAAAAGACAAAAGAAGGGGAAGGAGCTGAAAGACAACTGTGGATTAAATGAAAAGCAGAGTTTTTAGCCGTTTCGTGAACATTTTAGGATCTTGAGTGCCGCGCAGATCCAGGGGAAGTGAATTCCAGGCCTCCGCTGCCTTGTAGGCCAAGGAGCTTCCCCCCCATTCTGGTCAGGCGGAAACGGGGGATCACCGCCAGGCACTGCGCGGCTGAGCGCAGCTGTCTCTGTGGTACGTAGAAGCTAAAACGTTTCCTGAGATAAAGCGGACCAGATCTGTAGAGGGCTGCATGGGCCAGGGTGAGGGCTTTATATTTAACTCTTTGGGAATCGGGAAGCCAGTGAAGGTCGTGCAGGTGTTGCTTTATGCTGGATCTTCCAGGAATATTAAGAAGGACCCTAGCAGCAGCGTTTTGAATTACCTGCAGTTTCTTCAGCTAGTATTCTGGCAAGCCTGGTACCTATGTCAAGAAAACACAGTTCTGTACTTCACTGCATTGTCATTTCAAATGAATAATGCTCATTTTACAAAGCGACCTTTATTTAAACTGAAAATAACACCAACATCTGCCAAGCGACACCTCAGCAATTTTAAGTATAAAAAAGCTGCCTGAAGTGTGACCTATCATGTTTCTCACATAACCTTTAAACATGAGCATGCAGACTAGCAGTGTCAAATTTGCTGTGATGTGATTATACCTGGAGTCAGTACCACACCCAACTCTGCATATAAAAGGCATAGAAACAATAATACTCCTCTCCAAACCATAATATGGCTCCTTCTGTAATCCATACAGAGAGTAACAAGGGCCACACTAGTGGCAGATAACATAACATGTCAATCTTGAAGACTTCTATATTGCGTTGCCTTTCTCTTCCTGCTTAAATTCTAAATGTCTTCAAGACAAGCGTAACATCACCCAGTTATGATTTTTATCAAGCAGCACTTTGCATTCGTCCACTTTTTATTTATTTTTTCCTGTAATGTTTAAGTAGTAAGTTTAGGTACGTGCTGTGGAATAAAGTCGCCATGTAAAATGATGTTGGTTAATATTCAATGCGCGACTTAAGGTGTATCACTCAAACCAGGCTACTTCTTAGCTGTCACTTTACAACGTGTTTTGTATATTTTCAATTACTTCAATACCATACATATATTCTTCCTACCTGCTCTCATCATAAATTTACAGGTTCTCTGATCACAATTGCGAAAACTAATTAAAAGTGATAATTTATTTGTTTTGTGGATATTTACAGTGGTGTAGCAAAGGTGCTTTGGGTCTTAATGCAAGCAATTAAAATTGGGGCCCTTTCCCCCGGCTTTTGGTAAAAAAATATACAACACAACTAATATGGATGCAGTGGGCTCCTTGTGCCCCCAGGCTTGGTGCCACTGCCCCAGCTGCACCTTCGACAGCTACGGTTAGTTACATACCTCTTCGGTATGTTAATGCACGTCGTGCAGTTCACTTGCAGAACGAATTTGATACATTTTTGCATCGTTATGTATGTTGCTTACAGCAGCGGTACGATGCCTTTTGACTGTAACAATGTTCTTGTTCCATAAACCTTATTTTACAGAGAAGTTACCAGAACGGTCGCTTTAGGAAAGAGGGCTAGAGCGGCCGATTTTGAAGCTGGGGAACCATGATCGAGTCTGGCTTGAGGCTCAAACATCCTGTGATTCTGGGCAATCACTTAATATTCCCATGCCTAAAAAAAATAAAATAAAATGAATGTGTCCCTCTGTAATGCAACTGGTGCTCATGTAAAGTTCTCTGATACCTTCTGGTCGAGTTTTCTCTACATAAAACTGCAAAAACAAAAACAAAAAATGCACAGCACTGAAGCATTCTTCGTGTGTGGACTGGGTGAGTCATTTCCCCATTAACCTCTCGCAGGCTACAGCCAATCACTGAAGCGAGAAAAGTAGAATTTAGTTACTAGGAGTGGTTTCACGTCTACCTCAAAGTACGATACAGCCAAACCGCCTGCACAGTGATGAACCATTTCTGAGCACAATCTGTGGATGCAGGTGGCTCCTACGAGGCTGCAGCTCTTGTAACATGGCGGAAGGGGTGAGGGTTAGAATGGGAGCACCAGGCACAAGGAGGAGTGGGAGGGGCTGCAATGCCTCATGCCTTGTTACAAACAAGACTTCAACAAGCCCAATTCCTCTTCAAAAGGAAGCCCAAACCAGACGATTATCCTACCAAAAAAGCCCAACTGACAGTGGACATCGAAAAGTGCAAAAAGGCCAAAACAATACAAGCAACGGAGCTGGAGGCAGGGCGCGGGAGGCAGCACTAACACAACTGTGGCATTAAAAGAAGGTGGAAGGGAATCTATATTTAAATGTTAGCAGCTATGCCGCCGAAGCTGAACACAAGCAAACAGTAACAGAGTAGGAAACCAAGAAGAAAATAGTCCACCAAAAGAACAGAAAAAGAACCATAGAAGAATGAGACAGTACTTCGTCCCTGCTCCGTGGGAGGAACAGAAGGGACAAAGAGGCAGGGCTGACCACTTCAAGTAAGGATTTTTTAAGGACACTGAAACAAACGCAGTGGGATGGCTTTAAGGCCACAAGAGAAGTATAGTAAAGTATACAAGAGGTCGTACGCTTAAGCTCGACCTAAAAAGGAAGGTTTAGGCCTCGTGCAAGGTTTATTTTTCCAGGTCGAAATGTCAGTTAGCCAACTGTGGCATTACGAGAAGGTGGGAAGAAGGAATGCTATATTTATATGTAAGCAGCTATAGTGGCAAACAGTAACAGAGTAGGAAACCAAAAAACAATAGTCCCCCAAAGAACAGATAAAGAACCACAGCAGAATGAGACAGTACTTAGTCCCAGCTCCGTGGGAGGAATGGAAGAGAAAAAGAGGGATAAAGAGGCAGGGCTGACCACTAGCAAGCAATGATTTTTAAAGGACACTGAAACAAACAAATCAATTGCAGGGGGCTGGCTTTAAGCCCACAAGAGAAGTATACTAAATCAAACAAAAAGTCGTACGCTTAAGCACGACTTAAAAAGAAAAGTTTAGGCCTGGCGCAGGGTTTATTTTTCCAGGTCAAAATGTCAGTTTTAAACACAGTGGCAGGCCTGAGACATGTTTAAATGAGTGGCATAACGAGTGCTGTTGCCTACTAGTAGCATTTAATTTACAGGCTCTGGGTAGAGGTAGTACCATTTACTAAGAATTTACAAGTAAATTAAATGTACCAATCAGGTTTAAACCAATTTTACCATGTTTTCGAGGGAGAATCAGTAGGAGCTGGGGGGCTCTGATTGCACAATCCATGCAGATAAAAGTCCAATGAATTGCATCCTATTTCTTACCCATTAAAGTTAATCCGATGGATGCATTTTAGGTGTAGCATAACCCTGGGATTGAGTAAATAGTTTTAGATGCATATCCTGGTGCGTGTGGGAATTTCCAGTGCACAGTAGTGGGTCTTATTTAACACATCTCATTCTACACAACTATACACTCAAAGACAGTAATCTTATCTATCATTTTTTGGAAAATTTGTCATATACAATTCCGACAAAACAGGAATTTGACACATAGTAGCAGGAATCCTTCGAGGGGTTAGTCTGTCCCATCTGTCCCATCCCATAATAACATAGGAAGAGAGAAAAAATAGAAGTATAAACAATACAACTTCAGCGTCATCATGTGCCCTCGGCGGGCGCAGGTGACATTACAGCAATAATAATAATAATAATAGCCATTGCAGAAGGGGGGAGAGAAAACTGGAGACAAAGGTGCAATCACGGAAAGGAGGAGGAGAATCACACCAAACCATTCAAATGTAAAACATACAGTCTTTGCAGAGATCGCAGCTCCTTGGCTACGGACTTACCGCACCCCTCACCTGGTCCCTCCAATGATGTATAATCACTGGGCGAGAGTGTGCCGGTGGCCTCCGTGAACTGTTCAGGGGGCGATTGGGCAGCAGTCAGCATGGGCAGGCCGGTTGATACCCTCTCCGACGACATGTTTTTGGAGTAACTCTCCTTTCAATGTCATGATTGTACAGTTTTGTAATCATGTTGCCCCGGATCTCAAGGTCCCGTTCTGCGTTATTGTCTGTGCGGACTCTCTGGAGTCTGTCCTCCTGAGCCACCGACCACGTCAGGAGATCAGATACCCATTTAGTCCATGTCCGGGGGTGTCGGGCTCGCCCGGTGTATTGCTATGCGCCCACGGGCTAGTACAAACCACAACTGGACAAATTTGTGCTACATTTTTTCCCCTTCTTGTGGAGAGGCACCAACCCTCGTAAACAATGACGGCTCATTAGGTATGCATTCACATGCGTTATTCTGCGGACCTCACACAGCACCGCGTCCCAGAAGGGGTGGAGCAATGGACATTTCCAAGTAACATGACTGAAATCAGCCAGGATTACAGCACAATGAGTGCATCCCGCTGGTCTCTCCGGGTAGAATCTGTGTAGGCGCTGTGGTGTCAGGTTAGCTTTATATATGTAATAGAATTGCGTCAATTCAAACCTGGCATTCTAGTCACCTCCCGTACTTGTGCCAGGGCAGTGGCGGGTGGTGGCATTTGAAAGTGGTGGGATGTAAAACAATTGTCGTACTGCACTGCGCCGAGCGAGCCCGAACAACCTACGGGGTTTGGGGGGGTTCTCCCCCCGCGAAAAGTTTGAAAAAAAAGTGTGCAAATGGGGCATTTTCAAGCAAATTTGAGAAAGCAGGAAGGTCGGGTGTGGTGGCTCAGTGGATTAATGCTTCCACTACAGGGGCCTGTGTTTGACCTCATGGTCACAGGTTCAAATCCCGGCGGGTCCACTCAGCCTTTCATCCATCTGAGGTCGATAAAATGAGTACCGTTGAGTTGGGTAACAATAAACATCTGTTATTCAGCGCCAAGATACCTACGGGTGAACGTGCGCTTTACAAATACACATGTTATGTTAATAATGCAATTGTGAATCTGTTCTCTCGTATTACTAAAATTGTTTCTTTCACATACTCTTTTGTCTCTGTAATGCTCGTTTTAAACTTTCTTGCTTGGGAGATGGCTGTGTAAAGTATGCTACCAATTAGTGCAATTGTTGAGCTATCATTTTTTTCACTGAATAAAACAAAGCTGTCTATTGCAATGAGGCAGTATCGACCAGCGGCAGTGCTGAGGATGTTTGCTGAGGAAATCTTGTGGAGGACTGTAGACCTAATCATTGCATTGATGTTTCAAACCGGAATGTGAGCGTTGCATGGGTATTTCATTGTTAAAAAGAGCTAAGAAATATTTGGGGTCATTTAGAATCCAACTGCTGGATGTTGTATCGATTCCTAAGTTTTCCGGAAGATTATTACTTAAACAGATGTAAACTTATTATGCCAGAGGGTAACATTCTCCAACGCAAACTCAGCTTGTTCAGATCCCCAGCACAACACACACAGAAATAAACATTTTCCCATCACAAAACCGAGCCGTGCAGCGCACACCTCTTTGATTAACATAAATGTAGGCAATTTCGGTGACATAAATACCAGCAGATCCAGCCACATAGCTCTAGAAACCAGGTTCTCTTTACATCGAAGTCAGGGGTAGACTCATCAGAATTAGTCATATTACTTATTGCGAATAAAGGCAAGAAGAACCTTCATTTATTTAGATGACATTCTAAGGCGACCAAGATTATCTCCAGGTGGAGCAAGGTGAAATTTCCATTTAAAGAGGCCAGCTGGAACGATGCCTGCAACATTTTAAACCTTGGCTTACCTCTCACACCCTCCCGGGAGCATCGTTGAGCCCTTCAGATTTACAATAAAGAGAAAGGGACCCTAGCAGGCGTGTACATCGGTATAGACGTCGGTCCAGCCGGGTACTGTGCAAATGTCTTGGCTTTGCTTCGAGTATTAAACACAGTGCACTCTAACAGACACGTGGCTTCCGCGAGCGTGGCTAATAATTAGGGGTGGGCGGAATTTGCGTACTCGCGCTCCGCAAAACGGTAAAAAATCTCCACGAGCACTCAAAAGTTCTGCGAACACGCGGAATTGCTTGTTCCGCCCGTTCGCGATGCTTTTTTCCTGTTCACGAACGCTGTTTGCGTGCTCGGGGAGAAATATCTTGTGAACACGCATTTTGAAAGCGCGAACAAGCAAAAAATTCCGCGAAGTCGCGGATCGCGGAATTTTTGGCAATTCCGCATTCTCCGCGGAACACGAAATTACCCAAATTCCGCTAATTCCGCGAGCGGAACGGAATTTACCGCCCAGGCCTACTAATAATAACTTACATGTATTTATATTTCTCACGCTCGGTGCTGCAGTGCACTAAACGGCAAACTAAGCATGCCACCCGCTCATTGGGGGCTTGAAGGAACAGTCCGCTCATAAACGGCTGTAACTCTGGGTCTTTAAAAGTGCAGATGGCTATCGATTTCTCGAGTCCTGAAGCCTGGCGCGAGAGTGCTCTGCAGCAAACACACAAAAGAAAGAGAAAAGGAAACGCCACGGCAGTCCTTTCGGGGCGGGCACTCGAGACATCCTGCCGTTATCAAAATCAAATACACCTGTGAGATAAGAAACAGAAGCAAATCTTTGTGTGAGTAAATCTCTTCATCAGTGTAAAACCACCTTTTATAAATTGAGAATGTGGTTTTGGATTCCGAAAAGTGCTATTTGCACATGCGAGCCAGACTTAAACCTGCATATAGCTTAGTGAATGGGACCCAGTGAGTCTCGATTTAAATCCATTCCTTACCAAACCCAAGTATACATTTCCATATACAGGCAGTCGCGGCCGGCAAAAGGGAGGTGGGGGAGCGGGACGGAAAATAAAATAAAAAACGTACCTTCCTCCGGGTCACACATGCCACCGCCTCAGCTCCTGTTGCTCCTGCCCTGTCTGCTTTTTACCTAGGCAGCCTCCCTCCCCTCCCCTAAGCCAATCACAACGCTGCAATGGCAGCGTTGTGACTGGTGCGGTGCAGGGGACATCGCCCCAGCCGGGCGCCTGTACGGAGGCCATTTTCTCGCAGCCTACATAGAGAAAATGTAGAGTGCACATGACTGGTTTGGTCGGCCCCAGAGGGCCGACCAAACAGTCAAGGCCCACAACAGTGGGCAAGCCACTCCCCCCCCTGCTCTCGAGCAGGACCGCCCACCCGCCCGCCCCCAACCAGGCACTTCTGATTTCTCACAGAGCGAGAAGCAGAAACATAAAATGGTAGTTTTACCATTTTATGTTTCTGCTTCTCACACTGTGAGAAAGCAGTGGGGCGAAGCCCCCACGCCCCAATGGAGGAGCCGCCACAGTGCCAGGGTCCTCTTCCATTCGGTATTGTTAGAAATGGGATTTCTGGTTGTCTAGGGCATGCGCCTAAGCCAGGCAGAAACCACCATTCTGGTCAGGGCAAGGGTGTTACACACCGAAGATAACCCCTGCTCACCCCCTTGGTAGCTTGGCACGAGCAGTCAGGCTTATCCCAGAGGCAATGTGTAAAGCGGTTGCGCAACACACTTACATAGCAGTGCCACACAAGGCACACCACAAAAGAAACTCCACAAAAGGTTATATCAAAAATAGCCTTTGTATTACTCATAAAACACATTAGAATGTAATCACATATATACACTGTGCCACCTGGCACTTGGTATGACTTTACAGGGATTATATACACTACAGGGCCAATCGGGCCACTGTCATAACATCATAATTCACAGTCAGTGAAGGCAACCAGTAACTACTGGTAAGGGCGCACTGAGCACCAAGTATGAGGCATGAACATCATAGCATTATATAGAAGAGCATATTACACAGATATAACAACCGTGCACCATAGTAACCACTGGTCACCGTACACATCTCATGAGCACATCTCAGGCATAAACGTAACTGCTCATAGGGTGCACACATTACCACAACAGCATAAGCACATTAGGTATAGACACCATTACTGCACACCCAGGTGCCCCTTTCTGACAATTGCGCGTTATGAGCCCCACAGCACATCATAATGTCAGGACACGCATATGTGGTCATTAGAGTGAAGCATTTGCCATGAAATCCCCTCAGCAGAGCACCTCAGGGCACAACGCAGCCCCGTGCCCGTGATTTAATGATTTTCAACACACACAGCGTGGAACACCAAGGCCTTCGACCTCACAGCGACCGTAGATCAATACAAGAAAGCTCAGCCCCACTCACCATTCCTTGCGGGCTGAGCGGTTCTGCTCGCAGCCGTTGGCTACCTCACCAGGCAAGGTAGCGGTCTTTCTAGACCTGCCGTTCACCCCCCGCAGCCGCGCCCAGAACTTCTTTCTGCCTGCAAGTAGGGGCAGGCCCCAGAGCGAAGTCTCCAGCGGCTCTCCTCGCGGAAGAGGGCCCCGCCCTCCACCAACCTCAGCAGATACGCGGGGCTCTCCTCCTCCTCCTTACGGGGAGCCCCGCCCACAGTCAGGCATCCTCTGCCTGACTTCCTGGTGACCCCCCCCCCGGCCCGAGCAAAGTCTCCGTCGGGCTCGGAATCTTCGATCCTCCTCCTGGCATAATACCGCGGGGTAGGCTCCCGGTGTTGCTCCTCACGCTGCCGCACTCTGGCGGCCCACAGCTAATGCGGGCCCACGAGGCAAGGCTCCCTCTTGCTGTTGGGGCCCCGCCCACAACCAGGCAACAGCTGCCTGGCTTCCGGCGGCGGTGCAAATATCTCTGGCACCAAGAAAAAGGAAACGTGAAGCGCTCCACGCGTTCCACGGCAGCGGTGGCCCACTCCTCTCCACAACCACAGTGGGAGATGACCCTCCGCTCTTGCCAAAGCACAATTGCTCTCTCTGCCTCCGCAATGGCAGTACTTCAGCAGGAGCCCTCGTGAGGGGCTCGAACTGACAGGGTGCAGAAATCTTGGAGCGCTCTCCGCGTAGCTCCTAACTCACCAAGGGCAAGCCACTCAGCCCTGGGGGACTCCTGAGGCTACCCGCCACCAGGCACAGGCAGGCCAGCACAAAGGGATCTAAAACACAGGGGCAGTCCTCTCCCCAGCCCAAAGTCACACAGGGCAGAGCTGGGCCCAGGCAGGCCAGCTCACAGGGCCCTCCAGCAGAGGGGCAATCCTTCGTGGCGGTTCTTCCTGGCGCCCAGCAGTCCTCCGGTAAGCTCCAGTTCAGTGAGTACAATCAAACATGGGGTCACAGCCCCAATATTTATACCACATAAAGTCTTTGTTCTTCCCCCTGGCACAGGGCTCTGTGCCCAGTCCAAACCACTTCCGAGGGGTACTTACATACATATTTTCATGTGTATAAACACCTCTTTTGTTAGTGTAGGCTCTAGCCACAGACACACCACAGTGTGGCGGAGCCAGCATTGTGGAAGGCAGGCACAGTCCTATTCAGGTGCAGGTGCTACTCCTCCCACCATTCCAAATGCAGATCAGGCCTATTCAGCCTAGCGCTGACTCACCCAGCCACTCTGGAGCCACTGCACCTCCCCAGTCCGTATCACTCCAGAGCCAGACATGCAATACACAACAGGGCGGCACAAAGACACATAGCACACAGAAATGCCCATTTCTAAAAGTGGCATTTCTAAAATAGTGATAATAAATCTGCGAACAGCACTACGCAGCAGTTATCACCACTATTCCAAACATACCAAACTTGATCACACCACCCCTCCCCACACAGGGATTACCACTGAAGCACATATCTGGGAATCCCCAATGCATTCCTATGAGAGGGCAGTCTTACAGTAGTGAGAAACCAAAATGGCTGTTTGTCACTACCAGGACATGCTACACAGTTAAGGCACATCTCCTACCTTTTACCTACTTTGCACCCTGCCCATAGGGCTAGCTAGGGCCTACCTTAGGGGTGACTGATATGTAGTAAAAGGGAGTCACAGACGTGGCAACCACTTTATGTGCCACGCCACAGTGGCAGTAAACTGCGCGCACAGGCCCTGCAATGGCAGAGGCCCGAGACAGGTTTGAAAGGCTACTTTGGTGGGTGGCGCAATCAGCGCTGCAAGCCCACCAGTAGCATTTAATTTATGGGCCCCGGGTATATGAGATACCACTTTACAAGGGACGTATAGGTAAATTAAATACGCCAAACAGGTGTAGACCAATCTTACCAAGTTTACCATAGAGAGCACATGCACTTTAGCACTGAACAGCAGTGATAAAGTGCCCAGAGTCATAAAACCACCAACACCATGTCAGAAAAAATACCAGGAGGAAGGCAAAAAGTTCTGGGATGACCCTGCAAAACGGGCCAAGTCCAACAGGTGTCCATGGGTGGAGATTCTAAATCTTCGTCCCAGGTGGCGCGCTTCAGATCTATATTAATCTGTCTGTCAGATTTCAGTGCTGCATTCAGTTGAGATGTAATACCTTTTGTGGACCCAGGGTCCAGTATTACCTGTAGCACCTGAGATTCTCCCAGTTCTTCCCGGGAATGACCTCCAGATGTCTTGGGTTGTGTGCAAGATGCTGGCGTATTGTAAAAACTGTCCCTCTCCTATCCCAAAGTGTGTATCCATTTCCTCCCATGACATGAAGATTCCGTTTAGGAAGAGGTCTCCCGCCCTCCGGCAGCCCCCAGTCAGCCAACCAGAGACATCGATGGAGTCTCGTATATGCACAAAAGGGGGCAACCACCAGATTGGAAGGCGCTTGGCGTAGGGTGCCCGCGTATCACCTATTTGATGGCCCTCTCCCATGCTGACGCCACCTGTATGACAAAAAACTGGGTACCCGCCGAAAGCTCTTGACCACTCATGAGTAACTCAGGGAGGGAGGCGTCCATTACAATGCAGGCATTACATTGTAATGCCTTTACAACGCAACTTTTACAGGGCAGGTGCCTTTACATCACGTCATTACAACGCAGGTGACTTTACAACGCATGCCATTACAACGCATTCCATTACAGCGCATGCCATTACAACGCATTGTAAGGTAAGTAATGGAGGATTTTGTTTTAGGGTGGGTGTGGGTTTTGGGGTAACAAGTGTAATATGTTTTAGGGTGGGTATGGGTTTTGGGGTGTCAGGGTTATTTTTAGGGTTCAGGGTGTGTTTGAGTTAAGGGGTGCAAGGGTTAATTTTAGGGTTCAGGGTGTGTTTGGGTTTTAGGGTTGCACTCACTGGAGTGGGAATAGTAATTTTTACCCCTCCGCTATCCAGCACTTTGCTACTGTTGCAATAAAAAATATTATGTGTTGTAATAGTATGCGTAGTATTAGTATGCATTGTAATGAACATGCGATGTAATGGTACGCGTTGTTAAATCATGCGATGTAATGGTATTTGCGTTGTAAAAACTTAGATGTAAAAGAATGCGTTGTAATAGTATGCGTTGTAACGTCATATATTCCTCAGGGAGGTCAGCTACCTCAATGGAGCCTGATAGAGGTTTCTTTTCCCAGTTGGGGCCTTCTTCGCACCACATTGCGATGGGCCGGCCAGATGGTACAATTTAAGGTCTGGAAGGCCAAGCCCTCCCTGGCTGTGGTCCAATTTAAGTTAAGGATTTCAAGGCGAACTCTACTTCTCTTACTTGCCCATACAAGGGTCACCAAAAGCCTATAGATACTCCGAAACAGCGAGGGTGGTAATTCCCAGAATGAATTCTGCAGGGTACATAGGCAACGGGGCAGTTATACCATATTACTCAACGCCACCCTGCCCATGACTGACAGTGGCAGAGTAGTCCAAAATCTTACTGAGGCAGTGAGTCCGGTCATTATTCTGCCAATATTCAAATTACATTGCCGTTCTCGATCATGAGTCACTTGCATTCCCAAATAATGAAAGCTCATTGTCTCCCACTTCAGTTCCACCGGCTGGAGTTTGTGAGCACTAATGTCAGCTCAGACCGCCAGCGGAAATAACACCTTCTTTTGTTGATTGACACGGAGCCCTGAAACACCTTCAAACTGCGTCAGCAGCCATAGGAGGCGAGGCACCGTTTACTCTAGGTCCATCACATAGATCAACGCGTCGTCTGCGAATAGGGACACAATATGTACCGTATCCCCCACACGCATGCCCCAGTCACGCATTTCAGCCCTTAGGTAGATTGGGAGAGGCTCCATAGCAAGTGCAAATAGGAGTGGCGATAGCGGGCATCCCTGTCGGGTACCCCTCTCAATGCAGAACAACTCGGCACTACATTACCCGTACTCACCCTTGCAGTTGGATTAACATATAAGAGTCTCACCCAGGCCAGAAAGCCCCCGCCTAGGCCCATACGACGAAGCACCTCCCACAAGTATGCCCAGGATAAGGTGTCAAAAGCTTTTTCTAAGTCTAGTGCACCGTCGCTGCAGACGTGTGAGTGACTCCTCCACCTGCGGTTCCCTTTCTAATTTCCTTCTTCTACCATATACTTTGCCGAGGCACACGCCACGGACGACCACCTTAAACGCTCCCCAGTCCGTACCTCATGTGTGAGAAGAGTTCCAATTCGTGGCGAAAAAGCCACTCAATGCCTCCGCCATATCTACATTAAATTCCCAATCTTCCAACACCTCAGGGCGTAATCGCCATAGTGGGATACTGGGTCTATGGCCCCGGGCACCCCATTCCAACAGTAGTGGGGCATGATTGCACAAGAAGCATACTTGGTAACTTGCCCTCTGGACATTCAGTTCCCCCTCGATGGTTATTAAAAACATGATCCAGACAGCTGTGCACCCCGTGAGTGCGGTTATAACAGGATGAATACGTGGAGGAGTAAAGCTGTCCCCTCCATTTTTTGTGGAGTTTCTGGGCTTCTGTCTCCAACAGATGTGTCTCTCGGAGGAGAGCTATATGAACTCCAATCCTCCTAAGATAGATGTATGTTCTATACTGTTTCACGAAGGAGTTTAGACCCTTCACATTCCATGTGAGCAAATTTATCATTTCACTCATCTCGTAACATCCCACCCCCCTTGTTCTCTCCCTCCGTACACAGACCTCCCCACACCATTCCCAACCCCCGCCACCCTCAGACACACAACTGATGCTTCAACAACGATAATAACCCCAAACCATATGCAACTCCCATTATTCCACCCGGGTAAAAACCTTTCAACTTAGCTAGTGTCCTCCCACACATAATGCTACTCCCACCCACCCAAAAACAGTCCCAATTGAACTACAGTGTGTGTACAATCCCTCAATTGGGTATGAACTGGTATTATATCTTAGGGGCAGAGAACAGTCAGATCTCACCCCAGGGGCCAGCTCAATCAGCAGTTCCGCACCCTAATGCCCTAAGGTTCTCACACTGGTAATGAGGGAATCGGTCACACCACAGAAAAGTAGAAACGGGAGAAGGTATGAGAGAAAAACAAGAAGTAAAGTATAATAGAGCAAGGGAAAAAGGGAGGGTTGGCCGCTTGGTGGGTGAAAGACCTGGGCCCTCTTTCAGTGCCGCCACCTCATCTTATCCCACCTCACTTAAAGTCCGTACAACAATGACCAAGTGTCCCAGGGGGAGCCTCAACAAACAGAACAATAAGTCCCGTCATACTACTGGGTGGCATTCCACCTCCAGCCCCCCTCATACCTGTCACGCCAGGGGCAAGTGCAACATCATTCTACAGCACCTTCAGTGTGGTCCATGAATATGTGTCCATATTCGACCATCTGCTCGCTCAGGTGTTCGTGAGTCCCCAAATGATCCGATTCTGTGCTTGAGGAAGCAGCAGAGGTAACTGCCTCTACTAAGGCCCTGGCTGCTTCTCGCTCCTGTCATGTTTTTCTAGGTCTAGAGTACCATCAGATTGCACCACCGCTCTCGCAGCAGATCTGGAACAGCGTCTATGTCGGCTTTGTCTCCTTGTAGTAGCCGAGGGGCCATCTCCGTGCCACAGTGAATCCCAAGCCCGTCCCGTAGATGTCGAAGGCTGACACTCAGCACTATTGACCTCCAGCCAGTCCCAAGTGGCATTATGAAACAAGCATTTGCAATGCAATAGGTCTCGCATTTACGCAAGTTTAAGCTATTGGCATTGTAAATGACAATGCGTTCTATTTATGTTTCAAAAACCCAAACATAAATAAAAGGCATGGTAATTTACAATGCCAATAGCTCAAACTCGTGTAAATGCAAGACCTGTTGCATTGCAAATGCTTTTTCTGATGGTGGCCAATAAAGCGTGTGAAACGCAGTCAATTGTAAGCGGAATGGTTTTTCTGATGGGCCGATAAGGTGGGGCAGACTGTGCACGAAACAAACAAGAAAGCCCATGTATGTTATGTTATGTGTTGGTTTTTGTTAAGCGCATATATCACCCTAAGGTCTCATAGCACTAGCCTGAAACTCAGAAACCGACAGGAAGAAGAGAAGGGGGAGAGACTAAGGGGAGGATCGGCTCAGAATAGCCAGGTTTTGAGGGATTTACGGAATTTCTTGTGATTGTTCTCAGTACGGAGATGCAGAGGCAAGGCGTTCCACAACGTGGGGGCAATTTTGGAAAACGATCTTCCGCCGTTCTTAACGGTGCGGATCTTCGGGACGGTTAGGAGAAATTTATTGGCAGATCGAAGAGTTCTGGCGGGCTGATACCTTTTCAGTTTGTTTGCTAGATAGTGGGGACCATGTCCACTAAGGGTTTTATGTACCAGACAGCAAATTTTAAAATTGATCCGCTTCCTGACTGGGAGCCAGGGCAGGGCCTTCAAATTGGGTGCCGAGGGAGAGCAAGGGGGGGAGGTTTAGAACCAGTCTGACCGCTGTGTTCTGCAGGACCTGGAGCCTTGTTAAGTGCTCTTCGTTTATGGATGCCTAGAGAGCGTTGCCATAGTCCAAGCGGCTGATTATCAATCCCTGGAACAGTGGCATACGAGAAGACAGTGGGACCCATTTAAAGATTTTACGTAGGCTGCGCATTATTCCATAACACTTGCGAGCCATGTGATTGACGTGGTCTGACATAGAGAGTTCATTGTCCATTAGCACTCCTAGAATGCGTGCTGCCGTCTTAGGTGCAGGGCATATGCCTAGGGAGGAAGGCCACCAGTCATTTGTCCACAACGTTTGTGCATTGCCGAAAAGCATCATTTCTGTTTTGCTAGCGTTGAGTTGAAGATGATTGTTTGTCATCCAATCGTGAATGTCTACCATACATTGCCTGAATCTGTGTTTGGTGTCAGTGGGATCTGGTCCAAGAGTAACTAGCAGCTGGGTGTCGTCAGCATACGACACTGTTTCAAAACCATGAGCATGTAAACACGATCCTTACAACATTGACTGTTAACCCAGGCAAGGTTAGCCAAGCAATTTGTTTTTTTAAACTAAAAGCTTCAAAAGTATCCCAGACAACTATCAAACTAAAAAAATGCAAGTTTTAGCAACAAGTTGACATAATAAGAAAAGGGAACGTGCTGGTGCACAATAAATCCCATGTAATGGATGCTTCGTTTCGAAAGGGTTGATAAATCATCACAAACTCTAACAATATGGTGAGAAGCTCATGGCGAGTGTTTGTTTTTATGCCCGAAAGCAAACACGGAGCCGAACCCCAAAGGTTCATCATTTCTGCAAGCACTACGTGGCGGTAGAGCAGAATTATCCTCGTGCCATGTTTAAAACCGAGCGCGGCGTTGCTTTAAGGACACCGCGCTCGGTTTGTTTTTATTTTTTTTAATTTTTAACTTTAACACTGAGCGTGATGTCCTTGAAGCGGGCGCTGCGCTCAGTGTTAAAGTTAAAACATATATAAAGAAACCGAGCGCGGTGTCCTTGAAGCGGTGCCGCGCTCAGTTTTAAAGTAAAAAAAAACAAAAATACAAACAGAGCGCGTGTCCCTGAAGTGGACGCCGCGCTCAACATACATGTAAAATATAAATAAATAAAGTGAGCGCGGTGTCCCTAGCAGGCGCCGCGCTCATTCATGTAATAAAAAAACATACAATTTAGAGCGCATAGCGCTGCAGCCGCCATTGTCCCCATAAGTGTCCATTTTAAAAATAGTGCTCACCCACCAGATAAAGCCCACCGTGTAACGCCACAAGTAAACGATCCAGTCCGGATGGGCGGCCCCAAAAGGAGACAGGGCGGTAACAAAGAAGCCTCATTTCCAACCACACGCCAAAGTTTAACATAAACGATGACGCCAGCAAATAGGAATGATGGGCGGGGCTTAAACGCCACTTCTGAAATCTCCTCGATTACTATATGCCTCGCAGAGCGAGCAGCGCATGCGCGCTGCAACGCAGGTCTGCGAGACCTAAAAATGAGAACGTCCATCCCGCAGCACCTGCAGTTTGGCAGGTTAAGGCAACATATACTTCAAGCCCATTATTCTTAGCTTTTGTTTGACACTACTAAAGAACTGCTGTTGCAATTGGACAGCTCTTGTACAGTCTGGGAATATTCGTATACTGCTATTTTCAAATATCGGGTCTCTATGGCTCCGAACCCCTCGTAGGAGTTCATCCCGGTCTCTGTAGTTGAGAAATTTCCCTATTATAGTTCTGGGTGGAGCTCCTGGTTCCAGCGGTGGGGCCAATGACTTGTGGGCCCTTTCCACCACGTAAAATAGTGTCATGTTTGGGAGTGCCAGTCTTCCATTAAGGTCTCTGCGACGTTACCCTTGGCGCCCTCGGGGAATCCCACAAATCGTAGGTTACATCTGCAGGACCGGTCCTCCACATATTCCCTCCGTGCCTCCAATTGACTCAAGCAGACCTAATGGGCGGCCACCATCACTTTCAATGCTGAGATCTCCACCCGAACTTCCATGACCTGTGTCTCCGTTTCCACTAATCGGTCCGCTACCGTGCGCAGGTCGGTGTGGAGGAGGTTCACGTCTATGGCCATGGCTTCGGTTTTGGCCTGAGGCTTAAATCGATGCCAGAATCTGGGCTCCCGAGGGCTCCATCGCAGGTGTGTCGCCTCTCCAAGAGACCGTGATTTGGTGGTACCCGCTCTCTGTGCTGTGAACTGGTCAATCTTTGTCTGCTTGGTGCCCCTGCGCGGTTTGTCCTTACCCATTGCACCATGAAGGACTGCAAATTTCTCTCCCTCAATATCTCCAGGATTCCTGGCGGAAGCGCTGCAGTTGTGGTTTCTCCCCACACCTCCACCCTGTTGTGTGTCTAGAATGAATGCCACCAGTGTTGCCAGTACAAACCTCCACAGGGACTCCAGCAGTAGCAGCGGGGTGCAGCAGCACAGAGGATACAGAGTTCTCACCTCCTGGTATCACCTATAGCTCTGATTCAAATCCACGGTCCGGAGTTCAGATGCCTGCGCAGGGATCGCGCCAGGCAGTCATGTGACTGTGGAGGCCATGCTCCTAGTTCAGAACTAGTTAACAGTGAAAATTCTACACGAGGAGAATGCCAGGATCAATGGCAGGTTGCAAGTCACACAGCCCACTCACCAGTCAATGGGACCGGCAAGAGGAGTGTGGGTTCACGTCCAGTCCAATTCACCTCCACGCTGCCAAGGCTGACTGCCCGTTTACCCTCTCCTCTCGCTCCTCTGCACGACCCTCAAGTGTTACAATCCCGGGGCGGGCGATTAAAAAATTGCTGGCAGCCTCTCGCTTGTGTGTCCAGCCGCATTTATTATTCCCTCCGGGCTTACCCCTGCACATCACATGGGGGGGGGGGGATGTTCAGAGTCCACAGAACAGCTCCACCTCAAGCACCATGAGTCCACTAGGGCCATCACCGGATCCATCCCCAGTCTCTCCGCTCGCCGTTGTCGGGCGTTGCCTGTCTACACAATTCAGGCCTCTGCATCTCACCTAGGGCCCTTTGCATCAACCAGGGCGCACCGTTGTCGCGGCTCATCTCCGCCACGGCATGTAGGAGTGCCTGCAATGTCCCGGGGATCAGCGTTCACAGTCTATCTCGCACTCGGCCTCAGGAGGGGGGGGGGTAAATCAATGCAGCTGCCATGTTGGCGGGTCTCTCCGTGGCGAGGCAGTCACCAAGAGCGGAAGCGTGCCGGGGCTCCGTCCCAGGCTGCAGGTGCTGTCAGCAGGCCGGCCCCACCACTATCGGGGTATCGGCCGTCCCGTTCTACCACCCACACTCCGTTCACCTCCTTGCGGCAGCTCCCCAGGTCCGCCCCACAGCTTTGGCAGGCCGCCTGGGCTCCGGCAGAGGTAGTGACTCGTAGGCCTCTCCTCGGGTTGTGCATCAGCGCGTTGCAGACAGCTCCGGGGGTGTCACTATTTCCATGCCCCCTGGCGCCACCCTATCTGGAGATCATTTTCAAGATTTTCACAGTTGAGGGGGCGGCAGGAGGATGTAGTATGCCTGTGTCTGGGCTGGAGCTCTCTTTTAGTGCTGCCGCCCAGCCATCTTGTTGGCCACACCCCCCAATCTTATCTATCATTAATAAAAATGAATGGCCATGCTCATCCTATGGATCCCCCATAGGATAAATGAACAGCTGGATCCTATTGATGGCAGAGCCAAAGATGAAGGAAGAATCCTAAGCAGTAACAGTGCCTCGAGGTTACAGCGTATAGTGACATGACTTCTCCTCACTGCAAATGTAGTATGGGGCACTAATCCCATTAAAAGTTCTAGAACAGGGAAGACGGGTTTTACAGTGGCAGGGATTGTGTGTTTATTGGTCCAAGGTTCTAGAGCACCAATGAAGGGGTTTAAAGTTATAGGAATTTGTAATATTCTGTGATGTTTTTTGGTTAATGCATATTCTGTGTTATGACATCTTATATATTTATTGTGTTATCTATTGTATGTAATGTCCTGGTTCCTTTCGGAATGTCTATGGTTGCTTAGGAACATGAGAATGTACATAGTTCACTATTGAGACTGTTTCTGTTGGAGCTGGTTGCTTCCTAGCTGGCTCCGCTTCCATGTAGCCTTACAATAAATCTTCTCAAGACTAATTCCGCCTCCGTCTTCATTACTACATTTTATTGGCGACGATCTTGGCTACATGGACCTACCCAGCGTGCAAGGCATATCAAGACAGATGTCTACCTACAATCAAGCGTAAGCCTTCAAACCATTTCAAGACAATCCTGCTTTCTACACGTCTACCTCGTCTCACTCATCCCTGTCAGTGTGTTGTACTGTGGCCTCGTAGCATCTCAAGCGTGGAAATTGGTGAGGAACAGCTCTGCCTGAGCGTTTGCCCAAGAGCGGACTCTCCGTTTCAACCAACACGGTAGGGCGTTTTTATTTCTTGATACCCAATTATTGCCATTGCGCCCTTTCTCATTTTTTTTTCTTCAAGACCAGTCCTCCGTTTTTATTTACTTAAATTAACATTGACTCAACGCTTTTGCCCCGCGCACGCATCATTCAATTTCTTCCTCGAGCGCTCTTTCTGCTCTCACCTGGCAACCATTGCCGCTGTGTCCTCGCTACACTGCATCCCTCGTGGCCATCGAGCTCTGCGTTCCAGTTCATTACGCGCTCCATACCGCTGACTCTTCTTCCACATTGTGACGCGCCTGTCATTCATGGTGCCAACGACGTCATCACGCCACGCTACGCTCAGCGGCCATTTTGAAACAGGATCTTTTCTTGTTTTACAGTGTGCATCGTACGGTGATGCACTCACCTTTCAGTTGTTCAAACAGCTTTTCGCTGCAACGTTTTGTTGTGTGTTCCACGCGGTGATACACACACCAAACAAGTATTATAAATACTCTTTACTGCAACGTCTTGCCTGTATACCTGAATTGTTCTCCTTTATTCATTTCCCGTTGACCTTTTCTCACCAAAAAAGGGAAGGAAGAAAAAAACTTTATTGTCGATCACTTCAAGTGCACTTTGTCTCCACATTTTGCCGCTCACCATTGGTGCCCATCACGGTGAAGTGCACACCTCTATTGTTTATTGTTGTTTTCACTTCTTTACTCTTTTTGCTCATCACGCGGTGATGCGCACACCTTGGCTTCCTACACGATCTACGCAGTTGGAATTTCAGTCCATGCACATCACGGTGATGTGCACACCACCAGTTTCTTTATATCTATAATTTTCTGTGCTTTCACTGTTACGTATACACCGTTCTCTCCGTGTTATACACTTTTAGGGGTCCATTTTTTTATACTTTGCTTTCATTTACTTTCTTTTTTCAACCATGTGTACATTACAGTCTGTCAATCCTCCTCCTGCGTTCTTGGACACGCCATGGGGTGCCTACTATCAAATGGGAGGTTTAGCATGACGCCTTCGAAACTTATCTGGGTGCCATTGGTGCATCTAGATTTAGTGCTGATAGAAAAAAATGTTTACTTTTACATTCTCTTGGGTTTGAGGGGAGGTCTGTTTTTAAACATTTACCTGATTTACCACAAGAGGAAGGTGTACCTAATGATGAGTATAGTGAAACTGTACAGATGCCCAAGCTTCATTTTGACAAACAGCCAAGCCTTATGGTCCTCAGGCATAAGTTTTTCAAGAGGAAACACTTTGAAAGTGAAGATGTTGATTCTTACATTTCTGTCTTACGCAGATTAGCAGCGGATTGCAGGTTTGAAAACTTTACGGACCAGCTCATTAGAGATCAATTCATCTGTCATTGTAAGGACAAAAATATTAGTCAGAAACTTCTCAGTATGGGTGATCCATCTCTAGATGAAACTATTAACTAGCTAAGAGCATTGAGATTTCCATGGTTTCATTGAAAGAATTGGAGGAGAAGATATTAGAACCTGTCAACGCTATTAACCTGAATTCTTCTGTGAAACCACACAAGGAATCATTTAAAGGCAATGCTAATGCTCTCACCAAGTTAACCAAGCCCGGAACTTCAAGTAATGTGGGATCAAACATATGTTTGAGGTGTGGTAACCTTCCTCACGCTAAGGGATCACGATGCCCTGCATATAATGTTACCTGCAACTATTGTAAAAAGGTAGGGCATTTTGCCAAAATTTGTTTAAAGAGGAAAGGACAAAAGAAACCTGTTGTGTGTCTGATTGACTCAGATTCCTCTTCTGACTCAGAGGTAGTCTCAGTTGTTACAGACACAAACATCAATACTTCCTCTGCTTCACATGATGTTATTAAAGGTGATCCAGGGTTGTGTGCCGATCCTATTGTTGACATTACTGTGGGAAGCAAGAGTGTTAAACTCTTAGTTGACTCGGGTGCTAAAACAACGATGATTACTCAAAAATTGTTTGATGAAACTTGGGAAGGTTGTCAGCCTCTATCTCCTCCTGACCGCTCTCCTGTGTCATATGAGGGTCGTAAAATTGATCTATTGGGATTCTTTGAGGAGGAGATGTGTTTGAAGGGGAGAAAAATAAAAGGAAAAATCTACGTTGTGTTGAAAGGACTTAACATATTGGGTTGGTTCCATGAAGGCCTCTTTGGCATGATCCTCAAACCAGGAACCAAGGAGCAAGTGCTTGTGGTGGGATGTCCTGATGAAATTCAAACATTGAAAGATAAAGTGCCCTCTGTTTTTGGTAGTGATTTAGGAAAAATTTGAGGCTTTAAGCATAGAATAATTGTTAAAGAGGGCTCAGTCCCTGTACAATATAAACTTAGAGGCGTGCCTTACAGTGTGAGGGAGGACCTAGAAAAAGAATTGTTGCAACTGTGTGATAAAGGTGTTATTGAGCCTGCAGAGTCTTCTCTGTGGCTTTCCCCTCTGGTGGTTGCCAGGAAGAGGTGTGGTCAACTCAGGGTCTGTGTTGATTTAAGGTCTCTCAACAGAGAGATCTGGGTTGACTCACATCCTCTTCCTAAAATCAATGATCTTTTCGCTTCCACCAAAGGGGCTACATTTTTTACCAAGCTCGACCTTGCCAGCGCCTACCACCAGGTCGAGCTACATCTGGATTCCCGTCACTTTACCGCCTTTGTTTCCCCTCTGGGTACGTTTCAGTACCGACGTATGCCTTTCGGCCTAGCATCGGCAGCGTCGGTATTCCAGAGGGTGATGAACAACATACTTAAGGGGGTCGACGGTGTATTGGTCTTCCAAGACGATGTGCTCATTTTTGCAAAGGATGCGTCTTCACATGATCGTACATTGCACAAAGTCTTAAGTTTGTTTCAACAGCATGGTGTTGTATTAAAACTTGAAAAATGCAAATTTTTTTGTACTGAAGTGGAATACTTAGGACATGTACTTACTCATGAAGGTGCTAGGCCCAGACCGGGGCTTCTTGAAGCCATCACTAATGCATCCACTCCCACTGACAAGACTGGAGTTAAATCTCTTCTGGGGTTGTGTGAATATTACTTGCGATGTATCCCTCACTATGCCACCATTGTGCGGCCCATTAGTAACCTCCTTAAGAAAGGGACCAAGTTTGTATGGAGCGATGAGTGTGTGTCTGCTTTAGTGAAGTTAAGGTTCTTCTGGGCAAAAGCACTGTCCTCAAGCCTTTTGACCCCAGTTTGTCGTGCTGTTTAACTGTTGATGCTAGCCAGGTGGGCCTAGGTGCCACCTTAACACAAGTGGAGGATGGAGTGGAAAACACAATTGGATTCGCGTCCTGAGTTCTAAGGGCTGCTGAGTTGCAATACTCCGTTATTGAGAAGGAGCTTTTAGCTTGCTCCTGGGCTATTGAAAAGTTTCACCCATACATCTGAAGAAAACAGTTCTTACTTCAAACGGATCATAAGCCTCTAGTCAATATCTTGGGTGGCAGCTTAAGTAAATGTTGTACTCCCAGGATTATGAGGATGGTCACTAAGCTCCTCCAGTATCAATTTGATGTTAGGCACATTTCTGGTGGGAGGAATGGTAGGGCAGACTTTCTCTCCCGGTTTCCTGCCATAGAAATCCATGACGATGACATTTCCTTTTCAGATCTCATCGATGAGGAATGCGAGGATTGTCTGGTTGCAGGTGTGGATATACCAGAACTTAAGTTCTGTTCCGAAGAGGAATGGAGATCAGCTTTTTGCAATGATTGTATTCTTCAAGAAGTTTGTACCCTTGTAAGGAACGGATGGCCATGGGAGAAAGTTCTTTCTCCTTCACTGCAACCTTTCTCTAAAATTGAGAGTGAGATCTCTTTAGAAGACGGTATCTTGTTGCGGAGTGACAAACTCATTGCTCCACATATATTCAGGAAAGGGATCATTGAGAGGGCCCACGAAGGACATTTAGGTTCTTCTTTCACTAAACGTGTTCGTGATGCATTCTGGTGGCCTGGTATGGATACTGAGATTGATGATCTTGTTGCCAACTGTTGTGTTTGTAGGTCATCTGATAAAGCTCTCAAATTTCTGTTCCCCCTCTTATGCCCATTGAGTACCCGGATGGTCCTTGGGTTAAACTTGGTGTGGATGTCATGGGACCGTATGAGATGCTTTCTGGAGGTTCCAAATTTATTATAGTCCTCATCGACTATGCCTCAAAGTGGCCTGAGTTTAAGCTTGTCAGAGAGGCCAACACTAAAAGTGTTGTTGAATTTTTGAGTGATGTCTCGTCGAGAGAAGGGTTTCCTGAAATCCTTGTTTCGGATAATGGGAAACAGTTTGTCAGCAAAGAGTTGGAATCATTTTTGTCTGTTTCTGGAGTAGACATATGAAGAGTTCCCTTTATCATCCACAAGGGAACGGACTTGTGGAAAGGATGAATCGTGTTGTTGGTGATTGTGTGAAATGGGCGAAAGCTGGCAACCATGATGTTTTGAGCGCTCTAAACAGAATGATTTGGTTTTATAGAACCACCCCCCACTCTTCCACTAAGGTGTCTCCCTTTGAATTAATGAGGGGAAGGAAAGCCAACACATCTTTCCGACCGGGGTGAATGTCCAAGTGGATGAATTCGGAGTCGGATGTCTCAAGGTTGATGTCCATTGTTAAAGAGAATGTCTCTTTCACTCAGTCTAAGCAAAAGGCCTCTTTTGACTCAAAGAATGGTTCTAAGAGTTCAACTTTGAGGGTTGGTGATATTGTTAAGATAAAGAAGTCATACCACGTCAACAAAGGTGAGAGCAAATTTAGTCCACCTGTTAGAGTAATTAAGTTGGTAGGAAATGCCGTTCAGGTGGATGGGGGGTTTTGGAGGAACCTTAGAAAGGTTGGCAAAGTTCGATGTGATGTTCCTCAATTTTCTTCCATCCAACGGAGTTCCCTTCCCGTTAAAACAGATTCAGTCCAGGGGAATGCGAGAAGGAGCTCCCGTGTTATTACCAAACCTGCAAGATATAGAGACTAACTTTTGGTTTTTTTAGAAGAAGAGAAGGTAATGTAATATTCTGTGATGTTTTTTGGTTTTTGCATATTCTGTGTTATGACATCTTATATATTTATTGTGTTATCTATTGTATGTAATGTCCTGGTTCCTTTCGGAATGTCTATGGTTGCTTAGGAACATGAGAATGTACATAGTTCACTTTTGAGACTGTTTCTGTTGGAGCTGGTTGCTTCCTAGCAGGCTCCGCTTCCATGTAGCCTTACAATAAATCTTCTCAAGACTACTTCCGCCTCCGTCTTCATTACTACAGTATTGTGTGCTAATCCCACCTAGGTTCTAGAGCAGTGATGATGATGATTACAGTGTTAGCGGTTGTGTGATAATCCCTTCAAGGTTCTAGAGCAGTGATGATGGTGATTACAGTGTTAGTGGTTGTGTGCTAATCCCACCAAGGTTCTAGAGCAGTGATGATGGTGATTACAGTGTGAGCGGTTGTGTGCTAATCCCACCAAGGTTCTAGAGCAGTGATGATGGTGATTACAGTGTTAGCGGTTGTGTGCTAATCCCACCAAGGTTCTAGAGCAGTGATGATGGTGATTACAGTGTTAGTGGTTGTGTGCTAATCCCTTCAAGGTTCTAGAGCAGTGATGACTGTGATTACAGTGTTAGCGGTTGTGTGCTAATCCTATCAAGGTTCTAGAGCAGAGATGACTGTGATTACAGTGGCAGTGATTGTGTGCCAATCCCACCAAGGTTCTAGAGCAGTGATGACTGTGATTACAGTGGCAGTGATTGTGTGCCAATCCCACAAAGGTTCTAGAGCAGTGATGATGGTAATTACAGTGTTAGCGGTTGTGTGCTAATCCCACAAAGGTTCTAGAGCAGTGATGACTGTGATTACAGTGGCAGTGATTGTGTGCCAATCCCACCAAGGTTCTAGAGCAGTGATGACGGTGATTACAGTGTTAGCAATTGTGTGCTAATCCCACCAAGGTTCTAGAGCAGTGATGATGGTGATTACAGTGTTAGCGGTTGTGTGCTAATCCCACCAAGGTTCTAGAGCAGTGATGACTGTGATTACAGTGTTAGCAGTTGTGTGCTAATCCTACCAAGGTTCTAGAGCAGTGATGACGGTGATTACAGTGTTAGCGGTTGTGTGCTAATCCCACCAAGGTTCTAGAGCAGTGATGATGGTGATTACAGTGTTAGAGGTTGTGTGCTTATCCCACCAAGGTTCTAGAGCAGTGATGATGGTGATTACAGTGTTAGCGGCTGTGTGCCAATCCAACCAAAGTTCTAGAGCAGTGATGACTGTGATTACAGTGGCAGTGATTGTGTGCTAATCCCACCAAGGTTCTAGAGCAGTGATGATCATGATACAGTGTTAGCTGTTGTGTGCTAATCCCTTCAAGGTTCTAGAGCAGTGATGATGGTGATTAAAGTGGCAGTGATTGTGTGCCTGTCTGCTGCTGTATTGAGGGTGTGTGGGCAGAGATCTCCCAAAGTATTGCAGCTTTCGATCATTCATCATTGCTGTTAATAAAACAGATATTTTCCACTTTGATGGTGGGCAGTGGAACAACCAGAGAAGGATGAAAGGATGAGTTTGCCTTTGCTGGATTCACAGTTGTGTCTTACAGGTCAGTCAGCACTTACCTCACTGAGCCCTCTTGTAAACTTGAGGGTATATTTTTAGAGGGGTTTGTGCTCTAAAGTTCTAGAGCAGCGATGATGGAGTTTGCAGTAACAGAGGTTGTGTGCTAATCCTTCCAAGGTTGTAGAGGAATGTTTTTTTAGGTCTCGCAGACCTGCGTTGCAGCGCGAATGCGCTGCTCGCTCTGCGAGGCTTATTGTAATCGATGAGATTTCAGAAGTGGAGTTGAAGCCCCGCCCATCATTGTTACTGGCTGGCGTCATCGATTATGCTAAACGCTGGCTTCCGATTCAAAATGAGGCTTCTTTGTTACCGCCCTGTCTCCTTTTTGGACGGCCCATCCGGACTGGATCTTTTACTTGCGGTGTTATACAGTCTCCTTTAACTAATGGGTAAGCACTTTTTTTTCTTATTCGCGAAATGGCGACAGCTTGTTTCAGTCGCCTTCGGCAAGGGCGGCCGCGTGTTTATGTTTGCATCGCGCTTTCACTTAAAGTGAAAGCGCGATGCAAATATAAACAAGCGGCTGCCTTTGCGCAATGGCGAGAGCTTGTTATTTTATGGACCGCGATGTCATCGGCCGCGCTGTGTAACATGAGTAGCAGCGCCGCTACTGAGGCTGCAGGAGCCAAACTGTGCTGAGTTTTGTCCCGACCTGGGCTGTCTTTTTCTCCCGCCAGCCCTCGTTCCTGCTGCGTCCTTCCTGAGCTTGAGCTCAGGCTCTTCAGGAGCAGTAACGCTTTCAGGCAGCTCATTTTCACCTCCATCGCGGAGTCATTCGTCATTTTGAAGCCTGCGTGTCTATTTTCTGCTCAATCATGCTATGTACCTCTTCGCGGCTCCCTTCTCTGCCACGGGCTCCATCCTGCACTCTCCTCTGCTCACTGGATGATGAAGGGTCACAGGCAGTCCTGAGTAGGTCAAGCCTGTGTCTCTCTCCCTCACGTGTTTGCTCCTCTCGTTCACAGCAGGCTGCGTAATGAGCCTTCCATCTCGGAGTCAGTTTTGTTAGGATCCACTTTTTTTAATCTCTTCCCCTAGGCCCCTCTGCCCCCCCCCTTCCCTCTCCACCACACCCCAAATGTCACAGGTAGTAATTTTCAACAATATCCGGCCATGTGTGCTACACCCAGTGAGAGACTGAAAAGGACCCGACCAACCTCGGCTGCAGGGGGATTCAACTTCTTTCGAGCAATGCTGTTCCTTTTTGTCCAGTGAGTAAAAACAGCATCATGCTATCTTGTTTTATGAATTGTTTCATTTATATTACGTTATCTCATTTATTTTATTGGCTTGGTATGCTTGTTTTTTTACTCCACTTGGAAGCGCTTCAGTTCCCACGCTCATTGTTGCTACACTCGCAAGGGAGGGCCTCAGCAATAACGAGCGTGGAGAGCTCCGCCGCTCCTTATAGGAACTGCTGCTCTCTCGGTGCCCTCGGTGAGTCTGCAGGAGTATTTAATTAATCAACTCATCTCTAAATTAGAGTGACAGCGCCATACATGCCAGTATTTACAATTAAGTGCAGCTGCTGAGTCAAATTAAACTGCTTACTGCGTTCATCTGGGCTGGGTCTGAGTGTATGACACTTGCTCTTCCTAGTATAATTTCCCTTTTACTACCCCCTACATGCCCATGTACGTGGCAGGTGAGCTGGAAACTACCATTTACTGACCCTAATATTTGACCTTTTTCAGCCTGGGGTCAGAAGGGCATCTGTTGCAGAGGTTACCTGTTAGAACTGGGGGTCTCCGGTTGGCTGAGGTAGGTACCTTAGGCCAAATAGAGACCCTTGCTTCCACGTCAGAGAAAGGAAGGACACCTTCACAGATAGCCCCTGCTCACCCCCTCTGTAGCTTGGCACGAGCAGCCAGGCTGATCTCCAAGGCAAATGTGTAAAGTATTTGCAATCACGCTCTCAGCAACTCAGTGATAACACCACAAATGGACTCCACACGAGTTTCATAAAAAAAACAAGTATATTTATAAAAAAAGATATATGATGAGACCACACAATAAAAATCCAACATATGCGTATTTGTAATATTTCACCTTGCCGGTTATTAGGCCAGCAAGCCCTTGTAGATTCTTGCAGTATCAATGAGCAATTCTCAATTCCAATGCAGTCCTAATGCTATGCTAAGCAGTTTGTAATGCAAGAATCAAGCAGTTCCTACTGCCAAAATAATGCAATTCGTAATGCAACAATCAGGCAGTTCATAATGCAAAAATAATGCAGTTCGTAATGCAACAATCAGGCAGTTCGTAATGCAAAAATAATGCAATTCGTAATGCAACAAGTAGGCAGTTCGTAATGCAAAAATAATGCAAATCGTAATGCAACAAGTAGGCAGTTCATAATGCAAAAATAATGCAATTTGTAATGCAACAATCAGGCAGTTCGTAATGCAAAAATAATGCACTTCGTAATGCAACAATCAGGCAGTTCGTAATGCAAAAATAATGCACTTCGTAATGCAACAATCAGGCAGTTCGTAATGCAAAAATAATGCACTTCATAATGCAACAATCAGGCAGTTCGTAATGCAAAAATAAGGTACTTCGCCAATCTGCTCAATCAGCCCGGGCCCCACTAGTCTCCAACAACAGAGACAACGGTCGTAAGCTTAAAAGGACGGCCCGGTACCACTGGGCAGGTACGGGCCGCTCGGGGACTCAGCGCGTCTAACGCGGTGCAGCGGGAGAGAGCTCGGAGCACTCCTGTACTCCTCCTGCACGCCTTCCCAGGCCACACACGCTTGCGGCTTCCGACCGGAGTCCAAGCCTTACCTGCGGGGGTGCGCTGCTTCGCTCTCTCTTTCTCTCTGCTCGTCGGACGTCCTGCTGAGCGGCTCCGATGACGTTGCGGCTCCGATGCTTGGCGACGCTGTAGCCTGACAGGTTATGGCGTTGCCTTCTCCTCAGTTGATGATCTTGGGCAGATTCCTCTCAGTGAACACGATCACGATCCCTTTCACCTTGCAGCTTCCTTAGCTTCACGAAATCCTTTAGCTCATTGCGGCTCGGGCCGGCAGCGGCGTTCCTCGCTCTCAGCCTCAGTTACGATGACGGCTCGGGCCACAAACAGCAATACAGCAGCGTGGACGATGTTTCACGCTGCAGGGGCAATGCGATCCCGGGGCACCTCGCAAACAGTGCCACGGACCACACGGCAGTCTCAGGCGTGCACAAGCACCACGCACCAAGCGTCGCTGAGACATAGTCGAAAACTTCACAGCAGCGTGGACGATGTTTCACGCTGCAGGGGCAATGCGATCCCGGGGCACCTCGCAAACAGTACCACGGACCACACGGCAGTCTCAGGTGTGCAGAAGCACCACGCACCAAGCGTCGCTGAGACACAGTCTGAAACTTTTGTGTTCCTGAGTTTCCACAACAGGGAACCAGCTCTCCTCGGGCCCTTGGAGACAAGTTACTTCAGGTTCACAGCACACAGCAAAGTCCTTTCAAGCAGGGGGACACAGCACACAGCAAAGTCCCTTCGCCTCTCCTTAGTCGAACAACAAACTGCAGGCCAGCCCCAGAACACACAGCAAGGGCAGTCCTCTCCTTCAGTCTCTTCAGCTGTTCTTCCTTGGCAGAGGTTCCTCTTGACCACGAAGTAGTTTCAATCCTTATTCAGTCTTGATTCAGTCCAACGTTCAGGGGTTTCAGCTCTCATAGTTTATGTCTTTGAAGTCTTTGTGTTCAGGGGAGCACTGACCCTTGTCCAAACCAGTTCTGGGTGCCTCCCTGCCAGGGACTCCTTCTTCCTTTGATAGTGGGGGTCTGGATCCTCAATCACTCAGCAGGAGACGGAGCCATTGTTTTATGATGGCAGCAGCCCAGGCCTCTTCACCTCCAGGGGCTACTCCTCCCCCCTACACCCCAGAAGCAGGTCAGCCTGTTGCTGTCTCACCTCCTCCCCTGGGTCAAGACATTCCCCAGATCCTATCAAATCCAAATCCAGACAGTCAATCCACAACCAGGTAGAGACACACAGAATTGTTAGGACACAAAAACCAGCCACTTCTAAAAGCGGGGTTTCTAAACACACAATTCAAAAACCACCTTCACAAAAAGATGTATTATTAAATTGCGAGTTCAGGCACACTAAACTTCACCTCTCCATCTTAAGCCTATGGGAAGATAGGCTGGAAACATATTACACAGCCTTCCCCATTCTGTCCTATGGGCAAGATGGTCTTGCAACAGTGAAAAACGAATTTGGCAGCTTTTCACTGCCAGGACATGGTACACACCTCAGTACATGTCCTGCCTTTCACATACACTCCACCTTGCCCAGGGCGGTACCTTGGGCCTACCCTAGGGGTGTCTGATGTGCATAAAAAGGGAAGGTAAGGCCTGACAAGTGGGTGCACTTGTCAGGACAACAAGGCAGTTTATAAACTGCGCGCAGGCCCTGCAGTGGCAGGCCTGAGTTCTCTTTTTAATTCTACTTGTGTGGGTGTCACAATTAGTGCTGCAAGCCCACTAGTAGCATTTGCATTACCAGCCCTGGCACACATAGTGCACTTTACTAGGGACGTTACTAGTAAGGCAAACATACCAATCATGGACAACCAATTACCATTACACTTTAAACAGGGAACACTTGCACTTTGACACTGATCAGCAGTGGCAAAGCGCCCAAAGCTGCTAAATTGGCAACATTATGACAGAAAAAGGTCTAGGAGGAAAGCAAAAAGTTTAAGAAACTATTTCCAAAAGGGCCAAGCCCCACATTACCCAATCTGGGATATTGTGAATGTGCCATCTTCTTGTGTCACAGGGGTGGAGTCGGCCAACGAGTCCGAAATTCTACCCTGTGTGTTAAATATTTCTGTGTCGGAGCAGAGCATTTTGGAGCCTCCTTGTTAACATGCTGGGCTGAAATCTGATTTCTTTGTTTGTATTCGGACTCCTAAGTCACCCCAATTAACAGCAGGTGCATAGCTGCCAAGGTTTCAGATTGCTATGTGTGACATTTTCGTAATTTCAGTGTAATTATGAGTGACATTTCAACGAGTATGAGTGACACTTTCTCACGCGCAAAACAAAGCAATGAAGATGAGGGAAACACATAAATATCAAGAATTAAACCCATTTGAGCAACAAGAAACTCTAAGAATATCTTAAATCTGCTGCCAAACACCAGAAACGGAAGGGCACTAACCTAGTGCCCAGTTTACTTATGCTCATGATGCGCTAAAAGCAAATTAAATAAGGATTGGAGAAGGTACTAGTGACACTTATTCCTCTGTAGCAAGCAGCACGTGGCTGGATAGACAATAAACCAATCAAACACTGCAGTAAGTGTGTTTAATTCTTATATCACCCTGACCAGCATAGCTGCCAAGTTTTCAGACTGCTTATGTGGGACATTTTGGTGGTTTCAGTGTGCGAATAAGTGGTATTCACTACCTAACGAGTGACACTTTCTTGCAAGTAAATCTAAGCAGTAACTAGTATTTTTGTGCTTTTCTATGAATTTTCGATTATTATGCAAGGTAAAAACCCAGCTTCTGTAGTTAACAGTCAAGGCCAGACAATGGAAACCTTGCAATAAAAACAACTCATCAACGTGTCCCAGATGACAAGTACATGAAGATGTAACAAAGACAAGCATGTGCCCCTACATTTGCTGTACCTGAAATAGCCTTCTTGTACAATGCCCCTAAGTTACATAATTTCATCACTAGAAAAACCCAGAAGTTCCTACGACTTTCAAATAACTAAAGGGTTCTGCTGAAAACAAAACTGCCCACCCGACCTACCGGCTGAGAGGCGCAAGAGCGGATCTCAGCCACTACTATTACTTAATAAAGATTCAAAACCATCTGAATTTTGTTAAAGCTCCTCAATCGATCCTAATGGCACATACAAAGTACCACTACCATCACCCTATCAACCATGCACCCAAAGCGCGCTGAGAAACCTCGCTGTGAGTAAAGCGCTATATAATGGACGAACACGAAGGGGCACCTAAGTACTCAACAATTCAAAAGTGGCTCAGATCTATCATATGGAACGTGCTACATAAATACTAACACAGTACTTTAAAAAAAAATCCCTATTAACATCTGCTCCACGTGTTACCTTTTTAATAGGCCGACCAGCCTGTGACCTTGTGCAGATGTTTGAAATCCTGCCTGATCTGTCAGTGACAAGCTGCCCTCTTCTGTTTTAATTTTCCCACCTTTACTGCCCCTCCCTCGGACCCCACTTTCGCAATTATATGATGCTGCTTAGAACATCACTTCAGGGCCTCTCTGTCCCAGGTGGAGCCCGGCCCAATTCCAAACAGGATGTGAGGCCCCAACAACACTCTTCATTCTCACTGGTGCCTAGTGTTGGCAGGTGGGGCAGCAGAAAAACAAATTAAAAGAGATTGCCAGCCTTTGCCTACTTACTGAGCAGGGCCCCTCCCTGTCGGAATCAATCAGGAGAGCATCAGGATTCCAGGGCCTCTATCTGTCAAGGTGGGACCGGGTCCAACAGGAAGGATGTGCTAGGCCCCAACATGAAGAAGTTACAGACCGATGCAGGCATCTCGGCTGCCGAAGTGTCAGAGTCTCAGCTGACTCGCACCATTTATTATTCTCACACGCTGACTGAGGCCGGCGCAGTATTCTAGTCACATACAACAACGTCGACTGCTAGTACTGTCAGAAACTAGCTTTTGAATTATCCCCGGATCTTTTGAGAAATAAACCGGAAAGATATTAAGGGGGCCAGAAACACAGTTGTTCGGAACCCGGCAGACGTTGTGAGTGAGCTACAGCAAGTTCTGTAACACGGCCGGGGCACCCACTGACTGCAGGCAGTTGCCCAAAGGAATTATTTGTATAATGTAAATAATTCAACACACATACTCCGGTGGCTGCAATGCACCCCTCTCATTTACTCTACATATTATCAGGCAAGCGTTAAAAAGAACATTTGACACTCTGGTCTCACACTTACTTGCAAGGAGAGCACGGAATTCCGGTTACTCCCCAGAGTCTGGTCGCAACTTTTCACTCGACTCCATTGGGAATGGCAAACGTGCGCGCACCCACGGCGATCCCCATCAGACTCACTCAGGCTCACAGCAGTGGCAGCTCCGAGAGGGTCAATAATCATTGATTTAAATTTACCACCGCGGGGCGGTGCGAGCAGCGCTATCACGCAGCCTACCCAACCTATAAAACTTTTAATTGCGGAGCCAGTAATATGCAACCACACTGCTGAAGGCAGGCCCCGCCCCGGGTCTCGGTATGAGTCAGCGCGGCGCCGCCGGCGGGCGGGAATTTGAAGCCAGCAGGACTAAAAGATACATTGTAGCACTAAGCAGGCAGCAGTGCACAAGATCATTAACCGTTTATTGAGCCTGCTGGCAAGTCTGCGGGGAGCAGCAGAGCCGGCGCACAGGTGTCACAGGCGCGGGCGCTAGCAGCCTGGCATAGCCAGTTTAGCACTGGTATGGCAGAGTGAGAGTGGCATTAAAATGCGTGACAATGCATTTCAGTGCGGTGATGCGGAACACCACACTGAAATGCGTTAGTGTCACACCTGATGCGTGATACTTGGCAGGCATGCAGGTGAGAGGAGCATTTTTAAAAGTAGAATTATTTTCAATCATTCATGGCATGTGCTCTTCTATAACGTCCTCTCTTGCCACCTTCCTGGCTAAAATAGGTTTTTATCTTTAAACATTTTCATTTTATGATCTCCACTGTTAATGAGAAAGCCCTCTTATAATCCTTTGCTGTTGTCTCGCGCTCTACGCAGGAGACCCCATTTGCTGCCGGTGAACTGGAACGTCCACGGAGGGAGGTTGCTTTCTGTTTCCACTACTACCCACCCATCTCGCGAGGGTCACACATCATTCATTTCAATAGGTTCTGCGCTGCCCTGTTAGCCATTGGACTGACTCGACCAGGCCACGTCAATTTTAATTGCATTATGGTGCTTGTAGTCCTGATTTTAGGAGAAGAAACGTGGAACCTGAATACTGAAATGAAACCTGCTTCTGAGCTTATTCACTCAAGCTGCCTTGTGCGGTGCGAGCTACCCATCTCTTCCCATTTTCATCTCTCTGCAAAGCTAGTCCTTCGTCTATAATAGGAAAGCAAAACTGCAATTCCCAGAATGCAAGGGACATAAACTACTCACACCTGACGTGTCTTGGCATCTCTGGCAATGTAATTCCGACTTTATAAAGCAACAGCAAAGTATCCAAGATGTTGTAAACAAAACACTGATTTTCCCGCCAACCTGGGTCTGTCTTTTTTCTACACCAGCCCTCCCAGCCTCTTCTTCCTCCTCCTCCTCCTCCGACTCGTTATGTTCTGCTGCGTCCTTCCTGGGCTCGGGCTTAAAGGAAAACGCATTACAGTCTACTGCAGTACACAGGAAACCAGGTTAGAATCACGGCCTCTACTTAACATCCTGTTCTGACCAAATCGGTTTTCTCTCCACGTACCTACCGAAAAAGGGGTACATGTGTAACATTGTTACCGAAGTTGTCATTTAAGTCTTGGTGTCGCTATAACATATGGTGATCTTGGGCTATTTACACTGTTTATTCCACATTCCTGTCAATAGTTCAGGGGCTGTAAAACTAAAAGATAAGATCTCTTCCCACGGAAAAGGCAGACAGCTTTTAACACTATGCAGGGATGCTTGTCTTTTTATTACTTTGTTGTCAAAAGCAGATGTTGTGAGCCATGTGAAGAAGCAGCAGAATTTGGCTTAATGAAATATTTTCTTTGATTGTGGCAGCAGCATTATTATTTCATTCAATATACTTTCCTTGTCTCTTTTTTGCCCCAAACCAAATACTTTTTAAATTAGTACTGTAGTGATACTAAATTGGATGCTGTGTGTAAATTATAGGAACACATACTTATTACCAAAACGTAGGTAAAATGTCAGTGCTTTTTTTGGGGGGGGGAGCTGGTCGCTATAATATGTTTTTCACCAACAAATAAATAAATAAGCTTTAGCTAGCACGCAGTTATCTTATTTGTAAACAGTATTTCCATATTTTTAGCAGGTGCTACATTTATGTTGTGGCCAAGTTACTCATTTCTTTATTTAGCAGAAGTGGGGGTTTAGGGGGAACTCACATAACAGGAAGACATGCAATGGAAACATTGCTCCTATGATGTATTTGCAGCGCATAGTAAAGCAGAGCACATCCCTGAATAATATTTTTTGCCCCTGTATATTATTCATCTAAATTTATTTGAGCACTACTACTGTATTCGTGGGAAATGTCCTTTGTGTTTATGTAAAGTGCTTAAATTCCTTGGTGAGGTGACGCTATATAAATCTTCAATAAAGTAAACATTTACAGACTAGACACTAAACAATATTATAAGGGCCTTCAATCTGGCTGGGGCCCAAGCGCTGAGTAATCCAGCTTCACGCACACCACTAATATTTTTGTTGTGCAATGTTCATATCAAACGGCAGCATACAGTTAATATTTAAAACATTAAAGAGGCAGTTCCCAGTCTCTAAATTTTAGTTTAAAACATGCAAAAAAATTGTTGGTGGGGGCTCTGTTACATGCAGTTTGTTTTCAAATATGCACTTTGTTTGAGGCACAGTGGCTTATTAAACAAGTAAACAATTTATTTGCGTTTGTACAGCTAATAACTCTTCCTTCACTACCATGCACACAAGAAGTAGACCTCAGTACAATACAAGCATTCATCCAAATACACCGCCCTTATACACTTAAAAAGCGTTTGGAATTATTTTGTTTCAGAGTAGGCGTTACGGACCCAACTCTTGGTCTATAATCTACCCAGAAAATCTGTCCAACTATGCAAAAAAGAACTTCAAACACAGAACCTTAAAACAGCACCCGGAAATACTCATAGTAGAGAACTACCACACCACGACTAACGGCAAGACGAAAACTGACTTCGTCTTCTACACCAACCGTCCGACAAAGTGGAAAAACGCCTTCCATCTTCACTTCCTAGTCACCAAGTCTGTCAATATTCCCTATGGCGAAAAAATCTCCACGTCCATCTCCCCTACCTTTAAAGGGGAACCCACCATTTCCATCTTCAGAACAGGAAACATTCTCATACAGGCCACGGACCCACACCTCACCACCTTTGATCGTCACTTCCCGACACTACTCTCCTCTTTAACTCAACAGAACCATTAAACCCTTCCGCCCCTATCACGCCCCACCCTGACAAACGTCCCAGAACAGTGCCAGCCGCCCTGCCCTGCCGATCCACTCTACAACGCACGGACCTCCACCCTGACAAATGCCCCAGAACACAGCCAATCGCCCTGTCCTACTGACTCACTCTATGACTCATGGACATCCTCCTTCACTCATTACAACCTCACTACCCCCATTATCACACTCCGCCGACAAACACCCACTATCATGACATCCTCTAATCCCACCAGCAAACGCACAGCTAACAAACACCGCAAGGCTGATCTCGAACCAGACAGATCGGATACAAACTGCAGTCTCCCCACTACGGTACTCACTACAGCCACACCCCTCTTGACCTCAGTAGACCCGACTCTACCCTCACGACCTATCCCCAACTCCAACACTGACCCTACTCCATCTGCCATATACATCCCCAGGCCCAACGTCACCGACAATCCCTCGGACACTGACCTCCCTCAAAGCATTGCTCACTCTCCTTCCTCTGACCCAAGACCACATGCCCAACCCACCCCCACCACCAACACCACTGCCAATCCCCTGGACTCTGACCCCCTCCAGACCATTGCTCACCCTCCTCCCTTTGACCCTAGTCCCACAACACCTCCACCTTACCTCAAGACTGGAAACATCAATGACCCAACTCAACACGCTCACCCTATCCCTACGCCCACCCCCAATGATACCGTTCTATCCCAGATCTCTCTCCTTCTACAGGCCCTAGTCATTCACTGCCCCCTCCGAAGACTAGTAACTCTTTTAACGCCCTTTCCCAACAACTGACCAGAATGGAACAAAAGATCGACGCCCTAGTGGCCGACATCTTACATCTACAACTAGACCGGCCCAACCTGTTTAAGCCACCTTGCTCATGCTCTCGGGGTAGTTACACACCTCCTCCCCACACAGCCACTTCCATGGCCCCACCTGACCCCCCATGGCCCTCCATTCCATTGGGGAGGCAGGCTCATCGACCTAATCGAGCTCTCCGCACCCTTTCAATAATGGAGGAAATCAACAACTCTCAACCCGCAACAAACCAGAATACAGCTCCCGTCGCAATCCCAGTCATTGTTGGCACAAACAGAACGCTTAGAACAGTCCACTCGCCCAGACCCCCGGCACAATACACCTCTATCCTTACAGCACACCCCGACATTATAACGTCCTGCCCTTTATCTTGCATGCTCCTCAACTGCAGATCAGCAGTACAACACGCCACAGACATTGCCGAAGCTATACTTAGGGAAGAAATAGACATAGCATTTCTCACAGAAACCTGGCTCAACGACCACTCTAACCCCATTCTTGACCTACTCTCCCCTCCAGGTTACAACGTCATTAGACAGGACAGACCGCTCAAAACAGGTGGAGGACTAGCAATCGTCCACAAAGAAGGTATTCAGATCACCGCATTAAAACCTGCGGAATACCTGACCCTAGAGTACCTTGGTGTCGAACTTGCAGTCAAAGGCACCACGCCCATCAAATTTCACACCATCTACCATCCCCCCGGGAAGCGCGCCCTCTTCGCCGAAGAACTAACCGACCTAATAACACGCTTCTCCCTAACAGACACTAATGACGTGTTCCTGGGTGACTTCAATATCCACTGGAACAACACAGAAGACACCATTGCCCAGAACCTCTCCAACCTGCTTGAAATAACCAACCTAAAACAACTGTGCAATGAACCAACACACATCAAAGGAGCAACTCTGGACGTGATCATCCCAGAAATGAACTAGTCTCTCTGAGATCAATCTCGCCCATTGACTGGTCTGACCACCACCTCATTTTGTTTAATATCAACTCACCTGTCAGACACCAACCAATACAATCCGACAAACCCAAACACTGGATCAGGAACATCAATAAAGTCCCCATCCCCGATCTTGAATCCAAGATTCTTGCCCATCTACAGTCCCAACCTACCACTATGTCGGCTGATGACCTTACAGCTCACTTTAACTCAACAATGACGGAGGTGCTAGATCAAGTAGCGCCACTCAAACTTAAACAATTGAGATCTATCAAATCTAAATCATGGTTCAATGTGGATCTCAATACCGAAAGACGACAACTTAGACTTGCTGAAAGGACTTGGAGACAAAACCCATCAACAAGGCACCTAGCGCTACTTAGGTCTGTTCGGTCAGAATATAAAAAGCACATCTTTAGAGAAAAGGCCACATTCTTCCGCAGCCAAATAGACCAGGCTAAGAATAGACCTGGAGAACTCTTCAATATTGTCAAAAGGCAAACGAACCGCGAATCCCCTCACGAAATTAAAGCGACCAAGGATCGATGCGAAGAAATTGCCAGCTTCTTCACAGACAAGGTCACAAAAATTGAGCAATCCTTCATCCAAACCTCCATTACACCTGCAATCTCAACCTGCCCCCCAATACTCGCCCTCGACCAAGCAGATCTCAATCATACCAAGGACAACCAGGTCCGCTGCCTACTGAAAAATGATGCAAATTGGTCGGACTTCGAACTTGTGTCAGAAAATGAGGTCTTCAATATAATTGCGAGCTTAAAGCCTACCTCCCACACTATGGAACCTCTCCCAGCCACTATTGTACAAAAACTCAACCACATCATTACCCCTTTCTGGACTAAAATCATCAACTCCTCTCTCACATCAGGCTGTGTCCCAGACTCCCTTCAATTAGGACAAATCACACCCATACTCAAAAAACCAGGAGCCGACCCTAATGATTTCAACAATCTCAGACCTATCTCCAACCTCCCGTTCCTAGCCAAAACCTTGGAGAAGTGTGTTCTCCAACTAAACAAACATATTGATGATTTCAACCTCCTTGACACCTTTCAATCGGGATTCAGGAAAGGGTGTAGCACTGAAACAGCCAGGCTCAATATTTCAGACGATATCCACAGAGCCTTAGATGAAGGTGAAGCCTGTCTTCTCATCCTTATTGACCTATCTGCGGCTTTCGACACAATTAATCACCTAGCTTTACTTGAGACTCTGAAGGGCCGTTCTGGCATTGATGGCATGGTACTAAAATGGTTCGCTTCCTACCTCCAGCACCGGTCGCAACAAATTAAAATCAACTCCTGTCTCTCTAAGCCAACACGAGTCACACTTGGGGTCCCTCAAGGCTTGATCCTCTCCCATGCCCTCTTCAATCTCTTCATGGAACCCCTGACAATCATTCTGAAAGAAGCAGGAGTTAAATATCATCTATATGCAGACGACACTCAACTCTACTACAAAATCAAATCACCCAGCGACATCCAACACCTCAATGTCACACTAACCAAGATCCAATCCTGGTTTAACGCAAACCACTTAAAGTTGAACCCGGACAAAACGGAATTAATACTGTTCGCTACAAAAAGTAACCACCTTCCTATCCATGACTGGCTCAAGAACCTGGATGCCCTAAACTGCTCCCTCGCTATAACCGACTCGGTTAAGTCACTAGGCATTACCTTGGACAAGAACTTATCGATGAAGGACCACATCAAAAACTCTGCAAAAAGTGAGCTGTATTCACTAAAACACCTGAAGAAAATGAAACCTTTCATTCCCCAAGACGATTTCAAGATTGTTGTTCAATCCCTAGTCCTATCCAAACTGGACTACGGGAACGCTATCCTTACAGGGACGCCAAAAGCTCACCTAGCCCCACTAAGGTCAGTCCTTAACATGGCTGCTCGACTCATAACGGGGGTTAGAAAGTTTGATCACATCACACCATCCCTCCACTCCCTCAACTGGCTACCCATTGAAGGCAGATGTATCTACAAATTGGCCTGCATCACACACAAAAAACCCTCCACTCACATTCCCCCAACTACCTTAACAGCAAACTGGTCAAAGCTGGAAGATCCAGATCCCTGAGAAGCTCCAACTCACTTCTTCTCATCCCTCCGAAATTCAAAAAGTCAACCACTCAGTCCCGATCCTTTTCTGGTAACGTACCCAGGATATGGAACTCACTCCCGATTGACCTCAGATGCAACCCCTCCTTCCCGTGCTTCAAAAGGGACCTGAAACTCCTTCTCCTCAAGAAATACCTTACCGTCCTAGTCAACGAACCAAGACTCCAATACCCTAGTTGACTCCCTGCTTATTTGTCCATCATGGATAAGTGGAGATTGGACTGTTCTCAACCTCGGGAGCTCCCCCTCTATCCTTCACTGCATGCCTAATTATAATGTGTTGCTTATATCCTCATGCACCCTTATGTCCTGCTATGCAATGTATGCCTAATTATAATGTTTAGCTTATATCTTTATACATCCCTACGTCATGCTATGTAGTGCACCTATGTATGTAAAGCGCTCTGATACCCCTGGGTCTAGCTAGCGCTATATAAAACCTATAAAATAAAATAAAATACATGAGTTTGGGTTTTTTTAACCAAAAATAGGACGTTTCTACTTTCTTTCGCCAAAAAAATAATATCACCTTTGTTTCAAAGTGCTCACAATTTTTGGGTGCCAGGCGCCAAAAGGATGTAGTCGTCTATGCAGTGATACAGAAATATTGCTTCAGGAAGTGTTTTTGAAGGTGTCTGCTTTGCTTTATAAGTGCCTTAATTAGAACGGGCCCCACTGCCACTATAGTACATCATAAACATTGCATTATGCACATTTCCAGAGTTTTGGGTACAATGACATTGTAAAACTAAAAGATAAGATCTTTTCCCACGGAAAAAAAGACAGCTTCTAACACTGTGCTGGGATGATAGCATTTTTAATTACTTTTTGTTGTGAAAAGCAGATATTATGCTGCATAGGAAGGACCAGCTGAATTATACTTAAAATGTATTTCTATTTAAATGTGGCACCAGCAATATTTCCACTTAATGTACTTTGCCTCTCCCTTTCGTGTCCAGAATCTGATACTTTTTAAATTAGTACGCGCGCTGTATTGATACCACATTGGAAAGTTTGTGTAAAAGGTAGAAACAGGTACTCCTCACCTTTCAAGAAAAAAAATTGAAAAATATTTGCTTTTTTAGGCTGGTCGCTATCTCATTAATATTGTTTCCTTGTTGTTTTGTATTATAACAGTATGGGTGTGTTAACATATAAGAGGAAGACTTATTTAAAAAAAAAAAAAAATCTAATTTATATATTTTTAAATTACTTTATTCAGCAGATTTGCGCAGTATTAAACTTTTGCTGTGCCATTTGCACTATTTTCTACATAGGTTGCACATGTGTATTTAATGCAAGTAATCAAATAAGTCTTACACCAGTTCACGCGCTTTATTATGAATGAAGAAAAAAGCTTCACTGAGCACACAACAAAAAACTATCATCTCTCCAACACACACACACTGCCACTATCATCTATCCATCATACAACCACTCCTCCTCTCATTGACAATTACACTGCCCCTCACATCCCTACCTCACATTCCCTATCACATATCTAAACTGCCTACTAACACGTACTACCTACCTTTACATCCTTGTATTAGGTACAACTCCACCTCACCCCCCAAAATAACCCTCCCACAACTCCCTCTATCTCTCTTACTCTCATTCACACCACTATCTCACTTTATCACACACTAACCCACCATTTATATTAATTCACTTTATAATTATATACACACAATACAATAACTTTCAAATAATAACAAACACACACTCTTCTCTTTTTTCAGTATCTTCTACATTTACAATCGCAGCCTCTTTGTACATCTATAACATTCTCTTCCCTTCCATCTCTTATTCGCACACACTATTAATACTACTTTATCTACTATTCATTCACCACTTCATAAACAAACTACCTATCCCTCTCATTCCTTCTTTCTATTGTATACGTCTCTCACCCCTAACTATTCATCATATCACATCTTTACAATACACAAATGCACTACACACCACACAATTCCAAACCACACAATTCATGCAACTAATAATTCCACTACAAACAGTATACATCCATTCCACTACAAACTAACCATAACAACAAAAAAAATCATTTACAACCCCAAAAACTCTAACTTTAACAAATGCGAGACCGATTGCATTGCAAATGTTTGGTTTTTTTGTCCTCATATCACCATCCAGCTAAGTAAGCTGTGAGCCAAGACACCTCAACCCGAGTGTCCAGCGTATGTGTCTACTGAATATTTCTTATAGTTTTGCCCTTTTATAGGAAGGAGAACTGCCCATTTCTTAGCAAGCTAGAGGTGTAATCATAGGACGTTATGATTTACTTTGCCATATCACAAAGGGACGCCATCTTTCCCCTACTGAGGCCGACTTGCGGTCCAAGTCCAGTCTACTGACATCTCTTACAGATCTGAGCCATTCTGATACCTTTGGTGGGCAGGGAGGAATTAATTTATTACAGATTTTCTTTCTTGGTAGCGATATCAGAAAAAATATGAGCGAGGCCTGATCCGAGTTTAACTCGTCCCAGTACGGGCACAAGTCCATCCCAAATAGGATCAGGCAGCGGCTTACCTTAATTTCGCAGCCAATAATTTCTCGAAACACCTGACTTACCTACCCCTAGAAGAAGGCCAATAACGGGCAGTCCACGAACATGCGTATATCACCCGCCTGTGTCACCGCACTTCCTATATTTTGATGGTTCCAACATCGTCTTAGCTAACTTTGCTGGTGACCAAAAAGCTCTATGGAGAGTAAACGAATGATTCTTTTTAAGTGGTGATGGTTTGACCAGAGTGTATAACAGATTTAAAGATACTCGCTATAATTGCTCTGTAGCCAGCGGCAGAAGATCCTTTTACCAGTGCAGGGATGGAACTCCCATTTTCTCATCTGTTGTGGAAATAAATACCCAATACCACTGGGAAACCTCTTTTTTAGGTTGTTGCTTAGCCCTCACCCACTCGAGAAAATCCTCCTGCACCAAACCTCTCACCTCTGACTACGTTTGGGATGAGCCCCAAGAACAAAGCTGCAGGCATTTAAATTTAAAGTTCAGAGAGCTCTTGTCATGTCACCCCAGGTGGAAAGGTTGCTATGCTGGAGAGGGTAACTAAGTTTATCTTTAAGTCACTTGGGGGTTCCAGGAGAGCCCCAAATTGGTGCCAGGTCCGCATAGTAATCTATCCCGAATTTCCTAAAGGATTCCCACACCCTCAGGGCTGTTTAGAGTAGCTTTAACCTACCTTGTTTAAAAACTTCGGGTCCCCAAACTTAAACAAAAAACGTTTTCAGGCCTAAATGCTTCAACATAGCTCTAAACAATTGACCCATGTAAGAATTATCTAGCTCTCCAGACAAGAGCCGGGAATTCTTGAACTGGAAAGCATAACAATAGGCTTGAAAATCTGGAAGAGCCAGCCCCCCTTGCTTCAGTCTCCTCCTGAGCTTCTTTCATGAGATCCTGGCCCCCCTGGATGCCCATATAAAGCTGCTGACCCTCCCTTGCTTCAGTCTCCTCCTTCTTTCATGAGATCCTGGCTCCCCTGGATGCCCATATAAAGCTGCTGCCCTGCCTTGCATCTGTCTCCGGAGCTGCTTTCATGAGATCCTGGCTCCCCTGGATGCCCATATAAAGCTGCTGACCCTCCCTTCCTTCAGTCTCATCCGGAGCTTCTTTCATGAGATCCTGGCTCCCCTCAATGCCGATATAAAGCTGATGACCCTCCCTTGCTTCAGTCTCCTCCTTCTTTCAAGAGATCCTGGCTCCCCTGGATGTCCATATAAAGCTGCCGACCCTCCCTTGCTTCAGTCTCCTCCGGAGCTTCTTTCGTGAGATCCTGGCTCCCCTGGATGCCCATATAAAGCTGCTGACCCTCCCTTGCTTCAGTCTTATCCGGAGCTTCTTTCATGAGATCCTGGCTCCCCTGGATGCCCATATAAAGCTGCCGACCCTCCCTTGCTTCAGTCTCCTCCGGAGCTTCTTTCGTGAGATCCTGGCTCCCCTGGATGCCCATAGAAAGCTGCTGACCCTCCCTTGCTTCAGTCTCCACCAGAGCTTCTTCCGTGAGATCCTGGCTCCCCTGGATGCCTATATAAAGCTGCCGACCCTCACTTGCTTCAGTCTCCACCAGAGCTTCTTCTGTGAGATCCTGGCTCCCCTTGGTGCCCATTTAAAGCTGCTGACCCTCCCTTGCTTCTGTCTCCTCCGGAGATTCTTTCATGAGATCCTGGCTCCCCTGGATGCCCATATAAAGCTGCTGACCCTCCCTAGCACCAGTCTCCTCCCTCTCTTATGAGATCCTGGCTCCCCTGGACGCCCATATAAAGCTGCTGACCCTCCCTTGCTTCAGTCTCCTCCTTCTCTCATGAGATCCTGGCTCCTCTGGACGCCCATATAAAGCTGCTGACCCTCCCTTGCTTCAGTCTCCTCCTCCTTTCATGAGATCCTGGCTCCCCTGGATGCCCATATAAAGCTGCCGACCCTCCCTTGCTTCAGTCTCCTCCTTCTTTCATGAGATCCTGGCTCCCTTCGATGCCCATATAAAGCTGCTGACCCTCCCTTGCTTCAGTCTCCTCCGGAGCTTCTTTCATGAGATCCTGGCTCCCCTGGATGCCCATATAAAGCTGCCGACCCTCCCTTGCTTCAGTCTCCTCCTTCTTTCATGAGATCCTGGCTCCCCTGGATGCCCATATAAAGCTGCTGACACTCCCTTGCTTCAGTCTCCTCCCTCTCTCATGAGATCCTGGCTCCCCTGGACGCCCATATAAAGCTGCTGACCCTCCCTTGCTTCAGTCTCCTCCTTCTCTCATGAGATCCTGGCTCCTCTGGATGCCCATATAAAGCTGCTGACCCTCCCTTGCTTCAGTCACCTCCTCCTTTCATGAGATCCTGGCTCCCCTGGATGCCCATATAAAGCTGCTGACCCTCCCTTGCTTCAGTCTCCTCCTCCTTTCATGAGACCCTGGCTCCCCTGGATGCCCATATAAAGATGCCGACCCTCCCTTGCTTCAGTCTCCTCCTTCTTTAATGAGATCCTGGCTGCCCTGGATGCCCATATAAAGCTACTGACCCTCCCTTGCTTCAGTCTCCTCCGGAAGCTTCTTTCATGAGATCGCGGCTCCCCTGGATGCCCATATAAAGCTGCCGACCCTCCCTTGCTTCAGTCTCCTCTGGAGCTTCTTTCGTGAGATCCTGGCTCCCCTGGATGCCCATATAAAGCTGCCGACCCTCCCTTGCTTCAGTCTCCTCTGGAGCTTCTTTCGTGAGATCCTGGCTCCCCTGGATGCCCATATAAAGCTGCTGACCCTCCCTTGCTTCAGTCTCCTCTGGAGCTTCTTTCATGAGATCCTGGCTCCCCTGGATGCCCATATAAAGCTGCTGACCCTCCCTTGCTTCAGTCACCTCTGGATCTTCTTGCATGAGATCCTGGCTCCCCTGGACGCCCATATAAAGCTGCTGACCCTCCCTTGCATCAGTCTCCTCCGGAGCTTCTTTCATGAGATCCTGGCTCCCCTTGGTGCCCATATAAAGCTGCTGACCCTCCCTTGCTTCAGTCTCCTCCAGAGCTTCTTTCATGAGATCCTGGCTCCCCTGGATGCCCATATAAAGCTGCTGACCCTCCCTTGCTTCAGTCTCCTCCTTCTCTCATGAGATCCTGGCTCCTCTGGATGCCCATATAAAGCTGCTGACCCTCCCTTGCTTCAGTCTCCTCCTCCTTTCATGAGATCGTGGCTCCCCTGGATGCCCATATAAAGCTGCTGACCCTCCCTTGCTTCAGTCTCCTCCGGAGCTTCTTTCATGAGATCCTGGCTCCCCTGGATGCCCATATAAAGCTGCTGACCCTCCCTTGCTTCAGTCGCCTCCGGAGCTTCTTTCATGAGATCCTGGCTCCCCTGGATGCCCATATAAAGCTGCTGACCCTCCCTTGCTTCAGTCTCCTCCAAAGCTTCTTTCATGAGATCCTGGTCCCCTCGATGCCCATATAAAGCTGCTGACCGTCCCTTGCTTCAGTCTCCTCCTCCTTTCATGAGATCCTGGCTCCCCTGGATGCCCATATAAAGCTGCTGACCCTCCCTTGCTTCAGTCTCCTCCGGAGCTTCTTTCATGAGATCCTGGCTCCCCTGGATGCCCATGTAAAGCTACTGACCCTCCCTTGCTTCAGTCTCCTCCGGAAGCTTCTTTCATGAGATCACGGCTCCCCTGGATGCCCATATAAAGCTGCCGACCCTCCCTTGTTTCAGTCTCCTCCGGAGCTTCTTTCATGAGATCCTGGCTCCGCTGGACGCCCATGTAAAGCTGCTGCCCTCCCTTGCTTCAGTCTCCTCCTTCTTTCATGATATCCTGTCTCCCCTGGACGCACATATAAAGCTGCTGCCCTCCCTTGCTTCAGTCTCCTCCTTCTTTCATGAGATCCTGGCTCATCTGGATGCCCATATAAGGCTGCTGACCCTCCCTTGCTTCAGTCTCCTCCGGAGCTTCTTTCATGAGATCCTGGCTCCCCTGGACGCCCATATAAAGCTGCTGACCCTCCCTTGCTTCAGTCTCCTCCTTCTTTCATGAGATCCTGGCTCCCCTGGACGCCCATATAAAGCTGCTGACCCTCCCTTGCTTCAGTCTCCTCCGGAGATTCTTTCATGAGATCCTGGCTCCCCTGGACACCCATATAAAGCTGCTGACCCTCCCTTGCTTCAGTCTCCTCCTTCTATCATGAGATCCTGGCTCCCCTGGACGCCCATATAAAGCTGTTGACCCTCCCTTGCTTCAGTCTCCTCCGGAGCTTCTTTCATGAGATCCTGGCTCCCCGGGATGCCCATATAAAGCTTCTGCCCCTCCCTTGCTTCAGTCTCCTCCGGAGCTTCTTTCATGAGATCCTGGCTCCCCTGGATGGCCATATAAAGCTGCTGACCCTCCCTTGCTTCAGTCTCCTCCTTCTTTCAAGAGATCCTGGCTCCCCTGGATGCCCATATAAAGCTGCTGACCCTCCCTTGCTTCAGTCTTATCCGGAGCTTCTTTCATGAGATCCTGGCTCCCCTGGATGCCCATATAAAGCTGCCGACCCTCCCTTGCTTCAGTCTCCTCCGGAGCTTCTTTCGTGATATCCTGGCTCCCCTGGATGCCCATATAAAGCTGCTGACCATCCCTTGCTTCAGTCTCCTCCAGAGCTTCTTTCGTGAGATCCTGGCTCCCCTGGATGCCCATATAAAGCTGCTGACCCTCCCTTGCTTCAGTCTCCACCAGAGCTTCTTCCGTGAGATCCTGGCTCCCCTTGGTGCCCATATAAAGCTGCCGACCCTCCCTTGCTTCAGTCTCATTCAGAGCTTCTTTCATGAGATCCTGGCTCCCCTGGACGCCCATATAAAGCTGCTGACCCTCCCTTGCTTCAGTCTCCACCAGAGCTTCTTCCGTGAGATCCTGGCTCCCCTTGGTGCCCATTTAAAGCTGCTGACCCTCCCTTGCTTCTGTCTCCTCCGGAGATTCTTTCATGAGATCCTGGCTCCCCTGGATGCCCATATAAAGCTGCTGACCCTCCCTTGCACCAGTCTCCTCCTTCTATGGCATGAGCATACAGTGCTATTCTGGTTGGTAAACCTGCAGCTTCAAAGTGAAGAATGGTCTAATCCTGACGATTCATCTGGGAAAAGGGCTCAATATATACACGGAACAGAATTGGCGACAAAGGACACCGCTGCCTAGTTCCCCTGGATATCTGAAACGAAGCTGCAAGTTCGCCATCCAAAATCTTAGCTGCCGGCACTTTATATAGCATTTGCACAACTTCAGTAACATTGCTGCTGAAACCATAATCCTGCAATACCTCCCAACGATAGACCCAATTAACCCTATCAAATGCTTTAGCAGCATCAATTCTTGCGATTGTTAACAGGAGATTAGAGGCCTCGGCCGTATCATTCGCACCGATAAGTCATTGGGTTGATTCTTACAGCTTCCTTCCACGCACAAACCCCTGTGATCATAATGGATCAACGTTTGAATGACATCTGAGAAACTCTTAGCCAAGATTCCTGTAATCATTTTGTAATCAGAGTTCAACTAAGAGATTGGTCTATACGAATCTGCTAACCTAGCATCTTTACCCAGCTTAAGGATCATAACTACAGTTGCATCATATTAGGAAGGTGGAATTTAACAGCTTTCCAGAGATGTCTCATTAAAATAAGATACCCAGAAAGAGAACAAAGAGTTTAACAATTTTTATAGAATTCAGATGGGATCTCGTCTGGCCTGCTGCTTTCCCTTACTGAGCCTCCTAACCTGTTCCCTTATCTCTCCCTCTGTGATCCTTACCCTACGGCCTAAAATCTGCTGTTCCGTACGACGTGGGAGATTTTGTTTTGCAACCAGTTTTTCATTACTAAGCGGTCTGGGTTCAAATCTTAATTATATATCCCACTAAACCTACCCAACATCTTGGTTGTAGAGGAATGGTAACAAGGTTTACACTGGCACAGATTGGATGTGACAATGTTGTGTTGTGGGCGCTGTCAGGAATTCACGTGGACCTCAGGTAAGAAGATATTTATTAAGTATATACACGAGACTCCACCAGGAGCAGATGTAACCTGTTACTCAACCCCCCCCTCACTCAGCTAACAGCCGCTCATAGAAGACCTACGCTGTGGCACTCTGTGGCATCACATGAAGTGCACTGGTCTCACTGAGCTATCTGCCTTAGAACCCCCACATCCTATCATAAGATGTTAAAGGTACTGTGGATATTGTTAGAGCTTTGACTGTTGTGTATGAACAGTAACTCACACTGAGCTCTAGTCCGCAGGCGCTGCTCTTTATACTGAATCTTATTTCAAATACAGGTCTTATGTGATGTTCATCCTTTGTTCCTGTAGCTGTCATTGCTCTTTAATACAAAGATGATGTGTGTGTTATTACAGGTGTAATAATGTGAAGATTCAGTGCCCAGAGGCCGTGGTGAAGAGTTATAAAGGTAAATATCATTCGATGATTAGCTCTGTATATTACTGTTCATGAAAATGATATGGTATGGTTTGGTGTGCTATGGTGTGGTGTGGTGTGCTATGGTGTGGTGTGGTATGGTGTGGTGTGCTATGGTATGGTGTGGTGTGGTGTGGTGTGGTGTGCTACGGAATGGTATGATATGTATAGTATGTTATGGGATGTTAGGGTGGGATGGGATTGGATGCGACGGTGTGGACTGGTATGGTATGGAATGTTATGATGATATAGTGTGGTGTACTATAGGGTGAGATCATGGTATAATATGGTATAGTGGTATCGGATGGTTTGGTATGGTATGGTATGGCATTTAGTGGTAACGTGCACTCACGTCAGGGTACAGTTACTTGATTTGTGTCTCTAAACTTTGTCTTTTCCAGATTTTTCTAGATTTCTACTTATCTCCATTCTGTATACGTGCTGCCGCATTGCCTTTGTTTAAATCATTCTTCCCCTTGGACATTTATGCTATGTTTATCGGAAATACAGATGCGGTAATTTCACACCTCACATTAATGATACTGCTAGGCTTGACAACTGCGAGCAACTCAGTTACTGCAGTATTCTGGGAATATTGAATGGGAAATTACCTCAGAATTCGGAATTTACCACATCACACATTCTATTTTCCAGAGATTTAGCACCAACAGGGACCTAGCGCATGCATCTACATGGACCCAACGCATGCATCTACACGGACCCAAGGCATGCATCTACACGGACCCAACGCATGCATCTACACGGACCCAACGCATGCATCTAAACCGACCTAGCACATGCATCTACATGGACCCAACGCATGCATCTAAACCGACCTAGCACATGCATCTACACGGACCCAACGCATGCACCTACAATGACCTAACATATGTACCTACACTGACCTAGCGCATGCACTTACACTGACCTAGCACATGCATCTACCCTGACCCACCGCATGCACCTACACTGACCAAGCGTATCACCTAATCTGCCCTGGTGCATGTACCTACACTGACCTACCACATGCACTTACAGTGACCTAACTCATGCATCTGCACTGACCTAACGCATTCATCTACAGTGACCTAGCGCAGGCACCTACACAGACGTAACACATGCATATACAGTGACCCAACGCATGCACCTAAACTGACTTAGCACATGCACGTACACTGGCCAAGCACATGCACGTACACTGACCTAGTGCATTCATCTACACTGACCTAGCGCATGCACCTACACTGACCTAAGCGCATGCACCTACACTGACCTAGCGCATGCACCTACACTGGCCTAGTGCATGCACCTACACAGACCTAAGCCATGCACCTACACTGAACTAGCGCATGCACCTACACTGGCCTAGCACATGCACCTACACTGGCCTAGCGCATGCACCTACACTGACCTAGCGCATGCACCTACACTGACCTAGCGCATGCACCTACACAGACCTAAGCCATGCACCTACACTGGCCTAGCGCATGCACCTACACTGGCCTAGCGCATGCACCTACACTGGCCTAGCGCATGCACCTACACTGGCCTAGCGCATGCACCGCACTGACCTAGCGCATGCACCTACACTGACCTAGCGCATGCACCTACACTGGCCTAGCGCATGCACCTACACTGACCTAGCGCATGCACCTACACTGACCTAGCGCATGCACCTACACTAACCTAGCGCATGCACCTACACTGGCCTAGCGCATGCACCTACACTGACCTAGCGCATGTACCTACACTAACCTAGCGCATACACCTACACTGGCCTAGCGCATGCACCTACAACGACTAAGCGCATGCACCTACACTGACCCAGCGCATGCACCTACACTGACCTAGCGCATGCACCTACACTGACCTAGCGCATCCACCTACACTGGCCTAGCGCATGCACCTACACTGACCTAGAGCATGTACCTACACTAACCTAGCGCATACACCTACACTGGCCTAGCGCATGCACCTACAACGACTAAGCGCATGCACCTACACTGACCCAGCGCATGCACCTACACTGACCTAGCGCATGCACCTACACTGACCTAGCGCATGCACCTACACTGACCTAGCGCATGCACCTACACTGGCCTAGCGCATGCCAGTTCAGTGAGATATTCTGGCTCAGCCCCTGTAGTGTTTCTACAGGGTGTTGGAGTTCAGTGAGATATTCTGGCTCAGCCCCTGTAGTGTTTCTACAGGGCGGTGGAGTCCAGTAAGATATTCTGGCTCTGCCCCTGTAGCGTTTCTACAGGGCGGTGGAGTTCAGTGAGATATTCTGGCTCAGCCCCTGTAGTGTTTCTACAGGGCGGTGGAGTCCAGTAAGATATTCTGGCTCTGCCCCTGTAGTGTTTCTACAGGGCGGTGGAGTTCAGTGCGATATTCTGGCTCTGCCCCTGTAGTGTTTCTACAGGGCGGTGGAGTTCAGTGAGATATTCTGGCTCAGCCCCTGTAGTGTTTCTACAAGATACCTGGGTCTCGAATATGTCTGTAAATAATCAGACACCCACATTGTAATCTTGCTTTGTTCCCACTGTAACTTTCTAACCCACAAATGATGTGCGGTGGTTTATTTCCCTAAATACTGGGATTTTTAAATACATTTATTGGGAAAAGTGAAAACCCTCCCACACAACACTGTAGTCTTGACTTCACTAGAGCTTAGCTCAGGCTTGGGACCGGCCCCTGCTGGAAGTTAATCAGATTAAAATGATCCTCTCTCCGGCTGCACTGACCTGAGGTAGGAATGTTTATTCCCTCTCACACATTCCTAAGGCTAGACAGGGACTCTGGGAACATGGACCTGAGATTGGACATCCCAAGAGATGGACCTCGGCTTTCCAGCCTTTACGTCACAACCAAATGTCTTTCGTCCACAGCACTTCTGATCAGAACCTTAACTGTGACCACCAAATCCTGGCTGAGGTCTAGTACGAACAGGGAGGCAGCGTCTGTGGACAGCTAAAACCGAAGGCAGAGTCTGCAAAGTCTGTGAGGATCTAAAAGACACAGCAAGATGTGCAGAGTGGTATCTGTGCATGAGTTTACCTGCTGCGGACTTACACCTGGAATAACAGCTGTATCTACACTCACTAATTCTACTAATGCCAACCAATCGAAGCATCCCTAAAGGATGGTGTCTACCTGGGTCACTAAACTAGTACAGTATACCTTCTAGTAGCATCTGATACCGTGTGCTCACTAGCACAGTATACCTTCTAGTAGCATCTGATACTGTGTGCTCACTAGTACAGTATACCTTCTAGTAGCATCTGATACCGTGTGCTCACTAGTACAGTATACCTTCTAGTAGCATCTGATACCGTGTGCTCACTAGTACAGTATACCTTCTAGTAGCATCTGATACCGTGTGCTCACTAGTACAGTATACCTTCTAGTAGCATCTGATACCGTGTGCTCACTAGTACAGTATACCTTCTAGTAGCATCTGATACAGTGTGCTCACTAGTACAGTATACCTTCTAGTAGCATCTGATACCGTGTGCTCACTAGTACAGTATACCTTCTAGTAGCATCTGATACCGTGTGCTCACTAGTACAGTATACCTTCTAGTAGCATCTGATACAGTGTGCTCACTAGTACAGTATACCTTCTAGTAGCATCTGATACTGTGTGCTCACTAGTACAGTATACCTTCTAGTAGCATCTGATACCGTGTGCTCACTAGTACAGTATACCTTCTAGTAGCATCTGATACCGTGTGCTCACTAGTACAGTATACCTTCTAGTAGCATCTGATACTGTGTGCTCACTAGTACAGTATACCTTCTAGTAGCATCTGATACCGTGTGCTCACTAGTACAGTATACCTTCTAGTAGCATCTGATACCGTGTGCTCACTAGTACAGTATACCTTCTAGTAGCATCTGATACCGTGTGCTCACTAGTACAGTATACCTTCTAGTAGCATCTGATACCGTGTGCTCACTAGGACAGTATACCTTCTAGTAGCATCTGATACTGTGTGCTCACTAGTACAGTATACCTTCTAGTAGCATCTGATACTGTGTGCTCACTAGTACAGTATACCTTCTAGTAGCATCTGATACTGTGTGCTCACTAGTACAGTATACCTTCTAGTAGCATCTGATACCGTGTGCTCACTAGTACAGTATACCTTCTAGTAGCATCTGATACCGTGTGCTCACTAGTACAGTATACCTTCTAGTAGCATCTGATACCGTGTGCTCACTAGTACAGTATACCTTCTAGTAGCATCTGATACCGTGTGCTCACTAGGACAGTATACCTTCTAGTAGCATCTGATACTGTGTGCTCACTAGTACAGTATACCTTCTAGTAGCATCTGATACTGTGTGCTCACTAGTACAGTATACCTTCTAGTAGCATCTGATACTGTGTGCTCACTAGTACAGTATACCTTCTAGTAGCATCTGATACCGTGTGCTCACTAGTACAGTATACCTTCTAGTAGCATCTGATACCGTGTGCTCACTAGGACAGTATACCTTCTAGTAGCATCTGATACTGTGTGCTCACTAGTACAGTATACCTTCTAGTAGCATCTGATACTGTGTGCTCACTAGTACAGTATACCTTCTAGTAGCATCTGATACAGTGTGCTCACTAGTACAGTATACCTTCTAGTAGCATCTGATACCGTGTGCTCACTAGTACGGTATACCTTCTAGTAGCATCTGATACCGTGTGCTCACTAGTACAGTATACCTTCTAGTAGCATCTGATACTGTGTGCTCACTAGTACAGTATACCTTCTAGTAGCATCTGATACCGTGTGCTCACTAGTACAGTATACCTTCTAGTAGCATCTGATACTGTGTGCTCACTAGTACAGTATACCTTCTAGTAGCATCTGATACCGTGTGCTCACTAGTACAGTATACCTTCTAGTAGCATCTGATACCGTGTGCTCACTAGTACAGTATACCTTCTAGTAGCATCTGATACCGTGTGCTCACTAGTACAGTATACCTTCTAGTAGCATCTGATACCGTGTGCTCACTAGTACAGTATACATTGTAGTAGCTAATTTACTCTGTACCCTCTAATGCAGTGTAATGACTAGTACAGTATACCTTGGGATAGCTCAACCACTCTCTACCATCTAATATAGTGTACTTACAAGTACAGTATACCTCCAAGCAGCTCTGCCACTCCGTACCATCTAATACAGTGTACTGACTAGTACAGTATACCTTCTAGTACCTCTGTAATTCTGTGCCATCTAATTCAGTCTACTGACTACTACAGTATGCCTTTCAGTAGCTCTGTCACTCTGTACCATCTAATACAGTGTACTGATTAGTACAGTATTCCCTGGAGTAGCTGTTATTTACTCTGTACCATCTAATGCAGGGTACTGACTAGTACATTATACCTTCTAGTAGCTCTGGCACTATATTCCATCTAATACAGAGTACTGACTACTACAGTACACACTCTAATAGCTCCGTCATTCTGTACCCTCTAAAAAAGTGTACTGACTGCTACAGTATACCTTAGAGTAGCTCCGTCATTCTGTACCATCTAATACAGTGTACTGACTAGTATAGTATACGTTTTACTAGTTTTGTCACTGTATTCCAACTAATACAGTGTACTGACTAGTACACTATACCTTCTAGAAGCCCTGCCACTCCGTAACATCTAATGCAGTGTACTGACTAGTACTGTGTACCTTGGAGTAGCTCTGTCACTCCGTACCATCTAATACAGTGTACTCGCTAGCAATGTTCCCTCTAATTTTTTTTCCTCTGTGTGGCAGTGGAGGGTCTCTGTGCACTGCAACCATGGCTATGTGTGCCAGGAACCAGACCACGCATGTGTGCAGCGCCAAATATCACTCCAAACGTGAAAAGATGGTGCATTTCCACACATACAGCGCCACGTTAAGGGTCTTAAGGCAGGTTTGCAATTTGGATAAACACGCCATGAATACTGTAGTGTGAATGCCTGGAGGTTTTCCTGCACCGAGTAGTATAGTGTGAATAAGTGTAGTGAATGCCTGTAGTGTTTTCCCTGGGATGGAGTCTTGCTTGGCAAATTTTACGTCCGACAGCTCGCCTGGTCTGTAAACGTAGCCCCGGCTCCTTTTCTGAACCTGCCTTAAGAGCCTTACGTTACATTCGCATAAGAAACAGCAGCTGTTATTTTTCGTATTGGGTTTTATTGCTTCGTTTGTTTTTTACTTATTATACTAGAACTGTTTCTTCACATGTACTCTTTTTATGCAGCACCGCACAGATTTACACAGTTTATGTGACGAATTGCTTTTGTTTGCACGTTATTATTTTTATTTAACCACTTAACCTCCTGCATTACAAGCAACACTAAACAGGAGTGCTGTCAGGAGTCCTATTACGAAATAAAACACAGTTCCAATTATAACGGTGGCAAAAATAAAAATATACTTACAATAAAAAATTCAAAATTGCGCCTGAATTAGGGGTGAGAATGATACACCAAGCTTCCTTTTTCAGATTATTGTTTTCTGAATAAGACTAAAATCTTAGGCTATAACAACCCCAAGACACTGACATGGACCCACAAGGAACAGGGTCAAGACTGATTTGCATATGGCTGGGTCCAAACTGGGGTGGTGTGGTGAGCAAAAGAATGATGGATTTAACCCAGATCCTTGTGACTGGGGGTGAATGTTTGCATTGTCCAGCATTCAGTCCATCAATTGTTTCTTTTGCGCTTTTTTAAAGCGGCGGCGCAAACTCGCTCGTGGGATGTCCTGTGTGTGCGCGCGCTCCACACGGCAGTGCGCGCTCGCAGGAAGAGAGGTGCGCGTGCGCACCTTATAGGGAACAGTGCTCACTAGTACAGTATATCTTCTAGTAGCTCTGTCACTCCGTACCATCTAATGCAGTGTACTGACTAGTACAGTATAACTTGGAGTAGCTCTGTCACTCTGTACCTTATAATGCAGTGTACTGAGTAGTCCAGTATACCTTCTAATAGCTCTGTCACTCAGTACCTTCTAATGCAGAGTACTCACAAGTACAATATACCTTCAAGTAGCTCTGTCACTCTGTACCATATAATACAGTGTACTCACTAGTACAGTATACCTTCTAGTAGCTCTGTCACACTGTACCATCCAATGCAGTGTACCGACTAGTACTATATACCTTGGAGTAGATCTGTCACTCTGTGTCATCTAATACAGTGTACTGACTCGTACAGTATATTTTCAAGTAACTCTGTACCATCTAATGCAGTGTACTAACTAGTTCAGTACACCTTCTAGTAGTGCTGTCACTCTGTACCATCTAATGCAGTGTACTGACTAGTACTGTATACCTTCTAGTAGCTCTGTTACTCTGTACCATCTAATATAGAGTACTGACAAGTACAGTATGCCACGGAGTGGCTCTGTCACACTGTAACATCCAAAACAGTGTACTAACTGGTACAGTACACCTTCGAGTAGCTCTGTCACTCTGTACCATCTAATGCAGTGTAGTACAGTATACCTTCTAGTAGCTCTCTTACTCTGTACCATCTAATGCAGTGTACAGGCTAGCACAGTATGCTTTCTAGTAGCCCAATCACTCTGTTCCATCTAATACAGTGTACTGACTACTACTGTACTGTATACCTTGGAGTAGCTCTGTTACTCTGTGCCATCTAGGGCAGTGTACTGTCTAGTACAGTATACCTTGGAATAGCTCTATCACTCTACACCATCTAATGCAGTTTACTGACTAGTGCTGTATATCTTAGAGTAGCCTTGTCACGCTGTGCCATCTAATGCAGTTTGCTAACTAGTCCTTTATCCCTAATAGTAGCCCTCTTACTCTGTACCATCTGATGCAGTGTACTGACTAGTACTGTATACCTTGGAGTAGTCTTGTCACTCTGTGCCATCTAATGCAGTTTGGTAACTAGCACAGTATACCTTGGAGTAGCTTTCTCACTCTATACCATCTAATGGAGTGGACTGACTAGTACAGTATACCTTCTACAGTACAATGCTGTGTACTGACTAGGATAGAAGACCTTCTAGTAGCTCTGTCACTCTGCCATATATTATAGTGTATTGATTAGTAAAGATTATCTTGGAGTAGCTCTGTCTCTCTGTACCTTCTAATGGAGTGTACTGACTAGTACTGTATACCTTGGAGTAGCTTTGTCACTCTGTGCCATCAAATGCAGTGTACTGAATAGTGCTGTGTACCTTGGAGTAGCTCTGTCACTCTGTGCCATCTAATGCAGTATACTGACTAGTACTGTATACCTTCTAGTAGCCCTGTCACTCTGTATCATATAATATAGAGTACTGACTAGTACAGTATGCCTTGGAGTCGCTCTGTTACTCTGTACCATCTAATGCAGTGTACCGACTAGTACTGTATACCTTCTAGTACCTCTCTTACTCTGCACCATCTAATGCAGTGCATGATTAGTACAGTACACCTTCTAATAGCTCTGTCACTCTGTGCCATCCGATTCAGTGTACTGACTAATACATTACACCTTTGGGTAGGTCTGTCACTCTGTACCATCTAATACAATGTACTGAGTAGTACTGTATACCTTGGAGTAGCTCTGTCACTCTGTATCATCTAATGCTGTGAACTGACTCTTACTTTATACCTTTTTTTTTTTTTTTAAATAATCTTTATTCATTTTATTTTAAATACCTGTCGATCCACCCCCTACCCGGACCCTCCGAGCCCCCACCTCAGACAGGTAAAACCTCATTGCATCGAACATAATTAATCAAGTGCAGTGCAATACATGACATCATTTCATAATTAAAATAAATATAAACTCCCAAGGATCTGTCAATCCGATACAATCCTGTTAAAGCGCAATTTGTGTGACGCCCATAAAAAATTCCTAAAGTGACATCTGTAGATTTCCTCTTACAATATAAACGCCATTATTCAGCCAGAAAAAAACACAGGGGAAAATAAATACATATACTCTATCATGTCCCGCTTCGACCTTGAATCCAAGTAATCAGGGGGTCCCAGATTTTCATGCCTTTTCGGCGTAAGCAGCTCCCTTTCCGTTTATATATAGCTATTTCCAAACTACACTTTGCTAATAATCTGGCTAGCCATTGTTGAAAAGCAGGTGACCCAGAGTCCAGCCAGGCGGAAGCAATACACACCCTTAAGACCGCCATAGATATAAAAATCAATTCATGAGCCTTCCCCGTTCGATTAGCTTCAGAAATCCCTAACAATATTACATCCTTTGACAATATTATTTCAGTTTTTAACACCTCCGATAAAAATCTGATATATCCTTGATTAATTTTTGCAATACGTTACAAGACGCAAAGATGTGAATGATATCAGCATTATAAAGTGCACAACGTGGACAGAATGTTCCCTTTCCAGCCCCCATTTTGCTATCTTGTCGGGGGTATAGTATAAAGAAAAACAGGTCTTATAAAATTGTGCTTGTAGCTTAGTGGACATTAAAATAGATTGTGACATCTCCTACGCATACAGAAAAGTCGCAGCTGAAACCCCCAATTTCAGCTGCCATCTTTGAGAACACTTGTCCAAATCATCGGGCATAGCAGCATTTATAAGGCCATAGATCTCCCCGATTGAACTTACTTTATCTTTAACTATACTTTCAATGGTTTCCACTCTCTCAAACTTGGCCCGTCCACTTCCTTTTCATAAGAGAAAATCCCAAATCTGGAGAAACTTAAAAAAATCCCACCAATTAAGAGTATATTCTTCTTTCATCTCATCAAAGGACCGGAGCCCTGAGGGGGAGTAAAAACAGCCAATCTGATGTATTCCAGCCCTAATCCATTTATCCATATACAAATCTCCAAAGAGCTCGGGAAGATTGCAATTATTAGATATAGGTGTATAAAAAGATAATCTACCATTTCCCAGGGTTCTAGGTATAGCACTCCATACTGTAAAGGCACTAAAAAGAGTTTTAAAGCAAACTTTTTTGTAATAACTGTCGTATTGTTGTCTCCAAAAACATCCTCCGGTCTCTCCCCCCCAACATAAGTTCAAACGGAGAAGGAACCTGCATTCGTCCTGAGCAGCTCGCGACTATATATCAGTGTGGAGGCCCAATAGTATAGTTTCAGGTTCGGGGGAGCCAAATCCCCCCGGTCCCTCGGAAGGGTGAAAAACCTAAGGGCTCGGGGGGTCGCAAATATGCCCATATAAACCAGGAGAATATATTTTCTATTGCTTTAAACCATTGAGGAGTGAATTCTAAACAGATGGCCCTAAAAAGATATAAAAAGTTTGGGAAAAAGAGCATTTTTATCACATTACACCTACCCCCTATGGATAAATGTAGGTTATTTAACCTTGCGAGATCTTTTTTAGTATTCTCCGTTAGAGGCTCCATATTGTCCTTGACCACATTATGCAACCTGGAGTTTATACTAATACGTGGCCTTTTCGACTACCCGGTTGTCTATCATCTTGACTTTATCATTAAGCACAACCTGCGTCTTATCTTGATTCAGAGCATATCCAGAGATATGCCCGAAGCGCTCCGCCTCATCTTCGATTACCTTTATGGCAGAATTTGGATCTGATGTAACAAGGGCAATATCGTCTGCGTAGGCCAAGGTCTTAGTTGCCCAGTTCTGTGACCATATTGCCGGTATTAGCACATTATTTTCTAACCTGCGGATAAAAGGATCAATACACACTGCAAAGAAAAGTGGGGAGCTAGGGCAACCCTGCCTGGTCCCCCGGGAAATTAAAACATTTTCAGAGAGTGTACCGTTCACCATTACTACAGCTGATGGTTCGACATATAATGTTTTGACCTCTCGAATAAAACCATCCCCAATACCAATTCTAGACATGGCCGTCCATAGATATTGCCAGGAGACCCTATCAAAAGCTTTTTCTGCATCCAATTGGATAAGAGCCATAGGGTCTCCTGCAACATTGGTGATATCAAATAGTGCGATAACTCTCTGGACATGGTCAATTGTAGATTTCCCGGGAACAAACCCATGTTGGCGCTCCGAGATAACCGTATGAATTATTGGCGCAAGTCGGATGGCCAATAACTTTGAATAGATTTTAGAGTCACCGTTAATCAAGGTAATAGGACGGTAGGAGCCCAATTGTAAGAGAGATTTATTCTTTTTTAAGAAAACCATAATTTTAGCCAAAGACCATGATGATCCCGGAGGCCGCCCACCATTGCAAATATGTACAAATAGTTCATTTATAATTCCTTTTAACTGATGGGAAAAAGTAGTATAGAATTCGGTCGGAATGTCGTCCATGCCAGCTGCCTTCCCTTTTGCCAAGCTGTTCATGTTCAGTAAGATCTCATCCCACTGAGGTGGGCTGTCTAAACTTTCCTGGATTCGTCCCAAAATTTTTAAAGTGGGACTGAATCGAGATATTCCTTGATATCACACTGGTCCACCGCATTGTCAGCCGTATATAATGTTTGATAATACCTCCTAAATGCAGCCCTAATTAAATCTGGGTTGGTAATCCGCCCTAGCACAGGGTCTTTAATTTCTCATATTGTGTTAGATGTTATTTGCTGCCTGGTACGAACTGCGAAATGGTGACCAATCTGCTCGCTAAACTCATACACTGTTTCTTTTTGGGTTGTTGCTTTACTCATTGCTTTATCCGCCAGAATATAAGTGATGGCGGCTTTAGCGATCGCCACCTGTCGTTGTTCTACCTCCAGATCCCGTCCCTCATGTACAGCCCTTACCAAACCCTCCTCTGCCGCCTCTAAAGTATCCTGAAGAGCCTTCATTGTTTGCTTGGCACATTTGTTAAGATTTAAGGAATACCGCAATGTTTCCCCCCCCTAATACCTGCTTTCAAAGCATCCCACACCACCTCAATTGATTTACTCCCCATATTATCCTCCACAAACATTGGGATCCATTGTCTTGTGTATACAATATTCCTCATTTAGTAGCATTGATCTCTCAAATGTCCATGATCTTAAGTTTGGACTGGATAATTCAAATTCTAAATTTATGGTCTGACAGTACCCGCGGTAGCTTTTCTATATAACATTTCGAGCTCAGCGTATTCGAAAGAAACATGTAGTCCAGTCTAGCATGGGTCATATGCGGGTTAGAAAAATAAGTGTACCCTGGGTCGGTTGGTTTTATCAGGTGCCAGCAATCAATCAGACCATGGGTCTGGCATAGATTCCTTAATGCCTGAAACGCTCTTGGTTTCCTACCCGCATATCTCCATCCGGCCTCTGGAGACCAATCACTGGGTAAGTTAATATTATAGTTCCCGCACAGAATAAGTGGAAGAGGCCAATGAGCAAGTTCATTGGAGATAGTATCAAGTACACCAGGATCGTCGCTATTACTTCGATATACTGTACATAGTGTCAGTTTCTTACCCATACTATATTGACATTCAGTAATCGCCCACCGGCCAAACTTATCAGAGCATGACCGTGTGAATTGGATCCCGCCTCCTTTAACCAATATAGCAACGCCACGAACCCTTGCCCCCTGCGTTGTTGCACTAACCACCCTTTACCCCAGTGTTTTTAATACATGCAATTGTGATCCTTCGATATGTGTCTCTTGGAGGCAAATAATATTTACCACAAACGCTTGTAACCCAACCGCTACCCTCTGCCTTTTCTTGATGTCATTGAGACCCTAGATGTTGATAGTTGCGATTCTAAGTCTGCCCATGTCGGCTTATAACATTAACCAGATTCTGGCACCACATCACTGTACAGCAATCTCACCACACCGATCCCTCACTCTTTTCATCTAATGTAACAAATGTGATAAATGTGACCAAAAACACTATTGAACCAGCCCCTTTTATCACCCGTCTGAGGATCCCATTTCCCCATCCTTTCCCCGCCCCCCACCCTTGCCACAACCTAGGCAATCAGGCTCAACCATGAGCCTGCGTGAGGACGTCCGGACCACTCCTCTTCTCCCTCCACCTCTCTCCCCCTACCAGTGATCAAATATACATTAAAAAAAAATACAGCCCTCCCATAAAGAGGAATCTCCAGCCTCTATCCAGCGCTTTCTCTAGCACGTTACAGACTTATTTTTTTACCACTGAAGGCCCCTGCTAAGATATCATCCAGTAGCTTCTGGGCTTCGATTTCAGATGTGAAGCTAAAATTCTGACCCTGAAAGACAACTTTCAGCCTAGCTGGATTTTGCAAAAAAACTGCAGCCCCTGCTGTCTGGAGAGGGGTCATAAGCTGTCTAAGCCCTCAAAACATCTTTCAGCATTCGGTCTGGCTAGGTCATACACAGCCTGGCGTAACAAAACATTTCCAAAATAGACCAATATAGCACGGGGCAGCACCCGATCACTGGATTAGTGCCTTGCAGGTGATAAGGGAAATCGATGGACACATTGTACTTCCTAGTCCCAATCCCAGTGAGAAAGTTCGGGTAGGGAACCTTTCAGCATATTAATTATAAATTTCCTTATGTCATTGCCCTCGCACTTTTCGGGGATCCCTAGCAACCTTAGATTATTGTGGCGCTGGTGATTCTCATAATCCTCAAGTTTCCACATAACCTCTTTCAGGGTGCTCTCCTGCGATGTAGCCTGAACCTTCTGCATGTCAACTGTATTTTCTAATACCTCAGTACGTATCTCTATCATATTTAATCTCTCCGAGATATCAGTACAGATTTTCCCATTCTTGCGGACGGATCCTTGGAGTTTTTTTTAGAGGCCAGCCGTGCTTGACGATTATCAGACTTGACATCATCCTGCTATAGTCGCAGGGATTGCAAGATTAAAGATAGGGAGGGTTCATCCCCCTTTCTATCATTTGATTGCTCCATTTCACCCCCTGGATTCCCAATTGATAGTTTCTCTTTTCCATTTACATCTTCAGGTGGTGACAGTTGTGCAGCTGAATAATCCCAACCCAATTCCTCCTCAACCTCATTATTATCACCTGGGTTTTTCTTGTGAACTTTCTTCCCAGATGTCCGTTTGGGTTTCTTAGAGATGGCACCTTTCTCTTGTAGGCTACTATTACTTGAGCCATCGCTATTAGCAAATAGGCTGGTGTCAGATACCTCTGATTCCTCAGTTAGAGAAAAAAACTTTCCCAAAGAATTTGGGGATAAACAACCAGTCTCCATAGTTTTTCTTTGAGATTCACTCCCTCTAGATGCGCCATGCTTACTTTTGCTTGTCATATCTGGTGTACTAACACCCTTCTCATCATTTGATTTATCGGTAGGTATATCGGGGGGCAGTTATCATTACTTCCAGTCTCATCTGCCGGGCAGGTATGCGAAGGTGCTTCCAGAATAGTATTATCACAGTTTGCCAACCAAGGGGTCGCACTTTTAGCTAGGGGATTCTCTTTTACCTCCCCTTGTATACCGGGTATTGCAGTATGTGTAGGGCTGTTCACAAAGTTACACACTTCCCCATTACCATCACCATTGCTTGATTTTGCTGTCTTTCCTGCCCAGCCTTTTCCTTTTCGCTCATGTCTAGGGGTAGAAACATGCTCGAGATGGAAGGTTGCGACCTCCCTACCTCTCCGGACGCCTGTAAGCATTGGGGAATTGTCTTTACATGAGGCTCTATTTTTTCCTTTTCTTGCTTTTCCTGCTTGTCCCCCTTACCAGCAAGAGGGTCTCCCTTCCTGCCCTCCAATTTGGCATCTGCCCCTTCACGGCGTGATTGTCTGGAGGTGGTAGCAGGGGCCACCGTCCGTGGTTTCCCTTTTCCGTGAGCAGCCATCACTGCTAACTCTGCGGTCTGCATTCCTGCCTGTGGAGCGTTGCTGTATCCAGGCAACCAGGACCATCGGAATCCGTCAGCGTGCGCGGCCCCAGCGGCTGCCCTCAGCAGCAGCTGCATTAGAGCCTCCCAGCGGCTGAAGCAGGAGCCCCGTCTTCCCCAGCATGAGCGTGTCCAGCGCCCGCCTTGTTGTTCTGCCGGAGTGGGCCCGTAGAGATCTCCAGTCAGACAATAGCCCCAGTGCATAATCCGGTTTCACGGCACGGAGAAATATCCAGCGGGAGAGGAGAGAGTTGAGTGGTGGCCTCACTCAGACGCCATCTTGCCTCCTTCGTTCCAATAAAACTTTGGCGGTCGGTCCCGCGTCGCGTTGTCCTCGCAGGAAGCAGCCCTTACTTTATACCTTCTAGTATAAACCGAGAAGACCGTCAATGCACAACTAACGAGATTCATCGGAGAAAACTCCATCCTCGACCCCTCCCAATCCGGATTCCGCAGCAACCACAGCACCGAGACCGCTCTACTCGCCGCCACAGACGACATACGCACCCTCCTCTGTAGTATCTAATATAGAGTACTGACCAGCAACGCCAGCCAGCCCACCATGTCCTCCTGGACCCCAGTCACCACAGAAGACACCTCTTCGACCATGAAAGGCATCCACTCAGGGACCCCCATGCACCCCTGCCCGCCACACATCTACCACAGAGCCGCCACCATCGTTCCAGAACTGCAACGCACCATCAACGCCACCTTCAAGACTGGCATCTTCCCAGACGACTGGAAACGTGCAGAAGTCAGACCCCTGCTCAAGAAGCCCTCAGCAGACCCCACGGACCTCAAGAACTACCGACCCATCTCCCTCCTCCCCTTCGCGGCCAAAGACACCAAGAAGACCGTCAATGCACAACTAACGAGATTCATCGGAGAAAACTCCATCCTCGACCCCTCCCAATCCGGATTCCGCAGGAACCACAGCACCGAGACCGGTCTACTCGCCGCCACAGACGACATCTGCACCCTCCTCAACCAAGGACACATCGCAGCCCTGATCCTACTCGACCTCTCGGCAGCGTTCAACACCGTCTCCCACCGCACACTCACCGCCAGACTGCATGACGCCGGCATACAAGGAACCGCCCTCGACTGGATCCGCTCGTTCCTCACCGGCAGAACCCAAAGAATCAGACTGCCACCCTTCCTCTCCGAACCCACGGAAATCAACTGCGGAGTATCCCAAGGATCATTGCTCAGCCCCACGTTCTTCAACATCTACATGGCCCCCCTCACCGCCATCGTCCGACAGCACGGACTCAGCATAGTATCCTACGCCGACGACACCCAGCTCATCCTCTCCCTCACCAAGGACCCCATCACCACCAGACTCAACTTCCAGGAAGGAATGAAGGACGTCGCATTCTGGATGAGCAGCAGCTGCCTTAAGCTCAACTCGGAGAAGACAGGTCCTCGTCCTCGGACCCTCCCCCTCTGCATGGGACAACACCTGGTGGCCCACTGCCCTCGGCAGCCCTCCCACCCCCACGGACCACGCCCAAAACATCGGCATTGTACTCAACTCCTCCCTCTCCATGAACCGTCAGGTCTACGCTGTCGCCTCCAGCTGCTTCAACACCCTCCGCATCCTCCGAAAAACCTTCAAATGGACCCCCCCGAATCAAGAAAGGCCGTCACCCACGCACTCATAACCAGCTGACTGGACTACGGAAACGCCCTCTACGCCAGGATCAACAAGTCTCTGCTCCGCAAGCTCCAGACCAGACAGAACACCGCAGCCAGACTCGCTCTCGGCATCCCTCGACACGAACACATCACCCAACACCGGCGGAACCTCCACTGGCTCCCCATCGAGAAGAGAGTTACCTTCAAGAAACTCACCCACGCCTACAAATGCCTCCACAACATCAGACCTCAATACCTCAACAAGAGAATCTCCTTCCATGTACCCAAGAGAAACCTCCGATCCGCTGACCTTGCCCTCGCCGAAACCCCGCGCATCCGCAGAGCCAGAACAGGTGGAAGAGCCTTCTCCTACATTGTGGCCAAAACCTGGAACGAGCTCCCGATCGACATCAGACGCGCCCCCTCCCTGAACAGCTTCAAGGAAGACACTCAAGACCTAGCTCTTCGACTGAACAGAGCTGCTCACCCCACCCCCCTCCCCAGCGCCATGAGACCCTCACGGGTGAGTAGCACGCTTACAATTCCCCTGATTGATTGATTGATTGATTGACCAGTACAGTATGCTTTGGAGTGACTGTTACTTTGTACTATCTAATGCTGTGTACTGACAAGTACAGTATGAATTGGAGTGGCCCTGTAACTCTGTAACATCCAATACAGTGTACTGACTAGTACAGTACACCTTCTGGTAGCTCTGCCACTCTGTACCATCTAATGCAGTGTACTGACTAGTACAGTATTCCTTCTAGTAGCTCTCTTACTCTGTACCATCCAGTCTAGTGTAATGCCTAGTACTGTTTACCTTGTAGTAGCTCTGTGCCTCTGCACCATCTAATGCAGTGTACTGAGTAGTACTGTATACATTGGAGTAGCTATGTCACTCTGTGCCATCTAATGCAGTGTACTGACTAGTACTGTATACCTTCTAGTAGCTCTCATACTGTGTACCATCTAATATAGAGTACTGACTAGTACAGAATGCCTTGAAGTAGCTTTGTCACTATGTGACATATAATGCAGTGTATTGACTAGTATAGTATACCTTCTAGTAGCTCTCTTACACTGTACCATCCGATGAAGTGTACTGACTAGTACTGGAGTAGCTCTGTCACTCTGTGCCATCTAATGCAGTGTACTAATTAGTATAGTATACCTTCTAGTAGCTCTCTTACTCTGTACAATCCGATGCAGTGTCCTGACTACTGCTGTATACCTTGGAGTAGCTCTGTTACTCTGTGCCATCTAATACAGTGTACTGACTAGTACAGTATACCTTGGAGTAGCTCTGTCACTCTGTACCATCTAATACAGTGTACTGACTAGTACTTTATACCTTCTAGTAGCTCTCCTACTCTGCACGAGCCAATGCAGTGTACTGACTAGTGCAATATACCTTGGAGTAGTTCTGTCATTCTGTGCCATCTAATGCAGTGTACTAACTAGTACTGTATAACTTAAAGTAGCTCTGGTACTGTGTACCATCTAATGTGGAGTACTGACCTGTACTGTATGCCTTAGACTAACTTTGTTATTGTGTACTATTTATTGCAGTGTACTGAGTAGTACAGTATACCTTGGAGTAGCTCTGTTACTTTGTTCCATCTACTGCAGCGTACTAACTAGTGCAGTATGCCTTGGAGTGGCTCTGTTTCTTTGGAACATGCAATTCAGTGTACTGACCAGTACAGTACACCTTCTGGTAGCTGTGTCGCACTGTACCATCTAATACAGTGTTGGGACTACTACAGTATACCTTCGAGTAGCTCTCTTAATCTGCACCATCTAATGCAGTGGACTGACTAGTACTGTATACGTTGGAGTAGCTTTGTCACTCTGTGCCATTTAATGCAGTGTACTGACTAGTACTGTATACCTTCTAGTAGCTCTGTTACTCTGTCCTATCTAATGCAGTGCCCTGACTAGTACATATACCTTAGTGTAGCTCTGTCACTCTGTGCAATCTAATGCAGTGTACTGACTAGTACTGTATACCTTCTAGTAGCTCTGTTACTCTGTCCTATCTAATGCAGTGCCCTGACTAGTACATATACCTTAGTGTAGCTCTGTCACTCTGTGCAATCTAATGCAGTGTACTGACTAGTACAGTACACCTTCTAGGAGTTCTATTGCTCTCTACCATCTAATGCAGTGTACTGACTAGTACAGTATACCTTCTACTCTGTCACTCTGTACCGTCTAATGCAGTGTACTGACTAATACTTTATACCTTGGTGTAGCTCTGTCACTCTGTGCCATCTAATGCAGTGTACTGACTAGTACAGTATATCTTTTAGTAGCTCTTTTACTCTGTTATTCTGTACTATTCAATGCAGTGTACGGACTAGGACAGTATGCCTTGAAGTTGCTCTGTCACTCTGTAACATACAATACAGTCCACTGACAAATACAGTACGCCTTCTGGTACCTCTGTCACTCTACCATCTAATGCAGTGTACGGACTAGTACTGTATACCTTCTAGTAGCCCTCTTACACTGTACCATCTAATGCAGTGTACTGACTAGTACAGTATACCTCGGAGAAGCTCTGTCACTCTGTATCATATAATGCAGTGTACTGTCTAGTGCTTTATACCTTCTAGTAGCTCTCTTGCTCTGTACCATCTAATATAGTGTACTGACCAGTACAGTATGCCTTGTAGAAACTCTGTTACTCTGTACTATCTAATGCAGTGTACTGACTATTACATTATACCTTGGAGTCTCTCTGTTACTTTGTACCATCTAAAGCAGTATACTGACTAGTACTGTATACCTTCTAGTACCTCTCTTACTCTGCACCATTGAACTCAGTGTACTGATTAGTACAGTATACCTTCTAATAACTCTGTCACTCTGTGCTATTCATTGCAGTGTAGTGACTAATACAGTGCACCTTTGGGTAGGTCAGTCACTCTGTGCCATCTAATACAATGTACTGAGTAGTACTGTATACCTTGGAGTAGCTCTGTCACTCTGTAACATCTAATACAGTGCACTGACTAGTACAGTACACTTTCTTGTAGCTCTCTTACTCTGTACCATCTAATGGGGTGTACTGACTAGTACAGTACACCTTCTAGTAGTTCTGCTACTCTGTACCATCTAATGCAGTGTACTGACTAGTACAGTATACCTTCTGGTAGTTCTCTTACTCTGTACCATCTAATGCAGTGTACTGACTAGTACTGTATACCTTGGAGTAGCTCTCTCGCTCTGTCCCATCTAATGCAGTGTACTGAAAAGTACTCTATTATTTTCGAGTAGCTCTCTTGCTCTGTTCCATCTTATATCTAGTACTGACCAGTACAGTATGCCTTGGAGTAACTCTGTACTATATAATGCAGTATACTGACAAGTACGGTATACCTTGGAGTAGCTCTGTTACCTGGTACCATCTAAAGCATTCTACTGACTAGTACAGTATGCCTTGGAGTGGCTCTGTCACTCTGTAACATCCAATACAGTGTACTGACTAGTACAGTACACCTTCTGATAGTCCTGCTACTGTATCATCTAATGCAGTGTACTGACTAGTACAGTATACCTTCTAATAGCTCTTACACTACCATCCAGTGCAGTGTACTGCCTAGTATTGTTTACCTTCGAGTTGCTCTCTTACTCTGTACCATCTAATACAGAGTACAGACTATCTGATTTATAGAGTACAGACTATTATAGAATGCCTTGGAGTAGCTCTGTCATCTAATGCAGTGTACTGACTAGTACAGTATACCTTCTGAAAGCTCTCTTACTCTGTACCATCTAAGGCAGTGTACTGACTAGTACAGTATACCTTCCAAAAGTGTTGTCACTCAGTACCATCTAATGAAGTGTACTGACTAGTACTGTATACCTTCTAGTAGCTCTCCTACTCTGCGCCATCCAATACAGGGTACTGCCTAATACTGTATACCTTGGAGTAGCTCTGTGCCTCTCTGTCATATAACACAGTGTACTGACTAGTACAATATACCTTGGAATACGTCTGTCACGCTGTACCATCTAATGGATTAGTACAGTACACTTCTAGTACCTCTGTCACTCTGTGACATGTAATGTGTACTGACCAGTACTGTATAGCTTCTAGTAGCTCTATCACTCCGTTCCATTGAATGCAGTGTACTGACTAGTACAGTACACTTCTAGCACCTCTGTTACTCTGTGGCACCTAATACAGTGTACTGACTAGTACTGTACACCTTCTATTAACTCTCTCACTCTGTAAATCTAATACAGTGTACTGACTAGTACTGTACACCTTCTATTAACTCTCTCACTCTGTAAATCTAATACAGTGTACTGACTAGTACAGTACTCTTCTAGTTGATCTGTTACTCTGTGCAATCCAATGCAGTGTACTGACTAGCAGTGGCGGACGGTGACATTTGAAAGTGGTGAGGCGTAAAATGATTGTCATACAGCACTGTAGCGAGCGAGCGTAGCGAGCGAGCCCGAACACCCTAAGGAGCGTTCGGGGGGGGTTTTCCCCCCGAGAAAATTTTGAAAAAAGAGTGGAAAAATGGTGCATTTTCAAGCAAATTTGAGAAAGCAGGAAGGTTAATAAAGCAATTGTGAAAGTGCAGTTATTACATTAATAAAGAAATGTCATATAACATAGGTAGCTGCTTATTCAGTATAACCACAGCCATTTAATTCAATTAGCACCTTACAGGAACAGCAATGTCTTCTGATAGCCATTATTAAGGAGAAACATTTGTGCTTAAAGCATATCACCCAGAGACAGGAAACAGACCATTTAAAACAATCTCCTCAAGACATATTTCAGGAACTGATGCCTCACTCGCCCCAGGACGGCCTTACCCACTGTCACATCTTTCTATTGCCCCCGCAATCAGGTGTTCATCATCAGCCCAGCAACAGCACCCATGGACAGGCCAATCCTCTACCACTAGAGTGATTCACCACATTCGGGCAAGCTATCATTCGTCACCAAGGAAGGACGTCTGTTTTTTTTCTCCAGTTTTTTTTTATAGCGCACTGACTGTCCGCCTAGCTAACATGCCATTGCTCCTACGTTCTTAATCTAAAAACGAAAACATTATCTATCATGCAGCGATAATTTTAAACATGGTTAATGTTAAAATGTTCCCACTCTCTAATGACGCTGTTAGTGTTTTTGCGTAAGCGAGCTTTCACCGAAATCTAAATTTAGAAGCGGGATGACCAGAAAAAATACAATGTAGGCATCAGACGATGTTACACCCACTGCCCACAATGTGTCCCATTATCAAACAAGCATGTACAGGTGTTTTTGGCAAGGAAGAGGGTTGTAAAATTCTCCATTTCTTATATTGTCAATTTCTGGAAACAATAAAATCTGAAGACTGGTCTTTCATTATGAACTGGCGGTTGTTGTGGAGATGAAATGTTCGTAACCACATTAGCAGATATTTTTTCCACTTGGCAGAGTTACAAACATCTCTGATAAATACCCGAGGATGCAGTAAAAATGCCAGGAAGTACAGACGCACTGGGCATGCCCTAATAATGAGCACAGATGCCTGCAATGTCACTTTGGGGTAAAGGGAAGTGTGTGGTAGTGACTAACAGACACAATGGACATATATTTCTCAGATTATCAGCCCAGGCAGCATCTGAATATAGCAGAAGGCTTCCGCCGCCGCCGGTAAAAGTAGCACAAACTCGGCACTTTCTGCATTTTTAATTCCCTCAATCATCCAAAACGTTTTAGGGAGGACTTTTGCAGAGGTAACAGCTCCTGCTACTGTCAGAAGAGTATCGCCAGCGTAGGGGCAGACACACCTACACCCACCCACAGAAGTCATGCAAAGCCCCCTTGTGCACTCAGAGATGCACTGCACAGCGGTCAATCTAGATAATAATGTGGCACGACGGACACCCCTTCTAGGACACCACATGCTTGCAGAAGAACGGCAGCACCATGTAAGGGCACGCGGACTGGGCGCGCACAAACACTACCCATCTGCTTCATGGGTGGTGTCTGCTCATCTTTGAGAACCGCGAGCCCTGCGGAGACTCGCCAACCAACGCAGCGCGGCCCAAACACGGGGCGAGTGCCAAACAAGGCTACCGCCGTCTGTTATTGTTTCAAGGCACATCAATTATGACCTGGCGCAGATGGATCATGTAACTGCGGTCCCTAATTGTTGTGGGTATGGAACAAAGTCTGTTTCTCCTCACAGCAACGTCATTGATTTGCTTCTCTCATCTAAAGTAAACATTACTGACTACACGTTGCAGAGTGTACACAGCCTGGTTTATACACTTTGTATGAGCTCACACATCTTCAATAGGTTCGTTGTATACACATCTCCCAGTCCCACCATCAGCTAATTATGTTCATTGTCACCCACATAATGTTGCTTGTAACTCACACAGTTCTCATTGTCACCCACACAATGACGCGCTTGTAACTCCAACAGTGCTCATTGTCAGAAGGCCTACCGGATTTTTGGCTGCCTGGATAACCAAGCGCCTACCTTCCATTTGGGACAAGCAAAGAGGGGGCAGCGACAAGAGAAGATATATTCAATTTTAAAGCAAGGGTTAATATTCGCGTACCTTCTAACTAAAGTGCTACTACACGAATCACGATACGAGCCACCCACCACGAGCAGTAGTCAAGGCTCAAGACACCGGCACGAGGTCGACTCTGTCGTCTGTGTGGTGTCGTGTGGCGGCGCGGAAACGTGACTGCTGCGCTGCGACGTAGCAGGAGCAGAAATAGCCAATCACTACTGCATGGCTTCACATAATAGCCACAGTGATTGGCCATACAAGTGCGGCTGCGGCAGTGCCACCACCCACGCGCGGCACCCAATCTGTGGTATGCCTGCCCTCAGGCTCAGGCTGCGCGATGTCTCAGCCAATCCTGGCGCTGCTTGCAGCGCCAGGATTGGCTAAGAGCAGGGTTACTCACCGCACTGTATGAAGCAAAGCACCCTGTCCCTCCCTCGCCAGTCGCTCTGCGGGAAGGTAGTAGTGTGCGCATGTTTGGGCTGGTCATAAAAATGACCAGCCCAAAAATGGACATGCTCACTACTGCTGCAGCTGCGCTGAGTCTGTCACTCAACCTGCCGCAGCCCCACCCCCTTCAGCACCGTCCGCGTCCGCTTGCCTCGAGTCGGGCGTGTCCCGGTAGCTGCCCGCGGGTAGCGTATCTATTCAAAAAGTAAAAAACAAAGTCTCGTCGTGGTGACTTTGTTTTTTACTTTTTTAACTTAAGGAAGTTGGTGGCAATTTTTATTTTAGCATGACCGTCGTCGGTGGGGCAACGCCCCAACGCCCCCAATGGACGCACCGCCACTGCTGACTAGTACTATGTAACTTCTAGTAGCTCTCTCACTCTGTACAATCCAATACAGTGTACTGACTAGTACTGGTTATCTTGTAGTAGCTCTGTCACTCAGTACAATCTAATGCAGTGTACTGACTAGTACTGTATATTGTCTTGCAGCTCTCTTACTCTGTACCATCGAATGAAGTGTACTGACTAGTACTGTATACCTTCGGGTAATTCTTCTACTCTACACCACCCAATACAGGGTACTGCCTAGTACTGTATACCTTGGAGTAGCTCTGTGCCTCTCTGTCATATAACATAGTGTACTGACTAGTACAATATACCTTGGAATACGTCTGTCACGCTGTACCATCTAATGGATTACTACAGTACACTTCTAGTACCTCGGTCACTCTGTGACATGTAATGCAGTGTACTGACCAGTACGTTATAGCGTCTAGTAGCTCTATCATTCCGTTCCATTGAATGCAGTGTACTGACTAGTACAGTAGACTTCTAGTACCTCTGTGGCATCTAATGCAGTGTACTGACTAGTACAGTATACGTTCCAGTAGCTATGTCACTCAGTACCATCTAATGCAATGTACAGACTAGTACTGTATATCTTCTACTAGTTCTTCTACTCTACACCATCCAATGCAGTGTACTGACTAGTACGGTATACCTTGGAGTAGCTCTGTCACTGTAATAGTGAGCCCCAGCAAGGCCTACCAGTGCTTAGGGGTTCTCCCTTCTCTGCACAGAGTCCTCAGACACTTAGGAAGAAGTTGGCACAGAAACTGAAATATAAAAGACAGAGTTTATTAAACCTTATAAGGTGGAGCTAACATTCACACATCACCCTTCAGTAATGCATGAAGTAGCACACTGAATGGAAGGATCCTGGTCCTTTTATACCCACACAGGGGCTCAAATGAAGGCGGTACAAACACAAATGCTGGTTGTAGGTACATATAAGGTCATACAGAGAATGCACAGTCGACAAGTGGGTGGAGCTAACAGTTTCTACTTCTAGTAGACACATCCTGACATTTATAAACTTGAAACAGCTGCAAGCTCAACTGAGCATGTGCAAAGCAAGAGGAACTAAAGTTAACTTGTCTCTAGGCAGATTTCAAGAGCAGTTGACAGGAAGGTAGGACAGAGCACATGGTGAGCACATGGTAGCACATGGCAGCCAAAATGGCTGCCAGAAATACAAAATGGATTCCACAAAGCGGACAATTTAGCCTCTAAATACAGGCTGTCTTCAGCCAATGCTTAACTTAAGTGCTGCCAAATTACAACATCACTCTGTACCATCTAATGCGGTGCACTGACTAGTACAGTATATGTTCCAGTAGCTGTCACTCAATACCATCTAATGCAATGTATTGACTAGTACTGTGTACCTTCTAGTAGCTCTCCTACTCTGCAAATCCAATGCAGTGTACTGCCTAGTACTGTATACCTTGGAGTAGCTCTGTTACCCTCTGTCATTTAACACAGTGTACTGACTAGTACTGTATACCTTGGAGTAGCTCCGTCACTCTGTACCATCTAATTCGGTGTACTGTCTAGTACAATATACCTTGGAATAGGTCTGTCACTCTGTACCATCTAATGGAGTGTACTGACTAGTACTGTACACTTCTAGTACCTCTGTCACTCTGTCCCATCTAATGGAGTGTACTGACTAGTACTGTACACTTCTAGTACCTCTGTCACTCTGTGACATGTATTGCAGTGTACTGTCTAGTACTGTATACCTTCTAGGAGCTCTCTCACTCCGTACCATCTATTGCAGTGTATTGACTAGTACAGTACACTTCAGTACCTCTGTTACTCTCTGCCATCTAATTCAGTGTACTGACAAGTACAGTATGCCTTGGAGTAGCTCAGCCACTCTGTGCCATCTGATGCAGTGTACTAAATAGAACAGTATACCTTCCAGTAGCTCTGTCACTCTGTACAATGTAATACAGTGTACTGACTACTACAGTATACCTTCTAGTACCTCTGTCACTCTGTGCCATCTAATGCAATGTACAGACTACTACTGTGTACTTTCTAGTAGCTCTCCTACTCTCCACCATCCAATGGAGTGTCCTGGCTAGTACGATATACCTTGGAGTAGCTCTGTCACTCTGTACCATCTAATGGAGTGTACTGACTAGTACTGTATACCTTCTAGTAGCTCTGTAACTCCCAGTGGCGGCTGGTGACATTTGAAAGTGGTGGCATAAAATGATTGTGATACAGCACCTTAGCGAGCGAGCGTAGCGAGCGAGTCTGAACAACCCAAGGGGGTTTCGGGGGGGCCTACCCCCCTCGACAAAATTTTGAAAAAAGAGTGGACAAATGGTGCATTTTCAAGCAAATTTGAGAAAGCAGGAAGGTTAATAAAGCAATTGTGAAAGTTCAGTTATTACATTAATAAAGAGATGTCATATAACATAGGTAGCTGCTTATTCAAGCTTTCTTTCACCCCATAGTCCAGCAGGGTCTTGATACAAGACAGATAAGAGAAAAAGCAGTGTGGTCCTCGACCAGGAAGACACTCATATTTCATTGGTAAGAAGTCAAAAGATTGTTCAAATTGAAAACCTGAAATGCAATACGCAATCCAACAATTTGCAAGTACATCTCATCTATGTTCAACAAGCCATGTTTTACCCATGATTGGAATTGTGAATCACCAAATAAACTGAGCCACTGCAATCAAAATCAACCAAAACTGTGGCTCAAGGTTACATATTGGCAGAAACAGTATAAAACAGAAACACAGTCTAAATAACTATGAAAGTGACACATAAATATTGACCATGCAACTCAAACTCAGAAATTCCAGATCCAATTCACTGCCAAAGCAGGCCTCCCACGTGTCATTTCATGTGGGCTAAGTGCAGTCTACAATGCATGACTTGCCAAAGCAAATTAACATTCTCTCATATTTACAAATTCCTGTAGCAGACAAAATTTTAAGTTACCCCAAAGCGGGACAAGATTTTACATTCCAACATTCAATGGTCTGTTCCAGTGTCTGATTATAGTAGAGATAACACAGCCACACGGGTTTTGTAAGTAGGAATACTCGTTATACCCCTCTCTCTTTCTGCCACACTCTCTCATTCTGGCTCTGCTTAGCTCCATCTCTCTCTGTTTCACCCCCTCTCTCTCGTTCTCTCTAGTAACAATCCATCGCTTCTCTCTCCCACACACACTCACTCTCTCCTCTCTCTCATTCTGGCTCTTCATCTTTCTTTCAATTTCGCTTCATCCCTCTTGCTTTATTTATCAATCTATTCTCTCTCTTATGTTATCAATTACATCCAGTTTAGTTCCATTACACACCAGGCATGACATTTTGGTTTACAGGTGCGTTCTGTGTCTCTTTTCTCTTTGCTTTCCATTGACTTTATCTCCAAGTATCTGTTTCCTCTCTTTCGATGGCCTGTATCTCTTTCTGTCGTTTTATCTCCATCTACATCCATATTTCTTTAGGTCTGTCTTTCTCTTCTTTGCACCCTCTTTCACTCTCTGTGTCTGTCTCTTGATTTCTCTCTACTGTCTCTAGCACTCTTTGTTCACTCTCAGTCCTCCGTAGTCACACTCTCTCAGGGGAGATCCCCACCGCTGCCCAGAGACGCCATTGATCGCATGGGCTGGGTCAGAAGTAGCTGTTTTACGGTGGAGGGGGGAGTGCAGCAAGAGGCGATGGAAGGGATGAGGAGTGGGAGGTTGTCAGCAATAGCGAGTTGTGTTCAGGGCACTGCCAGGCAGCCTCTCCTCAACCACAGCATGCAGGGTGGCACCAAGGACACTCCCCTCCTCACTCTGGCTCTGCCTGTGACATGTCCAGATGATAGTTTGGGCTGGCGGTACCATAGAGACATCTCTTTTTCACTCTATTGTTTAATGTGCGTCGACAGGTACCATAGAGACATCTCTTTTTCACTCTATTGTTTAATGTGCGTCGACAGGCACATAAACCCGCTGTGTGCCAGGCCTGACAAGCAGCCCTTTCTGCTCTGTCCCAACCTTTCCCACAGAAAGCTACCTGCCTCTTAAAGTAACAGTGACGGCGCACACCTGTACCCAGTCATCACATATCTGAACGTTACTCCTCATAACCCACACTTCGCTGGTTTCAAATCCCAATATAACTAGCACGTGTGTAGCAGGTTGCCTGAATAAAAGGTGTGCACCTTTTATACTGACAACACGTGCTGCTCCAAAGACAAGCGTCTCTTATGCTCAGAGTAAAACGTGTCGGGCTGTGAGAGCACGGGTTTTGGATGGGAAAGAGCTCAGTAGCACCTTGTTGTATCTATAAATCTGGTAATAAGAGGACACTGGGTTAAAAAAAAAAAAAAATCGGGAATGTTAAACGTCTGAAAAAGAACCTGGGACAGTCTTTTCTGAAATGCCTCAAAGAAATGAGTTATAGTCGCCTATTTACAGACGCAACATCACTCCAGTAAAATTCCCTTAAAAGCCTCTTTAGATAGTGTCAGGGATACTGGTTCATGGCCCCTGCAGTCGAGTGAAACTGTACCGGTACTGTACCATTAAAATTACACCCAGTACCAGTCTTACTGTTTCACAGTACCTGCAGGCCTGCAATGAAGTACTGGTACCGAACCGTTACAATTCAACCAGTACCAGGACAATGTTTCACAGTACCTGCAGGCCTGCAATGAAGTACTGGTACCGAACCGTTACAATTCAACCAGTACCAGGACAATGTTTCACAGTACCTGCAGGCCTGCAATGAAGTACTGGTACCGAACCGTTACAATTCAACCGGTACCAGTCTTACTGTTTCACAGTACCTGCAGGCCTGCAATGAAGTACTGGTACCGTACCGTTACAATTCAACCAGTACCAGGACAATGTTTCAAAGTTCCTGCAGGGAAGTACTGCTACTGGACCATTACAGTTCCACCTACTGCCATCTAGGCTATTTTTAACTTAATAAATGAAGCAATTGATGAAGAACAACAGAACTGCCTGTCAAGTGGAATTAAACAAACAGGAAATAAATGGTCTCTTAAAAGCACTTGTTATTCAGTAAAAGTAACTTCGTCTACTGAAGTAAGCAGTGTGGAAAATGTTGGTGCAGTAGAAATAATATGTTCCGGCGAACAAAAGAAAACTTCCAGTGAAATTGATATTCCGAATGTGAGTCATTCTAAAACAGGTATTTCATATAATTGGGAACAAGATGCAAAAGAAGTAAACAAGAAGTCTGCACAAAAGCAACTTGACCCATGTTACTCTGCCTACCAGAAATGCGACTCTAGCTCAGTTTTCAAGCAGCTTAAAAATATAGTGGAATTCGTTTTTGACAATGTTATAAAAAAACAGCGAAGAAGAATCGAAAACTCCACAAAGTTGTCAAACCATAAAAACAGTAAAGCAAATCGTAATCGAAATTTTCCAAAATTATTTTGGCGATCTGCTGTTACATCACAGTGATCATTCAAATGTAGACAGTCAGTCTTATGGGAGAGATGTTTCAGCTGCGGTCAGAAGGCTATGGAATGGAAATGCTGACATGTTGGTTTCTCCAGCAGAAATGAAGCTTCTTGTCTATGATGTAATAAGAGTGGTGTTCCAGAAGCTGCTCGTGGCATTTTTATCTGCGACACAATGAAACAATGGGCAGTGTTTGGAAGAATGTAACCATCCTATTCATGGCACAGTTTGAATAGAGCAGATAAGCAACCTATATGAGCAGTCAAACAAAGGAACAAATCAACCTTCTGTTAAACACATGTGCAGAAAGGAAATCAACGACAAAATGGGAAATAATTCAAATAACAAATCCCAATGGCATTTCAAAGTGATATAAACAGAACCGTAAGCAGAGAAGTAACCAACAGACAATATTTAGAAGAATATAAACACCCCGTTCATGGAACAGTTATTAGTGAGCAGTTAAACAGCCTTTGTGAACAAACATGCAAAGGAATAAAACAATCTCTTACTAAACCAAGGCTTAAATGGGAAATTAATAAAAAAAGTGGTCAATAACTCAAATAATAAATTGAACCTGTCATTTCAAAATTCTCAAAACAGAAAAGATGAGCTAGAGCAACGTGTTTCTTCACCCCTCTTTAATTTTGTGACTGATGTGTTGGAAACAGTTATAAACAAACTGGAGACCTTTACTGGGACGGAAATAGACTCCATTTTCTGTTTTGGTAACCAAAACGCAAATACTCGAACAAAAGCATCAGTTTTCAAAGGGAGTCAACAGTATTCTAATTTACCAAGCAAATATTGCGAACGAAATAATTCAGAATACTTTGTGGAGAAAGAAGCAAACTTTGCAGTGCCTCCTTTTAAATGTGACGATCACACACCAGCTCAAAAAGGAAAATTAATGTTATGTTACCTGGCACGCACGAAATTAAAAGCAAATGCAAAAGATGCAGTTAGAGCCTTATTTAAAAGAATCAGAAAAGAAATTCATATTATGCCACATATCAGGCTTCGTTCAAGGGAGAACACTGTTCTAGAGACAATTATAAATGCAATTTTGGAGCATGCTCAATATAAAGCTACTGATAAGTGTGCTAAATCGTTGAAGTCCAAAATTCAACAAAACCATTTGCTTGAGAATAACTTTAGCGAGGTTCCTGCTCATAAAGATAACTTTCGATCAAAACCTAACAACACTGCTCAGTGTGTTCCAAATTACATTTATCAAAGAACAATGCATGATATAAAGAACACTGAACGTCAGTATACTCACAAACTGCAAAAATAAATTCCATCTTGTCCGACACTGCTTCAAAACTTTTCCGTAAGCATTCACATGCTCACATTCACTAATACTATTTACACAACCATGCACATGTGAAAATCCTGCACTCCCAAAATGAAGCACATCACACTTTTAGATGGTGACACGTGCCAACCTTTTTTTCCTACACATTAGCTGATACTATCTGTTAGTTACACCTCACACACAATCCTACACGTGCGCTCACCCAAGCTTTACTTGGCATTACCCCATAAATGCATATCTGAGCCCACTGGTGCACTCTTGGGCTCCCCTCACCACCTGCACGCCCCTCAGGTGGGCACTCGCACACCCCTGAACAGCCGCACGTTTCATTACAAACACAGACATTCTAAAACAAACACGAGCTCCCAGGAAAACACTCAGGCACATTCCAACACAGACAGCGCCCTGTTCTCTCTGACAGCATCTGAGCCGAGCCGTGCAGGAAGATGGAAAATTCCTGGCTTGGATAGTTAGCCGGTACAAGACCGCCCGTCAGGGAGAGGAACAGCCTGGAAGTACTGCCAAGTGATCCTACATGCGGTGTAGGGCGTGCTGTGGAAACCAAGGCCTGCGAAAAGTACGGGCCACAGGCTGTGACCCACCCCCTCCTCCCCCAATCACGTCACTCTCATACCTGCCTACCCCCCATGCCTCACCCCGAAGACTCCTCCACATTCCGCAGTCTCCCTCACTGGGTGAGTGGACATGCCACAGCAGCGTGTTCCAGTCTTTTTCCATTCTCAGACTGCCTTCCATCTCCCCCCCTCCTCTCCCAATCACGTCACTCTCATACCTGCCTCACCACCTCATTCATCACCCCGAAGCCTCCTCCATATTCCACAGTCTCCCTCACTGGGTGCAATCTAATACAGTGTACTGACTAGTACTGTTTACCTTGTAGTAGCCCTGTCACTCTGTGCCATCTAATGAAGTGTACTGACTAGTACTGTATATTGTCTTGCAGCTCTCTTACTCTGTACCATTGAATGCAGTGTACTGACTAGTACTGTATACCTTCGAGTAGCTCTGTCACTCAGTACCATCTAATGCAGTGTCTTGACTAGTACTGTATATTGTCTTGCAGCTCTCTTACTCTGTACCATTGAATGCAGTGTACTGACTAGTACTGTATACCTTAGAATAGCTCTGTTACTCTGTGCCATCTAATACAGTGTACTGACTAGTACAGTATGCCTTGAAGTAGCTCTGCCACGCTTTGCCATTGAATGCAGTGTACTGACTAGTACTGTTTACCTTGTAGTAGCTCTGTCCTTTGTACCATCTAATGCAAATTATTGACTTTTACTGTGTACCTTCTAGTAGCTCTCCTACTCTGCACCATCCAATGCAGTGTACTGACTAGTACTGTATACCTTGGAGTAGCTCTCTCACTCTGTGCGATCTAATACAGTGTACTGACTAGTACAGTATGACTTGGAGTACCTCTGTCACTCTGTTCCATCTAATGCAGTGTACTGACTAGTACAGTACACCTTCGAGTAGCTCTTTCACTCAGTACCATCTAATGCAGGGTACTGACTAGTACTGTATACCTGTATACCATCTAGTAGCTCTCTTACTCTACACCATCCAATGCAGTGCACTGATTAGTACGGTATACCTTGGAGTAGCTCTGTCACTCTGTACCATCTAAAGGAGTGTACTGACTAGTACTGTATACCTTGGAGTAGCTCTGTTACTGTGTGCCATCTCATGCAGTGTACTGACTAGTACTGTATGACTTTTAGCAGCTCTCACTCTGTACAATCTAATTCAGGGTACTGACTAGTACTGTTTTCCTTGTAGCAGTTCTGTTACTCTGTACTATCTAACACACTGTACGGAGTAGTACTGTATACCTTGGAGTAGCTCTGTCACTCTGTGCCATCCAATGCAGTGTACTGAGTAGCACTGTGTAGTAACAAGGTCCGTAGCCAGGATGAAGTTTCAGGTACATTTATTGAGACCAGTTACATGTAGATAGGTAGTAGAGATGCAGCCCCACCAGGAGCAGTCTGCCTGCTGCTCAGCCCATACTCCAACTGACACACTCAAGCATCCAGGCACCCAAACATTCCATTCAAGACTCTCACACCAACATTCCATGCAAGACTCTCACACCAACATTCCATGCAAGACTCTCACACCAACATTCCATGCATCACATTCACACTGGCTGAGCAGCTAGGGAGAAAGATACAGAAAATAACCAGATACATATAATACAGGTTACAACATACCTTCCCTTCTTCCACAAAACAAAAATAGCAACCACAAGGAAGAAGAAGGTTCAAAGAAGGAGAACCCCAAGAAATAGAAAAATGGAAAAGTAGAGAAAAGGCGAGAAGAAGGTGAACCCAAAACGTGAAAGGATCATAGCAAAGATACCAAGAAAATCAAGCGAGAGCAAGGAAGAAAATGCACCGGAGATATGCAAGAGTAAGTACAAGAGAATGTGAAATATACAAGAGATGTACAAGAAGTACATGTAAGAAGAATAACAATGTAGAGGAGACGCATTGATAAATATACATAATATACATATCACCCACCCATCATCCTCCTATAATTTTTTTTTTAGAAACATTAGAGATGGGTGACGGACACCCAAAATGACTTACCCTAAAGGCACACATGGGACTCATACCCATTAGAACCCCAGTGTGGAGGTCAGAAACATGCACAGAAAAATAGAACACATGGGACTCGTACCCATTAGAACCCCAGTGTGGAGGTCAGAAACATGCACAGAAAAATAGAACACATGGGACTCGTACCCCTTAGAACCCCTGTGTGGAGGTCAGAAACATGCACAGAAAAATAGAACACATGGGACTCGTACCCATTAGAACCCCTGTGTGGAGGTCAGAAACATGCACAGAAAAATAGAACACATGGGACTCGTACCCATTAGAACCCCAGTGTGGAGGTCAGAAACATGCACAGAAAAATAGAACACATGGGACTCGTACCCCTTAGAACCCCTGTGTGGAGGTCAGAAACATGCACAGAAAAATAGAACACATGGGACTCGTACCCATTAGAACCCCTGTGTGGAGGTCAGAAACATGCACAGAAAAATAGAACACATGGGACTCGTACCCCTTAGAACCCCTGTGTGGAGGTCAGAAACATGCACAGAAAAATAGAACACATGGGACTCGTACCCCTTAGAACCCCTGTGTGGAGGTCAGAAACATGCACAGAAAAATAGAACACATGGGACTCGTACCCATTAGAACCCCAGTGTGGAGGTCAGAAACATGCACAGAAAAATAGAACACATGGGACTCTTACCCATTAGAACCCCAGTGTGGAGGTCAGAAACATGCACAGAAAAATAGAACACATGGGACTCGTACCCCTTAGAACCCCTGTGTGGAGGTAAAAACGTGCACAGAAAAATAGAAGTAGAACACATGCTACTCGTACCCATTAGAACCCCTGTGTGGAGGTCAGAACGTGCACTGAAAAATAGAACACATGGGACTCATACGCATTAGAACCCCAATGTGGAGGTTAGTAACGTGCATAGAACAATAGAAAACATGGGACTCGTACCCATTGGACCCCCTTGAGTGGAGGCTAGAATGTGAACAAAACACTTGAACTTGAGAACATGGGACTCGTACCCATTAGAACTACGTAGATGGGACTAAAACCCACTTCAGACTGCGTAGATGGGACTAACACCCACTACAAAAACAATGGGAATTATACCCATTAGAACTAAGTAGATGGGACAAAAACCCACTACAGGTTGCATAGGTGGGACTGACTCCCACTACAAATACAAAGTGTGAAGCCCAAGGTGACTGCACCCATAAATTGCGAACACAGCGTTGAAAGGGACTAAAACCCATCAACTTTGAAAAGGGAGAAACACCCCTTAAAACACTCCTCTAGTAAGGGTAAAGACTAACTGTCTATGTCTCTTGTATTACATTCCTTTAAACTGACCCTTCGCCGGTGAGCGGCCTCTCACCCGAGTAGCACTACCATGACAACACTCTAGTCTTGTTGGCCCCAACAGGCATGTAATAAAACCTATAATACATTAACAACAAGTTGGAAACAAACAAGGTCTCAAAACATGAATGTTAAAATAAAGAGGAGTGTGCTCTGCCTTGAGCTACAGGCATCGTACTTTATGTCCATGAAGAATGAGGATCCTGCGAGTAGAGAAACTGACATGACATGGAACATTAAAACAGTACCTGATAACGCTCTGCTAGAAAATGTGAGCGTGTCTGCTAGAAAAAGTGAGCGTGTCCACTGGAGCAACACACCTAAAAGAAACAACAGGACTGCCAGCACCGTGTCCGTGTCCTCAGGTCCTTAAAATAATTGAGATGCTGTAGTTTCGTGGTGTAAACACTTGTCACAAAGGAAGGGTACGCGTGCCACCGAAAACAGGCAGACACGCGAAGCAGATTGTATAAATACACCGAAGACTTCTTGGAGAAGCAATTTTTCCATAACGGTCGTTGCGTTTCCCCGAAAAAAAAACAATGCACTCCTGGATGACGCGGCTTGACGAACAACTGAGAATTTGTCAGCGCGTAACACAAAAGATGGCGGCACGTACCAGACGCAGTGCCGGATGGCTCTCGGCATGTCCGAGCAGGAGAGCGTCCATTGACAGCTAAGGAAGCTGCGTAGCAGGCAATACGTGGATGAAGACGCAGATAAACCTCGTGAAGGTAAGAGCGCGCGCTGAAAATGGCACGCGCATCTACGCAGCCCCACCAGGAGCAGTCTGCCTGCTGCTCAGCCCATACTCCAACTGTCACACTCAAGCATCCAGGCACCCAAACATTCCATTCAAGACTCTCACACCAACATTCCATGCATCACATTCACACTGGCTGAGCAGCTAGGAAAAAAGTAACAAGATAAATAGGATACAGGTTACTACATATCTTCCTTTCTTCCACAACACAAAAATAGAAACCTCAAAAGAGGAATGGTTCAAACAAGGGGAACCCAAGAAATAGAATTGTGCATCAGTAGAGAGGAAGCAAGAAGAAAGTAAACCCAAACGTGAAAGGATCAAAGCATAGATACCAAGAAAATCCAGTGTGAGCATGGAAGAAAAAACACAGGAGATATGCAAGAGTAAATACAAGAGAAAATAAAATGGAAGGTTTAGACAGAAGTACAAGAGAGAGAAAATGCAAAGAGAAAATATGCATAAGATGCACAAAAAGAATAGAAATTATATAGAGGAGATGCATAGACAAATATACTTAATATATCACCCACCCATCATCCTCCTATAAATTTTTTAAAGAAACAGTAGAAATGGGTGAAGGACACCCCAACTGACTTTCCCAAAACGCAGGTGAATAAATGGACCAGAAACAACATGGAACATCTACACCCAACATCAACAAAGAAAATAGTTAGGGGAAAGAAAGAAAAGGTTGACTGCAGACCATGCAGCCAAACAGGCCTAGGGGCAGACAACCACAAGTGTGGCACACGGTGAAAATAGTATACCATACAACAAACGTGAAACACAGGACAAATTAAACACTGTTAGCAAACAAATGTAATCATGTACCACAGTGTGAACAAAAGCAAATACACATGGGACTAAAACCCATTAGAACCCAACGTGAGTTCGTACTCATTAGCAATATAAAACATGGGACTTGTACCCATTAGAACCCCAATGTGGTGGTTAGTGCGTGAACAAAACAATAGAATGCATGGGACTCGTACCCATTAGCAAAAGAAAAACATGGGACTCGTACCCATTAGAACTGAGTAGATGGGACTAACACCCACTACAAACTGCGTAGATGGAACTAACACCCACTACAAACTGCGTAGATGGGACTAACACCCACTACAACAAACAAAGTGTGAAGCACAATGTGACTCACACACACTACATGACCAACGTGCAGCACAAGGTGACTTACACACATAAGGAACATGACAACATTGCGTTAAATGGGACTACACCCATAAACTGTAAAAACTACGTTGAATGGGACTAAAACCCATCAACTGTGTAAAAGCATAACTGATGTATAAAGGGAATGACACCCATAAGCCACCCCTTATGAGAAGGAAAAATGACTATGCGAGGAAATGGGACTAAAACCCAATCCTATCCCTCTATAAGGGGAAAACCGATTAAATAAATATGGACCTGAACTACCTAAAACATTGCTACAAAAGAACAGTCCATGACTAAAAAAAACAACCACTAGCAAGAGTCAGAAAATAAGACATACACGTGGTAAAATGGTAATGTAGCACCCCACAACAATAGTTTTTTTTAGGAAAAGACATGTGAAATGTGAACATAAGCCCCTTTAAAATTTGAAGAGAAAAGAACATAATACAATAACTTGTGTGCAGTAGCGGTCGGTGGTGGGAGTGCCGCCGGGCGCTGACGTGGGGCGGGGAGGGGCAGGGTGGGGGTAGTAAACTACGGATTACGGGCGATTACAGGTAAGTACACATATAAATAAATAAAACGAATTTCGTTTCTCGCGCTGCATCGCCAAATGTGATGCAGCGCGAGAAACGAAATTCGTTTTATTTATTTACATGTGTACTTACCTGTAATTGCCCGTAATCCGTAGTTTACTACCCCCCACCCTGCCCGCCCCACGTCAGCGCCCGGCGGCACTCCCACCACCGACCGCTACTGCTTGTGTGTGTGTGTCACCTAGACAACAACACACCAGACCCCAATGTAAATGTAATAGACATGATCCGCTGTGCGTGTAACCGTAGATTAGTAAAAGAGATGACACGCTCGGTTTGCCCCTAAGATGGTGTATGTGCCGGTGTACATAAAAGGCACAATTTTCTTGGATAAGTTATTGCAGTACGACAGCGTTACACAAATTCGCTGCTATGAGACACCAATGACCTTACTGACTCAGCTGGAGCGCTGGACGTACATGCTTACTGTCACCTGGATACAGCGCACTATATCTGGGTTGAGACCGGTGACCGCTGAGCTTGGTGTTGCTTTGGGCGAAGCCGAGCAAGATCGACAGCTTGGACAAACACGGGATGAAGGGCAACTGTGTACTTGCCTATACCCAAATCCCAAAGATGGCGGCACGCAGACGACGCTGCGCCGGATGGCGCAAGGTGCGTCCGAGCAGCAAAGCGTACCACAGCAGCTGAAAGAGCTGCTTAGCAACAAAAACGTTGTTGAAGAGTGTCCTCCGCGCGACTGCATGGAAACGGTAAGTTTGCGCGCTACACATGACTCGTGCCACTGTTTTATTTAAAACGCAGCACAGTAGTTAAACAGCCAATGTTCCGGGCGGGAAAAAAAATGTAAGTTGTTGAAACCAGGATTGTCACACAGCAAATCTCCCGCTCCGGCCGCCGATATCAAGAACCAATTGTCTAGCGTTTTTTCCATGTACGTGATAAATTTGTTTTCAAGTACAGAATGCATGATGGCAAGTTAAAACACGCTCTTGACACATTATAGGCAGAAAAACAACCGTCAAAGACTGCGATACTTAAATCCAAAGCTGGCAGAAAGATGGAGCTTGTGCTGTACTAGAGTTTGCAGTCCTTGGCAATACAAGACCTCTTTACAAAGCATCTGTAAAGCTTGTCCATGTGTGAATCGATGTGGATGTACCAAAGAAGAAATGTGAAAGTGTTCAGGCACACACCAATTATCCACTTGCATAAAATTTAATTTAGTAGACCAATGAAACATGTCCAGGCCGGGCTGTTCGCTGACAAGTGCTCAGGATCACACAAGCTGTCATAGTAGCAGGAATTCCAATTGTTTAACCCAATGAAGAACAAGCAGGCTGGGGCTGTCTGGTGAAAGAGACACTGGTAGGACTAGCACGCCTTGTACTTCAAAATAGGCTATACCTTAGATGTGTAGTTTCCTTTAGAGATTTCTTGTTTCAGTAAGTCCTTTATGTAGCACGCAGGGTTTCTTTTCATGAATCGTCGCCAAAAATCTGTGGTAACGAGGTTCGCAGCCTGGATGTAGTTTTATGTAGATTTATTAAGTTCAGTTACAGGTAGTTGAGTAGTAGAGATGCAGCCCCACCAGGAGCAGTCTGCCTGCTGCTCAGCCCATACTCCAACTGACACACTCAAGCATCCAGGCACCCAAGCATTCCATTTAAGACCATCACACCAACATTCCATGCATCACATTCACACTGGCTGAGCAGCTAGGGAGTAAGTAACCAGATAAATAGGATACAGGTTACTACACACTGTATACCTTCTAGTAGCTCTGTTACTCAGTACTATCTATTATAGAGTACTGACTAGTACAATATACCTTGGAGTAGCTCTGTCACTCTCTGCCATCTAATGCAGTGTACTGACTAGTACAGTACACCTTCGAGTAGCTCTTTCACTCAGTACCATCTAATGCAGGGTACTGACTAGTACTGTATACCTTTTAGTAGCTCTCTTACTCTACACCATCCAATGCAGTGTCCTGGCTAGTACAATATACCTTCTAGTAGCTCTGTCACTCTGTACCTTCTAGTGTAGTGTACTGAATAGCATAGTGCACTTCAGTACCTCTGTTACTCTCTGCCATCGAATGCAGTGTATTGACTAATACTGTATACCTTCTAGTAGCTCTCCTACTCTGCACCATCCAATGCAGAGTAGTGCCTAGTACTGTATACCTTGGAGTAGCTCTGTTACTCTCTATCATATAACACAGTGTACTGACTTGTACAGTATACCTTGGAGTAACTCTGTACCATCTAGTGTGGTGTACTGTCAGTACAATATACCTTGGAATAGGTCTGTCACTCTGTACCATCTAATGGAGTGTACTGACTAGTACTGTACACTTATAGTACCTCTGTCACTCTGTGACAGGTAATGCAGTGTACTGACTAGTACTGGATACCTTCTAGTAGCTCTGTCACTCCGTACCATCTAATGCAGTATATTAACTAGTACAGTACACTTCTAGTACCTCTCTTACTCTGTGCCATCTCATGCAGTGTACTGACTAGTACTGTATACCTTCGAGCAGCTTTCTCATTCTGTACAATCTAATCCAGTGTACTGACTAGTACTGCTTTCCTTGTAGTAGCTCTGTTACTGTGTACCATCTAATGGAGTGTACTGACTAGTACTGAACACTGCTAGTACATCTGTTACTCTGTGACATGTAATGCAGTGTACTGACTAGTACTTGATACCTTCTAGTAGCTCTGTCACTCCGTACCATCTAATGCAGTGTATTGACTAGCACAGTACACTTCTAGTACCTCTCTTACTCTGTGCTGTCTCATGCAGTGTACTGACTAGTACTGTATTACTTCTAGCAGCTTTCTCACTCTGTACAATCTAATCCAGGGTACTGACTAGTACAGTTTTCCTTGTAGCAGCTCTGTTACTCTGTACTATCTAATGCACTGTACTGAGTAGTACTGTATACCTCAGAGTAGCACCGTCACTCTGTGCCATCCAATGCAGTGTACTGAGTAGAATTGTATACTTTCTAGTAGCTCTGTTACTCTGTACTATCTATTATAGAGTACTGACTAGTACAGTATGACTTGGAGTAGCTCTGTCACTCTGTTCCATCTAATGCAGTGTACAGGCTAGTACAGTACACCTTCGAGTAGCTCTTTCACTCATCGAATGCAGTGTGCTGACTGTGAGAAGTTGGCCTGGCATATGCTGTCCACTAATTATAGTGGGCACCTTGCACCAGTCCAAATCGACTCTTATGGTAGGTAGGTTAAAGACAACCTTATTGAAAGCTATCCTAGTGGTAGCTGTGGAGAGCAGCCTTCAGGCTAAGTCTTGAAGGAATGTAAAGCAGCTTGTTTTACCAGTCTATAATCTCTTGAGTGACCAAATGAAAGAGCACCACACCAGGTATATATTCAAAATATATGTATTTATTACTAAACACACCCCTCTAGTCTCTTTATGAGGCTAGAGTTCAAGTACATAGGTTATAAGATCTTAAATCACAGTAATAGCACAAATACACGTTTGGGCCCTAGGGGCGTACCAAACCATATACCAATAAAGTGGTATGCGAACCACGACTGAACTAGACACTAGGCCTAGAGCCTCTAGAAGTGCTTGGACCACAAGGAACCACCCAAGGTAGTGACACAGGGGACCCACGGGAGACGCGTGCAGTGTAAATACACAACCGCGATACGCCGTTAACTTCTATGGAGAAAGTCGGGATCGGGAAAATAGAGGAAAGGGACACTTTAAAGAGGACTAGGACAAAACCCTTTGAGATCTAGGACTTTGAAGAGTCTCTACCCACGGGAGCACCGGAGTACTCGTGTTACCTCACCCAGGGAAGCCGGGTGCATAGGTGCCTTTCGGGGTCGGGTTTCGTCGTCGGTTCTTATGGCGATCTGCGGCAAAGTGCTGCTGGCGACCAGGAGAAAAGTGTCCGGGTGGATCCAAGAGTGGATCGGAGTTCTGAAGAACCTGAAAGCAGAGGGGACAGAGTCTGGGTCACTAGCCAGTGACCAGGGAGGTGATGGACGGATGCCCACCGATGTCGAGTGCTTCAGGTGCGTTGACGGTCGTCTCGTTTCTGCAGCCACGAGGTCCAGGAGGCGTTGTCGGCGACCAGGAGCAGGATTCGGGCTGGTACACGATGTCTGTCGAGTGCTGCGGTGTCGGCGACCAGATTGGACCCAACAAGCCTTGGCAACGGCAAGTCTCGATGTAGCTGAAGATCGTCGATGGTGCAGACCAGCAAGGTCTGGGGAACTCACCCAGCAAGGGTAAGTGAGGGCAGGCCTGGAGCAACCAGACTGCCAAGTAAAGAAAAGATTGGCCTTCGGTAAGGGCTACTAGCCAACGGGCTAGCGACCGCGAAGGAGCCTCGTGACGCCGCACGTGGAGCTGGCTTACGGGACACTCGTGGAGTGGGGGCCAGTGATCTTCGGTGCAGGTGGTGCTGGAGGCTAGGGCTACTCGGAGCCCAAAGCACGACTTCTTGGGAGACCCAGAAGATGGTGCACTTGCAAATGTGCTCGGTGTCCAGGGGTCACGGTCTCACGTTACCCACGATAGCCACGGGCCTCAGCTTTGCTGGGGACTCAGGGTAGCCTCGGGGAAGTCTGAGAATCCACCTCTGGTGATGCGATGACTTCGGCGTCCGACGGGAGCTTCAGTGATGCGAACCGGACAGATGCTTCTTTGGTGCCTGCCAAGCAGGGGAGTCACTCCTTGACCCCAAGGGAGATTCTTCAGTCCTCTAATCGTGATGTAGAGCGTCGAAGGTCCAGGATTCAGTTTCAAAGTTTAGTCCAGGGATATCTAATCTTGCTGTGGCAAGGGTTCCCCATTTTAACCAGTAAAACAGGGAGGGACTAACTCTATGACCCCACCTATGGGAGGGTCAAGGGAGGGGTGGCTACACCCACTTCCCTTTGTCCAGTTTCGTGCCAGAGCAGGGGCAGGTAGCCCCTGAGCTGGTTTGAACTGGCATATGCACAGAGGAGCCTTTTGCTCCCCCAGTGCAGGACTTCAAAGCACTCTAAGAGTGCACCCACCCAGCCCCAATACACATTATCCTGTCTGGGGAGGTGGTCACACCTCCCTGCAACAGGAAACCTATTGTCCAGGCCTCCCTGCCGGAGTTTCGTCCAGCAGCAGGAGGCCAGACTTGTGTCTGTGGCAGCAGCATCCATTTTGTGATGCCAGGGCTTCAGAAAGAAGTTACCGGGTAAGCCAGAGTTAACATGTCTTTCCCTCTAGAAGGGTGGAATGCTACCCCCGCCGCCAGGATTGGCGGGGGGTAGTATTCCAAGATGTTTGACACCAAACACGACATGTTTAGGTGCAGCCATTCCAAAGTTAGCATTTTACCGCGAGGATATAATGCGCTTAAGAGTATATGGTCAGGCTGCACTACAAACAGCATCAGAGATGGTCTCCGAACGCTGCAGAGGGGCCCTGCTCATGCAGGGGCACCCTCTCACATAGGAACCATGCACTCTGCCTTTAGGATTGATAAGGCCTGCCTTAGGAGTGACTTATAGGTTTATATGTGTGTATGTATTTAGTGATATAGGTAACCTATATCACAGTAAGAGGTGCATGCACCACCTTACCCAGGCTGCAGTAGCAGACCTGTGGTGTCAGTTTGGATGGCCTTCCAGGGGTGGCATAATACATGCTGCAGCCCCTGGCAGGCCTCTGAGGCTACCTATGCCCTTGGTACATAGTATACCATATACTAGGGACTTATAAGGGCACTCCAGATTCCAATCAGAGATGTGCCTAAGGCACATGGAAACCTTTTACAGAGAAAGCAGATAGACTGGGGCCCTGAATAGCAGGATCCCAGTCCAACTAAGTCATAAACCAGCAAAACACCATAAAAAAAGTGGGGGCAACCATATAGTCAGATTCCACCTTCCTACACTGACTAGTACTGTATACCTGTATACCATCTAGTAGCTCTCTTACGCTACACCATCCAATGCAGTGTACTGATTAGTACGGTACACCTTGGAGTAGCTCTGTCACTCTGTACCATCTAATGCAGTGTACGGACTAGTGCAGTAGACCTTCTAGTAGCTCTGTCACTCAGAGCCATACATTACAGTGTTCTGACTAGTACAATATACCTTGGAGTAGCTCGGTCACTCTGTACCATCTAAAGAAGTGTACTGACTAGTACTGTATACCTTGGAGTAGCTCTGTCAGTCTGCCATCTAATGCAGTGTACAGTACTGTATACCTTGGAGTAGCTCTGTTACTCTGTGCCATCTCATGCAGTGTACTGACTAGTACTGTATGACTTTTAGCAGCTCTCTCACTCTATACAATCTAATCCAGGGTACTGACTAGTACTGTTTTCCTTGTAGCAGCTCTGTTACTCTGTACTATCTTATGCACTGTACTGAGTAGTACTGTATACCTTGAAGTAGCTCTGTCACTCTGTGCCATCCAATGCAGTGTACTGAGTAGCACTGTATACCTTCTAGTAGCTCTGTTAGTCAGTACTATCTATTATAGAGTACTGACTAGTGCAGTATGCCTTGGAGTATCTCTGTCACTCTGTGCCATCCAATGCAGTGTACTGACTAGTTTGGTATACCTTGGAGTAGCTCTGTCACTCTGTACCATCTAATGCACTGTACTGACTAGTGCTGTAGACCTTCTAGTAGCTCTGTCACTCAGAGCCATCTAATGCAGTGTACTGACTAGTACCGTATACCTTGGAGTAACTCTGTTACTCTGTGCCATCTAATACAGTGTACTGACTAGTACAGTATGCCTTGGAGTAGCTGTGCCACTCTGTGCCATCTAATGCAGTGTACTGAATAGAACAGTATGCCTTCCAGTAGCTCTGTCACTCAGTACCCTCTAATGCAGTGTACTGACTGGTACAATATACCTTGGAGTAGCTCTGTTACTCTGTATCATCTAATATCGTGTACTGACTAGTACAGTAGACCTTCTAGCTGCTCTGTCACTCAGAGCCATATATTGTAGTGTACTGACTAGTACAATATACCTTCTAGTAGCTCTGTCACTTCGTACCTTCTAATGAATTGTACTGAATAGTACTGTACACTTCAGTACCTCGGTTACTCTCTGCCATCTAATGCAGTGTACTGACTATTACTGTATACCTTCTAGTAGCTCTCTTACTCTTTACCATCCAATGCAGAGTAGTGCCTAGTACTGTATACCTTGCAGTAGCTCTGTTACTCTCTATCATATAACACAATGAACTGACTAGTACAGTATACCTTCTAGTAGACCTCTTACACTCTACCATCTAATGCAGTGTACTGACTAGTACAGTATTCCTTGGAGTAGCTCTGTCACTCTGTACCATCTAATGTGGTGTACTGTCTAGTACAATATACCTTGGAACAGGTCTGTCACTCTGGACCATCTTATGGAGTGTACTGACTAGTACTGTACACTTCTAGTACCTCTGTCACTCTGTGACATGTAATGCAGTGTACTGACTAGTACTTGATACCTTCTATTAGCTCTGTCACTCCGTACCATCTAATGCAGTGTATTGACTAGTACAGTTCACTTCTAGTACCTCTCTTACTCTGTGCCATCTCATGCAGTGTACTGACTAGTACTGTATTACTTCTAGCAGCTCTCTCACTCTGTACAATCTAATCCAGGGTACTGCCTAGTACTGTTTTACTTGTAGCAACTCTGTTACTCTGTACTATCTAATGCACTGTACTGAGTAGTACTGTATGCCTTCTAGTAGCTCTGTTACTCTGTACTATCTATTATGTAGTACTGACTATTGCAGTATGCCTTGGAGTATCTCTGTCACTCTGTGCCATCTAATGCAGTGTACTGACCAGTACAGTACACCTTTGAGTAGCTCTTTCACTCTGTACCATCTAATACAGTGTACTGACTAGTACAGTATGCCTTGGAGTAGCTGTGCCACTCTGCCATCTAATGCAGTGTACTGAATAGAACAGTATGCCTTCCAGTAGCTCTGTCACTCAGAGCCATCTAATGCAGTGTATTGAATAGTACTGTATTACTTCTAGCAGCTCTCTCACTCTGTACAATCTAATCCAGGGTACTGACTAGTACTGTTTTACTTGTAGCAACTCTGTTATTCTGTACTATCTAATGCACTGTACTGAGTAGTACTGTATACCTTGGAGTAGCTCTGTCACTCTGTGCCATCCAATTCAGTGTACTGAGTAGCACTGTATACCTTCTAGTAGCTCTGTTACTCTGTACTATCTATTATAGAGTACTGACTAGTGCAGTATGCCTTGGAGTATCTCTGTCACTCTGTGCCATCTAATGCAGTGTACTGACCAGTACAGTACACCTTTGAGTAGCTCTTTCACTAGAGGGGCCTGGATGAATACAGCTGCTTGAAGCTCAACTCAGAGAAAACCGAGGTCCTCATCCTCGGACCCTGCACCTCTGCCTGGGACAACATCTGGTGGCCCTCGGGAATCCACCCACCCCTACAGACCACGCACGAAACCTCGGCATCATCCTCGACTCCTCCCTCTCCATGAACCGCCAGATCAACGCCGTCACCTCCACCAGTTTCAACTGCCTGCGCATCCTCCGCAAGACCTTCAAATGGATCCCCCCCGACTGCAGAAGGACCGTCACCCATGCACTAATAACCAGCAGACTGGACTACGGCAACGCACTGTACGCCGGAATCAACAGAACTCTTCTACACAAACTCCAAACCATCCAGAACGCCGCAGCCAGACTCGTCCTCGGGACACCGCGTCACGAACACATGACACAACACCTACGAGACCTCCACTGGCTCCACGTCGAGAAGAGGGTCACCTTCAAACTCCTCACCCACGCCTACCAATCCCTCAACAACATCAGACCCAAATACCTCAACGAGAGAATCTCCCGCGCACCCAAGAGGAACCTCCGCTCCGCCGACCTCGCCCTGGCAGAGGTCCCCGCATCCGCAAAAACAGAACTGGCGGGAGAGCCTTCTCCTACATCGCAGCCAAGACCTGGAACGAGCTCCCTGTGAACATCAGACGCTCCCGACCCTGCGCACGTTCAGGAAGGACCTCAAGACCTGGCTCTTCGACTGAGCCGGAGCTGCTCCCCCCCCCAAGCGCCTTGAGACCCTCACGGGTGAGTAGCGCGCTTTATAAACCCCTGATTGATTGATTGATTTCACTCTGTACCATCTAATGCAGGGTACTGACTAGTACTGTATACCTTATAGTAGCTCTCTTACTCTACACCATCTAATGCAGTGTACTGACTAGTACAGTATGCCTTGGAGTAGCTCTGTCACTCTGTACCATCTAATGCGGTGTACTGACTAGTACTGTATACCTTGGAGTAGCTCTGTTACTCTGTGCCATCTAATACAGTGTACTGACTAGTACAGTCTGCCTTGGAGTAGCTCTGCCACTCTGTGCCATCTAATGCAGTGTACTGAATAGAACAGTATGCCTTCCAGTAGATTTGTCACTCAGTACCATCTAATGCAGTGTACTGACTAGTACTGTATACCTTCTAGTAGCTCTCCTACTTTACACCATCCAATGCAGTGTACTGACTAGTACAATATACCTTGGAGTAGCTGTGTCACTCTGTACCATCTAATGCGGTGTACTGACTAGTACAGTAGACCTTCTAGTAGCTCTGTCACTCAGAGCCACATATTGCAGTGTACTGACTAGTACAATATACCTTGGAGTAGCTCTGTCTCTCTGTACCATCTAATGGAGTGTACTGACTAGTACAGTACACTTCTAGTACCCCTATCACTCTGTGACATCTAATGCAGTGTACGGACTAGTACTATATACCTTCTAGTGCTCTGTCACTCCGTACTCTCTAATGTAGTGTACTGACTAGTACAGTAGACTTTAGTACCTCTGTTACTCTCTGCTATCTAATGCAGTGTACTGACTAGTACAGTATACCTTCCAGTAGCTCTGTCACTCAGTACCATATAATGCAGTGTACTGACTAGTACTGTATACCTGCTAGTAGGTCTCCTACTCTGCACCATCCAATGCAGAGTAGTGCCTAGTACTGTATACCTTGGAGTAGCGCTGTTACTCTCTATCATATAAACCAGTGTACTGACTAGAACAGTATACCTTGGAATAGGTCTGTCACTCTCTACCATCTAATGGAGTGTACTGACTAGCACTGTACACTTCTAGTACCTCTGTCACTCTGTGACATCTAATGCAGTGTACTGACTTGTACTGTATACCTTCTAGTAGCTCTCTTACTCTGTACTATCTAATGCACTGTACTGAGTAGTACTGTTTTCCTTGTAGTTGCTCTTTCACACTGTGCCATCCAATGCAGAGTACTGCCTAGTACTGTATACCTTGGAGTAGCGCTGTTACTCTCTATCATATAAACCAGTGTACTGACTAGAACAGTATACCTTGGAATAGGTCTGTCACTCTCTACCATCTAATGGAGTGTACTGACTAGCACTGTACACTTCTAGTACCTCTGTCACTCTGTGACATCTAATGCAGTGTACTGACTTGTACTGTATACCTTCTAGTAGCTCTCTTACTCTGTACTATCTAATGCACTGTACTGAGTAGTACTGTTTTCCTTGTAGTTGCTCTTTCACACTGTGCCATCCAATGCAGAGTACTGCCTAGTACTGTATACCTTGGAGTAGCGCTGTTACTCTCTATCATATAAACCAGTGTACTGACTAGAACAGTATACCTTGGAATAGGTCTGTCACTCTCTACCATCTAATGGAGTGTACTGACTAGCACTGTACACTTCTAGTACCTCTGTCACTCTGTGACATCTAATGCAGTGTACTGACTAGTACTGTATACCTTCTCGTAGCTCTCTCACTAGTGTACTGATTAGTACTGTTTCTTTGTAGTAGCTCTGTCACTCTGTACTATCTAATGCACTGTACTGAGTAGTACTGTATACCGCGGAGTAGCTCTGTCACTCTGTGCCATCTAATGCAGTGTACTGACTAGTACAGTATACCTTCTAGTAGCTCTGTCACTCTGTACCATGTAATACAGTGTACTGACTAGTTCAGCATACCGTTGAGTAGCTAGTACAGTGCCCTACCTGCTGTCCTCTCTATGTAGTGCTGTTTGGTGTAGTGTGTGCTGTAGATGAATGGGTGCTTTAGTGTAGTGAGCAGTCTAGTGCCGCACGCTTTAGTGTAGTGAGCAGTCTAGTGCCGCGCGCTCTAGCGCGGCGTGCTCCTTCCAGGTGTGGTGTAGATTAATCATATGTAAAACAGAAGCAGTAATTACAGCCTTTCTTTGTGTCGTTAAATCTCTAATTCTGAATCTCTTCTCTGCAGTGATGGTGACTCTGGATCCTGACACAGCTCATCGTGCGCTCCTCCTGTCTGAGGGGCGGAGACGTGTGAGATGGACAGACACAGCACAACGCCTGCCGGACACCCCCAAGAGATTCACCTCCAAGAGATTCACCTCCTTCTATCCCTGTGTGCTGGGGAGCGAGGGGTTCACCTCCGGCAGACATTACTGGGAGGTGCAGCTGCTGCAGGAGGGGAGACGGTGGCATGTGGGGGTCGCAGCAGAGTCTGTGGACAGGAAGGGAGGGATCACATGGTCACCTGAGGGGGGAGTCTGGGCTGTGGAGAGGGGGTGGCATGGTCAGTACTCGGTTCTCACCTCCCCTCAGACCCCTCTGTCCCCTCGTGAGGAGCCCCTGAAGCTGGGGGTGTTTCTGGACTACGAGGGGGGGCAGCTGTCCCTGTACAATGCTGACTCCATGGAGCTTCTCTACACCTTCCCGCGGGCCCCCTTCACACAGAGGCTCTTCCCGTTCTTCCATCTCTGGGGAGCGGAGCTGAGGCTGGTGTGAAAGCTGCAGGGAGCTTCAGCCCCTCATCCTTCCCTCGCACCCCCCTACAGGGGAGGAGCGGAGCTGAGGCTGGTGTGAGAGCTGCAGAGAGTTTCAGACCCTCATCCTTCCCCCGCCCCCCAACAGGGGAGGAGCGGAGCTGAGGCTGGTGTGAGAGCTGCAGGGAGCTTCAGACCCTCGTCCTTACCTCTCACCCCCACCCCCTGCAGTGATAACAATGTGACCAGGAGCACAAGCAGAGACGCTTTGAAATAATAAAACGCTCCCTTTGGGGATAAGTCTCTGGGGGGACGGGTAGTAACTCCAGTGACTGGAAAAGGAGGTTTCTTTCATGTAGATTTATTAACCTATAGAGATGTGCAGAGCCCCCCCCTCAACTGTCATCCACAGTTTAAACACCAACATTCCAAAGAATCTTCAAACTCCAACATTCCAAAGAATCTTCTTCACAACGACCCTCCCACATGTTGCCATGACAACCAGAAGCCTCATGTGAAACTGGCCACTACGTATCTCTTTTCCTTGTACGATTTTAAAACAAGGGCAGACAATGTTTGCCGTGTGAATCATGCACCAAACATCATGTAACATATGATAAAGTCTCTGCAGAATTAAACAAGCATTGGCATAGCCAATAGGTCTCGCCTTTGGGACCTTATAAGTGTTTAGCCAGAGCTATTGGCTTTGGCAATGTTTTTAAGGTATGTTGTAGAGCAGTGTGGCTGCAGTGACGTGGGGCAGTGACAGGGTGTGGAATGTAGTGGTGTGTTGTTATAAGGTGTGTGTTGGTGGGATGCATGTGGGTAGTGTGCTGGGGTGCATGTGGGTGGTATATGCATCTTTACAACAAAAATCACCAATTGTAATTAGATTAATAATGATTGTCTGCAAACTATTAAAAGGACAATAAGGATAAATGTACTATACATGGCCCCATGGACCAATCTAACATGTTTATAATAGTAAAATATCGATTGAAATCAACGAAACTACCGGCCTGTCAGTAACTCTTACGTTTACTGTTTGTGTGGGAATAGTGTATTGTATGGTAGAGCTTAGAAAGTGTGATGCAGTGTCTTATGTAATGTTGTATGTTTTAAATCTATAATATATTTTGTTAATACCATGATTTAAATAGAAACAGCTGGTACGGTTGGGACAAAGTCAGTTAGTTCGGAAATAAGTAACCACTTTTAAATAAGAAAGCAAATAAATAGTGAATGTTAATAACATCGCCCACTGTTGGTTTTCCCCGTGCCTATGGTGTAAAAGAGGATGCGGTGAGGGGCTCCTGCAAGGAGTACCGAAACAAACACATTCCATAGTTAGCTGAGGGTCTTTCGTTCCCAAAGTAGTCAGAAACAGGAAAAGAAAAAGAGGTGCAAAAACAAACCAAAATAGACAGAGGGGGAATAATACTTGTAACAGGGCCAGTCGCCAGCGACAGAAACCACCCACCAAAAGGAGGGACAAATGCAAAAATCAGCCACTGACACACAAAGGAGCTAAGAGGAGAGTGGTGGGGCGGGGGAGGGGTGGGAAGGAGAGGACAACGAAAAAAAGGCGAACAAAAAAGAACTTACCTGCAGCCCGCCCCATCGCCCGTCTTCTGCTCCTGTTATAGCTCCACTGCAGGGTCCCAGACTCCCCTCCCGCCAATCCTGAAGCTGCTCTCATGCCTGAGAGCAGCTTCAGGATTGGCCTGAGTGCCCTCAATTTGCGCTCCCAGGGAGGCTGGGAGCCTGTGCTTTGCTGTCTCCAACCCTGCAAAGCAGCTGGGTTGGAGACCGCTTCAGTGCGCATGACGGTTTGGCCGTCATGCGCACTGATAGCAGTGCCACCACTCCCCGTTGGTGTGCGTCATCGCCCGAGCCCGCCCCCAAGACTTGGCCGGCAAACAAAATGAAAGATAATAAACCCGTGTTTATCATCTTTTTATTTTCCATTGTTTTTACGCTGCTGGCAGGGGGGCGATGAATGCCAGTACCAGCATTGCCTATGTGCAAGATTGAATGCCAGTACCAGCATTACCTATGTGCAAGATTGAATGCCACTACCTGCATTACCTCTGTGCAATATTGAATGCCAGTACCAGCATTACCTCTGTGCAAGATTGGATGCCAGTACCTGCATTGCCTATGTGCAAGATTGGATGCCAGTACCAGCATTACCTATGTGCAAGATTGAATGCCAGTACCAGCATTGCCTGTGAGCAAGATTGAATGCCAGTACCAGCATTGCCTGTGTGCAAGATTGAATGCCAGTACCAGCATTGCCTGTGTGCAAGATTGAATGCCAGTACCAGCATTGCCTGTGTGCAAGATTGAATGCCAGTACCAGCATTACCTATGTGCAAGATTGAATACCAGTACCAGCATTGCCTATGTGCAAGATTGAATGCCAGTACCAGCATTACCTATGTGCAAGATTGAATGCCAGTACCAGCAGTGCCTATGTGCAAGATTGAATGCCAGTACCAGCATTGCCTATGTGCAAGATTGAATGCCAGTACCAGCATTGCCTATGTGCAAGATTGAATGCCAGCACCAGCATTACCTCTGTGCAAGATTGAATGCCAGTACCAGCATTACCTATGTGCAAGATTGAATGCCAGTACCAGCATCGCCTATGTGCAAGATTGAATGCCAGTACCTGCATTGCCTATGTGCAAGATTGGATGCCAGTACCAGCATCGCCTATGTGCAAGATTGAATGCCAGTACCAGCATTGCCTATGTGCAAGATTGAATGCCAGCACCAGCATTACCTCTGTGCAAGATTGAATGCCAGTACCAGCATTACCTCTGTGCAAGATTGGATGCCAGTACCTGCATTGCCTATGTGCAAGATTGGATGCCAGTACCAGCATTGCCTATGTGCAATATTGGATGCCAGTACCAGCATTACCTATGTGCAAGATTGAATGCCATTACCAGCATTACCTATGTGCAAGATTGGATGCCAGTACCAGCATTACCTGTGTGCAAGATTGAATGCCAGTACCAGCATTGTCTGTGTTTAAGATTGAATGCCAGTACCAGCATTGCCTGTGTGCAAGATTGAATGCCAGTACCAGCACTGCCTGTGTGCAAGATTGAATGCCAGTACCAGCATTGCCTCTGTGCAAGATTGAAAGCCAGTACCAGCACTACCTATGTGCAAGATTGAATGCCAGTACCAGCATTACCTATGTGCAAGATTGAATGCCAGTACCAGCATTACCTCTGTGCAAGATTGAATGCCAGTACCAGCATTGCCTCTGTGCACGATTGAATGCCAGTACCAGCATTACCTCTGTGCAAGATTGAATGCCAGTACCAGCATTGCCTCTGTGCAATATTGAATGCCAGTACCAGCATCACCTATGTGCAAGATTGAATGCCAGTACCAGAATTGCCTCTGTGCAAGATTGAATGCCAGTACCAGCATCACCTATGTGCAAGATTGAATGCCAGTACCAGCATTACCTATGTGCAAGGTTTATCTTTTTTAAATAAACACTGAACTCATAAATTCAGATGAATAAACACACAGCGCCACCATGTGGTGGAATCCCATAAGACATCTCCCTGACCCGGTTTTTAGTAATGATCCGAATCTTAAGGCTAAAGAGCCCTGTCCCGTGCTGTGGTCAGACGACTACCTGATACCAATGACATTGCACGGCAAATCGCCTCCATCAGGCACTACACCAGTAACTAGAATTGACCGTAGATGGTCAAAACTCAACAAGGAAAATTGGAACTCTATCCTTGCCTCCTCTAAACCGGCTCTAGGAGATCAACGCACACTAGCAAAGGAGCAATTTGGAGACTGGGTTAAACAATCAGGTGAGGTGATCCCAGTAAAAATGATTAAACTAGGCCACAGGGTAAATCCTCCCCTTGGTTCACCCCTCACCTATTGACCATAAAAGAATGTACAAAGTTAGAAAGAAACAGGAGGAACGCGTATTTTCACCTAGAAATTAAAAAGGCCCGCTTCCCATTTTCAAGCTGAAATTGACAGAGAAGCTAACTCCCCAAGGGAATTATTCCAAATTGTTAAATCACTGACCACATCAAAGCCTGGCGGCAATTTCTCAGAACCCACGGTCACACATTGCAATGATCTAGCAACTTTTTTTTTTTTTTAAATCTCCGGAATATACTGTTCCCTATAAAGTACAATAAATACACCAAATTCTACGCCAAAGAGAAAGACTCTGGACTCACCCACTGTTTGCCTCACAAACACCCCCTCCCCCATTACCAAATAAACTCTTCCAACACTTTTTAGTATAGTGGAATCTGGTTCCGCTGTAGACCCGGCACCTCGCCACATACTCCTTCAAGGAGCAGAATGTAACGTGAAATCTGGTTCCGCTCTGGACCCCGCACCCCCCACATACTCCTGCAAGGAGCGGAATGTAAAGTGAAATCTGGTTCTGCTCTAGACCCCGCAACTCCCCACATACTCCTGCAAGGAGCAGAATGTAAAGTGAAACCTGGTTCCACTCTAGACCCCGCACCTCCCCACATACTCCTGCAAGGAGAGGAATGTAAAGTGGAATCTGGTTCTGCTCTGGACCCCGCACCTCCCCACACACTCCTTTAAGGAGCAGAATGTAAAGTGGAATCTGGTTCCGCTCTGGACCCTGCAACTCCCCACATACTCCTGCAAGGAGCGGAATGTAAAGTGGAATCTGGTTCCGCTCTGGACCCCGCACCTTCCCACATACTCCTTTAAGGAGCAGAATGTAACGTGAAATCTGGTTCCGCTCTGGACCCCGCACCTCCCCACATACTCCTTTAAGGAGCAGGATGTAAAGTGGAATCTGGTTCCGCTCTAGACCCTGCGACTCCCCACATACTCCTTCAAGGAGCGGAATGTAAAGTGAAATCTGGTTCCGCTCTAGACCCGGCACCTCCCCACATACTCCTGCAAGGAGCGGAATGTATCTTTCCAGGTCTGCTGGATCTTCTTAATCTCTCCCTTACTACTTGCATAGTCTCTTCTGCGTGGAAACACGCTATAGGAAACCATCAATAAAAAATCAATCAATTTGGATCCCTCATGCCCAGAGACCTACAGGCCTATCTCCCTGCTTCCGGCAGTGGAAACGATATTGGAAAAGCATGAAAACAAAAATCTCTCCCTATTTCTGGAGGAAAACTCTCTCCTCCACACCACGCAGACAGGGTTCCGCCCACAGCCAGTGGCGCCTGGTGACATTTGAAAGTGGTGAAGCGTAAAATTAGTGTGGGAGTGCACGTGGCGAGCAAGCGTAGCGAGCGAGCCTGAACAACCTAAGGAGGGTTCGGGGGGGTTCTCCCCCGCGAATTTTTTTTTAAAAGAGTGGACAAACTGGGACATCTTAAGGATTTTGGGGGTCTGGGCCAAACATATTTAGGGGCACCCGGCCCCTGTTAGGAACAGCTTTGAATACATGGTCCAGTTTCAGCTGTTTCATGCACTCTTTGACCTGGTCACTGACAGTGCACAGCCATTCCTCCAAAATTCTAAATGTGTTTACATCTGTAATATTCATGGATAGTGATGAAATTAGTTTTCAATATTGCAACACAACAGTAGCTCACTAATATTAATGCAAATAATCTCTGTGATGCCTTCCCATTTCTCATATGTGTGTGAGGTACTGTTTTGATCTAAAAGTAACTTTAAGGATGTTGCATGAAACGTAAACTAACATTTCGCTGCAAAATGTCACTCTGAAATAGACTAGTCTCCCACATCACCCACATTAAAAATAAATGTCAGGAAAACGGCAATCACCTTACCTCGACTGTACCACATGGCCGCATCTGGTTTACTACGGGGATACCGTTAACTAGTAGAGCAAGTAAGCCACTAACCAGTGGATTAGGTATCAGTGAAGGCCAGGCCACGTGTGCCTCTGCTCAGCTGTTCTCGCCAATATTAGAAGGACGTGAGAGAGAGGGCTATAAAATAAGCATGTGTGCCTTGGCAGAGTTTACTGCCCAGCTCAGTCCCTGAAGGGGGAGACAGGAAGATGCTGAGCCCATCACTGCTGCCACGACACCAGAGATGTGAGACTCCAGGGAACACCCTGGGGCAGATAAAGGTAAAAATCATTTGCAATGCAATAGGTCTCGCATTTGCAAGAGTTTGAGTTTTTGGCATTGTAAATGACAATGCCTTTTATTTATGTGTTTTAAAAATCTGTAAATCGTGGCTTACAAGAAGCAAGGCTAGCAGTAACTGTGCCTCTTTTACTGCCAGCCTTGCTTGCCATAAGCAAGGACTATAAGTACAAGGTGGCGCTGCAAATAAAAAAACAAACGGAACTAACCGAAAGCGCGCATAGCGTGCTGCAAAATAAAAAAATAATAAATAAACGGAGATCGCACGGCAGCCATTATTAGTGCTGAGGCTGCTGTGATGTTAAACACGCTGTCGCCATTGCACGAATGGGAAATCTCCTCGACTACAAGATGCTTCGCAGAGCGACAGCGCATGCGCGCTGCAACGCCTCTCCTTCAGGAGATGCAAGGCAATGACCTGCTGAGTGGGCTCTGTGAGGCCCCCGTTGGGTCTGGAGACAGCAAGAAACCATTGCAGAGCGCGGTGTCTGTATCCAGTCCCAATGGGCCGTCCTAAAAGGAGACAGGGCGGTAACAAGGAGGGACTAAGAAGCATCATTTCCAATCAAAAGCTGCGGTTTAGCATGAACGATGACGCAAGCCAATGGAAAATATGGCCGGGCTTAACCTCCACTTCTGAAATCTCCTCGACTACAAGATGCCTCGCAGAGCGAGCAGTGTATGCGCGCTGCAACTCCTCTCCTTCAGGAGATGCGAGGCAATGACCTGCTGAGTGGGCTCTCTGAGGCCCCCACTGGGTCTGGAGACAGCAAGAAACCATTGCAGAGTGCGGTGTCCGTGAAGCGGGTGCCGCGCTCATTAAAGTTTAAAAAAAACCAAAGAGCGCGGTGTCCCTGAAGCGGCCGCCACGCTCGGTATAACATTTAAAAGAAGATGCGGTCAGGTGACTGCGTGCCCCTGCTGATGTGTCTGCGCGCCCCTGCCCTCTCCTTCAAGACGCGGTCATGTGACTGCGCGCCCCTGGCCATGTGACTGCGCGCCCCTGCCCTCTCCTACAAGACGCAGTCATGTGACTGCGCGCCCCTGCCCTCTCCTTCAGGAGATGCGAGTCAATGACCTGCTGACTGGGCTCTCTGAGGCCCCCGCTGGGTCTGGAGACAGCAAGAAACCATTGCAGAGCACGGTGTCCGTGAAGCGTGCACCACGCTCATTAAAGTAAAAAAAATAAATAAAGAACGCGTGTCCCTGAAGCGCCCGCCACGCTTGGTATAACATTTAAAACAAGACGCGGTCATGTGACTGCGCGCCCCTACCCTCTCCTTCAGGAGATGCGAGGCACAGGGCTGTTAATAAATAAAGGGAACAAAGTGAAAGCGAGCCACGAACATCCCTCAGCTGCGCCCAAGTTGTGAGAAACTACGAAGTGAAACCGCGTATAGCGCAATGCAAATAAAAAAATAAACGGAACGAAGTGAAAGTGCGCATAGCGCGATGCAAAATAACAAAAAAATAAAATTAACGGAGATCGCATGGCAGCCATTATTAGTGCTGAGGCTGCTGCGATGTTAAACACGCTGTCGCCATTGCGCGAATGATTAAAAAAAAAGTGCTTAGCCAGTATTTGAAGCAGGCCTGGGCAGTAAATTCCATTCCACTAGCGGAATTTGGGTAATTTTGCATTCCGCGGAGAACGCGGAATTGCCAAAAATTCCGCGATCCTCGACTTCGCGGAATTTTTTGCTTGTTTGCGCTTTCAAAATGTGTGTTCGCGAGATATTTCCCCCCGAGCACGCAACCAGCGTTCGCGAACAGGAAAAAAGCATCGCGAACGGGCGGAACAAGCAATTCCGCGTGTTCGCGGAACTCTCTGCGTGCTCGCGGAGATTTTTTACCGTTTCGCGGAGCTTTGCGTAGCGACTACGCAAATTCCGCCCACCCCTAATTTGAAGGAGACAGTATCACGCCGCAAGTAAAACATCTAGTCCCAGTGGGCCGTCCTAAAAGGAGACAGGGCGGTAACAAGGAGGGACTAAGAAGCATAATTTACAATCAAAGGCTACGGTTTAGCATGAACGATGACGCAAGCCAATGGAAAATATGGGCGTGGCTTAACCTCCACTTCTGAAGTCTCCTCGACTACAAGATGCCTCGCAGAGCGTGCAGCGCATGTGCGCTGCAACGCTAGGCGAGACCTAAAAATCATTAAGTGTTGCCTCTGATGTCTGCCCATTCCCAGGCCCAAAAGCATGAAACAGAGAAGTCACAAGCCCCCGGGTGAATGAGATGCATTAGAGTAAAGGTAGAGACTGCATGGGAAGTGAGCAGATGGCCTGACAGGGCACAGAGAAGTACATGGTGTATATGAACCTCCGGTCTCTTCTCTCGCTGGGCTGGAAGGGTAGCCTGTGACAGGTACTGTGGCCTGGCCTTGAAGCCTAGCTAAACAGGAGCAGACACGTGTGCTTCTAGCCACACGAGGGCCAGCACCCAGGTGTCACTGGCCTATGTCTTGGGTACATTTTACAGCAGCAGTAACTGTTAGTTATACTCACGGCAGGAAGAGCAAAGAAAGAAATGCCCAGAAGGGCAAAGCCAGCTGCTAGCAATCTGCCCAGCCATGTCCGGGGGGTCTTGTCACCGTACCCAATAGTTGTCAACGTGATATGCCGTGTGAGACAAAAGAGCAGTGAGCCAGGTCTCCCCACCAAGAACAACCACACAAAGCAGCAGCACCCCCTGGAAACCCTACATCGGTGCAACACTTCCATCAGTCCATGGGTCGGGCTGGTGACCTTCAATTGTGTGAAATCAGACATGCCCTGAGCTTTTCAAATATTCCCATCCCCCTGTCAGTAAAGTAGAAATGCGACGTCCGCCTCCCACCGCACACAGCATGGCTGCTGGTATCATTGGCTGTTTGTGACTGAGTGCTTTGTGCCTGCTGCAATGGTTGAGGCAATGACTCAGACGCAAAGAGCTCCCTCAAGTGCCTTCGCCTTCAGTTTTCAGAAGGAACAAGTACGAATGAGACTGGGAAAGCACCCCAAACAATGTATATACCATACTTTGGGCAGTTTGCTTTGGGTCCGCTTTTCATAGCACATGTACGCAGCAGAACAATATCTCCCTACTCTTTCCAGGGAATGCTGCTGCTTCAACAAGAGTGCAGGACGCCGACAAGAGAGAAGGTAACACAACTGTACAGCACATGTGTAGAGCCAAGTTAGAGCCACGCGTTTCCGCATTAATGCTGCTGCTTCAACAAGAGAGCAGGACGCCGACAAGAGAGAAGGTAATACAACTGTACAGCACATGTGTAGAGCCAAGTCAGAGCCACGCTTTTCCGCATTAATGCCAACAAGAGAGAAGGTAACACAACTGTACAGCACATGTGTAGAGCCAAGTCAGAGCCACGCTTTTCCGCATTAATGCCAACAAGAGAGAAGGTAACACAACTGTACAGCACATGCGTAGAGCCAAGCCCAGAGCCACGCGTTTCCGCATCAATGCCGACAAGAGAGCAGGACGCCGACAAGAGAGAAGGTAACACAACTGTAGAGCACATGCGTAGAGCCAAGCCCAGAGCCACGCGTTTCCGCATCAATGCCGACAAGAGAGCAGGACGCCGACAAGAGAGAAGGTAACACAACTGTAGAGCACATGAGTAGAGCCAAGCCCAGAGCCACGCGTTTCCGCATCAATGCCGACAAGAGAGCAGGACGCCGACAAGAGAGAAGGTAACACAACTGTAGAGCACATGAGTAGAGCCAAGCCCAGAGCCACGCGTTTCCGCATCAATGCCGACAAGAGAGCAGGACGCCGACAAGAGAGAAGGTAACACAACTGTAGAGCACATGAGTAGAGCCAAGCCCAGAGCCACGCGTTTCCGCATCAATGCCGACAAGAGAGCAGGACGCCGACAAGAGAGAAGGTAACACAACTGTAGAGCACATGAGTAGAGCCAAGCCCAGAGCCACGCGTTTCCGCATCAATGCCGACAAGAGAGCAGGACGCCGACAAGAGAGAAGGTAACACAACTGTAGAGCACATGAGTAGAGCCAAGCCCAGAGCCACGCGTTTCCGCATCAATGCCGACAAGAGAGCAGGACGCCGACAAGAGAGAAGGTAACACAACTGTAGAGCACATGAGTAGAGCCAAGCCCAGAGCCACGCGTTTCCGCATCAATGCCGACAAGAGAGCAGGATGCCGACAAGAGAGAAGGTAACACAACTGTAGAGCACATGAGTAGAGCCAAGCCCAGAGCCACGCGTTTCCGCATCAATGCCGACAAGAGAGCAGGACGCCGACAAGAGAGAAGGTAACACAACTGTAGAGCACATGAGTAGAGCCAAGCCCAGAGCCACGCGTTTCCGCATCAATGCCGACAAGAGAGCAGGACGCCGACAAGAGAGAAGGTAACACAACTGTAGAGCACATGAGTAGAGCCAAGCCCCGAGCCACCCGTTTCCGCATCAATGCCGACAAGAGAGCGGGACGCCGACAAGAGAGAAGGTAACACAACTGTAGAGCACATGAGTAGAGCCAAGCCCAGAGCCACGCGTTTCCGCATCAATGCCGACAAGAGAGCAGGACGCCGACAAGAGAGAAGGTAACACAACTGTAGAGCACATGAGTAGAGCCAAGCCCAGAGCCACGCGTTTCCGCACTAAGCACTGCAGCCCCGCACACCTCCCAGAGAACACAACTAACGCAGCCCTTGTATTTAGTAAACAAAGCTAACCTTCACCTTACCCGCAACCTTTCTCTAGCCCCTCCAGGGAGCAGCACCTAGCTATGTTCCCTCCACACTCGCTCTCACACTTTAACCCCGTCTGTTATTTCCATTACTTTTAAATAAAACGACCTGCAAAATAATGCATTATTTCTCACTTTTCAGTATAGAGTAGTTGTTGATTTCTGGAGAAAACGTGCTTACAGGATTTAATTTGCATGAGCAATATATGTAAGCAAAGTCTGGTGTGGTGCCAAAGTGTAACAAAAACAAGCAACTTGTTTTGTGTATGATGCTGTTTGAAATTCGATTTTTACCCGTTTATGTGGCAACCCTAAAATGCCAAGGAATTTGCCCTAATGTCATTTTACGATCATAAAACGATTTTACATAGTTTCTACTCTAAGATCTTATTATATAGTAATACGGATAATATGAGCGTCGTGGTGCACGTGCTGTTTGCGGAAATAGGAACGTCTATTTGTGACCAACCTCTGGCCAGCATTTCCTCAGACACTAAAAGCAGCAGCATCAGACGTAATTCAAAATCATCCTTAACAACTGTAAACAGTCTCCTGCAACGCAACTGCCACAAATTAAAAAAACAATTTGTTTCCAAAATATTCAATTTCGTTCGAGAATGAGATAGAAGGGGCATTTTCATGCGAATACCAGCTTTTGTTCATTAATTAAAGAATGAATGACAGACTTTAACTCCTCCCCGGCTTCTGCTCCTTACGCTGTTGTGTCGCCGATGCTGTCGTTTTAAGCTTTCTAAATGGCATTTCAGGATTTGTATATTCGGTGTCGTTTTTTCCTTATTCGCTGTTTTATTCCTTGGAAGATAACGGATAAGACCTGGTTACAACTGTAGAGGGGTATGAGGGAGGTGATGTGAGATTAGTGTAGAAGTGTCCTAAAGCGGCATACATACTGAAAAAGAAATTACAACGAGACACTTGTTCTACAGAGACAAACATAGCAAAGGTGGACAGTACCTGCACAATGCCAGGAAAAAACATATTGTGCCTTTGTTTCTTGTTTGTGGTTGTATGACCAGCTGAACTTACACATGAAAAGGCCACTGCACCCGCATGCAACGAAACTAATTGTATCAAATTCAGGCATAATAGAAAGTAAAGCAGGTATCGCACGAAATGTTCCAGATGTATTAACTTGTACATTACTTAATGCATGAGGGACTATGTTACACCTTAAAAGAATTAATTATTTATCTCATAGAGGTATAGATGCATTGTTTACAGAAAGCAATCGCTTTTTGTTTTTTTTCCATTTCAGTGGACTTTTTGTTTAAATAACACAGTAGTCAGGGCTCCGGATGCAAACCAGACCCTTTGGCTGTTCCCAAAAATTGTTTTCAGCATGAATACGTGCGACCATAATACCACAGTCAATAGAACATAGTAAACAGAGGGACAATTTTATTAAAAAATTAATAGTTTAATGGGGAAAACATTCTTGTCAAGAAAATCAACTTTTAAACTGCCTTTCTTGGCACCACAGTGAGATAGCCTCTTAATTATTTATTGGTAATTTTATAGCGCTGTGTGCAGTTTTTTGTCAAATTCTAGGCAAATTGAGTAGTCAAAACTGAGACTATTGTAAAAACAATAAGAAAGTTGTGAACCTGGCGCGCATTGGTTTTTGAACGATTGAATGGATTTTTAAAGGGGTCTCATTTAATCCTCTTCTGGAGAGATGGTAAGACAGGGAGGGGTGTGTACCATCACGTGGTCAGGGCAGTCACGCGCCTTCTGCCAGGCAGCCTCAAAGACAAGTGTCTGGGATTCTGACAGCCTCTTTCTGAATATCTGCATTCGCAGTTTTGGAAAAAACACATTGTTAAGTTGTGTGTCATTTTCAAAAATGCAGGATAGTTTATCCGTGAGAAAAAATGATGACCCTAAGTATGGACAACTATTAAAAAAAGGAGGTGGAGGTTCTAAGAATTGCATGACTGGGACATGACTGCGAGGGATGCATCGCTTGTCAGAACGCCGAGTTCCCATATTACTCATACCCCATGTTACTCATGCTGTACGAGGCCTGTTCAGAGGAACAGTCAACCAGGCCCGCTCAAATCTGCGCCTGATTCTGCTGTCATAACTGAGTGCCCGGATGTCGTGTGTTCGTAAAGCGAAAGCCGCATTCTATGCTCGTTGTGTAGACTGCAGGGTACTTTTAGGATGGCGCATTCTTATAGAAAGTGATTGACGAGGAGGGATTACTTAATTTGTGACAATGTCTTTTCAGTCGCGGCCGGCATGACGGGCGGGTGGGGGGGATCGCGCCGGGGAGGGGATGGGGGGGAAGCGGGAGGGGTTTCATTAAATAAAATAAAACTTACCTTCGCCCGGGTCCCGCGTTTTCCTGCTGCCCAGCTCTCCTCAAGTAGCAGCCACCCACAGGCAGCCTCCCTCACCTCTCCCAATCACAACGCTGCAATGGCAGCATTGTGATTGGTGTGGACAGCGCCCAGCCGGGCTCCTAATGGGAGGCCATTTTCTCTATGTAGGCTGCATAGAGAAAAGGGAGAGTGCGCATGACTGCTTTGGTCGGCCCCACAGGGCCGACCAAACAGTCCGGGCCCACAACAGTGGGCTAGCCACACCTGCCCTGCCCCCCAGCAGACCCGCCCACCCGCCCACAACCAGGCACTTCTGCTTTCTCGTAGTGCGAGAAGCAGCAACATAAAAGGGTAGTTTTACCATTTTATGTTTCTGCTTCTCGCACTGTGAGAAAGCAGTGGGGCAAGGCCCCTCCGCCCTAACGGAGGAGCCGCCCCTGCCCTCAACATAGCACTGAAACCGCACTCTTAGCGGTCACGGAGGAGCTACAGATACTGCTGGACTAGGAGGGGTCCGCCGCCCTCATCCTTCTCAACCTGAGTGTGGCCTTCGACACAGTAGACCATGAAAGAATGAGTGAAGCCGGAGTAAGAGACGATGCTCTAAATTGGCTCACTTCCTTCCTAAAAGACAGGACATTTGAGGTCTGCGAAAACTCCTGCTATTCAGACATCTTCCCCCTTGAAGTGTGGGGTACCGCTGGGCTCAGCCCTCAGGCCCACACTTTTTAGGTCGAGCCTAGAGTCAGCGTGCATGCGCTGCTCTGCGAGGCATGCAGTAATCGCTCTGTTGAGTTCTGCAAACAGGCACGCTGCCCCGGCACCTGCACGAGTGACTGAAGCACCCCGTGGGGGCAAATGAGCTAGCTAGCACCAGCCCCGAAAGACTATGCTGCCAGAGCACCGGACCAAGTAAAGCAAACAAGCCGCCATGCCTCACGCGAATCCTGCAACACCCCTCTTGTCACTCACCCGGCTCAGGAGAAAGGGCCTCGGACACAAGTAAGTTTCATGGCTCGGTGAGAGGCATCCCACCAAGTGAAACTGCGGCTGACAAGGAGAGGGGCGCAGCCGCACCACTCCGAGTGCTGCCCCTCCTTGCTTCTGTCCTCGCAGCACCAGCGTGGGAAACATAACCCCGACATTGGAAAGCAGCCGCAGCCTCCTAGAGTGGCCGCCGACACACGCAGCACTTGCTCTCTGCACTACCGTCCCTTGACCTGTGAGAAGGACAGGTCGTTCCTCAATTGTGCAGCCAGTCCACGTGGCCAATGTGAAAAAAGGACAGTGCCACCTAGCTGTCATTGGTAGCACCGCACCTGAACACAGATCAGGGTTGTTGAAAACAACCCAAGAATCGGACGTTTAAACATCGGCTGTTAGAATTGGGGGTCTCTAGTTGGCAGAGGTAGGTACCTTTGACCAAATAGGGACCCTTGCTTTTAGTCAGGGTAAGGGGCTACACTTCTAAAATGACCCCTGTTCACCCCCTTGGTAGCTTGGCACGAGCAGACAGGCTTATCTCAGAAGCAGTGTGTAAAGCATTTGTGAACACATACAGTAATACAGTGAAAACACTACCAATGGACACCACACCAGTTTAGAAAAATAAGTAATCTTTACTAGACTTAGCACAAGACCAAACGACAAAAATCCACAATACTGTAATCAACATTAGACTTTAAAATGTTAGAAATAGCTTAGTTCAAGGTAGATGGTAAATGCGACACTTTACTCTCAAAGTACCATAGATGCGTCACGTAAAACAAGCAAATGGGTCGCAGGGAAGTTGATGCGCCGTTCCTTACACTCAGGAGTGGATGCGTCAGTTCCTTACTGCTGCGCAGGGGAGTTGAGGCTCGCTTCCTTACTGTGTGGGGAGTTGATGTGTCGTTTCTTACTGTGGCCCGGTGACGATGCGACAAGATGGCGCCTCGATGCAACGTGACGATCCGGTGCGGTGCGACAAAATGGCGTCTTTGATGCGATGTGACAACGTTGGATGCGATGCGTGCACGCCCTACGGCCGTGCGGCGAACTCAGTAACTTCTGAGCCGCGACAGGCCCTGCGACATGCTTCTCCGGTGATGCGACGGCAACCTCTGCGGCGGCGACACGCTTCTCCGGTGATGCGACGCGGTTCGTCGGTGATGCGACGGCGAACAGCTGCTGCGGTTGCACGCTTCTTCGGCAATGCGACGGCAACTGCTGCGGCGGCGACACGTTTCTCCTTGTTGCATCGCGCTTCCAGCTCCCAGCGACACGCGTTCTTCTCAGAGGGCCCAAACAACAGTAGGCACCTCTCTGCAGATAGAATTCCCAGCAAGGAAATTCAGGGGAGCTGGTGGTGAAGTCTTGTATCCCTGAGACTTCAGAACAGGAGGCAAGCTCAGCTTCAAGCCCTTGGAGATCTTCCTCAAGATTGTAAAAGTACACACAAAGTTCCTTTTCTCCTTTCCTTGGCAATAAAGTAACCACTGCAGGCCAACCCCAGAAATAGCAAAACAGCACAGGGGAAGTCTCCTCCTTCAGCGTCCTTGGTTCTTCTCCTTGGCAAAGGTTCGTCTTGATTCCCAGAAGTGATCTAAAGGTCTGGGGTCTGGGTCCCAATATTTATACTAGTAAATCCTTTGTCCTCTGAAGGCAGAGGGTGCCTGTACCCAGCCAAAACCAGTTCTGTGCAGCTTTCTGGCAGGAGGTGGAGACAGCATTGTGGAAAGCAGACCTGGCTCAGCTAGCTGAAAGGAAATCTCCTCCCCCTACTCTTTATTCTATGAGGGCTCAGGTCAGTGAAAGAAAATCTCCGCCCCCCACTCTCTATTCAATGCAGGTCCTATTCAGCCGAGCCCTGACTCATCAGACTGCTGGAGCCAAGGCTCTCTCCAGCCCCCTGTCACTCACAAACCAGACATGGAATACACAAACCTAGCAGAGGCATGCTGGATAGCTAGGCAAGAAAATACCTACTTTCTAAAAGTGGTATTTTCAAACACATAATGTAAAAGTCACCTTCACTAAAAGATGTATTTTAACATTCTGAGTTCAGGCATACTAAACTCTAATTTCCACCTTGTTCCCTGGGTCAGTTAGGATTATAAGATGTTATAATCAAACTGCCCATTCTGGCCTATGGGAGCAGGTAGCCTTGCATTAGTGAAAAACGAAATTGGCAGTAATTCACTATCAGGACATGCCACACACATCAGGGAATGTCCTACCTTTTACATACAATGCACCCTGCCCTTGGGCCTACCTTAGGGGTGACTAATATGTAGAAAAGGGAAGGTTTAGGGACTGGCAAGTGTGTGCACTTGCCAAGTCGAAATGGCAGCCCCAGGCTGCACACAGGCTCAGCAATGGCAGGCCTGAGTCACATTTTACAAGCTGCTTCTGTGGTTGTGGCACAACCAGTGCTGCAAGCCCACCAGCAGCGTTTGATTTACAGGCCCTGGGCACACATGGTGCACTGTACTAGGGTGAGACAAGTAAATCAAATAAGCCAATCATGGTGTCACTAATCCATTACAACAATTGACAATAGGGATCACTTGCACTTTGGCACTGAATAGCAGTGGCAAAGTGCCCAAAGCATCTAGACCAGCAAAACACAAAGCAAAAATACAGGAGGCAACAATGAAAAAATGGAAGGGAGACCCACGCCAATGGTGCCAGGTCTAACATCGGCCATGACGCCCGGCATGAGTGCGATCCAGCCAAGCCTTATACACAGTAAAAGCACATACAGCAAGCCCCACTCTGTCCATGCACACACAGCACAGCCCATGTTAGCTGCTGTTAACTCCTGTGGCATCCACACAGCACTACCCGTCACCCGCAAGAGGGGAGAGATCATCAGCCCGCGCTGTATCCGTGGTGAGTGCAGCTTCTGGGACATAGCCCGTCAGAAGAAGCAGCAGGGCCCACTGCATGAGAGTGGCTACCACGTGAAGTGGATACAGCACCACCTGGTGGACATTCCCCGCACTGCACCCAATTCTATACAAGCAAAGCAAGTCAGAGTCATACAGATACGACCTCTTCACAAGGCAAGCCATGCAGAAGACTGCCACACCACACAAAGCAAAGGAAAGTGTGGCCTGCCATGCCCTAGTATGAACTGCACTACTCTAGGTTGAGGGGAGAGACGGTGAACCCCAGCAGAGTGCCCCAAGAAGAGAGGAAGACAGCGGCTCAGCCCTGCAGTGTGCAGCAAGTACCGCTGCAACAACAGATAGCTGGATGTCTTTGCCCCCACAGAAGGCACAACGTGTACTAGTCCGAGGAGAGGCCACACGACCAGTAAAAGAAGTTACAGCAGAGAGAAGTCTGTGCTACGCGACCCCTAACGGCTGCCAAACCACCGCAAATTAGAGAATGGGGACTATTATATTCCATATAGGTACTATAATATAGGCCTCAGTACACACGTTACCCTTCACCTATATTCTCTCCCTACATTACACTTGGCACGGTTTACAGGGACTGACCTTTTACCTAGATATTACACTGCATTCAGAATGCGGGTTTTCCCTAGTTCGAAATCTCATACATTATGCATAAGGGTTCTTGGAAGCACAGCAGGACTGCCATCTCCTGTATAAAATCTATGTATAAAGTTCAGGCCCGACGTCATCCTTAGGCCGACACAGTAACACAGCAAGGTAGGACCCCTACGGAGACCTATGGGTATATATACATCACATCTTGCTAAGATAGCTAGAGGAGACCTAGACTTCCCGGCCGAAACACTGACCAGAGACGCTGAGGTTCCTGCTTGCAGACACTCCAGCTCGCAGTGGTCTAACATCCCTCACGGGGTGTCCAGCTCGAGACCAGGACGGGGTCCCACAGTCTCACTTAAGGTAATGGGGTTGACTAGATCCTAGAGGGATTCTTGGCTTAACACCTCCACCCATGCTAGGTACAGTTAGGTACATCTAGATAGGGAGGCATCGTAGGAGTACGCATATTTTATAATGTGTTTTATATACTTGAATGTATTCATGATTTTAGTACGATGGTAGAACTATACCATCCTTTTACTTTCATAGTACTGTTAATCATTTATATCCTATACTGTCTAACGGTTGTTGCAGACCCAGCCAATTTGACTAACGCCCGGTGGAGCTACCTCGCGAGCTAAAGAGGAGATGGGCTATGGATTCCCTCCTTGGCCATCACCTACCCAGCCGGTCCTTGGGCAAACTCTCCTGCGTCTCTCCTTGACCTTATCTCCCTCCTCCCCCTTCACCCCACCCCCTACCGCTCTACTCTTCTCTTCTTTCCAGCTATTGACCCCTGCCCTCTCCCGTCCTTGCTCATAGTTACCACCATGTTTATCCACTGGACTTCCTTATGTGAACTTCCCCTCGTCAGTTGAGACCTAGCTATTTGACTGAGGACCGATGGAGCTACCTTGTTTAGCTATAGGGGTGACGGGCTGGGGACTCCCTCCTCGGACGTCACCTACCCAGTCGGTCTTTGGGCAGACTTCCCTATGTCTCTCCCGCCATCTTTTCCCTCCCTCCCCCTGTCGCACCCCCCCCTTCCCCCCTCCTTCCTACTTCTCTCACCCTTCCTCCCCCTTTCATTTTGTTGCTTATTTTAACGTAATTTGTAATTATTATCATTGTCTGTAACATTGTTTAACCGAATGTAAAGCGATCTGATACCTACGGGTCTAGCCAGCGCTATATAAAACTCATTAAATAAATAAATAAATCTATTCTACACCAGAATAACAACTGTTCAATAAATGATTATTGAAAACGCCCGCTTGTTTATTCTGTGTATCTCTCTGAGACAAACTAAGTAAGCACGAGTGACTGAGCGAAAGGTAGTATATTGTTTCCACGGTCCTGAGGGATCAGGGTTGTCATGTTCTGAGGTTGCCAGAATCTATTCTCTAATGGTAAGAGGAGCTTGTAGTGGCACTGTGAGCTAGCTGATACAGACAGGCTAACATACCTGGTGGGGGTGCATGGAATCAGTCTGCCACCAGTCCCACAGTTTATGTTATCCAAACGCGCAGATCCTATATAGGTCATATAGGAACTACATGACATGGTGCCGCCAACGTTGGTTGGGTACTTATTTAACAGTAGAATCTGAGTAGTTCAGTCGTGCTATTCTCAGAAATCCCTATTCACAAAATACCAGAGACGTCTGGAGTGGGTGGGCACAAACTCCGCCACAGCTGAGTTGGCAAAAAATCCTATTTATTGGCTTTTGGTTAATCAAGCTTGAAGGACACAGTGTTCCTAAAATAGTGCAAAAACACCTTATCGTAGTTTCCTTGGAAAATACTTCTTCCTCTAAACAATAACTGAAGACGCGGATAACGAGGGAGGAGTTGTGCATAATTTGCACCTCTCAGATGAAGAAGAAAATGCAGATGCAATCCCGATTGCAGAGAATTTTAGAAATAGTCACCCTGAAACTGCTTGCGCATGGTCTAACACCTAGGGGTGGCATAATAGCATTTGTGATTGAGGCACACGAATCATACAGAACAGAGGTATTTTATTTGTGGGTTACATTCCCAGCAGCAAATGCAAGAACAAAAACATTTCACTTTTACACAGAAGGTGATGCATCAGCGGAATATTGTCCATTTGAGGACATTGAGGTTCCGCTAACGTACCAGGAACATTTATACTGGTTTAAAGGCGCCCTACCCCATATAAGAAGAAGATAAGACTCAGTCCGCTCGGAAGAGAAGGAGCGACATGGCCAATATTGACAACTTATACACCACATCCTGACATTGAAACAATGCCAGGACCTGACTTACTCATATTTCACAAAGAATTAATAAAACTTTGCAGAAACATGACGCAATACGTCATGAGGACATTTACAGTCCAGCCAGCCATGGCAACAACAAATACAGCTCAAGTTCAAAACACAACAATTAAAATTACACCACAAACGTTACACGCAGTAATGGGTAAGATGCCCGCAAAACGTGAACAAATGCCATTCTGGATAGCTCAGAAAATAACACAGCTAGAAGCAGTATTCCAAAATACTAGCCCTTATGAAAAACACAGAATGCTAACAATCTGCTTGCCCATGGGGATCACACCACAACTAGAGGACTGTACCTCATGGGGTACAGTTTTCGCTGCCATATATACCAGAACTCATGGTATCCCGTCATTAGCAGTAGTACCAGACGTATTGAGACAAATACAAAATGAGTACGGAGCAGAGCCTTCTCTAAACCTAGGGATGAAGTTACTAGGTAACTATGCCCAGGTATCAGCAATAATACTGGTGAATATTAAAGGGGAGGCAGCATCAGTGGCCATCCACCAATGCCTAAGGGAGTTCAGTCCTTTACAAGAGGAAAAAGGAACTACCCAAAATAATTGAAACTGTATATGCAGAATTAGGCAGGGACAGTTTGGGTGGTAAAGTGCTAAAACCACAACTCATGAGTAGTCCCGAGAAGGATACTTTCAAGCAGACACCTACCTCTTCTAAAAAGAAGTGGGACAATAATAAAAAACAAAATATTAAAGAGAACAGATCTCAATCCAGAGGTAGCTCTCCTCCACAGGAGCCCTCTGAAAGGAGGTATAACCTTAGGAATACGGATAACATTAAGAAACCTGACAGGTATCAGATACTGATACACGTTCCTCTTGTTCCTTTCAGGGTTCATCGAAAAACTCAGAGATGGAAGAATGGTCAGACAGACAAGAAGAGCGTACAAGGTCCAGAGACAAGCAGCACGCTCAAGACTATACTTCAAAAAAGAAGATAAAGCCAAACCAAAACCACAGTTCAAAAAGAAGAAGGTTGCAGGTCTAAAGATCAGACATGCCCAGAATTCTGTGGACTCGACTACTGAACGGGGAATGGGCTCTGACGATGCTAGACAGTGCGGCAGAAGTAACAATAGCTCGCCAGAACCTGAAGGAATTTCTGGTGACAGCCGACTTGAATGATTATATCACGGTGGAAACACCTGATACTAGGGTAAGTGTCCCACATAAATTGTATGAAATAACACTCCAGATGGAGGGGGACAAATGGACAGTTAGAGGTCTCTTTTGGGAGAACCTGACGTTTGGCTATGACATTTTGTTAGCTGAACAAGATTGGCCACCAGCATTCGTCATGGATTGCTCTAGGGGAGAAACGGTAATTTTACCAGCATTTTCTGAACACGTTCCAAAACATTTAAAATATACATATGCGCGGGAGTGGGTGGTAGCCCAAGCTACAGCATTATACAACAACCATGTAGGTTGGGATGAGGATTCATCCCACCACTTTATTCCACTAAAACACTCCAACTGCACAAAGGCAGTATCCTATAAAGCAAGAAGCTAAAAAACAGGTCAGGGAGATCTTAGATCAACTAGAATACCAAGGGGTGATTGAAACTTGCACCTCTCAAATGAATAACCCTTTGTTTCCTGTATCGAAACCAGACAATTCATATCATTTAGTTTAAGATTACAGACATTTAAACACTTGCACTAAGACGTTTGTAGTTCAAAATGAACACAGTGCCGCATTAATGAATAACATTGTGCGGAAAAAATAGAAAACACCAATAGATATCTCAAATGGATTCTTTAGCCAGAATATAGCGCCTGAGAGCAGATTTTTTACAGCATTCTCAGCGCTAGTATCCCGACTGCAATTTTGTCGATTACCCCAGGGGTATAAGAACAGCCTGGGGTTGTTTTCAGCCAGGGTAACTGAATTACTTCAGAACTGGGATGAAGAGGCATTGTCCTACGTGGATGATATTTATTTAACGGACGTTGACCTGGAGGAACACTTGAACAGAGTGAATACCATAATTTTGGGATTTGCATCCGAGGGTTACAAATTCAACTTTAAAAAATCGAAAATAGCCCACCTTAACGTCCTTTTTCTAGGATATGAACTTTCAAGTGAAGGGAAAAGCCTGGCAGCTTACTTTTTAGAAAAGTGCACGCTGCTCCAACCTCCGAAATCATTAAAAAGCTTACAATCAATACTAGGATGCCTTAATTTTGGCAGAACATACATTTTGGATTACGCAGAAAGAGTTAAACCTTTCTACGATTTAATAAAACCTGATTTTTCAGTTTGACAATGGACACAGGAACACACAGATACACTTCGTTCCTTAAAAGCTGACATGATAGCCTCAAAACACTTATAGACATGCGTAAACGTACGGAACCTGGTGATCTGAATAGTTGCAGGTCAATCAGGGTACAACTATCTAACATATAATGAAGGTGAAACAGTACCAATAGCATATAAATCTCATTTATACACAAACCCTGAGATGCGTTTCGCATCTACAGAAAAAATTCTAACAGCAGTACAGACTGCTGTAGTCAGAGAAAGAGCCCTGGCTCAAAGGAAACGTATAATAGTCGTGACCCCAGTTCCAGCTTTAGATGCTGCGACAAAGTCAAGCGTCCCCAACGCTAAAGCCTTACATTCAAGATGGATACAATGGGCTAATTCTCTCACTGCAACAGATGTAGAATAGAGGTACGACCCTAACTTAAAAACACAAGCATTTCTGCAATACGAACAAGAATATCCTCTACCAAATGAAATTATGCCTCTAGATCAGTATGAATACATTATTTACACTGATGGTTCTGGGCAACCGGCCATAGGGAGTAAACAGCAATACAGCGCCGCGTGTGCTATCGTTAAGGACGGATGCAAGACGAAAAATTTCATCCAAATTGCACAAAAACACAGTCTCTTGGAGACTGTATGGCACAGTTGGCAGAACTAAAAGCACTGATACTGGCACTGGTAAATACGGATCGAGAATTTCCCACACTAATTGTGTGCAATTCCTTTTACTGCGTACAGTCATACAATGAATATCTACATAACTGGAAACAAAATGGGTTTAAAGATGCAAAAGGTGGCACAATTCAGCACAAAATGCTTTGGGAACAGGTAGTGGAGTTGAAAAACGATCTACCAAGGGCTCACGTGATACACACACTGAGTCATCAACGTGATGGCGTTCACGTTGAAAGGAATTCATTGGCCGACGAGGCCGCAAAGGGGGCTGTACGCATGGCTTCCGTAGCTGCAATCACTCGTTCAAAAACGAGAATAGACGGTGAAATAATGGTTCCAATTATTGCTACATGCAATAACTCAGCAGTACCGAAAAAGTTTCCACTCAAGTACTCCTACAAGTTAGATGCAAACAATATTCCATTTGCTCAAATTCCTGGAGTGGGGGATAGAGTAATACTAAATATGGATCAAAGGTTAGGATTAATTCTAGCAGCACACAAGGGTATAGGTTCTGCACACGCAGGAGTTTCTGCTACTGTTTCTCTATTGAAACAACGCTACTGGTGGCCAGGGCTAAGAAGGCAGACTAAAGACTATGTCTTGAAATGCGACATCTGTCAGCAGATGAAAGGCTGCACAGTAACACGTCCAGCACAAACACCTTTATTAATATCAGACAAACCACTCACGTGTGTTTATTTGGACCACTGCGTCCCCTTACAATCTGTTGGGGCTTACAAGTATATCATGGTTGCAGTGGATTCCTGCTCTAGGTTCCTATGGGTGTGGCCCCAGCGCTCGGCTGACGCTCGAACTGTTATAAAAGATTTGTGAGTCTTTATAGGGACATACGCAATCGTCACACTTCATTCTGACCGTGGCCCCGCGTTTAGCTCTAGGGCTTACAAGGAAGCTATGGGAAGTCTGGGTGTAGCACTGCGGTACTCCTCTTGGTACCTTCCCGAGGGAAATTCGGCTGTGGAGAGGAAAAAACGGGACTTAAAGTCATCTTTAACAGCTACAGTATTAGGCTTGGGTGGCAATTGGGTAAAACACCTGTACGAAGTCTAAAGGGCGTTAAATAATCAGCCAAGAAGCTCTCTAGGGGGGTCACTCCTTATGAGGTCCTATTTGGGACGAGAATGTGGGTACCTGATCTTAATTGTGAAGGCACAGTAGCGGATAATAAACAGTTTGACATTAATAAACGTTTGGCTGTTTGACAGGACCTGAATGAAACCAGGGAACAACAAAGTAATGTCAATATAAAGAAGAACGCCACTGGGGAAGTAAAACATGTCACGGCAAGACCAGTCTGGATCCCTAAAGTCGGGGATCTGGTCAGAGAGAAAATAGCGGACAAAAAAGAATTTGGGCCATTATATAGAAAGCCTGTACCTGTCCTGGCAGTAGAAGGAACAAGAACAGTACTTCTGCCACCTCTTGCCGGTAAAAAGGAGAAAAGATTTGTCTCAATTGACCTAATCAAACCACACAATGTGGCCGATACTGAGTAGTAGGCCGCGTGGACTCCGAAGTAACAGACACCCTCCTCTCACAACTATAGAAGAAGTTCAAACAGAAAGACTCATCACGTTTGAAGGGTCACCTACACGGAATGAAGGACTAAGCAACAATGCAATGGAACTCGTTCCTCTTGAAGCTGAAGTTTAAAATGAGAGCTCCACTGAAAGACAAATTTCAATTCGACCAAACACGGATAACTACGTCAACATGCCCCAACAAGAGCAATCTACAGTGTCCACAAAACCTGCGGAACTACCGAAAATTGATCGAACTGCATCTGGCTATTTCATTGACTTTGACACCTTCTCATTAGATCCAAGCGAACCTGAAACAACGCCAGCCCAAAGAACTCGTCTACAGCGATTTAAAGATTTTCTGAACTTTCTTAAAAAGACTTACCTGGTATCACCTTGGGTGAAACTCTGGGTACCTACAGGAATACATTTCTTTCTTTTTTGGATAGGCCTTGTAATTGTTTTTAGTATGCTTATTAATGGAACTTATCTTAGAGAAAGCTCTGCTGCACAAAAAGTGAATGTGATCCTAAAACCGCACCTATCATAACATCGTGAAAGAAGAGACCTGTCATCAGTGAACATTACAGCAGTTCCTATACCTGATGGTATAATATGGGACAAGGTTGATTTCGGTATATATTTGGTCTGACTGAACTTTTAAAAATACCACATTTATTTAAAATATAATTGAGGGATATCATTACCTCGAGTACATTTTCCGATGATTGAGACTATGAAACTGTAAATAATATGCTGTCTGATTTAGAGAAATCTGCTGCTTTTTCTAATAATGAAATGTTAGAAGACACATCAGACTTTGAAAAAATGTATTGCTATCAACATTATGGTCATCATTTTTTGCATAAATCTGCTAATCCTAGGAATGTTTTCACATATCTTCAATGGGAACATTGCCCAACACCACCGAAAAGCAGTTCTAAAACATTTGTACAAAAATGTCCATATTTTTCAGGGTTTAACACGTCAGACCCAGCCTCATATTACTATAAGGTTGCACCAACACAAGCACAGAAAAATATGTTGACAAACACAAAACAGGTCTATTCTGCTTCTTTTATTGCCCAGTTGTCAGAACGTGGGTTCGACCTATGGAAAGACACAATAGACTTAAAATCTGTATGGGGTACAAGAGACTGGCAGGAACAGGAACAGAGGCACTATTTAGAGCATGCCTGATTCCTTAACAAATAATGTTTTTGAATGAAACAGTGCAACAAACAACCTGTCCTGGATTAGCCAGGAATAAGGATTGGAATACACCTCGGGTGCCAGCACCATTACACACTGAGGAGAATGCAACATCACAGAAAATGGTTACAGTAGATAACATCTTGCAAAGCAATAGTTCAGTCCCCGATTGGAAGGAATGGTTGATTTGGCCCATAGACACCAATAACTGTCAAGAAAGATTCTTGGGTAAAACTAAAGGATTTAGTATTAATAGGCCAGATCCACGTTATGTGTAAAGAGAACACCCAGGGGTAGTGACATCGTACAGTGTTGGGAAGTTATGCCTCAACACTCACACAGGTGAAACAACACTTATCATTACTTACAGGGCATTTGGACCTGCAGGACTTTTTATTAGGTCCTAGGAAACCACGTCAAAAAGGTTTCCTATATGCTGTCTATAATGAAATATGGAAAATCGACAAGAGGCCGCGGAAAGATTACGAGAGATAGATTGTCTAAATATAGAGAAAGCTCTATCAGTGGTCGATAATGGGTTAACAACCTTAACATCCAGGATATATTCACTGGGCAACATTGTATCTTCTGCTATTGATGTACTAGAACAAGATTTGTCTATACTACAACACGGGCAATCGCAATTGCGTTCTATTATGTTGTTAAGCTGGACAGTGCAATCTTTGCGCGCAGGCTATGTGACATGGCGTTTTATAAACAGCACGTCTCTGTTTTCCTCGTACAATCTGACAGAAAAACAGATAGAAATGGCACAGAGGGTAGCAAAGTATACAATGCTACGCGTTGAAAAACTGCACAGATTAACATTTACGGTGGCAGACTTACCATCCACAGAATGGTTAATCCATGGACACATAACTCTCCTGGTTACAACTTTTCAATTCCATTACTGCCTAGAACAAATGCAGGCAGGCAGATATGAAGAAATGGGTAAGGAATTCATCAAGGAATCTTGGAAATTGCCATACAGATTTCGATGCCGGAGTGGGGAAAAAGAAGTGTTTCTTAGCGGTACTAACTGCGAGACTACCTTAAGTGGATCACTTATATGCCAGGATATAATGCTTCATGGGGCCTGTAATGGTTCAGTAGCAAACTTGTCCTGTCACTTAGAGGGTGCCCCAGCTGCCGTGATCACTCCAGTGTTCAAACTACTTTCAAATGGGAGTTACTTGATGCTGAACGATCAAGGTTGCTGTGGGATGCTTCCGGGCATCGCATATCTGGTAACTGTAAATTCCAGGGTTACTTGCTGTATGCAAGTATTGTTTACCCCAACACATACAGTCAGGGAGGCGCCGCTATGGCTTTCGTTAAATATTTCATTAATACGGTTTGATACTTTGAGCAGGATGAAAGCCATGCTTACACAAAAATCCGTGCCCTTAGCCTCCGCTCGAGAGACTTTTGATCTCCAAGTAGCAAGGTCTTCAGCAGAGATACAGGCACTTATACGTACAAACTGCCCTATCCATTTTGCAGAAATGGTAAATCGTATCTTTAACATGTCTGATACGACAGGCATTGTCCACCTATTTAAGAATGTAGGTTCTGGACTGTTAAGCACCTTTCAGACGGTCCATGGAGTTATTCCAAACTTTATACACTCCGTATTGGGAAGCATTTTTGGAGGACTGCCGCCGATCCTGTTTCTAATAGCAGATATCCTGATTGTTGTGTTTTTGCTACGCAATGGACGTCCCAGTCACCAAGGAGATGGAAACAGTGCTCCTGGACAGAAACTACCGTGATCGCATGTTAAAACTTCTAGGCACACCTCGCCTAAGGGAACTAAGTGCTTCTTGGTTCTTGTTGTTTAGACCAGTCTGATTGGACTGCATTTTACCTGTACTCCGATGCCTGTTTTGCGGAGAAGAATGCGTTTTGGATCTCTGTCTGACACTCCCATCATGTGCGCGACCAGACGTTGACGCTTTACTGGACCCAATAACGGCCCATGTTTTGCAGTGTCCCCAGCGTATTCCCATGTTGATGGCCGCATTCCTAGAGCGACCACAGGTAGTATCTGCTCTTGTTGGTATGGACACCGACTCCTCCTCTGACACCCAGGCCTTGGAAGGCGCACAGGCTGCACAAGCTGCCCCAGCACTGGCTGTGGACAGTATGGAAAATCATCTGTGCTCAATAGACATAATATGCGAGGTGTTACAGGGACCACCAGCTGCTGAAGCAAGCAACGAGAATGTTGTGTCTACCAGCCAGGACACAAACATTTGACTCATTTGGCCCGTCGTGTGCTGGGAAGAATTTCGGCGTTTGAAAACAAAACAGAAAACTGAAACTCTCTATATCAAAATTGACATTCCTTTCACACATGTTTGGCTTTCAAAATGCTTGTAGTAGTTCGGACTATACCTACGGACATATTAGAGCAGTAGCCTATCTGTCAATTTCTAATACTTTTTTTTTAACAACATTTTTTAAGAAAAGGTTTTTTAACGAATGTTTTTAATAATGATGAACTAATGTTTTGTGTATTTGCATACACATATGTAGAACACCTAGTAGTACGTGTAGAAATTAAAACTATATTGTCCATTCGGAAGAGGAGTGGGTGTTATATTCCATACAGGTACTATAATATAGGCCTCGGTACACACGTTACCCTTCACCTATATTCTCTCCCTACATTACACTTGTCACAGTTTACAGGGACTGACCTTTTACCTAGATATTACACTGCATTTAGAATGCGGGTTTTCCCTAGTTCGAAATCTCATACATTAATCATGAGGGTTCTTGGAAGCACAGCAGGACTGCCATCTCCTGTATAAAATCTATGTATAAAGTTCAGGCCCAACGTCATCCTTAGGTCAACAGAGTAACACAGCAAGGTAGGACCCCTGGGGAGACCTATGGGTATATATACATCATATCTTGCTAAAATAGCTAGAGGAGACCGAGACTTCCCGGCCGACACACTGACCCGAGAAACGCTGAGGTTCCTGCATGCAGACACTCCAGCTCGCAGTGGTCTAACATCCCTCGCTGGGTGTCCAGCTCGATACCAGGACGGGGTCCCACAGTCTCACTTAAGGTAATGGGGTTGACTAGATCCTAGAGGGATTCTTGGCTTAACACCTTAACACCTCCACCCATGCTAGGTACATTTAGGTACATCGAGATAGGGAGGCATCGTAGGAGTACACATATGTTATCATGTGTTTTATATACTTGAATGTATTCATGATTTTAGTACGATGGTAGAACTATACCATCCTTTTACTTTCATAGTACTGTTAATCATTTATATCCTATACTGTCTAACGGTTGTTGCAGCACATCTATTCTACACCAGAATAACAACTGTTCAATAAATGATTATTGAAAACGCCCTGCTTGTTTATTCTGTGTATCTCTCTGAGACAAACTAAGTACGCACGAGTGACTGAGCGAAAGGTAGTATATTGTTTCCATGGTCCTGAGGGATCAGGGTTGTCATGTTCTGAGGTTGCCAGAATCTATTCTCTCCTTGGTAAGAGGAGCTTGTAGTGGCACTGTGAGCTAGCTGATACAGACAGGCTAACATACCCGGTGGGGGTGCACGGAATCAGTCTGCCACCAGTCCCACAGTTTGTTATCCAAATGCCCAGATCCTGTATAGGTCATATAGGAATGACAGGACGTCCAGCACCAGCCGAGGTCGCCCATGAATGGCAACTGAGAGCGCAACATTTGAGGTGCGCAGAAGCTGCATCAGCGAACCTGACAGCAGGGCAGGAGCCAGAGAGAGAGAGACCTCTCTCCGAAAAGAAGAATCAGGCATACAGAGAGCCAGCCAAGCGCACCCTCCAAGAGGCAATGTTACAGAGAGAGCCTGGTTGCCCGCCAGGTGTCTGCGAGAGAGCATGGCGCAAAGCCAAGTGCCACCAGCGCTCCCCAGAGAAAAGGGAGGAGTGAAAGCCTAGCGTGGCCTGAATGCAGGAAGAGAGTGACTATATCGTAACTGCAGTAGCCCCGCCCCGCAGCGGGCCAGAGACTATTCAGGGAGTGTCTCCAACACTGCCCTAAGACTGTGTCGCACATCGGCCCCTTACAGGCAAGAGGAGAGTCGCATGTCCCATAGTGGCAAGCTGCCACCACTGCATAAGAAAGGAGACCCTCACATCCCACAGCGATCCGGAGTTGCACCTGAGGTACCTTGTTGAGGAACAGAAAGGTATGGAAGTGGCCGCAGACAGGATTCATCAAAACACACCTACCTCCACTGCCGTTCACAAAATGGCTGACGTACCCGAGAAGACGCCTAGTCCTACAGACAAGACCGTACCTGCGAGTGGTCCGTGGCGGGAGAAGATGCGCTGTCCAACAGACAGGACGGAGTTGGCAGGAGGTCTCAGGGAGAAGAGCAGACACCACGTGGCCTGTCCCCATGTTTGCAGCACGTGCAAAGAAGACATGTGGCCGGATGCCACATTATACTGCACACAAGAACCAAGGAAGAAGAGAGTGTGGCACGTTGCACCATTGTGAAGAAGAAAAGGAGTGGAGAGAAAGGAGTGTGACAATCCTGTCATACAGAAGAACGGACGACCACAGGTGCACAGGAGAAATTAACAAGGGGACAAGAACGAGGACTCGTACCACTGTCTGAGTGCACATACTAACACAAGCCAGCCACCGGGGTGTGGTGACGTCACAGGAGATTGCTCAGCGGGAGTACCGAACATAAGCTGCCCAACGCTTCACATTGTGACCATCCAGCCACCTGTCACCGGCTGCTAGAGCAAACGGCATCCCTGCTTGCTAGCGCACATGCCAAAGAAGATGAGCTGCACCTGTCCAGTGCTGTCCTGCAAACTGCCTATCAAAGCTGTAAGACTTAATTTGTTTTAGCTGTTTTTCATTCCTTCCCACAGGTTGGACTTTTGTTTTCTTTGTTTTTGTTTTTAATACATTTTGGGAGGAATGTTGTGTCCTGCTGGACACAGTCTAGTGTTTTGCCAGCCTCTCCCTCGAGAGCTGGTCCTTACACCCACCCCACATAGGCGTCACCGGTCAGGTGACTCTGCCAATAAAAGGAGCCCGAGTGCACGTGCTCGGGCCAGTTATCCAGCACCCTACTACTGTGTCCATGTGTGTCATTCATCAGCATGTGGCCTAGCACCCACAACACAACAGAGGGGGTGGGGTAGTGCCGTGGACGCTCTGCAGCCTTGTTTTCCACAGCAGAGCTCATCATATAACATGGACATAACTGCTGCCCCCACCGGCCCCAGCTCACTAGAGGCAAAACTTTCCATGCAGCATGAGAATGTATTTATGTCTGAAAGGGAAGAGCGGTGCAGCTGTGATTATCTGGGGCTATAAAGACGTAAAGGAAATACAAGTGGCAGAGAATAATTTTATGCGCAAACTCCTTGGTGTCCCTGTAGCCACTCCTGTTTATTGCCTGCACGAAGAACTGGGGATGGGATATATTGCAGACCAGATCGCAGTTTCCCCCCTGCTACGATGGCTTAGAATCTGGACTCAACCCCCTCCGAATTTAAATCAACTTATAATCTCGGATTGTATGGCACTAGAGAGAGCCCAGCATATCCCTTGGCTTAAATATATAAAGGAAGAAACAAAATGTCTAGGGTGCCCAGATTTGTTTCTGACCCCAAAGCCTTTGGGCAAGACTGCGATCATAAATTTTAAACGGCAGTTTGTGGACAGGCGGAAATGCCTTAGGGAGGAGGCTGAGCTAGGCAAGCCCTCGGTGAGAAGGTATGTCATACTGAGCCTAGGCCCGCAACTGCAACCATATTTATCTTATGTTAATAAACCATACCATCGTTTTGTTTTAACAAGATTTCGTTTAAATATGGTCCCCTGGCTGCTGGCATTCCCGAGAGGATATTCAAAATCTGAATTGTTAAAACCCTGTCCCTGTGATAACTTCTCGGAACAGGATACCTTGCACCTAATGTTTTTTGCACCTACTATGAGTCTCTGCGTAGGCAGCATATCCTCCCTTTACTTAGAGAATGCCAGTTTGTCCAAGTGAGGCCAGCTCTGCTCTATTTACAAATGCTGGCATCACCCATGGTTTGCCACGGGGTCGCAAGTTTTTTAATTGGGGCCATTAGACATAGGAACAGATTACTCCCGTAATAGAAATTTTGTGCTGTCTGTTGGCTCAATTGTGTTTTCCCCTTCCTGATTATTATTCTTAAACGTGATATTAATTAAGGATCTGGTCTATTGCTTAAGCACAGTGCACTTTATATGATATTGGCTCCTTTTTATAAATGTTTTTAGATGTGAATATTGTGATTGATATGTGGGACTATTTTATTGCTATGTATTTGGCTGGAATGTGTATTTTCTTTCAATAATATTGTATGCTTTTATGACTCTTGGCTGTCGAATAAAGTATTTCTGACTGACTGGCTGATTATCTTTTAAATAAGTAATTGAACCTTACAGACGCTGTTTTGGTGATTGCTTGTTAAAGGAGGCATCACTTTTTGGTGACAGGCGTTGTATTTATATTTAGCATTACACCTTACAGACGCTGTGTTTACCTTTAGCATTGAGCCTTTTTTAAATTATTTTAACTTCAATGTGCACAAGTGGTTTTTTTTCTTCGTTGGGTGATGTTTTCTGTGGCAGGCGCCGTGTGTGTATAATTTGCACTACGCTTCTCCGCATCTTATATTTTGAGTTGGTTTCTATAAATAAACTGACAAAATAATTTTTTCACACTTGAGTAAAATTTTGTTTATTTGGAGTTTACAATTATTTTGCCTTACCATTACCGTGAGTTGAAACAGCCACTAGATAAAACTCCAAACTCCAACAGGAACATTAATTGCCAAAGTTACCTTTACATTTCTGTTGTTCCCTGAAAACCTCTGGACATATAAGGACATGTTCTTTGCAGCAGGCATCTTAATCCTCTGCGCTACGTTAGCCTGAGTGAAAACAGCCACTAGATAAAACTTACGATCTCTCCAGCAGGAACATTAATCGCCAAAGTTACCTTTACATTTTTATTGTTTCCTGAAAACCACAGGACACACAAGGACATGTTCTTTGCAGCAGGCAACTTAATCCTCTGTGCTACTTCAGCATGAGTGGAAACAGCCACTAGATAAAACTCTGATCTCTGTACAGCAGGAACATTAATTGCCAAAGTCACCTTTACATTTTTATTGTTGCCTGAAACCTCAGAACACACAAGGACATGTTCTTTGAAGCAGGCATCTTAATCCTCTGTGCTACTTTAACAGGAGTGCAAACAGCCACTAGTTAAAACTTCCATCTATCTCTCTCCTGAAGGAGCATTCATCGCCAGAGTTACCTTTACATTTTTATTGTTGCCTGAAAACTTCTGGACACACAAAGACATGTTCTTTGCAGCAGGCATCTTAATCCTCTGCACTACTTTAGCATGAGTGGAAACAGCCACTAGATAAAACTTCCATCTCTCTCCAGCAGTAACATTAATCGCCAAAGTTATCTTTACATTATTATTGTTGCCTGAAAACGTCAACACACAAGGACATGTTCTTTGTAGCAGGCATCTTAATCCTCTGTGCTACATTAGCATCAGTGGAAACAGCCATTAGATAAAACTTCCGATGACTCTCCCACAGAAACATTAATTGCCAAGGTTACCTTTACATTTTTATTGTCGCCTGAAAACATCTCGACACACAAGGACATGTTCTTTGCAGTAGGCATCTCAATCCTATGCGCTCCTTTAGCATCAGTGGAAACAGCCACTAGATAAAACTTCCATCTCCGTCCTGTAGGAACCTTAATCGCCAAAGTTACCTTTACATTTTTATTGTTGCCTGAAAACCTCTGAACACACAAGGGCATGTTCTTTGGAGCAGGCATCTTAATCCTCTGTGCTACTTGAGCATCACTAGATAAAACTCCCATCGCTCTCCAACAGGAACTTTAATCGCCAAGTCACCTTTACATATTTATTGTTACCTGAAAACCTCTGAACTCACAAGGGCATGTTCTTTGGAGCAGGCATCTTAACCCTCTGTGCTACGTTAGCATGAGTGAAAACAGCCACTAGAGAAAACCCCGATCTCTCTCCAGCAGAAACATTATTTGCCAAGGTTACCTTTACATTTTTATTGTCGCCTGAAAACCTCTGAACACACAAGTGAATGTTCTTTGCAGTAGGCATCTTCATATTCTGCACTACTTTAGTATCAGTGGAAACAGCCACTAGATAAAACTCCGATCTCTGTCCCACAGAAACATTAATTACAAAGGTTACCTTTACATTTTTATTGTTGCCTGAAAACCTCCGGACACACAAGAACATGTTCTTTGCAGCAGGCATGTTAATCCTCTGTGCTACTTTAGCATGAGTGGAAACAGCCACTAGATAAAATTCTGATCTCTCTCCAGCAGGGACATTAATCGCCAAAGTTACCTTTGTTGGGTGGCCCATGGGACATTGTCTTCTTCGCTAAGTTGGCATGAGCACGCTACAGAATGCCCGCTGCTTTGCGCACGTTACTATAAGTCTTTATTTTAGCTATTGTCTCTAATGTCGTTTTTACATGAGAACCCATCGCTGTGTTCACACTCTGCAGGTTCCTGGGATTTTGTCCGAAAATTGTGGACTAGATCGAACAACAATGCCCCTTGTTATTTTGTTCTGGCCAGGCCTTAGTACCTAGACAAAAAATACCGATGCAGCTGTTGTTTGGAACACCGTACTTTGGTCTTATTGGGATGCACGAATAGGCAGCACACATTTGGAGAGAGACCTTTCCAGGGAGAAGAGTGAGACAGCACCTGTGATGTAGATCTACTCTCTATAGGCTAAGGTATGGGGTCTGCTGACAAAGCCCAGAGATCGTCTAACATATATTAATACTATTCCTATGCAAGGGGAGGGAGGTTAGGCTTTACTGTCTATTCACAATGACATCTCCGTTCATGATTTATGGACTAACTGCTATGCTGACTGTATTTGTATTATGCCTTTTTCTGCTTGTGGCACGTATACTGCATATTAGGGCACGTTAGTTAAAATACATATTTTAAACTTGTTCGTGTCTCTGTCAAATCTTATTGTAGACAAGTACAAGAGTGCGAGCGAAAGGGTGTGTCTTGTTACCGCGATTCCTGAGAGATCTGGGAGTGTTGTGTTCTACGGTGTCTAATCACTTGTTTCTCTGTGAGTAGGAGAGCATAGCTAGTTCTGTTTTTGGACAGAATCCCTGCAGCACCTTTACATTTTTATTGTTGCCTGATAACCTCTGAACACACAAGAGCATGTTCTTTGCAGCAGGCATCTTAATCCTCAGTGCCTCTTTAGCATGAGTGGAAACAGCCACTGGATAAAACTCCCATGTCTCTCCAGCTGGAACATTGATAGCCAAAGTTACCTTTACATTTTTATTATTGCATAAAACTCCCATTTCTCTCCAGCATATACATTAATCGCTAACGTTACCTTAAGCATTTTTATTGTTGCCTGAAAACCTCTGAACACACAAGGACAGGTTCTTTGCAGCAAGCATCTAAATCCTCTGCGCTACTTTACCATGAGTGGAAACAGCCACTAGCTAAAACTTCCATCTCTCTCCAGCAGGAACACTAATCGCCAAAGTTACCTTTACATTTTTATTGTTGCCTGATAACCTCTGAACACACAAGAGCATGTTCTTTGCAGCAGGCATCTTAGTCCTCTGCCCTACTTTAGCATGAGTGGAAACAGCCAATAGATAAAACTTCCTTCTGTTTCCCGCAGGAACATTAATTGCCAAAGCTACCTTTACATTTTTATTGTTGCCTAAAAACCTACAGACACACAAGGACATGTTCTTTGCAGCAGGCATCTTAATCCTCAGCGCTTCTTTAGCATGAGTTGAAACAGCCACTAGATAAAACTCTAATTTCTCTCTCCAGCAGGAACATTAATCGCCAAAGTTACCTTTACATTGTTATTGTTGCCTTAAAAACTCTGGGCACACAAGGACATGTTCTTTGTAGCAGGCATCTTAATCCTCTGCACTCTTTTAGCATCAGTGGAAAAAGCCACTAGATAAAACTTCCATTTCTCTCCAGCAGGAACATTAATCGCCAAAGTTACCTTCACATTTTTTTTGTTGCCTGAAAACCTCAGGACACACAAGGACATGTTCTTTGCAGCAGGCATCTTCATCCTCTGCGCTACTTTAACATCAATCGAAACAGCCACTAGATAAAACTTCCATTTCTCTCCAGCAGGAACATTAATCGCCAACGTTACCTTTACATGTTTATTGTTGCCTAAAAACCTATAGACACACAAGGACGTGTTCTTTGTAGCAGGCATCTTAACCCTCTGTGCTACGTTAGCATGAGTGGAAACATCTACTAGATAAAACTTCCTTCTCTTTCCCGCAGGAACATTAATCGCCAAAGTTACCTTTACATTTTTATTGTTGCCTGAAAACCTCGGAACACACAAGGACATGTTGTTTGCAGGACGCATCTTCATCCTATATGCTACTTTAGCATGAGTGGAAACAGCCATTAGATAAAACTCTGATCCAGGCTACCTCATCAGCTCTCCAATTTACGTTTCAGGTTTCTTCTCCCTCGCTAACTTAGCGAGTACCTTGGCCGGTCACGGTTGGGGCTAATCAATTCTCCTTCTGAGGTGAGTGTTCTGATGGGGTGATTTGTATGGGACACAAGCGGTGGAACACCACCACGCCCCTCCGCAGGACAGCCCACTACCACCAGACGTACCACCACGTGGCACCGCCACAAGATCATCGAATAAATGCATGATTATTTGGAATATGGTATTGTACGCAGATGGACCAATTGTTAAATTTTTAATCTACACCAAATATGTTTTTACACTTTGTCCTACGCAGATGATCCCTCCTTGTCTTCCCCCACCCTCCACGGCCTCATGGTTTCTCTCGCTTTGTGACTGTGGCTACTTACCCATATTGTATGTTTGTTTTATTCCTTCCAGGTGCCTTTTTCCAGAAGGTATATACTCCAACCTCTTGTTTTCACCAATAAATAGGGCTACAGTTCAAGTCCAGACTTCAGGGGACGTGACTTCCTTTCTTTTTTTTTATAGTCAATGCCGTCCCTTACGAGTCGATGAGGATACTTTGGTCCTGAAGAAATGCCTAGATCCGCTTGGACTGTATAGGGCATGAAACATGTCGACCCCCTGCACACCTTACGCATTCGTTTGAACTGAAGCGGGTTTAATTCCCCCTCTCCAGTCCACGACTTACCAGTCGGTGTTTTTACTCATGGCACAGGAACCCAGTGAATAAACTACCCTTGGAGATCCTTGTAGCTATTTTTAAATCACACCTACACCATCCCACCTCTACTCACTACACATAAGCCCCCTCCAGAAATTCTTTAGCTTCACGACGGCAACCAGGGAAGATCTCTGTCAAAGAGCCCCTCGCGGGGCCCGTTGGGCATTGCAGCGTCTGCCCAATGAGGAGCTGCCCTATGATGAAGCATGACACCCTTCGGGGTGTGTGAGGGCCTTTGCTCCTTATTGGAGCTATCCCGTTGCAATCACGCATTCTCTCCTTTTAGCACCTGGTTGTAACTTCCATACCATCCTCATTCCTTTTTTCCCCCCTCCCTCCCCTTCCCCCTTTTTCCTTCCCCCTACTCCCACATAGGAACAGCATACTCTTTTTGTTTTACCACATAGGACACTATACTCACCGAGGCCAAAACATCCAACTCATCTGGGAGAACATAGAAGGGGATGTGTAACTGTGGGCGACGCTTCCACTCTCCCTAATGGATTGTTTGCCCATATTTAAGATCGTGGCCCTGCCACGTCTGATATCAGCTCCATAATTTTGTCTTTACTATTCCACGCCCTTTTGTCCAAAGCATAAATTCTAAATTACAGTTTTTTATGGAACCAGGGATTTTTTTTACCAGGATAGCTCTTACTAAATGCTATATGTCCACTTATGATGGGGAGATTTGGGGGGGGGGGTGCAGAGAACTGCCGTCCCTGTTGATATATCTTACTACAGAGTGACCCGCCTACAGATAATCAATGAATAGTGGTATGATGCTCGAGGCAACCCCGACTTTGCATCTAAAAAGTGGGCTATGCAGGGGGTGTTAAATACTTTGGGGCAGATTTACAAGCCCCCTGCGCCACCAGTATGTCACTTTTTGTGACGTTCTGGTGGCGCAGGGGGCTCCTCCATATTTACAAGGACAGGAAAAGCCACCCTGCGTGACTTTTCCTCTCCTTGTAAATACGGCCCCTTCACACGCAGCACTTTGCGTTGAAGGGGCGTTCCATGGGTGTTGCTGTGCGTGTTCCTAAGACCTGCAGAAGCAATATGACCTTCAATCCCCTGGAAGCAAAGTTATTATTGAGTGAACTGGGATCCCATTAAATATGGCAGATATTCTGCCCCCTAGTCACTAATATGCCACTTTCATTTGAAAGGTTGCACCAAAGAGACACTGAACTTGTCCGGGATCTCCGACGATGGTTTTGGTTAACTCAGGTTAAATACCCACTAAGCGTGTATCTCCCCTGACACAAATTGTGGAAGATGGGGGATGATAAATTCCCCATCATGTTGAGATGCACGTCTAAGGTTGAGGACTTGACGCACAGTTTGTGGGTGTGGATTGCTTAGTACCTTCTAAGAGGGCGTTCTCCCTACTTTGGAGAAGGTACTGAGGTTGACAGTACCTAGAGATCCCAAACTCATTATCCTACATATTGCCTTGGATTTGATGCCAACAGGTACAAGATGGAGTTGTTGTGGTTGGCACAGATTGTGGTAAAAAGGGACATTGATTGCACATGGAAAGACACTATGGCCCCTTTGCTGGGGAAAGGGGGGGGTAGAAGAAGGGACTGAACCACTGCATAAGCATGAATAAGCCCATATATAAATCTAGTGCTTGCCGACAGAAATCTTCTAAGATCTGGTCAGACTGGTGCCAGTAGAGAGGGACTGGGCTGGATCCGATTGCCCCATTAACACTTTATTTAACTCTGAGGTTAGAGTTTGACAAATGACGATCCGTCCCAGGTCTGGTCTATTTTGACAGACTCCTGTGGACTTATGTCTAGGATTTTGGGGGAGTGTTGAGGGATGTATGGAGGACAAGATGGTTTGGTTTTTTAAATCTGCATTTTCTGTTTGTGTTATTATTGCTTCATTACATATTATTATTGCATTTTGCCCACAATGTTGTGGGAATAAAAATCAATAAAAAAGTGCTGTTAAAAAGTAATGACATTTCCACTGATGGAGTGGAGTATAACCAACCATCAATACAGAATATGGGAATAGGGGAGTAGTTCATAAAACAGTCTTCTCCTTCCAGGACCTGATGCAGAAGAGGGAAAGGTGGAGTTACATACTAAGAATGATGGTTAGTTCCCAAAAGATTTTGATGTTGCCACAAAGACATGAACAGTTGAAGGTGCAACTGCAGATATCCTGGTCCAGTGGTCTGTATGGATATGTGGCAGATACCCAGGAACTTGAAAAGCACCCTTTTCGCCACAGTTAGCCAAAAAAAATGAGAAAGATGAGGAAATCCTTTCACACCAAGAAAGACCTAGTACAAAATTGGCTACCACATTCTGAATGGCTTTCAGTTTCCCTTAGTGGAAAACAACAAATAAAGATAGAAAGAATTCCTGTGGTTCAGCGGGTAAACAGACACCACCACCACCACCACCACCACCACCACCACCATGGCCACCACCACCACCATGGCCACCACCACCACCACCACGGCCACCACCACCACCATGGCCACCACCACCACCACCACCACCACCACCATGGCCACCACCACCACCACCATGGCCACCACCACCACCACCACCACCACCACCATGGCCGCCACCACCACCACCACCATGGCCACTCTTTGCAGCAGCCATTCAAGAACAGAGGAAGAAAAGTATAAAGTGTTTTTAGAACAGCAAAATATATTCATTGGAATACATTTATTAATCTGCAGAAGTGAAAGATCTAGAACAAATACTACATTCTCTGCAGGTTGAGTTGATGTAGCAGAAATTGGCATGTAAGCCGGCTATCAAGAATACGTCTAGTGGAGGTGGGGTCACACAGCATCCCATCTTGTGCTTATTGCTGTTAATCTTTAAGGTAATCTAGTTCATCCATTGCTAGGTGGCTGCCAGACAACAGTCATTAACAATGGTGCATGAATCCCAACTTAACATTGACCCTTACGCCAAGCTGGGTATCATCAGTATTACAATAAAATATAAAAATGCAAGGATCTGATGAATGAAGTTACTTTGGAGATAAATACGGTGGCGCCCCACACAACAGAGGGTAATGATAGGACAGAGAAACTCACTGTATGTGGTCTTCAAGAAAGGACCTCAGCCATGCTGGCACACTGACTCACCCCAACATAAAACAGTTGATTAAGTATGGAGTAACAGACAGTACAGAGGCACCTGATCGATCTAAAATGGCAAGGGCAGTCATTGTCACGCAGAAGCATCAACTCATCCATGGCTGCCACCAGGGTGGACTCTCTAACATGAAGGGGAGGAACCAGACTGAGATGCATCCAAGAGTTTCTTATACTCTACATAAGAGTAAAGATTGAAATATGCCCTCGTCACTATTCCCCCACCACCACCCCAACATGAGCAATACGATGGCGTAGTTCGCTGACTTTTGCTACGCGGAACTCCGCGAAGTGACAAAAAAACTCTGCGGAGTTCCGCAAGTGGCGGAGTGCAGTACGAACTGCGGTTCGTGCTGATCTTCCTGCCGTTCTGGTGGAAATTCTACCCGAGCGGTAGCTCACCCTCGCCAACTTACCGTTCGCAAGCGCGAGCGGGGAAAATCCTCTGCTGCACTACGCAGAGCAGAGTTTTCTGCACTTCATGAGCTCCGCGGAGCACGAAGTGCAGAAAACTCCACAAACTCCGCGAACGGAGCGGAGTTCACCGCCCAGGCCTAGCAGACAGTTGTTATGCTACTGAGGATCTGCATTAAAATTGTTTATAAAACAGAGGGTCCACTGTGGCCCTTTTCCACATTATTGAAGCAACTCCTGAATGTAGTGATGTTTGTACTCAGAGTGCAAGTTACGGCATTTACCGCCAGTTTTAAAAATGTTCGCCGCATGGGGGTCAAGAGGAGAACCAGACAAACAAGAAACTGACAAATTTGAGGAATACCAAGTAAGGGATGTAAACAGAAGCTATACTAGAAGTGCAGATAAACTGCTATTAATAGTCTCTGGATGCCACCATCTTCTCAATTGTGTAAATGTTAACGAGAAACGCCACATTCACAGAAAAGACATTCTGATTGAATTCCAGGGAGTAAAGATGCCCAACGACATTGGAGGATTCCCAGGTAGCCTAGAGGCAGAGAGAAATTAGTTAGTAAAACTTTAACAGCTCATTAAAAACACCAAATATTTTTCATTTGAAATAATACAATATTTAAAACTTTTTCCGTTTTTTTTACTTCAAGATGTACTCATTAAACCAGATAAACGCATTTGTTTGATCATTTTAATGGGGTCAAACTCTTTGATGTACTCAAAATCAATAAAACCTTTTCGAAATGAAAATGAAAAATAGGGGCGATCTCATAAAGTGACTATACTATCCAATTACTAAAATTCGCAACATCACTTACTATCTCGACCACGAATGCAGTTTTTTTCTTGCTCAATGCTGCAGTCCAATGAGATGCTTCACTTTAGCTCAGACACTCCCTTTTAGGGCCCAACATCTGCTTTAGAAACGGCGCTGCCATAATATTATTATGAAAAAAGACGGCCACATGGCAGGTCCAGCGTGAAAGGCAACTGATGGAACACAGAAAGGCATGAGTGGACGAGCAACAACTCCAGAACGCGACCTTTCGGAGAGCAAGTCACCAGCTAAACGAGTCCTAGAACCAAAAAAGAGTGTAGTTGGTAAGCTGGTAACTTCTGGTCTTGAAGGGGAGAACAATTCTGTAGTCTCCTAACAAATGAAACTTGGAAGCATCTAGAGTGGGAGACACACTCCACAATTGCCGAACCTGCCAGCTGGACAACGAGGACGCTTTATAAGAAAACAAGTAACGGACAAAGGAGGTGACACGAAGATTAGCGCCTTGAGAGCTTCATTAAGATAAGTTTTAAAGGACGCCCGAAGCGATTCTTAGCAATAACAGATAACTCTTCCAACTACGCTCTGTACGATTGACACAAATATTCAATAGCCCTCGGGCATAGCAGGGCACGATGAAGGCAACATCTTCTCCCCCTCGGGCATAGCATGGGCAGAGTGAAGGTAGCATCTTCTCCCCCTCGGGCATAGCATGGGCAAGATGAAGGCAGCATCTTCTCCCCCTCGGGCATAGCATGGGCAAGATGAAGGCAGCATCTTCTCCCCCTCGGGCATAGCATGGGCAAGATGAAGGCAGCATCTTCTCCCCCTCGGGCATAGCAGGGCAAGATGAAGGCAGCATCTTCTCCCCCTCGGGCATAGCATGGGCAAGATGAAGGCAGCATCTTCTCCCCCTCGGGCATAGCAGGGCAAGATGAAGGCAGCATCTTCTCCCCCTCGGGCATAGCAGGGCAAGATGAAGGCAGCATCTTCTCCCCCTCGGGCATAGCAGGGCAAGATGAAGGCAGCATCTTCTCCCCCTCAGGCATAGCAGGGCAAGATGAAGGCAGCATCTTTTCCCCCTCGCGCATAGCAGGGCAAGATGAAGGCAGCATCTTCTCCCCCTCAGGCATAGCAGGGCAAGATCGAGGCCAGCATCTTCTCCCCCTCAGGCATAGCAGGGCAAGATGAAGGCAGCATCTTCTCCCCCTCAGGCATAGCATGGGCAAGATGAAGGCTGCATCTTCTCCCCCTCGGGCATAGCAGGGCAAGATGAAGGCAGCATCTTCTCCCCCTCATGCATAGCACGGGCAAGATGAAGGCAGCATCTTCTCCCCCTCAGGCATAGCAGGGCAAGATGAAGGCCAGCATCTTCTCCCCCTCGGGCATAGCAGGGCAAGATGAAGGCAGCATCTTCTCCCTCTCAGGCATAGCAGGGCAAGATGAAGGCAGCATCTTCTCCCCCTCGGTCATAGCATAGGCAAGATGAAGGCAGCATCTTCTCCCCCTCGGTCATAGCATAGGCAAGATGAAGGCAGCATCTTCTCCCCCTCAGGCATAGCAGGGCAAGATGAAGGCAGCATCTTCTCCCCCTCATGCATAGCACGGGCAAGATGAAGGCAGCATCTTCTCCCCCTCAGGCATAGCAGGGCAAGATGAAGGCCAGCATCTTCTCCCCCTCAGGCATAGCACGGGCAAGATGAAGGCAGCATCTTCTCCCCCTCAGGCATAGCATGGGCAAGATGAAGGCAGCATCTTCTCCCCCTCAGGCATAGCAAGGCAAGATGAAGGCAGCATCTTCTCCCCCTCGGGCATAGCAAGGCAAGATGAAGGCAGCATCTTCTCCCCCTTGGGCATAGCAGGGCAAGATGAAGGCAGCATCTTCTCCCCCTCGGGCATAGCAGGGCAAGATGAAGGCAGCATCTTCTCCCCCTCGGGCATAGCAGGGCAAGATGAAGGCAGCATCTTCTCCCCCTCAGGCATAGCAGGGCAAGATGAAGGCAGCATCTTCTCCCCCTCGGGCATAGCAGGGCAAGATGAAGGCAGCATCTTCTCCCCCTCAGGCATAGCAGGGCAAGATGAAGGCAGCATCTTCTCCCCCTCGGGCATAGCAGGGCAAGATGAAGGCAGCATCTTCTCCCATGGCAAACAACACTCCTTTCATCCTCAGCTACAATGTTCCAAACATTTAACAGTCGCCGCGCCCTTTACAACCTCAGACACAGCGAGGTTGATTAGAATTGCAAACCTGTCACTGGCACGGATCCGAAAACCTTCACTTTTACTAATTGATACTTATACAGCAAAAATTCTTTATAATTTGATAATCATACTGTGGTAAACTACTTCTCTACCATTCCCCACTGTACTGCTCTGTGTGGTAAACTACTTCTCTACCATTCCCCACTGTACTGCTCTGTTGGAATGTACCATGACATCATAGAATGCCTGAGTGCCTCTCTGTGTTTAGAGTGTCAGTTGGTCAACCCAGGCTGAGCGGCTAGGAGCCTGCTCCTGGTGGGGCTACGCTTCATCTACTCTTTACCTTCTACTCATCTATCCTGGAACTAAGCTACAATAAAGATATCCTGTTTATACACCCGGCCTTTGTATCATCCTTTACCACATTTTGGCGACGATCTTGAACCTACGCGTGGAGTAAGGAGTAAGGACAACTAAGCAACTAGGGAACTAAAGAACAAGGAAACAAGGACATTAAGGACTTTCAAAACGTCAATTGAAATTCAGAGAAACGCCCTGGACAGCCCCACCAGTGTCCTCTACCACCTGGACAGCCTACAACCTGGGCGTTTCACCTTCTACCACCGGTCTGCAAACAGTTACTGTGGTGATTACTGACATCCTGCTGCCTTGGAGGTGTGACTCCTGCCCTACTGGCCTTACTACAGTGGTGAAACACGCTACTGATTTGGATTGGCAGTAGCAACTGGTGCTTGGGAATTGGCACCAGCGACGGGGGAAAACCTGCACCTCTGTGAGGCGTTACACGAAAAAAAAGTGGGTAAAGACTGGTAAGCAGTTTGGAGAGTTGTCCCAAGCTATTCAACTTAATGTGGAGAATACCGGATTACTTGGCAAGACCGACTTGTGTGGGGATTTACATCTTGCTGTGGATACTGAATAACACTAGCAACAGGAGAAAACTGGCAGCATCATTTTGACAATTTCCTGCACCATTTATCATGCGCAGGATGTCAAAACCGGCATTTGTGGAGTTTTACGGAGGCTTCAAGCGGTAAAGTACTTTGTTTAATGAGAACAGACTCTCAGCCCCGTTAACTGTCAGTGTGCGTGTAACTTTTCTTTTATACTGAAGTGTTTACTCCGGCACCCCAGAGGAAAGGGAGCGACGACTGAAGTGTTTACTCCGGCACCCCAGAGGAAAGGGAGCGACGCGTTGTGGGGAAAATCGGCACCGCATATACACACTTCAGTAAGAGACTACTAGCGGGGTATTATTCACTAACTGTAAGTACTTTCTTGCCGATTTTGTTGCCCTAAGTGGTTACGCTTGCACCTTGGCAGTTGAACCGTTGTCACCTATTCAAACTCGTCACAAGCTGTGCACAGCCTGCGCATACAGGGCAGAGCGCGCGCAGTCTTACCTCATTCCAGTTCTTATGGCATGTCTCCATTCGATCTTCCTGACGTCTGCTGCCTTGCAAAGTTTCCTGCTGCTATGGACGTTAGGAGAGCACGGTGATGCCGGGAGCCATCCGGTACGGCGTCACCGGTGCGTGCCGCCATCTTCCGATTGGCAGTGTTCTTGGCAGTTCCAGTCTGGCACAAGCTTTACCAACCACGTTTTGAAACGCTTTGCCAACCACGTTTTTTTTTTGGGGTTGTTAGTTTCAATAAAGTAAATGCGAACATCGTCGTAATGGAGCAACAAGGTTTTACAAGGTCTCTCTTCATTTTCAAGCTCTGCGGTGTTCAGTTTTGGTCATCCAAGAGACTTTGTTTGAGCCATCGGGGAGTTGGTTCTCCTACTACTTAACTGTATGTACAGTGTTCGTGTTGGTAAATATTCTGTCACCACGTGAAAAAGACCATGCTCCTGAAGTCTACTGTGTAGGAGCGGAACGTTATATGCTGAGAGATGCATTTTAGGATGAGGACCTCGGGTGAGAGATCGCTCACCGCGGTATAAGACTTTTCTTGTTTTTATTTTCTTCCTTTGCTACTTATTGTAATACTTGACATGTCGTGCAATGGTGTGTGTATTTCTCCTTGAGTGGTTGTATAGGGCTGGTTCATTGGGAAGTGTTTTTTCCCTTTTGTGTGAGGTTGTGGGGATAGCCAGTGACCTAATTTTGTTCTCTAAGGGGATGTATACCCTGCGGTCTACCCTGTCATGGGGAGGTTGAGTGGGCGGTCAGTACCCAAACTCTGTTTTTCTGGGTCTCAAGTTCACTTTTAGTTGCATAGAGTGTACCCATCCATGGGGAGGTTCTCGGAGCCAGTCAAATGCTCCAAATTTAGTTTTTTTTGGTTGTAGGGACAGTCAATGCCCAATTTTTGGTTTCCTAGGGTGTTGTGTTACCCTACGGTGTACCCTTTATTGGGGAGGTTGTTGGGCCAGTCAATGCCCAGTTTTTGTTTCCTAGGGTGTTGTTTTACCCTATGGTGTACCCTTCATTGGGGAGGTTGTTGGGCCAGTCAATGCCCAGTTTTTGTTTCCTAGGGTGTTGTTTTACCCTATGGTGTACCCTTCATTGGGGAGGTTGTTGGGCCAGTCAATGCCTAATTTTTGCTTCCTGGGGTGTTGTTTTACCCTATGGTATACCCTTCATTGGGGAGTTTGTGGGGCCAGTCTATGTCCAATTTTTGTTTTCTAAGGTGATTACTCTGTGGTGTACCCTACCTAGGGGAGGATGTGTAATTTTCCAGGGTCAGTACCCTGCGTTGTTCCCTATATTTGGTGGATGTTGTTTGGTCAGTTCCTAGGGTTACTACCCATGGGGCATCATTTCATGTTGACACTATGCTCCTGTCGAAGTCCACCTGCTTGGAACTCGTGGCCAAGGGTTTCATGTTCGTAGGACTTTGAGTGAGAAGCTTCTCTCTAGTGTTTAGACCTCTTCCGTTACCCTTAACGGACCTTTTATCCTAGTTTTCCAGTGTCAGCATGCCTTCTACCCTAATTAGGGGAACTTTTGTCCTTTCCAGAGCGTTTTCTCTCTGGTGTATCTTTCTTGTGGAGGTTGCACTCTTCTGGTTATCTAGAGTGAATATTTCCCCTGTTGTACCTTTTCTTGGGGATGTTGTTTTTCTCCCAAGGGTCAGTGTCAACACCCACTTTTGTTTACCAGGGTGACTACCCTGTGGTGTACCCGCGTATGGGGAGGTTGTGGGTGTGACCACCCTTCTCTGTTGCATTGGTTTTTTCATCTATGCCTTGCTTTGTTTTTCCCTAAGGGAGGGGGATGGGACGTGTATTAATGATATTTGCAATTTTAATGTATTCATTGATGTTTTGCATTTTAATGCATTTCTTTTCATGCCTGTGTTATTCCTGATACCTCATGTACTACACCATTAGATATTTGCATCTCAATGTGTTCATTTCATGCTCATGTTTATTTGAGGTATCTTATTTGTCTTTTCCGCTATTTCTGCTGTCGTTCCCCAAGGAAGGAGGATGTGTGGTAAACTACTTCTCTACCATTCCCCACTGTACTGCTCTGTGTGGTAAACTACTTCTCTACTATTCCCCACTGTACTGCTCTGTTGGAATGTACCATGACATCATAGAATGCCTGAGTGCCTCTCTGTGTTTAGAGTGTCAGTTGGTCAACCCAGGCTGAGCGGCTAGGAGCCTGCTCCTGGTGGGGCTACGCTTCATCTACTCTTTACCTTCTACTCATCTATCCTGGAACTAAGCTACAATAAAGATATCCTGTTTATACACCCGGCCTTTGTATCATCCTTTACCACACATACCAAATGTAAAACTATATGAAACACTGAATGTTGCTTGGAATATTTTCCATTTCATGAAAACAAAACTGATTCAAACTCAAGGGAGACAAGAAATCCTGATCAGTACAAACCTTCCACCTGGTGTTCCTGTGGTTTCCAACCTCTATCCACAAGCATTGGCAGAGCCGCTGGGTTTCGCCTATGACAGCTATTACATTTTACAATGCTATATTTTCCCAAAGGGCGGCAGTCAAGACGCGCACATATGCTGGCCATCTTCCAAGGATATTTCTTTATAAAAAAAAAAAAAAGATCCAAGTTGCCCATAGTGCATTGCGCACTCTTAGGTGACAGCCATATGTGATTTTGTTTTAAGAAAGATCATTTCAAGTTGCCCATTGTGAAGGAAAAACAAAATTTGCACATCGTGTATACACACACACACACACGTTACCATCCTTGTGGGGACTATGTGTGAACACCTGCCTTGTGGGGACTAACCTTTCCCAATGTTTTAAAAACATACCAATGACAGAAAAATGTTAAGAAAAAATTCATTATATAGGATCCTGCTTCAAATCTGCAAATATATTGCTATTTAATCGCGCGCACAGAACCATCTTTTTGGGGACTTGAACATGTGTTACCAACCTTGCGGGGACATACTCAATAATTATCATTTCTGATTGAATACATTCACAAACAAATGGCTAAATGTTGTTTTTCTGTGCTTCATGATAGTGTCAACATATATGAATTCCTCTTTGTGTCCTAGGAGCCTCCAGCAAATAGATTTTGATGAGAATGCATTTCCCAGTAGACAAATATAATATATAAAGTCCATGAAAAGGGATTTACAGATATCTAGTCTTTTCTGAGTTCTCACAAACATTAAGGGATAAGAAAACAATGAATAATTAAATTCCTGTAGAGGCCAAAGAGCATGCAGTGTGTTCAGATGGGAAAACCAAGTTGAGATTACCTTTTTTTGCATCAACTTCACCATTATCTTGGAATAGCTGTACAATAATAGTCCCCAAAGATATGGTGTGCGAAATGTTCTAGATCTGACAGAGGTAGTGTGCTGTGATAGTCATTTTCAAGCCCCCGCAGAGATAGTGCATGATTATATTGATGTCCTGGTTCCCTGTCATTATAGTTATGCTCAAATCATCCAAAAGATACTGTCTGATTATTATAGTCATGCCCAGGTTCCTAGAGATATAGAGCTTGGTCATAGTCATGTTCAAGTACCCCTATAGATAGTGTACGATGATTGTCATGCTTCAGTTCATGAAGAAACAGTGTGTTATTACAGTAATTCCTAGGTCCCCACAGAGACAGTGTGTGATAGTACTCATGTTTAATTCCCCACAAAGATAGTGTGCCATGGATTATATTGATGTCCAGGTCCCCACAGAGATAGTGTGTGATTATAACATTACACTGTCCCTAAAGAGATAGTGTGTGATTATAGGGATCTCCAGGTCCCCACAGTGCTAGTGTGTGATTATAGGGATGTCTAGGTCCCCACAGAGATGGTGTGTGTTTACAGACATGCCCCAGTCCCCACAGAGATAGTGTGTGATTATACACATGCCCAGGTCCCCACAGAGATGGTGTGTGACTATACTATTATCATGGTGGTTAAAGAGAATGTGTTTGATTATAGACATGCCCAGGTTCTTGCAGAGATGGTGTGTGATTAAAGACATGCCCACGTCCCCACGGAGATAGTGTGTAATTAAAGATACACCCAGGTCCTCACAGAGACTGTGTGTGATTATAGACATGCCCTGGTCCCCACAGAGATACTGTGTGACTGTACACATGCCCAGGTTCCCACAGATATAGTGTGTGATTATAGATATGTCCATGTCCCCACAGAGATGGTGTGTAACTATAGTATTACCATGGTTGTCAAACAGAAGGTGTGTGATTATAGACATGCCCAGGTTCCCCCAGAGATAGTGTGTGATTAAAGATATACCCAGGTCCTCACAGAGATAGTGTGTGGTTACAATCATATTCAAGTCCCCATATAAAAAGTGTATTGATAGTCATGTTCAACTCCCTATATAAAGAGGGTTATGATAGATATATTCAGGTTCCTGGAGAAATGGTGTATTATATAAGTCATGCTCAGATCCCTGCAAAAATGGTCTATGATTATAGTGTTGCTGAGGTGGAGTCACAGATAGTGTGTGATTATAGTCATGCTCAAGTCCTGCAGAGGTATTGTGGGATTATAGCGAAGCACAGGTCCACACAGAGATAGTGTGCGATAGCACTCATGTTTAATTTCCCACAAAGACAGTGTGTAATGGATTATATTGATGCCTAGGTCCCCACAGAGATAGTGTTTGATTCTAGCATTACCAATGTCCCTAAAGAGATAGTGTGTGATTATTGACATGCCTAGGTCCCCACTGAGATAGTGTGAGATAATAGACATGCCCAGGTCCCCACAGAGATGGTGTGTGACTATAGTAATACCACGGCCGTCAAAGAGAATGTGTGTGATTAAAGACAAGCCCAGGTCCCCACAGAGATAGTGTTTGATTATAGAGATGTCGAGGTCCCCACAGAGATGGTGTGCGACTATACTATTACCATTGTCGTCAAAGAGAATGTGTGTGAATATAGATATGCCCAGGTTCCCACAGAGATAGAGTGTGATTAAAGACATGCCTTGAAAACAAGGAGAGGGGGCTCTATATACCAAAGAGATGGAGCTCCCAATAACCGTAAAGTTAAAAAAGGGTTCCCTTTGGTCAAGATCTATATCACACCATTCGTGCCTCAGAAATACTCATGCTCACTAACACACATTATTCCTCACACTGAATGTATTAAAGCACTTATGTAACACCAAATTATACAAAATATATATGTATTTAATCAATAAAACCCATACTATATGTACAATTTATATCATGACAATATATAAAAAACACCTTTAAAAAACATATATCAAAACAATTGACACTAATTACAATATCGCTATAGGAGAATGAACACCGACAATCTACTTTGTCATGTAAACGTTAATTTGGATCCATTATAAACAGCAGAGGGCATGGGTCTTGATTCCCTGTCTCTGTTAGACTGCTGAGTTCTCCAAATTTAACAATTATTAAAGACATGCCCAGGTCCCCACGGAGATAGTGTGTGATTAAAGAAGTACCCAGGTCCTCACAGAGATATTGCGTGATTATATTGATGTCCAGGTCCCCACAGAGATAGTGTGTGATTATACACATGTCCAGGTTCCCACAGATATAGTGTGTGATTATAGGGATGTACAAGCCCCCACAGAGATATAATGTGATTATAGACATGCCAAAGTCCCCACAGAGATAGTGTGTTATTATGGACAACCCCAGGTCCCCACAGAGATAGTGTGTGATTATAGCACGGGTACTCATAGTACGGCCCGCGGGCCGCCAGCGGCCCGGCAAGCCTTCCTTGGCGGCCCGCGGACCTTGCAGACATCCTACTTGTGTGTTTTTTTTTTTTTTATGACTGTCAGCAAACACTGCCGGTTGCAGCAGCGCGGACTCCAAGAGACTCTGCTCTATGGGGGCCGGGAGATTTCAGTGATAGTCAGAGTGGAGCTGCAGGGGCGCTAAAAAGAGGCGAAACACAACAAAGCCTCATTTACAAGTAAATGGTCTTTTAAAGACCCGTGAAGAACTCGGGTGCGGCTGTGTGTGCGCCCGGGAAGCTGTCTCAGCCCGGGCGCACACACAGCTCTTACTAAGCCTGCAAAAGGTATTCATGTTCCGTACGGGCACATTAAGTTGTAACATATTGTAAAAAGTCTTCAGGAACTAATCGATTCAGAGGTAGAGATAAAATGGGACGAATAGTCAACATTAAGCAAGATTATCAAGATCGGTCAATTAAAGCACGTACCAGTTTTGTGACACATCAGAGTTTAAATATTCAATGTGAATGAAGGTTACAAGAACAGGAGGTGAAGGTCAGAGGGATAAAAAGCAAAGCGTTGCTACAGGGCAGACAAGTAGTGAGGTAAAGGAGTCTTTTAAAACACTGCAGAGAGAATTAGACCTAAAAAGGATATAGGATGGGCCAAATCTAGTTATTTTGAATTTTTGCAAAGCAATACGAGTCTCACTTCGGTTACTTGAGAGCACTAGATGAGATACAGAGTGGAGAAGTTGGAGTCCAGTAAGTGAGAGGAGGGTCACAGTCCGGCAGTCTTCTGTCACTGTGTTGAATTTAGTTAAACAGGTACTGGAACAACTCTATTTTCAGCGTCTTGACTCCTGTTGGGAGATAAGGTGTTCTGTTGCTGCGCATAGATTTTTCCTTGGGCACTTGGTGAGAAGTGAGCTCAGAGGTGAACGGGACCTTTGAATGTACCTTTGCTATACTTGGCCTTGTCGGTGGTACCAAGAACTCTGAATGTTATTTATCAGTCTACTGATAAATAACATTCAGAGTTCTTGGTACCACCGACAAGGCCAACATTCAGAGTTCTTGGTACCACCGACAAGGCCAAGTATAGCAAAGGTACATTCAAAGGTCCCGTTCACCTCTGAGCTCACTTCTCACCAAGTGCCCAAGGAAAAATCTATGCGCAGCAACAGAACACCTTATCTCCCAAAAGGCCTTGCACAAATGTGAAGGCAGGTATCTGGGAGAGGCAGAGACAGACCGAGATAGAGACAGAGACAGACAGACAGAGATAGAGACAGACAGGGACAAACAGAGACAGATAGAGACAGGGACAGGGGCAGACAAATAGAGGCAGAGACAGAGAGACGGAGAGGGAGACAGAGGGAGGGAGACAGACAGAGAGACAGACAGAGAGAGAGACAGAGAGAGAGACAGAGAGAGAGACAGAGAGGGAGACAGAGAGGGAGACAGAGAGGGAGACAGACAGAGAGACAGACAGAGACACAGACAGAGAGACAGAGAGAGAGAGAGACAGAGAGAGAGACAGAGAGAGACAGAGAGAGAGAGACAGAGAGAGAGAGACAGAGAGAGATAGACAGAGAGAGATAGACAGAGAGAGAGAGACAGAGAGAGACAGAGAGAGAGACAGAGAGAGAGAGACAGAGAGAGAGACAGAGAGAGAGGCAGGGACAGATAGAGGCAGAGACAGACAGATAGAGACAGACAGACAGAGATAGAGACAGACAGACAGAGATAGAGACAGAGAGGCAGAGACAGGGACAGGGGCAGACAGATAGAGGCAGAGACAGATAGAGACAGAGAGACGGAGAGGAAGACAGAGGGAGGGCGACAGAGGGAGGAGGGTGACAGAGGGAGGAGGGCGACAGAGGGAGGAGGGCGACAGAGGGAGGGAGGGCGACAGAGGGAGGGACGGAGACAGAGGGAGGGAGACAGACGGAGGGAGGGAGACAGACGGAGGGAGGGAGACAGAGGGAGGGAGGGAGACAGAGGGAGGGAGGGAGACAGACAGAGGGAGACAGAGGGAGGGAGCGAGAGAGAGAGAGAGGAAGGGAGACAGAGAGAGGGAGGGAGACAGAGAGAGGGAGGGAGACAGAGAGAGGGAGGGAGACCGACAGAGTGAGTGAGACAGAGGGAGACAGAGGGAGGGAGGGAGAGAGAGAGAGAGAGAGAGAGAGAGGGAGAGAGAGAGAGAGAGGTAGAGAGAGAGAGGGAGAGAGAGAGAGAGAGAGAGGGAGGCAGAGATAGAGAGAGGGAGGGATAGAGGGATAGAGGGAGGGAGAGATAGAGAGAGGGAGGAAGAGAGAGAGAGAGAGAGAGAGAGATGTGTGTATGCCGGGTCTGGTGGCTCAGTGGACGAAGGCGTCCGCTGCAGGGGCCTGTGTTCAACCTTATGGTCAAAGTTTTTTTTTTTGCTCTAGCCCCGCCCCCTGCCCCACTGACTCCGCCCCCACCAGTGCGGCCCTCGGCCACAAACCACACTGTAAATTTGGCCCCCGAGAGAAAGTTTGCGAGTACCCATGGATTATAGGGATGCACAGGTCCCTGCAGAGATAGTGTGTGATTATAGTTATGCTCAAGTCTCCACAGTGATGTGTGTAATGATAGGGATGTTGAAGAACCCATACGGATCATATTAGTCTGGTGGCTTATTAAACTAATGAATATTCCTGAGGGATATGTGTTTCACCTCTCTCTCATGTTTGGATTCTCGTGTTTCCACTCAGCCTTTCATACTTTCAAAGTTCATACAATAAGTAATATTTACTTGGAGAACAATAAACATATGGTAGTCAGCACCAAGATACCCATAGGTGTGAATGTGTACTTTATATATACACATGAGATGATGTGATGTGATGTGATAATAGCGGTACTTAAGCCACCACCAGAGATAGACTGGAATTATCCCATATCTATCAATCCTAATTCAAGCACAGCATTTACTGATTTAAAATGTGTACCTCCAGGAAGATCCACAGTTCCTTAAAATTCAAAGTATCTGAATTCTCATTCTCTTTTCTAGCAGCCATCTTATGAAATCTAGTCTCCATCAGGACGATAAAACTATTTCTGATTGCAATAAACTCCCCATGCTGATTCAATCTGACCCTTTAGGATTATTGCAATTGAGAAATAGATTTAAGAACTGCCACATCTTTATAATTTCTGTCTCTATAATTCGAGAATGTAATGGTCCTCTCCTCATAAAGCACTTCTTTCTCTCAAAGTATTTCTTCTACCTGCTCTTGGGGCTCTTTCTAGCTACCCAGGCTCACACTCAATAAATACGTATATATGTTCATAAACCTTGTTTAGCAAACTTAAAACATTTACTGTGTTTGGAAGCATGAATTCTGTAAGTGGGTTTCCAGAATTTGGCTAGCTGTCCTTTGTGCAAGAGTAGAAAAACGTCACGTTGGCAGTGGTACATCCGCCATTTTATGGGAAAAGACATTCTCAAAATGCACCCATGTGAAACATGGGAAACTTTCACAAAGTTGAAAAATCCATTTGAGAACCAACCTTTTATATTTGGAGTGTAGAATAGAAATTCTTAAACCAGGCTTGTGTTTTTTGTACCAGAGTAGAGAAAGGTAGTTTGGCCGCGTGGTGCAACAGCCTTCTTCATGGAAAAAGGCACCTTCTCAGAAGTGCCCAAGTCAACTACAACAGACTTTCTCAGTGTTTAAGGTCTTGTTTGAAGGCCAAATCATATACAAGAGTCTTACAAATTGTATTCCTGAACTGAACTTGTATGCTCCTTGTGTAAGTGTACAGAAAGTTACTTTGGCTGATGTACAGCTGTCTTTCATGGGAATATAAACCTCAGAAAGCTCCTACTTTAATTATAGGAGTCTTTTGCAATGTTAACAAAACATTTTTGAGGAGTGAGGCCAAATGTTGTACATCGGTGTGTGTGGGGTACACAACTTAGGCTTCCTAAAGGGGCTGGTGAATCCTTTGTTCAGGAATAGAGAAACATAATTTGATAGTCATGTTTTTGTGCTAAAAGAATCCTTAAAATGTGCCCATGTTAAAGATAGGAGTCCTTCACAAAGTTGAAAAACATGTTTTCAGCAGTGGGCATTTTGTACATAGAGTCTTAAACACACATTTTTCAGTTAGGTTTGAGATACCTTTTCACCAGAGTAGAGAAATTCACTTATAGTTGTATAACTATACTTTTTATGTGAAAAGGGACATTTTCAAAATGGGCGCATGTTAAATATAGTCAATGAAACACATTGATTCCAAAATATCATGTGACATAAACATGTTGTCAAAAATATCACCTCTGCAAAAATATAGAGGGACAGAATATCAAAAGTAAGAATAAAGGTTTTATCACACCATTATACAATATCATTATGAAGAAAATTGTAATTAATATTCTGTACTTTAATATAGTAATAAACACTGATTTTAATTGAATATGTATATACTAATAATATTAGTATAATTGTCTTTTTTGAATATAGTTTGTAATTTTCATTGAGTAATTTAATTTTTTTAATGTAATTAGTAATTTGTAATTTAGTAGCGGTTATTTAGTTTGTAGGGGAATACGGTGGTAAGTTAAATACTTTTTAAATAATTGTTTTTTAATGTTAAATGATATAAGGTAAATTAAATACTTAATTGGTTCTTATGTAAATGTTTACATTTTTTAATTGTTCTTTCATTTATTTGGGTTTAATTTTGGATTTTTAATTTATATTTTGTATAGTATAATTAGTCCTCTATAATTTAGTAGCATGTTGTATGGTTTGTAGGGGAGTAGAGTGAGATTTAAATTAAAACAGTTTTCTTTTTTTATGTTATATAAATATTATTTCCATGATTATTTAATATGTAAGATTGTTGGTTTACTTAGACTATGTAAGAAATAATTAATAATATTCATAAACAAGTCCATATTGTATTTATCATTTATTATTTTTATATGTTTCTTTTATGTTAATTGTATTCTTGTTTTATTTATATTTCAATTTATCTTTTTGGTGTTTGTGGTATTTGTTCAGTAGTAGCGAGAGAAGTGAATTCTATGTATGTTTATTTCAATATTTCATTTATTTATACATTTATTATGTATATTTATAATACATTTTGCATTTTCATTATATTTCAATTTATCTTTTTGGTGTTTGTGGTATTTGTTCAGTAGTAGCGAGAGAAGTGAATTCTATGTATGTTTATTTCAATATTTCATTTATTTATACATTTATTATGTATATTTATAATACATTTTGCATCTTATTTAAATTTATCAAATATATATTTTTAGTTTAAATATGGTTAATCATGTTATGTTTTTAGATTTTTTTTTTTTTAATGACTGTGTTGGAATGGTATATGTAACCTTTCTGAAGTCTAACACTTTCCCTACTGTTGCTTAGATTGGAGTGGGAATAGTAAATCTAGCCCATCCAATTCCAATGCTTCCTTATTGTTGCTTAATTGGAGTGGGGATGGTAAATCTAACCCTTTACAAGTCCAACGCTTTCCCTACTGTTGCTTAGGATGGAGTGAGAGTAGTAAATCTAACCCCTTTTAAGTCCAAAGCTTTTCCTTCTGTTGTATATATTGGGGAGGGAATAGTAAATCTAATGCCTCTGAAGTCCAACACTTTCCAAGCTTTGCGTGCATTGCAGTGGGAACAGTAAAACTAACCTCTCTAAAATTCAACAGTTTTCCTGCTTTTGCTTAGGTTGGAATGGAACAGTAAATTTGACCGCTTAAAAGTGCAACACCTTCCCTACTGTTGCTTAGACTGGAGTAGAAATAGTCAATTGAACCCCTCTGAAGTCCAGCACTTTCCCCAGTGTTACTTAGATTATTATTATTATTATTTATATGGCGCACAAATCATCCCGAAGGGCATCTCTCGGCGCCCGGGTAGCAGGCAACCTAGTGTGAGAAATGCTCATTAAAATAGCCAGGTTTTAAGAAGTTTCTTGAAGAGAACCAGACTGGGACATGCCCGCAGGTCCTCTGGCAGATTGTTCCAATACTTGGGGGCTAGGTAGGAAAAGGCACTGCCTCCCATTTTAACGTTCTTGATTCTCCGAGTGCGGAGGAGCTTATGGCCACTAGATCTTAACTGGCGGGCCAGAATATACCATTCTAGTTTCTTAGTTAGGTATATTGGCCCTAGCCCATGGAGAGATTTAAACACCAGGCATAGGAGTTTGAAAACTGCTCTTTTCCTGATGGGGAGCCAGTGTAACTCTCTCAGAAGAGGTAGAGATGGAGTTCGTGTGGGCTTATTCAGTGCTAAACGTGCAGCAGTGTTTTGGACGACTTGCAGCCTTGAAAGCAACTCTTCCCTAATCCCTACCAGTAGAGCGTTTCCGTAATCTAGTCTACTGACTAGAAGCGCCTGTATCAGGACCCTTCTGGAGGAAAGAGGGATCCAAGGGAAGATCTTTCTCAGCATGCGCATCAATCCAAAGCACTTGCCTGATAAGGCCTTAACATGCTCCTCCATAGAGAGGTTATCAATTGCAATGCCCAGGTTTTTCGCCCATTTTTTTTGGGTGGGAGCTTCTCCTAATTCCGCTGGCCACCACTCCTCAGTCCATAAATCCTCAGCTTTCCCAAACAATAAGATCTCGGTTTTGTTGGAGTTAAGCTGTAGGAAGTTCTTTCTCATCCATGTGGCTATTTTTAGCATGCAGATCTTAAATCTTTCTCTGGTCACCCCGGGGTCCTTTTCTATGGGGACTATCACCTGAGTGTCGTCCGCATAAGAGATGGTTTGGAACCCGCAAGATCTAATAATGGTGGCCAGGGAGGACACATAGATATTGAACAGAGTGGGGCTTAGGATGGAGCCCTGTGGTACCCCCTTGTCCACAATTGTATTCTGGGACACAAAAGTGTCCAATTGTACACATTGAGATCTGTCTGATAGAAAACTATGCAACCACTCTAGTGCCATCCCTCTGACACCAATCTCTCGCAGCTTATCCAAAAGGATTCTGCGAGAGATGGTGTCAAAGGCTGCCGACAGATCTAAGAGGACTAGCATTGTAGGCGTTCCCTTGTCTAACAGTAGCCTAATCAAGTCTGTTACCTCCGTTAAGGCAGACTCGGTGCTATAACCAGCACGGAAGCCTGACTGCGAGGGGTCGAGTAGATTGTGATGTTCCAAGTAGTCTGAAAGTTGTCGTTGACCAAGGTTTCCATTATTTTTGAGCAACAAGGGAGAAGAGAGATGGGTCTATAGTTTTGTAAGTCAGCGGGATCCGCTGATGCTTTCTTGGGCAGTGGTTTAATATAGGCCTTCTTCCATTTCGATGGAAAGGAGGAGGTCTCTAATGACAGATTGCAAATTTCCCTGATTGGATTTACCAACTCCGCAGCCAGATCAGAGATGATGTGGGGGGGGGCACATCTAACGGGGATCCTGACTTAGTATGTACCAGCAGTGGTAGGACCTGCTCAGTGGTAATAGTTGCAAAGGTCTCTAGTCTAGCTGAGAGAAGATTGCCCGGGACCGATGTTACTTCCCGTATCTCCATTTCCTGGTCAAAGGAGTGGTAGATTTTGTCAATCTTCTGTCTAAAGTGCGTGGCTAGCTCATCACATAGCTCCTGCGTGGGAGGACAGGAAGAGTTGTTAGCTCTGGGAGCAGTAAACTCTTTAAGGATCCTAAAGAGCTCTTTGGAGGAGCACTTTGCCTCATCTATTCGAGTGGCTAAATATGTTCTCCTGGCCGTGTTACAATTCTTTAGGTACGTCCTATGTGCTACGTTATAGGCCCGCCTATCTTCCTCTGATTTTGATTTCCTCCATTTACGTTCTCTGGCTCTACAAGAGGATTTCTCCGCCTTCAAACTTTCTGAGTACCATGGAGCTGGGGCGATCCTGTTGCGGACTGTAGCTACCTTGATCGGGGCGATGATGTCAAAGGCTGCTGTTATCGCTGTCTCCAACTTATTCAGGGCTGTATTGCTGTCATTGCAGTCACTGAGTGACTGGAGTGGGAGTAGCAAATCTAACCTGTCCAGAGTCCAACACTTGTTACTGTTGCTTAAACTGGAGTGAAAATAGTAACGCTAATCCCTCCCTAAATCCAAAACCTTCCCATTGTTTGCCAAGATCAGAGTGGGAATAGTAATTCCAACCCTTCTGAAGTCCAATTCTTTCCATATTGTTACTTAGATTGGAGTGGAATAGTAAATGTAGCCTCTCTGAAGTCCAACTTTTTTTCTTGGGTTGCTTAAATAAGAGTGGGAATAGTAAATCTAACCTCTCCGAAATCCAAACATTTCTGTACTGTTGCTTAGATCGGAGTTCAAAGTCCAATATTTTCAATGAGTTTGTTTATGTTGAGTAGGAATAGCAAATGTAACACCTTTCAAGCGTAACACTTTTCATACTTTTATTTTAATTGGAGTTGGCTAATTTTTTTTTGCTGTTTCTTTTACTTGCTGTTATATGTTTTAAATTAAATATATCTTTTATGTTTATTATTGTTTAAAAAATCTATTTTTATTTGAAATGTATATTTATATATTCTTTTTATTTATTTACCTAATTGTGTTATATGTTTTTGATATGTTTTCTACAATTATTTTCATTAATATTATTCATGTACCTACACATTTTTGCACTACTTAAAACATTTTCAGTTCACCCTAAACTCCTATAAAAAAATATAGAAAAGTCTAAATAAAAATCTCCATCTATTACTACTTAAATAAAGTGGTAATAGATAGTGAACAGCAATAAAACCGAATACTTACCTATAAGTAACATCCTAACCCAGAATGCAGTGAAACACAGACCGCAGAAACCAGCAAAACTATGATAAAAACTACATGACTGCTTTTTACCTTTGGTAAACACAGCAATTAGCAAATCACATATTCACTTCAAAGCCCCATGTACTGTTGTATTCCGTGAACATACCACGATATAACGCGGTACAATATATAAGTACATTTTTTAAAAGTTATAAGTTTAGCGCTACTTACACTATTTACAGATACTACACTATTCCACTTTACGTCAGTCCATTATACACCACTACACTGTATGCTAATCCTCTATTCACCACTCCACTCTAGGCCTCTACCAAAAATTAACATTTACACATCATAATGTATATTCCTGCCACGTGACATTTACATTCATTCACACACTTTCACGCTACGTCTGTTTCAATTAACACACGCCACTCTGACACCTCACTTTACACCACTCCACTCTACGCTATTCCACTCTACCCCATTCCACTTTGTCAGTCCATTATACACCACTACACTGTACGCTAATCTTCTGTATGCCAATCTTCTATACTCCACCTCATTCCACTCTAGGCCACTCCATGCTACTTCGCTCTTCTTTATGCTATTATATTATACACCCCACTATTCTATTATACTCCAGTCTATGCCACTTTACTGTATGCCCCTCCATTGTCCACTATTCCCCTGTATGCTACTCCACTCTGACACTACATTCTATGCTACTCTATGCCATTCCACTCTGTGCCACTTCATGGTACATCACTACACTCTACGCTATTCCACTAGATGCCACTCCACTCAAAGGCACTCAACTATACTCAACAGCACTATACCCCACTCCACTATGCCACAATCCACTGTATACTACTGCACTGTACAACACTACATTGTGCGCCACCTCACTGTATGTCACTACACTTGTACAGTCTAAGCTATTCCACTGTCTGACCCTGTACTCTATGCTATTCCACTATATGCCACTCCACTGTACATCACTAGACTTAATGCCTCTAAACAAAACACTACTCCACTATCCGGCACTCTACTCTATGCTACTTCACTATACTCAACTGTAGTCTACGGTATTCCGCTCTTCCACACTCCAGTGTATACTATTCTGCTGGACGCCATTCCACTACACGCCACTCTACGCTACTCGACTTTATGCCACTACACTGTACCTCACCCCACTCTATGCAAGTCCACTCTACACTACTCGACTGTGCACCTTGCCACTCTGCCACTCCACTCTACGCCATTCCAGTTTATGCCACTGCACTGTATGCGGGTCTACTCAATCATACTTCAGTGTACGCTACTGCACTGTATGTCATTCCAGTATATGCTATTCCAATGTATGCCACTACACTGTGCAGCACTCCAATCTATGGCACTCCACTGTATGCAAACCCACTCTACACTATTCCACTGTATGCAACTCCACTGTCCCACTCTCCGCTGTATGCTATCCCACCCTATACCACTCCACTGTACTCCACTCCGCTATATGCCACTCTACTATACGCTGTTCCTTTGTACATCAGTCCACTATATGCCACTCTGCTGTACGCCACTCTACTCTATCCCACTCCACTCTTTGCCACTCTACTCTTTGCCACTACGCTCTATGCCCCTACGCTCTATGCCCCTTTTGTGTACCTCATTCCACTCTACTCCACTCCACTCCATTGTACGACACTATACTGTATGACAGTATACTTTACAACACTATCCTCCACTGTTCTGTACCACACTCAATTTAATGAAACAAAGGTTAAGGATAAGATCTAGTTAGGAAAACTTGATTTCTTTTTTGTACACAAACCAAACATAAACTACACAAACATTAGAAATTCTAAAGTTAGAGTTATAACTTCAATTTGTAATTTGCGCACCACGTTCAAATTACTATAGTTATAACTCGCATTTATACTTACACACCACCTTCAAATTTCTAGAAGTTATGCACTCTGTCTTGTCACCTCATTCAGACTCATACACACAAAAAGCCCTGAACACTACATGCATACTCAATGCCAGTACCATGTACTGGACTTTACAATGGAACTTTACATGATAGGGATTAGTAAACTGAGCGCTCTCTGAAACAAAAAAAGGGCTGGATACACTATAGTCAAAAATATGGCATGTGCTACCACTGCTTTATGTGACGCACCCATGACAGGGACAGTAGTCCGCTGTTTGAGGCCATGCGACTCTTCAGAGGGCAGATTATGTTCCTCACATTATCAGGGATAGGCCTAAGCCTCTGGCATGACACCGGGACCAGAAGACAAGTCAGGATACCAGTTTCTTCTTCAACTGGGCACTCAGGCAGGAGATATCACCTGTGCACAATTCAAGGGGCCTTCTCGTCCCAGCACCCATACTCAGAACCACCTCACACTGGAACACCTGTCTATCTCAGTAGAAAGCCTAGAAGTGAATGAGAGACAACCTGATGTCACTGTCTCCTTCCAGACCAGGTTTTAAGTGCAATGTTGGTAGTATAACACCCCAAGCCCTCCATCCCCTCAAGCCTTAAGGCATTCATTGTGACTGCTTTGATTCATTTCAACAACTTCGAATTGGTAAAAGTGGTTAGAGCCATTCACTTTCACAGTGCATACTTTATACAAAATGCCATATCTCTTGCCATGTGTTATGATGCCTGCAGTAATATAGCTAATATGACATGGGCCCTAGTGCAAAGAAGAAAATAGGTCCACAGGATGCTACTTGAATGATAAAATAGCACAAAAATCAAGGTTATCGATCTGACTGCTAGATTACAATACTGGCGGTTGGAGCAATTTGGGCGGGGAGAAAGTCCCCCACAATCGACAGACTGAAGGAGCATGTCGGGGCCACAGCGGTCAGATCCTAATCCTTACAATTAAGGCGTGCCTGCGGAGGCACCGCCGTAGGGATTAAGATGTCAGTTTCCGACAGCCTTTTCATGGACTTCCTACTGGCATAAAAAGGCTGTCAGAAATGGACTCTGGCGGCACCTAGCACAGCCTCCGTGTGCCTCCGCTATGTGGCCAGACTGGCACATGTGATTCCCCCCGAAACATCCATGCACTGTGCATGTATGTTTAAAAACATGCCTTTTACTACTTTGGCTTGTGCTGCAGCCCTTTTCCGGGCCGCAGCACATGCCAGAATAGTAAAAGTCATGTTTCTGACCATCCTACATGGTGGTCGTATCGCAATTGGGCTGTTGGAGCTGATGACTCCTTGTCAGACTGTCTCTTGCCAGAAATGATGGCAGTTAAACGCTTGCCCGACTGCTATCGTAATGAATCCCATAATTATTAATCAATTATATATTTATTTTACAGTAAAAAAATATTCAACATAAAAATTAAATTAATTATAATTTAACTAACAGCCCACTACTATAATATTAATTACTAACAAATGTGAAAATTAAAATATCCATTAAATTTAACAAATTAAACAAATAAAATAACAGTTAAACAACATACATAATTGATAATGCATTAAATATTACATCAAAATTGAATTAAGATTAAAATTAAATTAATTACAAGTGAATTAACTTCCCAGCCTATTCCTCTACAAACCCAAAAACCTGCTACTTCAATATAAATTACTAATTAAATATAATAATCTCACAATTTAAACCCTAGATGGTCCGTACCACGATATTTTTGCACATTATTTACGTTACATGATAATTTTAATCTGATGTTTGTGTCATTTACCCAGTAGAATTTAAGATACACTAGGACTACCGTGCTGAGAACGCCTTGAGCAATGTGAAGCCAGAGAGAAGCTACTAAATTAGCTTGGCATTGCATTTCAATGATGTGATGTGGAGAAATACACTGAAAAGAAACTCTAAACTGTGATGCATGGTACTTGGTAGGGCTATTTGTTTCATTTCTTAAATATTTTCTCTTAATAAAAAATATCATGTTAAAATTCACATTAAAAATATCATGTTAAAAAGGCAAACATGCAAAACTTCCTTAACTGCCTGGCTTTGGGGTCAACCTAGGTGGTCCTTCTTCAGAAAAAAACTCTAGTGAAAGGAAGATCTGAAAAACTGCAAAAATAAAAAAGAGAAAAGACTGCTCTGTGATTAACACACTCACATCAAAGACCATCTCCTCCTGCTAAAAAAAAAAAAACCTGTAAAATTGATCTCCATCTGGACTCCGAGAAGACTGCATACCATCGCTGAGTGCTCTTTTATAGACAGGGTGTCCTCGTACCTTTTCCATGTCAGGCCTTCAAATAAGCCCTCAGACTCTAGAAACATCCTTGCTCCAATGTCCTACAGAGAAGAAGAAGAAGAAACAGTACCGACCAGCAAGGCATCAAGCCACTGACTTAGATCAATGTCAGCCTGTGGCCCATGGGAATGAAGTTTTGTCTGCAGGACATACTAGAAGGAGGAGGGAGGAATGGAAAGGAATACCATCCTGGCCAATCAACTCTGCTATAATTCCTGACATCAGGTTATGAGGAAGAGGTGGTTAAGGCAGCAGAAAAAATTAGGAAAACATACAAAGTACAACAAGGCGCAAAAGAGGTTGCATGATTAAATCTATACATGTGAAGCTGTTCCTCAGTTTGAGATGCTGCATATTTTAAAATATGTGCTAGACCTGGGCGCAAACTACAAAATACAACTTGGTGATGGCTGGAATACCTGAATTGATCCCAACCAATAACACAGGTGTTGGACTTGGCCCTTTTGCAGGTTCTCCCCTAAACGTTTTGCATTTCTCCCAGCCTTTTTCTCTGTGTGGTGTTAGGGGTTTTAGGCCGCTGGGCACTTTAGCACTGTGGTCCAGTGTAAAGTGCGTGCGCGCTGTGTGCGTGTGTGGTGAGACTGGCCTGCCCTCCCATAGGAATGCATTGAGGATGAGTGTGTCAGTGGTAATTCCTGTTATGAGAGTAGCAGCATGGTCAAGTCTGGTATGTATGAAATTGTGAGAATAAATGCCGCGCAATGGTGTGCGCAGATTTATTATGACTATGTGAGAAATGCCACTTTTAGAAGTTGGCATTTCTGTGTGCTATGTGCCTGCCTGCCTCATGTGGATTGCATGTCTGGTTTTGGAGGGACAGGGCAGGCTGAGCCAGACGTGGGTTGAATAGAGAGATCTGCAGTTGGAGTATGGGGAGGGGACCCTTTGATCTGAGCAGGGCTGTGCCTGGCAAAGTGAGTGATGGCTCCACCTCCCACGGTGCGTCTGATAGCAGACCCCCTCTTCCTCAAAGGCAGGATGCCACATCGTAAATAAAGTGCTCCAGGGCGACACCAAACCAGTTCTGACTGGTATCCCCAAGCCTGTGCTGTGCACAAAGGAAATGTTGGTATAAATATAGGGGCTGTGACCCCATGAAGGTTGTTCAGTTCCAGGATGCCATGATGCTAGACTAATCCTGCTGGGGCGTGCTGCTGCTGGGGCACAGGAGGACTGGCCATGAGGGCTGCCTCCCTGGGCCCTGTATTGCCCCTCTAAGGACTTATTCTTTTTGCTACAGGACCTTTGTCTGCTTCTAACGCCTCGTGAGCACTTTATTTGCCTGAGGAGAGAGGAGCTGACCCTGCTGCAGCGCGAGGCTGCGAGGGAATCCCGGCGTGGGGGATTCCCCCCTGAGCTCCTGATTGAAGTGGGTGCCCGCCCCGCATATTTGCATTCCGAGCGGGTGCCCACCCCGCTTTATTATTATGGAAAATACACGGGTGCCCACCCCGCATGGCCGCTTTATATTTCAAAACTGAGCGGGTGCCCACCCCGCATTGCCAAGATCGAAAATCACCGCCGCGACCCGAGAGGAGCGCCGGAGAACAGGAAGTCAGGCAACTTGCCTGAGACATGGGCCGAGCTCCCGCTGCCAGGAAGTGAGGCAATGTAGGCAGGCGGGAGCCCACCCCGCCTGCATGAATGCCGCCCGGAAGAGGAGACCGGAAGGGAAGGGAGATGCGGCCGGGGGCGAGCGGGGCTCCCAGGAGGCGGAGAGAGCCCCGCATGGGCTGGAGGTCTGCTGTGGAAAGCAGGAGAAGTCCTCCAGCACGTCCGGTGTGTGGCGGCAACGTGGCTGGCCAGAGCGGGGCTCCCGTGAGCTGGTGGGAGCCCCGGTGCGCAACGGGAGTAGAGGAGAAGTCCCGGGTCCCAGGAGGGGGCCCGGGTGAAGCGAGGAGAGAGCCTGGCATGCGGTGAGGAGACCGGGAGAAGCTACGACCGGGTGAAGAGCCAGGAGTCCAGCCTCCAGAGAGCCCGGTGAGTGGGGCTCAGTCGTACATTGGTTGGGGGGGTGTCGGGGCCCATTGCCGGTGCACGCCCCCTGTGGTCGTGCTTAGGGCACCGTGAGTGCTCGTGCTGAGTTCACAGCTGCCCCGCCAGACAGTGGGCAGCTGCAACGTTTCACGCTGCTCCTACAAGAGGGGGCCATTTCAGTTACAAAGTCCCTCAGAAGGACTTGGGGGCATTTTCTTGGCACCGCTGGTTAATGCATATTTCCCTGGGCGGTCCCGTGAGGGAGCGGGCCGCCCCCACGAGGGGCATCATTCTTGTTAAAGGGCCCGGAGGGTCCCGAGATGCCCATGCCTAATCTTGCCACAGCTTCCCCGTCTGACAGTGAGCAGCTGCAATAATGGCCTACTTTGGTGTAGAGAGCCCCAGAGCTGGGCCTCTTTAGTTGTTCCCAGTTGACCCGCTTGACAATGGGCAACTACAACGTTTGGGGCATACTAGTTCGCAGGGCACAGTCGGTGCCAGGGCCCCTCATTTGAGGTTCACAGCTGCGCAGCACTTAGTTCCAGCTGCAATGTTTAGGCCATCTTTCCTTTGGGGGCATTTTTGCTAGGAGAGAGTAGTGAGATGCACTCCTCTGCCCCCGTACTTTCACAGCTGCACGGCAAGTAGCGTCAGCTGCCACGTTTAGGTCTGCGCCATGGCGCACATGGACTCTGCTGCATTGGCAGCCGCCCTGACACTTTGGACATAGGGCAGTTGAGCCCCTTGCAGAAGGCCAGCTGGCCAGGGGGGACTGTTAGGGTAATAGGGCGCCAGGCCCTAGTGTGATGTATGTAGGGCTAGGAAATGTGATGCATGTATTAGGAATTACGCACCCTGTTTTATGCCTCTAATGTGGTTTTATGATTAGGAGGTTGTGCCTACTGGGTCTATGTGTGAGTTATTCTGTACTGTGATATATGCCTCTAGATATGGTGTAGGTAGGAGCTTATTTGAATACTGTGTTTATGTCCACTGTGGTTTATGCTAGTGAGATTATTCCCTAATGTGAGTTATGCTTAGGAGGTTATGGTCTAATGCGTTTAGGCTTATGAGATGATTGTATAATAGGTTTAGACTTATGAGGGTGGCGCAGAAGGTATTTCATGCCTAAATGTGATACTGTGCATAATGTGGTTTATGTTACAGACTGATGCGGAGTACAGTGGTCACCAGTGATTACTGGTTGCACGTTTATGATATGTTCTACATTTATTATCTTTACTAAGTGATGGTTCTGACAGTGGCCCACGTGGCCCTGTCATGTGTACATAATCCCCTGTAAATATTGCCCAGTGCCAGTTGGCACCATGTATATTATGTGAGTACTATTCGAATGTGTTTTATGATAATACAAAGGCTATTTTTGATATAACCTTGTGTGGAGTTCCTTTTGTGGTGTGCCTGGGATGTTGTTGCTATGCGCGTGCGCAAACGCTTTACACATTGCCTCCGGGATAGGCCTGACTGCTCGTGCCAAGCTACCAAGGGGGTGAGCAGGGGTTATCTTGGGTGTGTAACTCCCTTGCCCTGACTAGAGTGGTGGTTTCTGCTTGGCTTTGGCGCAAGCCTTAGCCAACCAGAAATCCCATTTCTAACAGGGCTGTACTCTAGCCCATTGCTTTTACCCATCGTACCTTTCTAGACAGAGGCCCCCCTTATCCAAATCAGTACTGACCCTGCTCCACATGGGAACAGTATATTCCAAACTGCCAGGCAGGGTCCCCTCCAGAATGGAACACAAGCAACCCCTACACTGGTTTCTGCCTATTTCAGTAGGGTGCAGCTTGAGTCTCATGGCGCAGTGAGCATGGGATCCGTGTCTGGGCATACCTGTCAAACTTGGGGTGTCAACTACAAAAAACAGTACAGTGATGAATGAAATGTCTGAATTAATCTCAGCCACTGGTGATCGCTCAGGGTAGCATTCTGGTCTATTAATCACCTGGGCATGAAGCATATGATAACACCACTGAAACCTGCAAGACTCTGCCTAGGCCTATGAGGCTGTATATGGCATATGATGGTGGCAGCTTTGCACATGACAATATATTAGCTTAGGCAAATGCATGTTTCTCATGCCAATTTGCTGCATTCTCTCAAAAGAAAGCAGGCATGATCAATGCACAGTTGTCCCCTACCACTTTTTAATGTCAGCCATAGCTATTCCATCTTTTTCTACTAACCACTGATCTGCCAAACCAAACTTACAAATTATGGGCCAAGTTGGGGTGAGATGCATCTAAAGAGACATTTTTTTCATTCCTCATTTATTTGTTCCCTATTGTTGCTGCAATAAGGCTAACACTTTCTGCTATCATTGCAGTCTTCAAGTACCCCTCATCTGTTCACATTTAGCTCTTTTGCAATGATTTGTATGCTCAACATACACTTCATAGATCAATGTAACAAGAGCTAACCTGCAGAGTCTTTTCCTTTCATCTTCCATCATATCTTTGTAAAATTGCACCTATAGGTGGAATTATACCAAAACACTTCTATCAACCTAATGGATTGATGTACAAAGCTGTTTAGGGGTTGCAAACCTTGCAATTTGCATGGTCGGCAACCGCTAAGGGTTTTTTGAGAGGTTGAACTGAACCCTAAAAGGTATGATTATGGGTGTACCAAAACCCATGGGGAGTTAAGTGGGATGCCCTCCCGCCATGCCTTTTGTTTGCATACAGAGAGGAACTTCAGAAAGGGGTTGGCTTCAACCCCTTTGAACATCTGTATGGGCATACTGGGAGAGGGCTTCTCAGTTTGGTAAATGAGGGCTGGGACCAAGCTCCTGGGAGAGCCCCCAGGATGTGGTCAGCTACATGCTGGCCCTTTGCAACCTAATAGACCGCTTCCGGAAACTTGCCCAGGAAAATCTGAAACTAGCCAGGAGACATGAAACACTGGTATGACCAGAATGCCACTCTGGTTGAGTTTCAGACTGGCCAAAAGTGTGGGTAATGGAGACTTTGGAGCCCTGTGCACTGCAAGACCACTGGTCTGGGCCCTACGAGGTGAAGGAGCGCATCAGCGATGTCGCCTTTTAGGGTGACCTTAAAACTCCTAGGAACCCCTTGAGGTTCCTGAATGTTAATTGCCTCAAGCCCCACTTTGAGAGGTCTAAGACCACCATGCTCTTGGTAACTAATGATGGAGCAGGATGGGCCAGTGGAGGGTGTCAGCCTCTCACCAACACTGACCCTAGATCAACAGGAAGACTGCTGCCAGTTCCTGGGGCAATTTGCCTCCTTTGTTCTCCCTTACCCCAAGACTCACTTCATGGCATACCCATGATATTGATCCTGGGGACAGCACACATGTACAGAACAAACTTTACAGGTTGTCTGATAAGGTGAGAGTGAGCATTAAGGAGGAAGTCACCAAGATGCTGGCAGAGGTAATTGAGCCCTCAAAGAGCCCATGGTCCAGCCCAGAGGTGTTGGTCCCCAAGGCTGCCCCTCCAGGTGTCACACCTGAACTTAGGTTCTGTGTGGACTACTGTGGGCTCAATGTGTTCACTAAGACTGATGCACTCCACATACCCAGAGCTAATGAGCTCATAGATCGGCTTGGAGCTGCCAAGTTCCTCAGCCCCTTTTATCTAAAATTGGGGTACTGGCAGATTGCCTTGACCAATGGGGCTAAAGAGAGATCTGCATTCTTTACACCAGAAGGGCTCTTCCAGTTCGGGGTCATGCCCCTCTGGTTGAAGAATGCCCCTGCCACCTTTCAGAGGTTGGTGAATCAGGTCCTGGCTGGTTTGGAGAACTTCTGTGCCGCTATCTAGATGACATTGCGGTCTTCAGCTGTAGCTGAGTGGACCACCTGTGCGACCTCAGAGAAGTGCTTCAGGCTCTGCAGAGTGCAGGCCTGACTATCAGGTCAGTTAGCGCTAGATTGGACAGGGTTCTATGGTCCACTTGGGTCACAAAGCGGGAGATGGCAAGATTGGGCCATTCTCGCCTGGGAACCGCACCAACACCCAGACAGAAGTGAGAGCCTTCTTAGGCCTCACTGGTTATTACAGGAGATTCGTCAAGGGGTATGGCACCATTGTAACCCCCCTTGACAGAGCTTACTTCTAGGAAGCAGCCACATCATGTGATCTGTAAAGAGGCATGCCAGAACACTTTTGACACCCTGAAGGAGGCCATGTGCATGGCACCTGTGCTCAAGGCTCCAGACTTCTCCAAAGAATTCCTTGTTAAGACAGACACCTCGGAGAATGGTGTAGGGGCCGTGCTCTCACAGCTAAATGAAGAGGACTGGAACAGCCTGTAGCCTTCATTAGTAGGAGGCTACCTCCCAGGGAACAGAGGTGGAGCGCAATAGAAAGGGAAGCCTTTGCTTTGGTTTGGACGCTAAAGAAATTAAGACCATACCTGTTTGACACCTACTTCTGGGTTCGGACAGACCACAGTCTCCTCAGAATGTTAGTGCAGTTGAGGGGTGAGAATCCCAACTATGGAGGTGGTCCATCTCCCTACAGGGAATGGACTTTACGGTGGAACTTCGTCCTGGGACAGACCACGCCCATGCTGATGGTCTCTCCAGGCTCTTCAGCCTTGGTGAAGAGAACTCCCAAGGGGCGAAGTAGCTCTCCCACATTCAGCTGGGGGAACACGTGTTAGACCTGGCATCCTTAGGAAAGGTTTCTTCAGACTTTTTGCCTTCTGACCTCCTGTTTTGCTAACTTCATTTTTGCTGGCCTTAGTGCACTCAGATTACAAAAAGAAATTATGACAGAAAAAAGGTCACTCGGATTTTAACATAATACCTACCTTATCACATCTCTTTGAAAGGATTTACGGTTTCACTGTCATGGTGCCTCCTAGTGAAACATCTAAATATGTAATAGTAATATGTCTTCATGGAAACAGGTGCATCCAACGGCAGTATAACATGAACACAGGATAAACTCAAGACACATTTTTAAACATAAATAAGCTCACATTGTATCACGGGTATGTATGTTCACATAGGCATGGTTTCCATGTGCAACATAAATGTTTTACGGAAACTATTGTAATCTTAGAGGTAGAAAGAACTGCATTAATAAAATGGTGTGCATGTATCAAACGGTGTTCGTGTATCACATATAAGAAAACCCATTATTATGAACAGAATTTGCTGAGTATCCTGTGGATTTTCTATATACACTGTATTGTGAGTCACAATGTCAAAATTGCTAAATAATAAGGCAATCGAACGGGCTGCATAGTTTGCCTTGATTTGCATAAGATGCCTCATTTTTGTTGCTGCATTATTAGTCTTTTCATGGCGCAAAATTTGGTGAACCCTGACAGGAATCTTCCCTGCACACAATACCTTTCCTTCGGTGCCCTGTTCATATGCTCTTTACACTGTGTTCATTAATTCAGCATGCAGTTCTTTCTAATGCTGCTCTGATAGATGAGCTCCTTATTGGACATGTGGAGCATCACATCAGGCCTTCTACACATCTTATTAATTGTAAAGCAGAATATATAATAAATCCTGACTGCCCCACATTTAGCAACTAGCTAATATTGTGTGATTGTACTGTAAATAAAGCACACAATACAAATTAAATGTTTTCTTCATTTTAATGAAAATGTTATTGGCTAGGCATTGGAAGAGGGGGACCTAAGTAGCAAAAGCACAAGAGAAGGCTACAACTAATCCGGCAAATATCCTGCAATTATTTTTGTGATAAGCAACAGAAAATGTTCCTTGCTGTAATTTCACATCACTTGATGCCCTGACCAATATTGGGTACGTTAGGACTTCTGGCTGTAAAATACTATGGATGTGTCCCAAGAGTTCTCCCAGTGATAAGATGGGTATGTAGCTCAGAAATGTGTCAATGTCTGCAGTAAAGAAATGCAAATGTTTAAGCATAGAGGCTTACAAGCTGGACAAATAAGAAGACATTCTGGTTTCTGAAGAATCTGAGGTAACAAGGGACTTCTTGACAAGAGCCACTGGGCTTGTGAGAAGCTGCACCAGGGATTAGAGAACCTGAGCTTAGGGGGACTGACAATCACCCAGAAGGGTGCTGAAAGTCTGAACAGACTGATGCTCTGGTTTGGCATCTGAAACCCTGCTCTCCCTGGAGCACGAGTTTGATTTCAGATTACCCAGAAGGACCTGTTCATTTTTACAATTCCAACACATTTCAAATAAGTCTACTGTGCCTTCCATCACACTCCTTTAATAGTCTTTTCCTCTCGCCTCAGCCCAACTATTGAATGAAAATTGTAATTGAAGTATGCATTGGTTATGGGTTTCTTCTCAGTCTATTATTGAGTGGTGCACCTTCTTTTTTCTGCTTCTGGGGAAATGCAAAGTTAACAACATAACAACTTTGCAAAGTTTTCTGACTTCAACAGCTTTAGGAAAAAGGCGAATATTTCCTCAAAACATTTGTAGAGACATATTTATCTTGGGATCATTTTTCCCCATGAGAAGGCTTACATAAAAACAATTTTGGCATCAACGTCTCCAGCTAAAGTAGGTTTCTAATGGATACTGCTCAGTAGATTCCTTAAGTGAACTCTCCCAGACACCAGAGTGGATTTCAAATTATTTTTGTGGTGGTTCAGAGACACCAATATCAGTTGGGGCACTCGGCGTTCCAAACAAAGTCTTGTGACTCAATGGAAAGTGACATATATTAGGTATGAAAGGCACTCGCCGTTGGTGACAATAGGCCTTTTTTCCATGTCTCCATTGACTGAGGTTCCAAAGGAACCAATATTTCTTCAGTCCTATTTTTTGTCTTTACTTCAAATTTGGGGACATGTCCAATTTGATGTCTTTGTACTTCAAGGTCTGTCCCACCGCTCCTCATTTATGGATCCGCATAGGGGTGAGATTTATAATTTTTTCATTAAACACTACGGAGCAAGACACCTTACTGCACTGTGTGAAAGGGAGAAGGCAGGAATGTGCCATATCTATCAAGATATGGTGCATTCCTGTCCTCTTCTTGCACTGGTGCGCTCAGTGGTGCCTATCACCAAAGTAGGCACCCTTGCACCATAGTGCAAGGGTTCCTGCTTTACGGGCAGGGTTGTTTTTGTGCAGGAAAGGACACCTTCCTGCACAAAAAAACAATCCTTAGAGGCAATTCCCTCTTTCTAAGTGTGCTGCAGAACACTTAGAGAGATGAAACAATGAGGAGAAAGAATGCTATTTCTCCTTGTTATGCCTCTGGTGGGAAGGCGTACAATTCTGATGCATACCTAGGTCTACCAGTGTTGGCAAATCTGAGAATTCGTCAGCATGAATCGGTAGATGCGTGGGAATACCCACGCCCCACTCATGTAATGCCTCCACTACACAGTGTAAAACAAGGCAGGGTGGCCTTGCATGGCTTTGAATCTAGGTTTTGCGTTGCCCTGCGTCACCACGCTAGGGCAAAGCAAAACATTTATAAATCTGCATCAAAGAGTGGGTTCGACATCTTGAGTACTGTTATATTGCCTCAACTGTTCTTTCAGATCAGATCAAATTTAACTTTATTTATTTTGAGTTGCAACCCAAGCCTAGCAACAATATATATTCTTTATAAAATCAATTTCAATCAAAATGGAAATAAAAGCAGTTGTTTACATGACATTGTGATAGGCTTTGATTTCAGAAGTGAAAAAGATTATTAATCATCATCAGCCATTGATAATTAAAAATATACAAAATGCATTAATAATTTAAAAGCAAAAATATTTTTTTCTGCCAGCCATGCTAGTAAAATATGACATACATAGGGGTGGGCATAACTGGCATAACCCAGCATAATTACTCGTAATTACCACGAAATTACTCATAATTATGAGTAATTATGCGAGAAGCATAATCCAGCACTAAATGCTACTTGACACAAACAGCAGTAGCCGCTCGCTCTGTCTTAGTTCGCTGTTCCTGTGCTCCTGGGGTAGACGTTTTGCCCAAAATTACTCAAGCTGGCATAATGGCGTAATGTTGCATCACAAGAATAATGCATAATTACTGAAATTACTCTGGCGTAATTAAAATTTTGCCCAGGCCTAATTTGAAACAGAAACCTTTATACAGAACAATCCCTTTCTTTCCTTTTTAACTGCTAAATTCATACATTGCAGAAGATATGTTAGTATCCGTGGATGTAGGAATAGAAAAAGTGCATACAGTGGGAAGGAAAACCAATAAAACATGTGACCGACCAAAAGACTTTGTGACAAAGCTCTCCTACTAAATGAAGAAAAATATTCTTAAAGCTGGCAGAACACAGACACACATACAATTTGGGGTTAGCTAGGTTACACTCTTCCAGGTTCTATGGCCACAACCTTGGTGAAGAGAAGGCTGTACCAATAGTTATTGGCATTACGTAACGTCTAGCGGATTCGCTTTTGCTTGATATTCCCCAGAGGCCTCTGACTTACTTTAAAGGACATAGAACCAAAGTCTGCTTCTTGTGTGAGTCAAAGCAGGTACTGAACCTCCCAAATGGAAGAGGATAGAAGCAAGCCTAATTCTAGGAGGAATCAAAGGGACCAATGACTTGAAATGGGGAACAATCCAAAGTGTAAAACATTGGGGGGCATATTAGCAAGACCGGCGATAAAATTATCGCCGTTTTAGCGGCAGGAAACTGCCGCTAAAGCGGCGATAATGGGCTTGCTAATATGCGTTATGGAATTCAATAGAAGCCCAGGTTAGATGTCCTGCACATCTAACCTGGGCTTCTATTGAATTCTATAACGCATTTTAGCAAGCCCATTATCGCCGTTTTAGCGGCAGTTTTCTGTCAGCTAAAACGGCGATAATTTTATCGCCGGTCTTGCTAATATGCCCCTGGGTTATTTAGTTTTTGCTTTTTCAATTTTTCTTGCCATGAAGACTTTGGCAATATTTCATTTGGTAGGGAGTGTACGGGACCAAAAACATAAGGAAGATCACCATGTTTGTGACACTTAGAGGTAGGCAGTGGCAAATGACTGAATATGATCAGGGGGCTCAACTCACTAACCACACACCAAAACGTTTGGCACTAATTAAGAAACAATATAGACATAAAATTGCTAGAAGAAACCCATTTGGGGGACACAACATGGATGCCACGTCTCCATTCTTTTTTTGTTTTACAAATAGAGCCTCTAGCATCTACGATAAAACAGGATGCAGATATAGTAGGCATTCCTTTCAAGTGTGAACATAAGATTAGCTTATTTTCTGATGACATGCTTTTCAAATTAACTCTGAGGCAGACCAAAAGAGGATGAAGTACAGAGACTGTCCTTCCAATTCTATTCCTCGAATGCATCCAAGACAACAAACGTAGCAATAATGGCCAAACCTACCTTTTTTGTACAGCAGGCACCTGGAAGGTAAGCAAACACTCCGCATATATGCTGATAATATAGGACAGAACCCATACATAAATCATCCCCCCATGATCCCACTTGTTACGCCATTCCCCTCCACTGTGTTGCTTTGCCGTTCCCCCACCCTCCCTAATGTTGCTTCTGTTCATCCTGCCCGCCTGCTTTAAAAAAAATACTTTTACGTGTTTTATTGTCTATACATTTACCAAATCAACTTGGATTGTTAAGTAAAAAGACAAAAAATTGTCTGAATCATTTTATAGGCTAGTGCATGCATAGTGCATCACACATTATATGCAGTGCAGCTAAAAACCACTGGAAAAGTCAATAGGTTACAAATGTGAGAGCTATTGACTTTGCCAATGCTTGTTATAGTGCCACCATACCACCTTACAGAACACTCAGAGGACCTAGATACGTCTGTTTACAGGATGCAGTCAGTCCAATGTTATATGGAGCACTTACACTCCCTTGAAAACACACCATGCCCAGTGTCGGGACAGGACTCACTTTAAAAAATACCAATGATGTTTAAAAGTTTGATTGCAATAGAAATTCTATCTGCGTTGAAGAAAACTACAAGCCTGCATTTTAAAAGAAAGTGCCTCTATTGATTCAAACCGAAGCACTAAGAACAAAATGGGCCACTTAAACTGTTATCATTGGTGTGGAACTTTATTGTCAGGAGTTACTGGAATAGGAATGTTTTGGATATAATTGCTCAAAATTAGCTTCTGACGGGCTCAGAGAGACATCGGAAGACATCAGACGTATGTATCCTCGCTGATTGCAACCTCCTGATATGGATGCAGCTGGTACAGGACACATTCTTTAATTCCAAAATAACTTCTGCTACAGCAATAACGTCTTCAGAACCGTTTGCTACTTGCACTTCTAAACAGATATGTTTTCAAAGGAAAATAACTCTGACCAGAAGCCTTAGATCAGAGAAAGCCCCTGTTTGGATGCCTCAGCCGACTCAGGCTGCTCCTCTGCAGAAAGGTGTGCTCTTTGAGGAGGGGCCCATCCCCCAGGTTGGAAGAGGAATGAACTTCAGATGCCGTCAGCGCACAGGTCTCTTGTCCTGCTAATGAGCCTTTTGTTATGCGCAATTGCGCATTTGCAAGTCTGTGGCGGCCCATCCTGAAGCCTTGCCTTGAGTTTGTTTGCAGGCAAGCAAAGTATACTTATCCCCTCTCCAGACACAGAGGAAAGGGCGAGGTAAAAAGAGACGATTCCTTTCCTGTCATGGAATTGTTTTTCGTTTTTGCAGAATCGTGTTTACACTTACACCACCTGCATTATTCTCAAAGGAGTAGCTATTAACAGGCCCGATTTTCAAACCAACGATTTCAAGTTTGAAAGAATCCTGAACATCATTCATCTCTTGTTAATGACCGGTGTGAATGTTAATTTTTTTTTTAATGAGACTCGCATAGATATCACACGCGCATAGATGTAAAGTGTGCAATATGGTTCTGCAGGGTTGTTTAGAAAAGATGGAGGTGCTTCCAGAGGCCCTACAGTATAGACACTCGGAAACCCATACACTGATTGATATTGATGGCAAGGTTACATAACTAGGATGAGCATGTATTGTATTGTAATTGCATTTATGTGGCGCTTACTACCTCTGACGAGGCGTCGAAGCGCTGTGTGCATTTACAATCATGTTGGTTACCTTCGTTTTAATACAGCATAGATTACAGTAGATTCACACAAGATTGGTTAAGGTGCATTTAAAAAAAAAAAAAAAAAAAACACATGGGAGAGTTATATCACAGATGTTTATTGAGAGTGCGTGCATTTGTCAATCCTAGCAGAAACATAGCACAAAACTACAAACCCACCACTGTAAAAATGTAATGTTATAGTGTTTGCTTGAAAGACATTTGCTATTCTAAAATACCTATATTTACATATGTCTAAAAAGGACAGCACTTATTTATTTGCTTTGTTTTCAGCTCATGGCCTACTCTCTCAATATAAAAACAAATGGTAGCCCAGTGCACTTTTAGCAGGCTCATTCTTATAGAATTTTGATGGGGTATTAATTTATTTATTTGCTATGGCGTAGCAAAGTTGTCATGAGCCCTGATGCAGGCAAGAAAAACATACTCCACTTATCAATGGTTGGGTAGGAAAACAGATATAATCAGAGCCGCTGGAATTATGTGGCAGGGAGCACCAAATTATGCAGCAGGGTTGGTTAAATTATGCTGCCAGAAAAGGCAAAGTATGTGGTAAAGTGCCACATTTTTTATAGCACTACTTCATTATTTTGTAATTTTTACACATGGTAATGCTGTTTCGGCAAAGATTTCACCACATTAGTACCAGTTTAACAACCAAATACATTAATAAGAAACTGAAAGATGACCAATTAACCTTTGTGAAGGGTTTTGCAAGATGTGCAGATAGTAACTTTTGATCCGTCTAAGCTAGAAACAAATTGGTTTGTTAAAATCTGCACAATATGCAGCTAATGATGAATTGTGTGGCAAATGCAGCAAATCCTTAATTATGCGGAAAAAAGCCGCAGCTGAGGAGTTGCATCATTTTAGTGGCCCTTGCCATAGTTGACAAACAGTGAATATTTCCCACCACCAGTCCCTGGTACCATAACATGTGCTGCACTAATAGTAGCTCCGCCCTTGTTTATTTGGCTGTTATGTGGATTATGTTAAAAATTTCTGGCACGTCCAGTTTATTGAATATGTTGCTTTCATATTTGCCTCTACAAATATACCATACTTTAATTTCACAAGATGGTCTCTGGCAATGTTAAGTCTTGAACCCCTACTTACACAGAAGCCGTGTTACCTTCAGCCTGTGCAGTGATTTGCATCATGAGCCAATGCCACTCGGAGCACCCTTCAGGCATCACTGCTCATTGCTGCCTCCTACTGGAGTCATTTGGTAGAGTGCGGATGGTCACAGGTGAGCCAGTTAGCCACTGCAGGTTTTAACCTCACAGGTCCAGCAAACTTACTGCCCAAATGAAGAGTCAAGCCCCCACTCACATGTTCTTGCAGCCGTTAACAGAAATCTATTTTAAGATTAACATTGGTTTTAGAACTTGGGCTTGAGTATCCACGGCAAACACAACAGTGAGGGTCAGATATGACAGGTGCACTTGCAAGTGCAAAGTGCAGTTCAGTCCCAGAATAGAACTGCAGGATGTGGATCAGTGTTTCTTGGTGCAGCAATCCTTAGGGCTCAGATAGGACCTGCAACAGGTGAAGTACAAATCATACATTCTAGGTCCAGTGCACTTCCTGCAAGCATCCCCACAGATCACTCCTATGTCAAGAAGGGGACAGAGGATCACCTAAAAGCTCAGGGAGACAACCAGGCATGCACACTTATAGACAGAGGCACAGGGTTAAGCCCAGAGTCCTGCAGGCCTGCTCCTTCCAAAGACGTCGCTGAGCAATCATAGGTGGTAGGCTAACTTAGTCCATTTCCTTCTGGGCAGCAACTCCACAGGGCTAGAGTCGTATTCTCCTCTGGGCAGACTCCTCTGGCAGGGACACCTTCAATGTGTCTCTCATCCAACAGGGTGACTCCCCATCCAAGTAGGTCCTCAGTTTCTGCAGATCTCAGGATGTCATCTTATATGACGGGGAAGCTGGTTAACAGTGTCACCAGCTGTGGTCTTCAAGAATTCCTCCAGTGTTTTGTGGGGAAACGCTTCCACTTGTCAGCAAGACTTCCTGGAATGCATGCTTCAGTTCTCTTCTTACACTCATACTCCAGATGGATATTGTGCAAGGGCGGGCAAGAAAAGTAAGAGAACAAGGGCATGCAAGAGAAGGAAGAATGCAAGGGCATGCGAGAGAAGGAAGAGTGCAAGGGCATGCGAGAGAAGGAAGAATGCAAGGGCATGCGAGAGAAGGAAGAGTGCAAGGGCAGGCAAGAGAAGGAAAACTGCAAGGTCAGGCAAGAGAAGGAAAACTGCAAGGTCAGGCAAGAGAAGGAAGAATGCAAGGGCATGCGAGAGAAGGAAGAGTGCAAGGGCAGGCAAGAGAAGGAAAACTGCAAGGTCAGGCAAGAGAAGGAAAACTGCAAGGTCAGGCAAGAGAAGGAAGAGTGCAAGGGCAGGCAAGAGAAGGAAGAATGCAAGGGCATGCGAGAGAAGGAAGAATGCAAGGGCATGCGAGAGAAGGAAGAGTGCAAGGGCAGGCAAGAGAAGGAAAACTGCAAGGTCAGGCAAGAGAAGGAAAACTGCAAGGTCAGGCAAGAGAAGGAAGAGTGCAAGGGCAGGCAAGAGAAGGAAGACTGCAAGGTCAGGCAAGAGAAGGAAAACTGCAAGGTCAGGCAAGAGAAGGAAGAGTGCAAGGGCAGGCAAGAGAAGGAAGCGTGCAAGGGCCGGCAAGAGAAGGAAGCGTGCAAGGGCAGGCAAGAGAAGGAAGCGTGCAAGGGCCGGCAAGAGAAGGAAGCGTGCAAGGGCGTGGGAAAGGAGGAATAGTACAAAAGTGAAGTAAAGAAGGAAGTGTGTAAGGATGGAGACTAGGTAGAAAGCAAGGGTGGGGGAGAAGAAGATCGCAATCGGGAAGTAGTACGAGTTCAAGGGAGGGGGAAAGAAGACCGAGATGGTAAAAGAATAAAATAGGTGTGGTAAAAGATTCAAGGCATGGGGCAATATGCAAGAAGTAGGGCAGTGGGAAGGTGTAGAATAGGATGAACCTTAAGGGACAAAGAGGGCCAGCAGCACTAGAAGAATGTCTAAATAGCATGATCTTAGATTAGATACACAGTATTAGAGCTGCCCTCACCTCATCTTAGGAAAGTCCATATACCAGTTCCACGAAGGTCGCCATGGTGCTTAATCAAGAGTGGATTCTGAAGCATTCCCAGATTCACCAATACTGGTAGACCTGAGAATGCATCCGAATGGTCCACCTTCCCAAGAAATATCTTTGTTTCTCCTCACTACTTCCTCTTTCTATGTGTGCTGCATTCTCCAGCACACACAGACAGAGGAATACGCCTCAGGGAATTGTTTTTGTGCAGGAAGGTGTCCCAATCCTTAATATAGCGCAGGCACTCTTGCACCATGGTGCAAAGGTGACTGCGTTGGTGCTAGGCAGCCCATTGTGTGCCAGCGCTAAGAAAAGAAAGGAATACGCAGTATTATGTTTAATAAGGTGCATTCCTGCCCTGCCACGCAGCGCAGCATGGTGACTTGCTGTGTTGCGTGACGTTTTGGTAAATATGCCCCTATATCTGTACGTTAGGGGCAATAGGTTCAATGCTATAATAAAACCTAGAAAGTAAAACTGGGGATTGCATGCGACCTATGTTTTTATAGGTTGTGCATGTTTTCTTTCTTTTTCCTCTCAATGTTGCTGCCATTTTCACTCAAGGAGAATGTGCGTAATTATAAAGATTACGAATATTTTCATTATTTAGACAGTTTAGGGGTTAGGCTTAGATTTTAATTAAAACCGAAGTAGCTTTTGTGTATTACAATCATTTGAAACGCTGTGGACTGCAATATATATGCTTAGCTGTCTTTCTGATTGCACCATCAATTAAACAAATATTTGTCTACAGTTACAAAATCATTGCGACTTTTTTCAGAGCAGTAATAGGAGTTGAAGCATATTGTCTATAGTTATTACATACTGAAGAGGTCACTGTTTTAAAATGAAATTTTCGTCACACTGCAGTAGCAAAATGCATTTTTAACTGTTTGTTAGGCTCAAAAACAAATAGTAATGTTTGCAAACAGCCCCCATTTCCGACAGGATATATACACCTGCCAGACTTCTCTGTGGAGCTCGCTTTACACCGCTCCAGAGAGGCCAAAGCCACAGTGCATCTTCCTGTCAATGATTGGAGATTCAGGTGGGGCCTGGGGGATGGGAGCAGTTGCTCGGCAACTATAGATATGTTAATTAAATCAATTATCCTTTTGTTTTGTGCGACTGCTGAAGGAAGGGTGTGCCTCACGGCTCAGGACAGGTGAAGGAATGTGCCAGTTGCCACTTTGTTGAGTGTAGCTGCCTTGTGCTGTGACTGGGGCGCTCAGTCATAATGGGGTCACTTTCAAACCAATTGCAATTTCAAGGAATCCGAGCATTTTAAAAGTCGCATACTCCAAGAAAGGCCAGCCCCATTCAGGAACATACCTGGTACATGTAAAATAAGTTAACCATATTTCTTTCTGCAGTATATTTCCTTTAAGGGATTAGAGCATCTCAACAGCTAATGATGAAAATAATTCCGGTTTATTTACATATGTGTAAACACTTGCAGAACGTTTAAGGAGGATTGTAAGATTGTATATGCTGGCTTCCTACATGAAAAAAAAACCCGCCATTATAAAGTGGGGAGTACCCAGATGAAGGGAGATAGCATAATTATATAACAATTCATTAAAAAAATGACAGATCATTAAAAAGTCAGCCCATTTTTACCAGTTAAAAATAGTGTGTACAGTACCCTGTTGCACTCGTATGGGTTTATGGACACCCACTGAACTGCTGCAGAGAACATTTGATTTGATTTCATTTGTGTCTTGCAACTGATTGACATCTAAACCCGTCTATTTTATAAACTGATAATCTAGCTAAACTAAGCTTTATTTATTTTTTATAAAAGCAATAAGCTGTATTTGGTTCCCTGGTTTGCTGCTCTCTTTTGGGCTGACAGTGATGTGTCCATTGAATGTGAAGCAAGCTGTTGAAGATGGCGACATTGTTGATCCAGTTCAGTGGTATAAGTTAGTTTGTACTGAATTGTCAGCGATGTTGAGAGGGCAACATTGAAGGATGAGGCCTTTGGAATGGCTTTGTTCAGTGAAAAACTGAATAACCATGGATTTCCCAAAGGAGTTCACGAGGGTGTCAAATGCTTTCTATGTGCTTTGTCCGGGAGTTTGAAGTCACTGAAGAGGATGGCATGGTGTGTTAACTGGATGAGGTAGTGAGAAGGTCAAGTTTTTTCCTTTATCTGAGAGATCTGTAGGTGAGATAAAAGGTGCTGGATTGGGTGGTGTACACTGGGAAGTGGTGTATTAAGTATTTCATTTTTGTTTTTTTACCAAGGTTGCAGGGCCAGGCAGGGTTTGTTGACGTCCTCAAGGCCTCCTTCTTTGTAATGTGCATGATGGGTATGTTGAATATTTTAACCTCTAAGTAAGAGGTAGCCTAGGATGTGTGAGAATGGGGCCAGGTTTCAAGGATGAAGAATGCACTGAAAATGTGGCCTGTGATAAGGTCTGCAATGTTTGGAGCTTGGTGGGCAACACAATGTGCTTTAATGAGCATGAGTTGAGATGGGTGTTTGGTAGTTTGTGGGTCCATGGTGTATAGTAAGATGTATATGTGGTTGGAATTGTGTGCTGTGTGGGTGTCGCATGTCTATGATGTCTTGATCTGGATGTGATAGAGGGGATGAGTAGTGTGAGTGCTGGGTGAGGCACATCAGGTAGGCGCTTGGCGCTGTTGAGTTTGGGGCAGTGACTCTGGCCCTAGGGCACACCAGGATGCCTGGTTGAAGGCAGACTGGGAAGTGTTTATGGTTTCAGTGTACCTATGAATGGCATTCTAATGCCAAACATATGACACATTGAATGATAACACTTTCTAGTGAGTAAAACCAAGCAATGAAGTGCATATAAAGAGATACATATCAGAAATGAACCACTTTTGAGCATTGAAAAGCTCTAAAAGGACGTTGCAATTACTGAACCTCCCTCAAAAACAGGTCCTTAACCCACTTCCCCTTTCTTAGATGATCATACTGAAAACAATTTGCCATGTTGCCAACAAACACTGAGAATTTTACACAAATTCTTTCTCACCTACAACTTTTGACCTTGCAGAATGGTAAAACTTGATACAAATGTCCGCTATTTTCTCTGCTAAACCTGGGTGGCAGTGAACCCTAGTGTTGACCACTGGTGTATTTCAACATTTCACAAGTCAGTGACAGGGCCCTAGCTGGGTTCACTAAAAAAACTTTACTTCTTGTCTTTTCTATAAAATCTGTGCATGATTCAGTTAGCTGTGAGTATGAGACCACCTCGGTACATGGGTCTCAGGGGGATATAGCTGGATGTCAGTGTCCTTACTGCTAAAGTTGACCGCCTCTGCCATCTCTAGCGATACTGTGTGTACTTGTAAGTGTCGGGCTTGCCTGGTGGTGCTGATGTTAATCGAACTGGCCTCTGCAGGTCATGAAAGTCGCTGTCTTGAGTGCTGCTGAAATTGCTGTTCAGAAGTTGTTCAGGCTGCAGCTTTATAAAACCACAGCTGGCCTTGCCAGCCCTAGGCCTAAGTGTAAATGTGCTGGTCATAGTAACTGGGAAAGACTCTTACCTGTCTGGATGAAGAGATGAAGGCCACACACAATCTCACTGTCACAATCTCACTGTCAGGCCACCAGTAAGAAATCTGTAACACAAATATCCTGCACGTTGTGACGGCCCTGACTGCATGATCAAGTGTTCTGCAGCAGGGAGATATGGCTGTCTGTATGGAATTACTGCCACAATGTTTGTTATTATGATCCAATGGCTGTGTCGCAACATCCTACGGGTGGCAAAAATGCTGTACTGCGCTGCGTTGCATGACACGAAAGGAGCAGGAGAGCACCATATCTACAGAGATATGGCTCTCTTCTCCACTCTACCTAGCGCCGGCACAGAATTTTGCTGTTGTGCGCCACCTTTGCACCAAAATGCAAGGGTGCATTGAGAGTCTAGCATAAGCTTTGTACTGTAAGGGTTCCCTTCCAGTACAAAATACTATACTCAGACCAGTTTTAAAACGTTTCCTTCCTTGTATGTGCACTGTACAGTGCAGCACACATGAAAAGTCGGAAAAGAGATTAGAAAGGAAAATATTTCTCCTTTTAACACCTGCTTTCAAATAATGTTAATTTTTGATGCACAACCCTGTCTCACATTTTTGGTGGATAGGGTTTTTGTCAAAAAGCATGGCTGGTAGCATGGGAGCGTCCATGTAATACCCCCTTTACGCTAAGTAATGCAATGCAGTGCTTCACATTACTTTTAGGCAATTTCGAGCACAAAACTTGACAGTAAATAATAATAAAAACATTGTGCTGGTTTGCGTCACATTTGTGATGAAAACACATTGCAAAATGTTGGTAACTCCTAAGTGTGCACAGTAGCAAGGGCAAGACATTAAGGCCCTCATTTCTGGGGATTTGGTGTAGGGCAGCGAAGCAAGTCAGCTTGCTGCACTGCTCTACGCCAAAGTGAAAGGGCAGGAATGTACCGTATGTATGCAATACAGAGTATTCCTGTCCTTCCCACCTGCACTGGCACAGTTTCGGGAGTCTATCTCCAATGTATGCACCCTTGCACCATGGTGCAAGGGTGCTTGTGTTGACAGCAGGATTGTTTTTCTGCAGGAAGGGGCACAATTCTGCACAGAAATAATCCTAAGTGGTGTTTTCCTATTTCTATGTGTGCTGCAGAATGCAGCACACATAGAAAGAGGAAAAATCAGGAGAAATAAAGTTATTTCTCCTTCTTACGTCTCACCTCAGGAGGCTTAAGGTTTTGGCGCTACTCCAGGTTTACGCGCTCTCGTAAATATGGGGAAAATTCCGCAAAACCGATGGAACGCCTCCTGAGTGCAGAGTAAGACAACTCAACGATTTGTGCTGCCTTGCAGTACTCCATAGCTATGAGGCCATTCAAAGCCACGCATTGTGAGTTTTGCGTGGCCTCATAAATATGAAATTGTGATTTGCACCACTAGAGCGTCACAAAAAGTGATACTCCGGTGACGCAAGGGGATCGTAAATATGCCCCTAAGTAAACACGTTCAGGCCTATGCTGACAGGGCTGTACCCATAGCAGCCAGTCAACTCTCCTCCAACTGGGCCCGGCTCAGATATGTAACCTTTACCATGAGTTTTTTTTACCCTGCATGACATTTACCTGTCAGTATTTACCACACAAATAAGTAATACGCAGGTAAATTATGCTAATAGATTTTACTCTTACCATGAATCCTTTACCACTCTGTACTTTACTTCACAGGTAAGTATATTTTTTTAAATAGCATTATGTTATTTTAAAGAACGAAACAGGGTAAATGTGTAAGTAGAGGTAAAGGGGTTAAGGGTGATTTTATGGTTACAAGGTGCATAGTGGAAATGGAGGGTAAGGGTGTTTTTATGGTTACTGAGTAGGTAGAGGGATTGGGGTAAAGGTGATTTTAGGGTTGTGTCAGTGGAGGTAAGTGGAGGTAAGGGTGATTTTAGAGTTAATGGGTAAGTGTAGTGTGAAGAGGTTGGAAGAGGTATAGGGAGGTGAGGGTGAGTTTAGGGTTGAGGGATGGGTAATGGGGTTAAGGGTGATATTAGAGTTAGGGTTGGTAGAGGTAAATGGAGGTCAGGGTAAGGGTAAGCTTAGGGTGAATAGGTTGGAAGAGGTAAAGCGAGGTAAGGGTGATTTTAGGGTTAAGGGATAAGGTAAAGGGAGATAAGGGTGATTTTAGGGTCAAGGGATGGATAGAGGTAAAGGAAGATAAGGGTGATTTTAGGATTCAGGCGCAGGTAGGGGTAAAGGTAGGTTTTTTTATTAAAAAGGGGGACTTGAGATTACCCCCAGAACAGACCAAAAAAAGGAAAGAGGGCTAGGGCCTAACCTCCCAAAAACAACAAAAATTGATAGATATAGATATATACATATAGATATAAATTTCAGAGTGCCAGTAGCCACTTTGTAGTTCTAGTTAGGAATCCCAAAGATAGGAATTCCTTGGAGTTTTGCTTTCTAATAACTTTGCTCCCATTTGACGAAACTCCACAATACTTTCCTAGCCTATGGCTAAATTGACTGTTGATGGCAAGTTTTGTGGTAATTCGTTAAAAGGGTGCAGAGAAAAAACAGAGGTCCGAAAACAGGTTTTTCCACCAATGCATTTTCCATAGACTTTTGTGTTGCATGTACACCAAAAACGGCTGCACTGATGTGGCTGGAGTAAAGATTATGGTGTGTAGATGATCCTTTTGGGTAGTACAGATAAGTAGGGTAAGTATTTCTCAAAGTTATAAGGCCTTTTAACTTAGTGATAACTGTGGCCGTTGTAGTTACGCGAAAGTTTGCGAAAGTACTGTGGTACATGCTAATGAGGGATTGATTGGCTAATGCCTGCCTTTACAAAATTTAAAGGCAACCATGTTGTTTTTTATTTTTTATGAAGGGGTTGTTTATTGAATATACCAAATTGTTTCCCAAATGTAGTAATTCACAATTTTTTTTAAAAGTAATCTAAGCAGACCATTATAACATGGGTATTGGTGTTTATATTCAAAACACCTTTCTTGATGACCTTTCATTCTTGTGAAATTACCGAGTATGCTTTAAGATGCAGTTCATCAAGGCTAGCAATAGGAACTTATAAACTAAATAGGACACCATTAAAAAGAGGCACTGCGATTGAAGTCAACAATCTAGTTCAGATCTCTTCTTCACAGCATTTTCTTATGGAGGATCAAAGATTCTTGGCTGGTCTGAAATCCAGCCTTGAGCTTGTTAGAAGGGGCTATGAGATCCTGGTTGTATGGCTATAGGGAGAAATCGGAAAGGGTGCAGCAGTTCTAATTAAAATCTGCATTAATCATTATACATTGTTCATTTATTTATTTGTTTATTTATTTTAGTCTATGTCCGATTCAGGATGCTGTGTTGCCTGAGGGGGCGCACAAATATTCCCTCTATATTCGTTCCATTTACCCCAGACCTGTGACCATTTCTTGGGACAACCTCGTGACTCATATACAGTTTTTTCCATTACCATGCACCAGTCCATGTCCTTCTTCCATGCACCAAGTGTTGGTGTATCACGAGCATTCCACAGTTTTGCAGTATTTCTCTTGGCCACTGTCATCCCTAGCGTCACCCAGGTTCTCTTTCCCATTCAAGTCAGTGGGATCCCACACATTTAAAAGACATAATTTTATCTTGGGCTCTACTTGTTTTCCCATCACTCTTGCCATACACTGGGTCACCTCCGCCCAGTATCGTTGGATGTAAGCACATTCCCAGATGGTATGAACAAAGGTGCCTTCCTGGACACACCCTCTACTACACCCAGGGTCGTCTCTGTAGCCCCTCTTCATCAGGGCGGTGCTTGACAAGTGAGCTCTGTGTAGTATTTTGAGTTGTACTAACCTCAACCGAGACAAAATTGCTATCTCTTTGGGAGATGCGAGGGCATCCTGCCAATCATCATCCTCCAGCTCCACCACATCTTTCTCCCAGTGACTACGGAGCTGTAGGAGGGGGTCAGGCATGTTATTGACTAATTTTCAATATGTAATTGAAATCGCTTTTTTGGGCATGTATTCGTCCAGGATCCCATCTTCAAGTGGGGAGGACTCAGGGAGTGACTGACCTTTTGGAATGGCCGCTTGTAGTGCATGTTTGACCTGCAAGTAACAAAATGTTTCTCTCTCAGCCATTTCGTACTCTTTTTGTAACTGTGCAAAGGGGACCACCCCACCTTTTTTCCATAAATCACCCTCTCGCGAGATCCCAATCAAGTTCCAGCCCTCAAAGCCCTTTGATTTTCTCAACGTGCCTAATTTCTCTGCGTCCCACAGGGGTGTAGCTTGCGTTATCTTCCCTGCCCATCCCATGCTTTTATTCAACCATGTTGTTTTTACATACACTTCGGCTGTTCTGGGTTAGGGCCTTAGATATAGGTAAGTATTAGGTTTTATATATTTTCCCTACCTATTACCACTTTAACAAAGTGGTAATAGGTAGGGAAAATTATCTATAAGTTTCTCAATATTTAAAAAAATATCAGAGAACAGCAATCCTACCTAGGCATACCTGCAGTAATTAATTATTTTTAATTAAATATGTAACAAACTTAACAATACACTGTAGTACACTATATTTTGCAAATATAGTGCACTACAGTGTATTTTAACACGCTACTTAAAAATAAAAAAAACTGTAAAAAATTATAAACACACTGTACTACATTATATTTCACTAATATAGTGTACTACATTGTATTTTTTTCAATGTTGTAATTTTTTTCCTGAACTACCGTGGTACTTTGTAGGTTCTAGCGCAGTTCACTGTAAACTGTTTTAAAAATATAGCAAAAAATATAAATTCATTTTCACTACCTTTTACCACTCTAATACATTTGTAATAGGTAGGGTACAACAATAAAAAACACTACTTACCTATATCTAAGGCCCTAACCCCGAATGGAACAAAAGTGGGCTAAAAACGACATAGCTGCCTATTATGTTTTGTAAACACAGCTGTTAGCTAGTCACATGCTACCTTGTTATCGGTATTTACCACATTATACCGCAATGTTACCATAGTATACCAAGGCACGAAATATAAGTAAGTATTGTCAGATCTATACCTTTAACACTACTTAAGCTATTTACATCTACTACCAAAAATTACCATCTACACTCCACAATCTACATTCCTGCCACATTACATCTACATCCATTCACACACTTTCACGCTACGTTTAAAGTAACGTGCTCCACTCTGTGCCACTCCACTGTATGCTATTCCACTCTACTCTAATGCACTGTACACCAGTCCACTCTCCCCCATTTCACTGTACTCCACTCCACAATCTAAGCCATTCCATTCTACGACACTCTAGTATATGCCACTCCGTTGTACCCCCCTCCACTCTACTCTACGCTACTACACTTTACCCAATTCCACTGCATGCCACTCCACTCTATGCCACTTCAGTCTATGCCATCCCACTCTACACTATTCCACTGCACGCTAGTCCACTATATGCTAGTACAGTGTATGCCACTCCACTGTACGCCACTACACTGTATGTCACTACACTATATGCTATACCTCTCTAAGCCATTCCACTCTATGCTACTCCACTCTACAGCACTCCACTCTATGCTATTATACTCTACGCATTCCATTCCACGTCACTCCACTATATGATACTCCACTCTACGCTAATCCACTGTACGCTATTACACTCTGTTCTATGACACTCCACTGTATGCCAGTCCACTCTATACTCCTCCACTCTACGCCTCTCCACTCTACGCTATTACACTGTAAGCAGCTCCACTCTACAGCACTCAACTCTGCGATATTCCACTCTGTCGCTACACTCTATGCCACTGTACTCTACGCCACTCCAGTTATTCCACTCCACTGTACGGTATTCCACAGTATGCCACTCAACTATAAGCAACACCACTGTACGCCACTCCACTGTACCATAAACATACGTACATTCATGCATTTATTTGAGAAGGCTGCACAAGTTGAAAATCGGTCATCAGAATTACATCTGTCGTGCTATACCTATGATGATGAAAACTCTCTACAGTCAAAGAATGCTCTAATGAAGAGCATATCACTTGCACCACAACATGTAGGATTTTCCATTACTGCCCAGATTTAAAATCTACTTATCTCTTCAGGACATTAAAAGTAGTATAACATTGAAAATAAAGGTTTGATTTTGAGTTGGGTCATAATGGGAAATGTTCCAATGTTTGGAGGAGGCGCTGAACCTGGATGAGAATCTACTGTTGAATGCTATCCACTAAATCGTATATATGTTTGAGGATCTACCAATGGTGAAGTCTCTACATTTAGTGCTTTCTCTAATGCAAGGGCTCTTTGTTATTATCCAACTCTAACCAGGTAGTAAGGTCGCTACAGTAGTGATAATTTAGAGATAGTCTCTTCATTGGCAGAAAATCCACCAAAAGGAAGACTTGCCCTGTTACTGTAACACCCATCGTTAAATCAGCTTGCACCAAAATCTCACAATGGCCAATACATCTGCTTAACCACACCAATCCAGGAGAGTGAATAATGCTACCAGGAAACCAAATATTATCCCAGAAAAACAAACTTCTGTTCAATCTTAGAACCAATAATCTGAAATAAACAATTTGCTGGAAAATGAGAAAGCACTGTGAGACATCCTCGCATTATCTATGATAGTGTCAACTAGATTATCCACAGCCAACCATTAATTCCAGTGCAGGAGATCTCTTGCCACCACAGTTAGCTACATCAAGAAGACAGCCCAATTCCAATTAGCTGACTCTGAACCCAGACATCCTGATGGTATAGGACCAAAATTCCCTCAAACACAACTCAATTCAACACATTTCACTTTTGCTGGAACCCTCGGTATCCTTACTTGGAGCCATAGTATACACATGGCACAGTGTCCCACTCTTCATAATGGTGCACATTTAACAGACCAGAAAGCATTAGAGCCAGTGAAGTGTTCAGAGTGCAGCCACAAATGCACTGTGAACAGCGCATTAGTGAAAGTCAGGCCAACTGTTTGAAGCCACTACTTTGCCATCCTCTGCAGGCAGAGATCTAGCCTTAGTTTGAAAGGGGGCAAGGATTTTCCCTGTTGGAGAAAGCAGTGCCTGACTGCACCCGCCTACAGGGTTTATGCCTTGAGGTTCTCTAGCACCTCCATACCTCATTACAAAGGGCATCATCAGGGTGCACTGTACACCACATCTATGTACAAATCCTAAGCTGGACAGACACCTTTGAATTATGATGTGTGTGGCTCTAGGCAGCCTGATTGTGCATCTGTGCCAGGGAGAATGCTGGAGAGTGCCATGTCTAAGTAGGTATGGCGACTTCTTGCTTTCTTCCTCTCATGCAATGCAGTGCAATGCCGCAAATTTGGTTGCTGTGCTGCTTTGCATGACATCTTCGCAAATCTGGGCCCAAGTCTGCCATCCTTCCTACTTCAGTAAATTGAGTACCATAAGCTGGGTAATAAATATTAACAGCTTTTATTTCTGCCTTTACATGTGTTATAAAGTGCTTTCTAAAAGCCTTTTATTGCCACTAGCTAATACAAATTGATTACAGTAACGTGCAATTATGGGAAATACAATGATTTCTGAATGTGATTACATTATTACAGTATCAGGGATACTGACTGATTTTTGCACTCACCAGTAGAGCATTTTATTTTGCTTGAATGTTTTGTTTCTAACAAGGGGAATGCCAATTTAGTTACTAACTTAGGGCCTGATTTAGATCTTGGCAGATGGGTTACTCCGTCACAACGGTAACGGACGTACCGTCCGCCGAAAAATAAATCACATTATATCCTATGGGATTTATATTTTGGCCATCGTGATATCCGTCACCGTTGGGATAGAGTAACCCATCTGCCAAGAACTAAATAAGGCCCTTAGTTAAATAATTGACAGTTTCAATACAGGGTGAAACTTGAAGGTGCATCATATGAAGCTGAATTTCTCTACGACTTGCCTTCTGTGTATGAATATGTCACCAAGACAAAGCACTGTTAATTTTTAGTCTGCCTGAACATAGATATGGTTTTCTTATATTTTAGCGCTATAAAGATTTTGCACACACACAGTCAACCAACTTATAATAACCTGACTTTAAGTGCATGCAATCTAACCGGTTCCTACATAAGAAACCCATAATTTTCACAATGCTAAAATCTAAATGGAAAGGCAGGAATTCAAGCATTCAGTTTAACTCAAAAGACATATAAGGAAAAATGTTCATTGTGCTGACCTACTACGAAGGTATGCTGCAGTTAAAGAGCAACTTGAAGTTGTGTACTGATTTTGAACTGAAAGTAATAAATCTGTCATGCACTGATGTCAAACCACATATTGTTCTGCCCTTGAAATCACTCAAAATAAATAATATGATGATATTTGAATATATCTACTAAGAAGTCCACTAATTTTATAAGAACATGCCTTTTCTGTAAAAAATATTTTGTAGGCATGACTTTGCTTCAATGCACTGTCTGTGAGAAAGTAGCCCTTAGCGCAATGCAAAGCTAGTCCATGGCTTCTCTAGATATCATCAAAAATAACATATTCCATAGTGAATATTAATATGTGAACAAAGAAAAAGCAACATTAAGACTCTGAATTTCTAGTACACGTGTTACGTGCAACAATATTCACTGATGCCTCGAAGTTATTTGCGAAAAAGGGTCAGATCACTTCATATCGTATTGCAGTACAGTGCATCATCATTTTTTAATTACAGATAAGCATCAAAAGATAAAGGTGAAGCATTCTGGGATTTAAAACTGACCCTAATTCATTTTAGAAATGTTTACAAAACAACTAACAATTTTCAGACTCAAAAACTCTAGAATAAATAGCTTCATGTAAATACAGTATTATTCAAATACATAGGGAAAAGGTTAATTTGCTTGAAAAATATTTGGATAAATACTGTATTATGCAGCTTTCCCTTTGAAATGTCTGTCCTTTCTGCTGCTAGTGTGTGTTTCAGGTAAGCAAAGTGTGTTTAAATGCAAAGTGTGTTTAAGACTGCAGTACCGCCTCCTGTCTCCAGGGGCAGAGTGAGCAGAAATATAAACACACTTGGTGAAACACAGGTCCCCACAAGGCAACTTTTTAAAAAGTTGTAAAAATTGACACAGATGTTCCTGAAGTCATGTTATATAATTTAGAAGACATTGCCTTGTGGGGACTTGGGTTCAGGTCCCCACAGTGCAATCAAGTCCCCACAGCGTGAGTGTGTTATCATACCCAAGTCCCCACAAGGATAGTAACACAAACCCACACACACACACACACACACACACACACTGGTACGTACTCACAGCCAAATAATGCCACACCTGTGCACACATACTCCGTGTGAGTATGTAAGTGAAGAGTAATTCTTGATTTTATGATTTTTTAGGATGAGCACGTGGCCGATTTAATCCCCAATATCCTAGTGCAGTGACTCCCGTCAGTATATTTATTTGGTGGGGCCCATGACCCAGTTTGTAGGGTGACTCATCAGCCTCTGTGTTCTTGAACTCTAAGAGGTCACAAAAAGACATGGGCATGGACATATACAGACACACAGAGACACAGCACTCACTGCAGCCACTCACCCTCATGGTTTTATATTGTTCCTCTTCCTTGACTTTAGACTCCTGAAAATATTTGTCCTCTTTCTTCAGAAGACGCAGCCACTCTTGAAGTTTTACCTGCAGAGATGAAAGTGCAAGAAATACGTGTAGATATATGGAGTGCAGTCTTTTTTATTATTAACACATTTTATTGACTTTAACGGTAATAGCGGGCGGTGCTCGAAGCATATATTTCGGATGGTAAACAGTCAAAATATTGAGTTTTAAATATCGAGAGGACATAATATCGGCTTTCAAAAATATAGTGCTGAAGAATATCGAAATGCAGGTAAGAAATATTGTTTTTTATAATATCGAAGTTAGTAATATCGACAGTCATAATATTGTTGTTAAAAATATTGATTTTGTTTGTGTTTTAAGTGTTAGTATATGTGTTAAAAGTATATATTATTTTTAGTAATGTATGTTGGAATTTTTTTAAAGTAATGAATTATATGTTAAATTATTTTTGCGTATTTCAGTTCCGTAGCGGGTTGTGGGTTTATAGGGGAATAGGGTGGGAAGTAATTTAATTATAATATATTAATTAGGAATTTTTTTGAATTAATTATTTATGTTAAATAATTTTTGCGTTATTTTATTCTGTAGCGGGTTGTGGGTTTATAGGGGAATAGGGTGGGAAGTAATTTAATTTGAATGAATGAATTAATATTTTTGTATTTAATAATTTATAGTGTTGCGTTAATTAATTAATTATTAATTAATTATAAATTGATTAATAATAATTAGTAATGTATTGGTAATTATGTTAATTGTGTTAAAAAATTATTTAGTTTAATTTGATATTAATTATTAATAATTAATGTGTTAATATGTTAATTGTCCTTTTTTATGAGTGGGTTGAGGGTTGATAGGGGAGTAGGGTGGGAAGTAATTTAATTTTTATTAACATTTTTAATATTTTTATATAATATTTATTTAAAGTTATTTTATAGTGTTAATTGTGTGAATTAATTTATATTTGATGGTTATTAATTTTACTGTTAATTGTTAATAAAATAATTGATAATTAATTATGTTAATTTATTAATATTTTACAATATTGGTGGTGGCGTTTATAGGGGAATATGGTGGGAGGTAAATTAATTTTTTTAATTAATTGTTAATTAATGTTAATTATATTGCAGGAGTGGGAATACTAAATTAATCCCCTACGCTATCCAACACTTTCCCTACTGTTAGACTTGGTGCAGCGGGAATAGTAAATTATTTCCACCCTCTATCCAACACTTTCCCTACTGTTGCACACGCTGGAGTGGGAATAGTAAATTATTTCCACCCTCTATCCAACACTTTCCCTACTGTTGCACACGCTGGAGTGGGAATAGTAATTTTTACCCACCCACTATCCTACACTTTCCCTACTGTTGCACTCAGTGGAGTGGGAATAGTAATTTTTACACTCCCGCTATCCAACACTTTCCCTACTGTTACACTTGGTGGAGTGGGAATAGTAAATTATTCCCACCCGCTATCCAACACTTTCCTTACTGTTGCACTCGCTGGAGTGGGAATAGTAATTTTTACCTACCCGCTATCCAACACTTTCCCTACTGTTGCACTCGGTGGAGTGGGAATAGTAATTTTTACCCACCCACTATCCTACACTTTCCCTACTGTTGCACTCAGTGGAGTGGGAATAGTAATTTTTACACTCTCGCTATCCAACACTTTCCCTACTGTTACACTTGGTGGAGTGGGAATAGTAAATTATTCCCACCCGCTATCCAACACTTTCCTTACTGTTGCACTCGCTGGAGTGGGAATAGTAATTTTTACCTACCCGCTATCCAACACTTTCCCTACTGTTGCACTCGGTGGAGTGGGAATAGTAATTTTTACCCACCCGCTATCCAACACTTTCCCTACTGTTACACTTGGTGGAGTGGGAATAGTAATTTTTACCCACCCGCTATACAACACTTTCCCTACTGTTACACTTGGTGGAGTGGGAATAGTAAATTATTTCCACCCTCTATCCAACACTTTCCCTACTGTTGCACACGCTGGAGTGGGAATAGTAATTTTTACCCACCCACTATCCTACACTTTCCCTACTGTTGCACTCAGTGGAGTGGGAATAGTAATTTTTACACTCTCGCTATCCAACACTTTCCCTACTGTTACACTTGGTGGAGTGGGAATAGTAAATTATTCCCACCCGCTATCCAACACTTTCCTTACTGTTGCACTCGCTGGAGTGGGAATAGTAATTTTTACCTACCCGCTATCCAACACTTTCCCTACTGTTGCACTCGGTGGAGTGGGAATAGTAATTTTTACCCACCCGCTATCCAACACTTTCCCTACTGTTACACTTGGTGGAGTGGGAATAGTAAATTATTCCCACCCGCTAGCCAACACTTTCCCTACTGTTGCACTCCCTGGAGTGGGAATAGTAATTTTTACCCACCCGCTATCCAACACTTTCCCTACTGTTACACTTGGTGGAGTGGGAATAGTAAATTATTCCCAGACGCTATCCAACACTTACCCTACTGTTGCATTCACTGGAGTGGGAATAGTAATTTTTACCCACCCGCTATCCAACACTTTCCCTACTGTTGCACTCACTGGAGTGGGAATAGTAATTTTTACTCACCCGCTATGCAACACTTTCCCTACTGTTGCACTCCCTGGAGTGGGAATAGTAATTTTTACCCTCCCGCTATGCAACACTTTCCCTACTGTTACACTTGTTGGAGCGGGAGTAGTAATTTTATCCCCTACACTATGCAATGTTTTCAATACTGTTATAATTAATGTAGTGTGAAATATTATTAAAAAAATAAATAATAATTTAAATTATTTAATTTTTATACATAAAATTAATTTTTATATTTATATTACAGGTTTATTTAGATGTATGTCATTATAATTTTAATTATGTTTTGAACATTTTAAATTACATTTAATAATTATTTGTTACGTAGGATTTACTCCAGTCCTCAAATTTTAATTTGTCTTCCGGACCCCGGAATAAACCTACTTTGGGGATCTGGTGAGATAATTTTAGAACACATACACACACCCATTTTCACCAAGCCCACACACCCGCATGCACAACTACGGCACCTCCTAAAAGATCTCCGACAAAGAGCCCTCTCGCGGGGCCCGTGAGGGACTGCAGCGCCACCCCCACGAGGAGCAGAGCCCGATGATGAAGCATGACACCCGCAAGGGTGTGTGAGGGCACCAGTTCCATAAGGAGGAATTCCCCCAATCTTTACTAATCCAACCTGGCTATTGCTGAGACACATATACTCAACCAAAATTGGTTGATTACTATTACTTTCTCTTTAGGAACAGTTACCACACATTTTTTGACATTTACCTTGGGAGCATTGGTACTGGACCTGAGCCTTTTTTCTACAAACCGCTCCTAGTCCCCCCTCTTTGATATTTTGACGTACATGTTTATATGACAGAGCGACTCATCTTACCTAATTATGGTCCAGTTTGATTTGATTGCCTGGTTTAGGGAGGGTCTGATGGCGGCAGAGGAGGCAGGTCTATGCCGCGGTATGTTGCCCAGCGAGACCATATTTTCCTATGTTTTTGTGGACAACCACGCGCCTGGTACACCGCGATTTCAGCCTCCATGCATCTGCCCATGGCCTTTCTCCACCCACCCATTGATGGCGGGGAGGTACCCTTCCACGTTTGGGCAATGCCCCGCTTGGCAAGTGTGAGGCCCAAAAATAGTAGATGTTGTTAATAGTGATTTCCCCCTATCCCCTCAGTGCTGTGAAGTAAGAAAAGCTTGATATCGAATGGAAGACGCCAGGACAGGACCCGGCCCAGACAAGAAGATATTTTATGCCAAATTGGTTGCAGTGCCCCACAGCTCCAGACTGTGTGTAGGAAGGTCCCCTCTGATTCTCCGCATCTGAGACATGTGGGGGACTGGATAACGGCCATCCTCCAGAGGGGGGAGCGGGTGTAGTATGCTCGGTGGAGGTATTTAAACTGAATTAGACGGTATTGTGTGGCTATAGTGGCACCTCAGGACTAGCTAGAGCCTCAGTCCAGTCATCGTCTGTAAGGTCGGATGTCGGCTTCCCACGCATCCCGGGTTTTGTGTAGTGTGGTTTGGGTAGTCAGTGTCTGATAGATTTGCCGGATCTTATGCGTGCCAAGATTCCCCATTAGTAAATGTCCATCTAGGGGGTGAAATTCTGGTTGACCTCCCAGCGAGCAGATTAGGGGAGTCAGGGCATGTCTCAGCTGCAGACATTTGTAAAACGGTGTCAGGTGCAAGTGGTATTCTATTTGCAGTTGCTGAAAAGATTTGAGAGTGGGTCCCAGCAGAATGTCACTCAGGGTAGAGATTCCAATGAGTTCCCATGCTCGGAAGCCTGGAAGCTTGGCGACAGGTCGCAGGTAGATACCCTGCCACAGAGGGGTTGTCTGTGTCAGGCGCCCATCCCAGCCCATTTTCTTCACAATATAACGCCAGAGCTGCATGACGGTTCTGCAGGCGGGGGTTGAGTGGTCAAGGTTTTTGCGACTGTGGAGGAGACTCATGAGGGGGGTACCCTTTATCGCAAGTCACTTCACAGCAAACGCTGGATCGGTGTATGAGCTGTACCACCACTCGTTGATATTCAACAGATGAGATGCCGCATAGTAGGCATATATATCGGCCGCCGCAATCCCGCCACAGTACGCCGACTGCGTGCAGGTTCGTAGCGCAACGTTGACGATGCCCCTCGTGCGTGAATTGATATTATGTGCCCAAGATATTGTGGGACAAGGCGAGATGAAGACCCCCAGATATTTGAAGCCCTCGGTTGCGTGGGATAACTGCGAAGCCCAGGAGCCGCGCCCATTGTCTCCGCATATTGGAAATAACACTGACTTCGCTGGATTGGCTCCAAGGCCGGAGGTCTCCCCAAACACCCAAAGTATCTGGAGAATCCAGGAGCCGGAAAATCCGGGATTGGTTAAAAAGAATGTCGTCTGCATATACCGCAATTCTGTTGGACCGGTCATGTGACCATTCATACCCACGAATTAATTGGTCCCGCCGCACCCATGTAGCTAAGGGCTCTGTGGCGAGCGCAAATAGCAATGGATACAGGGGGCAACCCTGCCTCGTACCCCGACGTATTGGGAAGGGTGCTGACCAGAAACCTGCTACCCGCACAGAGGCTGAGAGCTCTGTGTGTAATAATTGTATGTAAGACAAAAAGCGTAGACCAAAGTTGAGAGATCGGAGGAGCTGAAATAAATAAGTCCAACTTAGGGAATCGAACACCTTATCTATATCGGCCAAAAGAATGGCTGCAGGGCAGCCCGGCTCCGGGGCCTTCGCAATGGCATTGTGAACCCGTCTAATATTGTGCTGGGTAGACCGTTGCGGCATGAAGCCGGCCTGGTCTGGGTGGATCAGTTCGTGGATACACGTGCGGAGGCGGTCAGCAAGGACCTTACCCAACAGTTTGGGTTCAAAATTTAGGAGGAAGATGGGGCGGTAAGAAGATGGTTCTTCTGGGGGGTGGCCTGGTTTAAGGAACACCACTATCTCGGAATGGCGCCAATCAGGAAGTAAGATGTGCTGCTCCAGAGCCGCATGGAGTGCATCCAACAGATGTGGTCGAGCTGCGCCATGTGTGGTCGTAGGAAGTCACTAAGGAAGCCGTTGGGGCCAGGCGCGCGGCTGGCGTGCATGTTGAATAAAGCTGCACCGAGTTCCTCTGCAGTTATGGGGGCATCTAGCTGGTCGCACAGGTGGTCTGGGAGCTTTTTGGGAGATCTGTCTGTTAGAAATTCCCCTATTGTCGCGCTCGATACAAGTTCCTTCTGCTTGTATAAGGAGGCATAGTCGGCCGCTAACCCTTGGACGACTGTGTGAGGGGTAGTACAAAGGACTCTGTCCGCGTTTCGCATTGCCGGCATGGAGGCGGGGGACATCGTCGCCTGACACAAACGATGAAGCATTTTGTTTGATTTGTCACCCCATTGATAAATCCTATGTTGGGTCGCTAACCAGATCTCGTGCGTCTCATTAGTGAGATGCTGATGGATTTGTTGTTGTACTTGGAGGAGGCTGCGTTGCGGTATTGGTCCTGAGGTCTCTGCAGCTTCGGCTTCAAGAGTCCTCTGGCGATTTTCTAGGCTTACTATTTGTGCGAGGCACCTGCGTTTTTCCCCAGCGTGAAAGCTGATGTCCACCCTGTGGATAGTGGGTTTAAGAGCTTCCCACAGTATAACACTGGAGGAGGCAGTGCCCACATTGGACGTTAGATATTCTGTAATTGCCTGTCGGAGAACATCTTGGTAACCTGGGTGACATTCGCCATCCGAAGGGGGGTTTGTTTGCCCAATGTGTAGTCTAAGTAGAACCGGGGGTGGTCGGAGAGGCCTCTGGGCAGGATAGAGACATGTGAGGCCCTATGTATGTGGCTGCGTGGTAAGACGAAGTAGTCCATTTTGGATAGGGAGCCATGTACGGCTGAAAGGAACGTGGTGGGCATATCACCCCAGAGTGGCGGCTATCTGGTGGAGTTTTGATTCTCCCGATTAGGGCCTATGTCCTGACTCACGCCGGTGGTCCAAGGGTGACATGGCGTCATTCCAGTCGAAGCCCAGTATTAGACCGTCCGGGAGTTCTCCCCAGAGTCGTGTGATTTGTCAATGAAAGTGTGTCCTAAGGGGGGAGGGGCGTAAACGATGCCTATGGTTATTGTTTCGCTGTATAATATACCTGTCACTGTGGTGTATCGTTCCCCTAGATCTGACCAGAGTTTGGATAGAGTGAAGGGGATCCTGCGGTGCACCAGAATGGCCGTTCCGCAAGAGCCGCGTGTGAATCCTGAGTGATATACTGTGTCATAACCAAACCGGGCAAGACATGGGGCTTTATTGCCTAATACATGGGTCTCTTGCAGTAGGAGTATATCCGCTTCCCAGCGATTGGCTTGCTGAAGGACAGCGCTTCTCTTTATTTTATTGAGCATCCCTCTAATGTTCCACGTTATAAAGTTCAGACCCCCAGGCTGGGAATTACTTGTGTGCGAGGTCATCTGTCATCTAGGGAGGTTGCCAGCTAGGGTGAGCGCATGAAAATGTACTGGGTTCCCTGTGCCTATGTGTGAACTGAAATACCTTTAGTCCAGGAAATCTAAACATCCCCCGCCACCCAGCCCCCACCCCAATACCTCCACCAACAAGGAGTATCTGTCGCGGTTGGAGAGATATGAGAAACAAAAAGGATCCACCCTTGAATAGATATATAACCGTGCTCTCCCAGACACTGTGGGGTCGATTCCGATTCGGGCCGGAAAAAGCACCGACCGACTCGGATCCGGAAAAAATACCGACCGACACGTACTTGTGGCGCACGACACGCCAAGTACGATGCAAGGCGCGAAAAATCCGACCGACACGTACCGAAACCAAGTCGACCGACCGAGCCGCACGGAAAACAGCAATCCGGCCGGAAAAACACGCGAATCCAACCGACCGACACGCACCCGGAACAAATCCGACCGAAACGTACACGCTAACTCCAAACCGCAAAGTACGATGCAAGGCGCGAAACCACGAGCGAGTCGGACGGAGGACAAGCCGCACGACCGACACGCATACAAAACCGAGCCGAAGCAACACAATACACCGCGACCGACGCGTACGCAGCATAGAAAACTGCACAAACACAGCGTGAACAAAACGGAGAACACCGTACGAGACCAATGCAGGGTCCGACTCGGTCACAAGAACGTTTCCAACATACACAAACAGCACAAAGGAAAAATCACCCAAAAAAGGCCAAACAAGCAATTACCAAGCCAATAAATACTGGGGGGTGGGGACAGAGAACAAAGACACACCCACAACTCCACCTATATAAAGGACACAAATCACTACCATGAGCCTTTGCAAATGCCATTCCACTGCCAGCACCCAAGAGAAAGCAACCACACACCCACAGCTCATCCCTCACACAAGCCACACACCATCAGCACACCAACAAATACCTACCTCACATACACCCAGCAAAACACACACTCACACACCCTCACCTGCACACCAACACACACATCACCCACCATCACCACCCATCACCATGCCCCCCAAGAAGAATCCCAAGTTCCTAGATAGTGAATTGGAAGTCATGGTAGACGAGATCCTCAGGGTGGAGCCACAGCTGTTTGGCACACTGGTCCAACAGACCCCCATGTCGCAGAAAACCAAGATGTGGGAGAGGATCATCAACAGGGTGAACGCCCAATCACCATGTCGGTGCACAAAGACGGACATCCAGAGCAGGTGGTATGACGTGCGCAGGAGGGTACGGGACATGCTGAAGAAAGACTACATCAACAGCCAACCCACCGGCAGTGGCCCTCCTGCCAAGCCAATATACCTCAGGCCCTGGGAGGAGAAGGTGCGGGCCATCCTTCCACCAGTGAGCGTATATGGACTAGAGGACATCCCAGAGCCTGGTGAGTACACAACAAATGTACACAATATACTGCCACAAAACACACACACATCACTGTCAAGGGGAGAGTCAAACCATGCACTCATAGCAATTACACAGCAACCAGAACATAATCATCCCAAAATGTGTATGTCAGTCAGATAAACACAACACATGCCATCAAAAAAGTCACATCCAACTGTGCCATCACATGTACGAACACAACTACAACTACAGCTAGGCAGTGGCACAAATAGAACTAACAAACACATCCAGACATGTAGCCACCACAACAACACCAACACACAGTGAAGACCACTCAAAGGAAGGAATTCTGTGTATGCTGGGCAAGTCAGTGTAGCCAATAGCATCATGGGAGTCGCAGTCACACATATTGCCCCCCACAACTGTCCCATCAACACCACCATGAACCATGCGCACATCACAGGGAGTGGAAAAGGACTCACAAGATGGCTGACACTGGCAACTGCTGTGGGGAGCACAAGGCCCTGCTGGCAACTGTGCACCAACAAACAGCAGGACACCACTGACTGACATCCTGAGAGACAACTTCCACTCCCTGCAATGCAAGCACGTTCCATGGTGGGATATCTGGCTAGCTGGGTGGGAAGGAGGACTTGCAGCACTGACCATAGTCACAAGCACCGCCCTCACACACCCCCCAACACAAACTCCACAGAACCCACCTGGTAGAATGCAATGCCCCCATCCTAACACAAGATCCCACAAAGAACCACCACCCTGGGTTATGTTGTGTGAAGCACAGGGACACTCTTGGGACTCTTAGCCAAACAACTGCCAGGACAACACTCCCAGCCATCCTGTCAGCACAGCCAGCCCACCCCACAGGGAAGCAGATTCAAAAGGAAGGAAGCATGGGCATGCTGGGAAGGGGGTGGAGGCAATAGCATGATGGGAGTCGTAGTCAATGATATTGGTCACCCCCACAACTGTCCCATCAACACCACCATGAACCATGCTCACATCACAGGGAGTGGAGAAGGACTCACAAGATGGCTGACACTGGCTACTGCTGTGGGGAGCACAAGGCCCTGCTGGCAACTGTACACCAACAAACAGCAGGACACCACTGACTGACATCCTGAGAGACAACTTACACTCCCTGCAATGCAAGCACGTTCCATGGTGGGATATCTGGCTGGCTGGGTGGGAAGGGGGACTTGCAGCACTGACTATAGTCACAAGCACCTCCCCTCACACACCCCCAACACAAACTCCACAGTACCCACCTGGTAGAATGCAATGCCCTCCATCCTAACACAAGATCCCACAAAGAACCACCACCCTGGGTTATGTTGTGTGAAGCACAGGGACACTCTTGGGACTCTTAGCCAAACAACTGCCAGGACAACACTCCCAGCCATCCTGTCAGCACAGCCAGCCCACCCCACAGGGAAGCAGAGTCAAAAGGAAGGAAGCATGGGCATGCTGGGAAGGGGGGAGGAGGCAATAGCATGATGGGAGTCGTAGTCACAGCTCTACATCCCCCACCATATGGCCCAGCAAGCTCACACTCACGCATGCACATCCCACAGGGTGGAAAGGCCCATCAAAGATGTCTGACACTGTTGCTGTGTCGTGGGGAACACAAGGGCATGCTGGGTACTGCACACCAACCAACAGCAGGACACCACTGTCAGCCATCTTGCCATTGCTCTCACACCCACACACACTGAACTCCACACAAAAGCAAGTAAGTATGGGAATGCTGGGAAGTGGGGTGGAGGCAATGGCATGATCGGAGTCGTAGTCACAGACATAGCTCACCCCCACAACTGTCCCATCAACACCACCCTGAACCATGCTCACATCACAGGGAGTGGAGAAGGACTCACAAGATGGCTGACACTGGCTACTGCTGTGGGGAGCACAAGGCCCTGCTGGCAAATGTGCACCAACAAACAGCAGGACACCACTGACTGACATCCTGAGAGACAACTTACACTCCCTGCAATGCAAGCACGTTCCATGGTGGGATAACTGGCTGGCTGGCTGGGTGGGAAGGAGGACTTGCAGCACTAACCATAGTCACAAGCACCTCCCCTCACACACACCCCAACACAAACTCCACAGTACCCACCTGGTAGAATGCAATGCCCCCATCCTAACACAAGATCCCACAAAGAACCACCACCCTGGGTTATGTTGTGTGAAGCACAGGGACACTCTTGGGACTCTTAGCCAAACAACTGCCAGGACAACACTCCCAGCCATCCTGTCAGCACAGCCAGCCCACCCCACAGGGAAGCAGAGTCAAAAGGAAGGAAGCATGGGCATGCTGGGAAGGGGGTGGAGGCAATAGCATGATGGGAGTCGTAGTCACAGACATTGCTCAGCCTCACAACTGGCCCATCAACACCACCCTGAACCATGCTCACATCACAGGGAGTGGAGAAGGACTCACAAGATGGCTGACACTGGCTACTGCTGTGGGGAGCACAAGGCCCTGCTGCCAACTGTGCACCAACAAACAGCAGGACACCACTGACTGACATCCTGAGAGACAACTTACACTCCCTGCAATGCAAGCACGTTCCATGGTGGGATATCTGGCTAGCTGGGTGCGAAGGGGGACTTGCAGCACTGACCATAGTCACAAGCACCTCCCCTCACACACACCCCAACACAAACTCCACAGAACCCACCTGGTAGAATGCAATGCCCCCCATCCTAACACAAGATCCCACAAAGCACCACCACCCTGGGTTATGTTGTGTGAAGCACAGGGACACTCTTGGGACTCTTAGCCAAACAACTGCCAGGACAACACTCCCAGCCATCCTGTCAGCACAGCCAGCCCACCCCACAGGGAAGCAGAGTCAAAAGGAAGGAAGCATGGGCATGCTGGGAAGGGGGGTGGAGGCAATAGCATGATGGGAGTCGTAGTCACAGACATTGCTCAGCCTCACAACTGGCCCATCAACACCACCCTGAACCATGCTCACATCACAGGGAGTGGAGAAGGACTCACAAGATGGCTGACAATGGCTACTGCTGTGGGGAGCACAAGGCCCTGCTGCCAACTGTGCACCAACAAACAGCAGGACACCACTGACTGACATCCTGAGAGACAACTTACACTCCCTGCAACGCAAGCATGTTCCATGGTGGGATAACTGACTGGCTGGGTGGGTGGGAAGGAGGGCCGGCTGTCAACCAAACACAACCAATGCAGACCATGTTCACACCCCAGAAAATACATAGAAATGCCCAAATAATGCAGGACAATGTGCCACACCAATATCAACCCCTGACTGTGACGACTTAGGACAATGCAATGTACAGGCCCGCACCCAGAGGCACAGTCACAACTGTCATGTGTGTCAACCATTGATGCCTGCAGAAACATGACATACATTGTTTGTGTCTCCCAAAAACAGGTGATGATGGGGACACAGCAGCAGACGCTGAGGAGTCCCAGTCCCAGGCTCAAGAGGATGCCGAGCTCACTGGCGTCGTACAGCCTCTGTCCTCCTCGGACGATGAAGAACAACCTGGCACATCCGGTGCAAGTCAACATGCAGCACCAGCAGGACCACCAGCTGCAGCACCAGCAGGACCACCAGCTGCACCCCCTGCACCCACCCCTACAACGACTGTCACCACGAATACCATCCCTGCCGACATGGACAGAATAAGGAGCAACACCAGCACAGTGACCCTGGACCAACCTGGGGCCATGGACACCACCACCACCACCAACCCCCAAGGTGGACCAGGGTTATCTGTGCGTGCCACTGCACACACTGCACATGTCAGCAGGGGTGGTGGGAGGGGTGGGAGACAGAGGTCGCTGCTTGCAGACGTTGCTGGTGTGCATGACGACCCACAACTGGTACGCATAGCTGATGCGTACCAGTCCAGCACCGGAGAGCTCAGCCAGGTAGTGGGGCTCCTCAGAGACATTAAACAGCAGCAGGCTGCCCATCATGCCCGCTTGGACTCCCACATGTCCCACGTGGAGTCACACATGTCCCGTGTGGACTCACACATGTCCCGCGTGGAGTCCAAGTGGGATGCACTGCATGAGATGACGGCTGTGCACAGGGACATTTTACAATGCCTCCGCCAGATGAACAGCAACCAGTCCACACCTCCCTGTGTGCCAACAACATCTGGTGCCGAACAAACTGCAACTGCCACAGGGAGGGAGGAGGACTCTGGCGGAGAGTCCCCTGCACCGCAGCAGCCTGCACTTGAGGGCCCCCCAAGAAGAGGGGTCGTCCGAGGAGGGAAAAGTGAGAGGCCGATGGCCAAGCGCAACTCCCAGGAAGCCTGAACCTGTTCTGGATGTTCGCCTTTGTGCACAGACTGTTCACCCTGTTGACGGCAACACTACTCCCACACATTGCATGGGGAGTACAAGTTGGACCAATGTGTCAGACAACTGTGGCCCCGATACTGGGGATCCTGTCTACCCGGACTTTCAATTCACCTAGGAACTTGGGATTGCAAGATTCATGTACAGCACAACCCATCCTATGCACTATTAACACAAATGTATCACAATAAACACACTAATACACCATACTTGCCTCTGTCGTGATTCCAACGTGGGTGCTGTTATGGGGATGATGAACTGCAAAATTACACTGTGTATGCGAACAGCAACAGCAAGGACAACACAGGCATGTGAGTACAGGCAACGTGACACACATGAGGGAGACACACCACCAGGGCTACACGACACATACACACCTAGGCCATCTGACTCATTGCCTACACTGATGTTGCCAGGGAAGACGGTGCAATGCACAGACACCACACCCATTCCCAGTTGTAGTCAAGTAGCCCACAGGTGCAGTAAGCAAATGGCAGTCAAATGTGTGACCACAGACAACGCACATCACAAAGTGAAGCACAGGTTTATTACACAGTTGCAACATGCCGTAACCACTACAGATGCAAGGTAACCCCACCTGGCAGCGGGCACACAGTCAACAACTGTAGACGGAAGGAAGTCCATGGGTGTGGCGCACATCACCTGTAGGGACACAACAGCTACCAGCCTGGATATGCAATCACGTCGTCGGTGGACACAGTTGACCAAACGAATCTGAAAGTACCCTGTGAAGGACAGAAATGACACACAGTCAAAAGCAATGGAGTACAGGACAGAACAGCAAAACTCATGCACAATACATGTTACAAGATACCCACCCAGAACCAAGTTAGCATGTCAACACTGTTGGGGAGTACAGCCCACCTGTCACCACACATCGCAACACACATCCAGTCAAGTAGCCCATGGACACACTCCAACAGCACCAGAGCACCACCCACACATCATGCCAACTCACATCATTGACATGACACCTCAGGATACTCACATTCAGCTAAAGAAGTTGGTGATGAGCTGTGTGCGGACATCACCATCACCATCATCATCATCATCGTCACTGGCATCATGGTCCAGGCCAGGATCCTCCACAGGTGGCGGATGTTGGTCATTGTCATCCTGGATGAGAGGCAACTCCTTCCGCACTGCCAGGTTGTGGAGCATGCAGCAGACGATGATAATCTTGCACACTTTCGCAGGGGCATGTGGGAGGGACCCTCCGGTCTTGTCCAGGCAGCGGAAGCGGCTCTTCAGGAGACCAAAGGTCCGCTCAATCACTCTCCTGGTCCGACCATGTGCCTCATTGTAGCGCATCTGGGCAGGTGTCACAGGGTTCCTGAGGGGTGTCAGCAACCACGGCATGTTGGGGTATCCCGAGTCACCTATGGACAGACAAGTGCACATTAGCTGACTTGGAAAAGTGGGCGGAATACTACAGATCAGATCACACACAATGGCACAAAGTCAGTACACACCGACAAGCCAGGCACGCTGGTTCTGCATCTGTGCCATCATCCTGGGGATGCGACTACTCCTCATCACAAAGGCATCGTGTGCTGAACCAGGGAAACGGGCACACACGTGTGTGATGGTCATGTCTGCAAGACACACCACCAGTGCATTGACCGAGTGGTAGTGCTTGCGGTTCCTGTAGGCCTGCTCCTGGGCCTGTGGTGGTACCAAAGCCACATGTGTCCCATCAATGGAGCCAATGACATGCGGCATCCTCCCCAGGGCATAAAAGTCACTCTTCACGTCAGTGAGTCGTCGCAGTCTAGGGAAATAGATGTACCGGTTCAGGAAGAGCAACATTGCCGCCAAAACATCGCGGAGCACACGGCTGAACATGGTCTGTGACATCCCACCAGCAGTCGCCACAGTATGTTGGAAGGTACCGGTGGCAAAGAAGTGTAGGGCTGCCATCACCTTCACCTTGGGGGTCAGCGCTGTAGGATACGGCCGGCCAGGCTGCAAATGTGGGGACAAACGCACTGCCAAATCCTCAATCAGCTGCCTGGTGAAGCGGTACCGTCGGATGCTGTCCCGTTCCACCATCGTTGCCAGGTCTGGGAATGGCCGATGGACAGCAGGAGCCCTGCAGTGCAGAGGAGAAGTAAGCAAGATTGTCAGTCACCCCACATATGCGGCATTGAACACACTCAAGATCCCAACATACATCATTATGAGGCACAACTACATGAAGTGTGCAGTACCGGAAGGACATGTATGGTACATACATGGCCAACATCTGTCAACACGGTCCTACAGGTGGCATCAATTTGTCCCAGGTTGGCCCATTGGATATCATGAGGCCGTGTCACAGTTCCCATCTCCTGCTGCCGTGTCACAATAACCCCCACAGTGACATGTGAGGACAGATGTGCCCCAGGCACCACAGCTCAACGACAGGTACATTCCCAGGGACCCTGTAATACCACATGGACACTGGCATTACATGGAGTATCATGTATACACCACAGCAAAACAACCATGAACCCCACAGGTAGTGGCCCCACTTGCCACGGCAGGACAGACATGGACGTCTGTGACACACACGCACAACATCAGAGTCCATGCACACACAATGTGGATGTGGAGACTGTCTCCCATTGTGCACATGAAATCAGAGACATTGTAAACACTACATGCACAAAGACTGTGGAGGACCATCACTATTGTGCCACTGGGACACCCTGGCTCAAACATACCGTCCCACATGGGACTCACGGGGTATGTGACATGACATACACATACACCACTGTGAAATGTGACCATGGCACATGCACAGCTATATGAACAGTTGCACGTCACAGTGGTCACGTAAACGTAACTCCCATGATCCTGTCCCCATGAACACCTGCACAGCCTGGGGGTGGCTGCCCACAGGTGACACCCACAGGACAACATGTACACCAACATACACACAATAGGAAATGCAGCCTTACATGCCTTATGATAAGGTTTGGACAGGCTGTCGTGATGTAGGTGTGCCCCTCACTCCCTGGGAGCTATCTGTGGCTGGCATATGTCCATCTGAGACAGGCATGCTGACATATGCCAGTCACATGTACAGTGATGCGTTGAACAGCAATGGACCGATCGGTGCCTCCGGCCGGCCCATTGCTTTCAATGTGCGGGTACGCGTTGTACCCCTGTGCGCGTTGAACTGCAATGGACCGATCGGTGCCTCCGGCCGGCCCATTGCTTTCAATGTGTGCGGGTACGCGTTGTACCCCTGTGCGCGTTGAACAGCAATGGACCGATCGGTGCCTCCGGCCGGCCCATTGCTTTCAATGTGCGCGGGTACGCGTTGTACCCCTGTGCGCGTTGAACTGTAATGGACCGATCGGTGCCTCCGGCCGGCCCATTGCTTTCAATGTGTGCGGGTACGCGTTGTACCCCTGTGCGCGTTGAACAGCAATGGACCGATCGGTGCCTCCGGCCGGCCCATTGCTTTCAATGTGCGGGGACGCGTTGTACCCCTGTGCGCGTTGAACTGCAATGGACCGATCGGTGCCTCCGGCCGGCCCATTGCTTTCAATGTCGCGGGTACGCGTTGTACCCCTGTGCGCGTTGAACAGCAATGGACCGATCGGTGCCTCCGGCCGGCCCATTGCTTTCAATGTGTGCGGGTACGCGTTGTACCCCTGTGCGCGTTGAACTGCAATGGACCGATCGGTGCCTCCGGCCGGCCCATTGCTTTCAATGTGTGCGGGTACGCGTTGTACCCCTGTGCGCGTTGAACAGCAATGGACCGATCGGTGCCTCCGGCCGGCCCATTGCTTTCAATGTGTGCGGGTACGCGTTGTACCCCTGTGCGCGTTGTACCGCAATGGACCGATCGGTGCGCACCCATTGACAATGGGCTTGCCTGGCAACGGACGCGTTTTCGAATTTCGAACGAGTCGGTTGCTGGAAAATCAGTTGGTCACCCACAACAATGTTGCAAAATCATGTATGTCATGAAGTTGAAGATTTGAAGGATGCTGTGGGCGTGTTTTGGTGCTGCTATTCCATGGATTGGCCAGATTCAGAAGATGCAAACGACTTGGACCTATCACTTTGGACACAAGGGACAGTATCTGCCTCTCCAGCACATATATATTGCTGGCTGTTCCCCTGAGAGCCCACTTGCCTGCACTACATGCTCCAAGACGACATCTGCCACTGCACTGCTGCTGTCTCTGCCCCTCTGGACCCTGCAATGGCACGTACTGTGGAGAGAGCCCCAGCCTTCAGCCTTGAAGAGAACCAGGCCCTGCTGGACAGCCTACTTCCACAGTACAGCAAGCTGTATGGGACACCAGGGGAGCAGGTGAGTGTTCTGTGCACTGCCTTTCTGAATGTGCATTTTGTGTGACTAGCAAGGCTGAGAGTCTGCACGCCACTGGCTAGCAGGCTCACTGAGTAGTTGTCACCCCCCATAGTGTGTAGTGACTTGCACTGGACAGGTATGGTGCAGTGACAGTGCATTTGAACATGGTTTTACTTCCCATGCAATGATACCATGTAGTGACGTCTGGCAAACTGTCCATGGTCAGCTTTGCACTGCCTGTGTACATCATGTGCCCCTGTGTTTGAGACATGTATATACGACTGTGTCATGCACGGATATGTTGCATGTGTGGTAATGGCCTTTTCACTTTGTCATCCTCACAGGTTAATGCCCATCGGAAGCAGGAAATCTGGAAGGACATCGTCCGGGCTGACCGGTCCGTGGGGGTCTACAAGCGCCGGATCCGCAACTGCCAGAAGAGGTGGCAGGACCTTCGGGGCTGGTCCCGGAGGATTGCACGGGTCCAGCTGAAGCTGTCGCCTCCTCGCAGGAGGGGCGGAACACGGACCCTGACCCCCCACATGCTCCAGATCCTGGCGGTGGTCTTTCCAGACCTGGATGGGCAGCTGAAGGCCAGACAGCAGCAAGGAGGGGGTGAGTCAAAGACTGCACTGTGAACTCTGTATTACATGCTTTGTGCCCTCCTCTGGCCTGGTTCAACTGCCACAGTGCAGCAGTCATGTTGTCCAGGAGCCATGTCCCTCTATTGTGCACTGCCCACTGCTCATCTGATACCCAGGTGTGGCCCTTACAGTCAGGGAATTGTGTCACTTGGGACTGTGTCCTTGCAGTTTGCTTCACTAAAGGTGGGGGACAGCATCTGTTTCCCTGACTCTGTTGTGGGCATCATGGGTGGGTCCATTGTTCACACAACGCCTGGGTTTGGACATGTGATCTGCGTGTTGCTTTGATATGTGGTCCACTTGCTGAGCTGAGCCACCACATGTGCCTGGGGTATGTGGCACACGCCCATGCAGCGGGTGGGAACAATGTTTGTGCCCCAGGAGTGTGCAGATTACGTGTGTCACACATACATAGCCAGCTATCCACTGTCCAGGGCACATCCCTCATTCATGTGGAGCAGGACAGTCATGCCTACTCCAGGCCATGCAATGCACTCTGTACTCCCACTCCCGTGTATCAGCTGACACATTGTGCACAGTGATTTGACCCCTCCGGTGTCTGCCTCTGTGTCAGTGTGCTGTGGATTAGTTGCCAGGACTGCTGTGGTGTTTCTTGGTAGGGGCTCAGCATGCCCCTGGAGATGTGACCATAGGAGACGATACTTGTGTGTCACATAGGTGTTTGATCAGCTGCCCGTGCAGACTGGGGTATGCAAATGTGATGTTCAGGCAGCTGTTCCCCATTCACAGCAAATTGTGAGGGGCTCAGGTTCAGAGGGTAGTGTCACAGGTCTCCCATATGTCCAATAGGTGTGACCTGGACAGATGAGGGTTGAGATGATGTGTTGTGTGGGGGATGTACATGTGCACTTGTGCAGCTCCAGGACTTGCATTCCCCATGACCTACTATTGTGACACAGTGCATAGTGTTGTTGTCTGGCTGCCAAGTCATACATCACTGAGACAGTGATGTATGACTTAACAGTCATGCCTCTGCCATGGCATGTGTCAACTTATTTGTGGTCCTGCAGGGGAGTGACATGTGCTACATGCACACCATAGTGGCGCTGGCTATCAGGACATGGGTGCATCATGGTGTCTGTCGCTGGTATGCATCACATGCATTTCCTATTTTACTATGGGCATCCCTTTCATCCGGAAACCTGTACTGACTCAGTGGCAAGAGCTGTGATGTGTCCACACCGTGTCCTCTGCACTGTCCAACTACTGTGTACTTGGTGCATGTGTCCACACTGGGGTGTTGCAATCCAACAGACACCAGACAGATGGGTGCAAGGCCATGTGGGATGTGAGTGCCATGCTTGGCATCAGACTGACAATTGGCTTCTCCTGTTCAGTTAGGGCACTTTTAGCAATGTACAACTAATGATGCCAGGGCTTGCTCTGTGATGTGCTGTGCTCACAGTGGTGTGTGCGTTTGGTGCAGGTGACTGATGTCTGTCTGTTTCCCCATTGTTTGCAGATACATCCACGGCCACGGAAGGGGACAGCTCCACGGACCAGGAGGAGCCAGAGAGCCAGACTGGGTCAGCAGCCGAGGAGTGGTCGGAGGGACCCAGTGGCACGAAGGGCGAGGGGAGCCACACCGAGGAATCCTCAGCACCATCCACCTCAGCTGAGGACCAGAGCAACTCGGAGGATGACTCCCTTGTGGAGGCGGGTGTCAGCAGCCACCACACCCCAGCTAGTGTTGCTGTCCCCGCCACCACCAGCACCACCACCGCCCTCCCATCGGCTCCCATTCCCCAGGTCCGTGGAGGCTCCCATGTTCGGGAGCGTGTCTCCTTTGGCCCAGGCACCGCACCCCCTGCCCCTCTGTCCCCTGCTGCCCTGAGTGAGGAGTCTGTGTACCTCCTTCGCCAGCTCCATGTAGGGCAGACAGCCATGCTGAGTGTCCTCCATGCGCACACCGCACTGTTGACTCAGCTGGTGTCGTTCATGGAGGGCATCTCATCGGGCATGTCTGACCTACAGAGGGAAAATGTATATAACAATAGGAGAGGAAGGGAAAATAAAGGACACTCCTACTCCCCTCAAACTAAGTCAAATAAACAACAAAGGAGTGTAACACTAAAGAGAAGAGCACTCATGTATCCTTCTTCACTGTAGCGTTTTGCTAATAGAAAAAACCTCTTTAGGTTATTCAGAAAGCCCTCACTCACCAACCTGGTTGGTGACATGCTTCATCATCGGGCCCCACCAGGAGTGGCCGAATGCCACCCTAGTGTGCTACAACGCCAGAATTACTGCGGAGCTGGTTCAGTGATTGGTGAAGAGTGAAAAAGTGAATGTTAAAAAGTTCTAACTTGTGTCAAAAAAATCTTTTATTTATTTTGCCAATTAGACTTAGTTAAAAACAAGTGTGGGATAAAGGACCAAATTAAAAGTCCAGATTTATCCCCAGGTGTAGGTCAACATGTTTCTGCCTTTCAGGGACATATCGTCAGGCATTCGTCAGGACCAATATTTATAGTGAATGAACCCGGCGGTATGGGCGCACTAAGGCCCACCCTAACCAAGGGTTACTAGTGTTAAAAATGTTTATCCCAAAACACTAGAAAGATTCCCTCAATTTAGAGAGGAACCGAGTTTATTCTGTGAAGATAAAAAATGACAAACATACACATAGGAGACAAAGAACAACATCAGGTTATTGCGATACGCCCTAGATGAATGTCATAGCAAGAATAACATAGTCGGGTGCTCATCGAGGTGCTGAGGTAACCATAACATGGACACGAGTGTCAGAATTTGTGATCTCGTGCACCTACTCAATTCGCATGATTCCCGTGATGCGAACAAAGGTCGAAAACCCTTGTCGCGCTAAATGGCGTGCATTATTAAAGCAAATGGTGGGCAAAGGAGTGTTCAAATGCCCTGTTAAAATACTGACCTATATGTGTGCTATACCTAGCAGGTCCACATAAACATGGACCAAAACAGAAAACAGAATACACAATAGTGCTCATAGGGCAAAATAATAACACTAAATAAACGAAAAATCTTACAAAAAGTGCTAACTCTCAAAGCACCATGGGTCTCGGGAGATGGGTGATGGCGCTTTGGCACACCCTAAAAGACAAACCATGAATGAGGAAAGACACACAAAAGAGGGGGGCACCACACACAGGAGCATACTTAACTTCTGTGGGGTATTACTCACGCCCTGTCCGCCAGGCACCCGTTTGGAACCTGAATGCAATCTCTATAACCGGACCCCGAGGAACAACCGTAGTCCAAATGAACGCTGTTAATAAAGGCCCGGGGAACAAGCGGGAACCGCGGGGTGGGCGTGGTTCCAGCGGTAAGACTCACCAAACCCCTAGGCATCAGAGTTAGGTTGCAAGATCACAACCTAGCCAATCCACACGGACAATAACATAGGAAGCAAGCCAATCAGGGGGATATTTGAAAGGTTGTTCGACTCGTCTCCAATCAGAAGGAGGATAGTATATCCAGTGACTAGAGGCTGGCGCGAGCGTTGTCAAGGCAACGTTCGTGTAATCCCAAACAATTATACATATGAATGTAAGAATAGGCACACCTCATGTGTATGATTCGCAAAAAATTGATACTCAACATGGAGCCTCAACAACAAGTTAACGAAATAGCCAATCCACACGGACAATAACTGTAAAAGCAAGCCTGTAGGGGGGGGGGATATTTAAAGGTTGTACCACATGTCTCCAACCAGAAGGAGAATAGCGTGTCCAGTGACTGGAGGCTAACGCGAGCGTTGTCAGGGTAACGTTCGTATGATTCAAACGATTCTCCATACCAATGTAAAAATAGGCCCACCTCATATGTGTGACTAGCAAAATTGATACTCAACATGGAGCATCAACAAAAAATTAACAAAAAATTAGTTGCGTCAATGTCCCGCTCGGAATGGACTGAATAATAAACAGAACAAAGGAGGTAATGGTGATAGTGGCTGACCTACAGAGGGGCAACAGGTCCATGGACTCCTCCCTGACGGCAGCAGTGTCCCTCCTCAGACAGTCCCTCACCCCTCCTGCCTCTGCTCCATCCACACTCCCCAGCACCTTGCCCGTCCCAAGCACACACACACCGGCACAGGCACACACCAGCACACACACATCCAGCACACAGACACACACGCCACAAACTAAACGCACACGCACGCACAGTCAGGGGACTGAAACCAGACTCACAGGGGATGGGGCCCTGGTACACACACACGCATCCACGGACACTGTGCAGTCCTCAGTTGCCTCTCCCTCCAAAGCACCCTCCCTTGCCTCACCTGCAACCCCAAAGACCCAGCGCCTCTTCCTCAGTGACCTCGGCCTCTTCCCCTCCGATCCACCTGCCCCAGCATCCAGGGGGAAGAGGAAGCCCCCCACACGGAGCAGAGTGCCCCTCGCCCCCGGACACCCTCCCCCAGGCGCAGACAGACTGAGGCCCCCACCCGCAAGTCCCCCGGAGTGGTAAGAGCAAGACCCCGCCGCCGCCCTGCAGCTCAAGCACCAGGTCACCTTCCTCCATCCCTCAGGCCCCCACTCCACAGGTGCCCCCGCCACACCCTGCCCCAGGTTCCCCCACCCACAGATATACCATCCCCAAGAGGCTCCGGCCTTCTCCCCTGCCACTTGCTCTCCCGGCACCACGCCCCCGCTGCGCTTGTCTGTGCCACTGATGTGGTGAGGGTGTCCTCCCCTCTGTCCAGCCCACCTTGCCTGTTCCCCATTCTCCTCCCCTGGTGGTAGGCACTGCAGTGGAGTCCACTACCACCCTGTCTGACTTGGGCACTGCAGTGGCGGACCTGTCCACTCCATCTGCAGGGTCCACTGCAGTCGTGCCGGCACCCACAACATCTGAGCCATGCCCCCCAGTTGTGCCGGCACACACCATGTCAGACACCTCCACTGCAGTTGTCAGTGGCTCTCCAGCACCCACCACCCCTTCCCTGCTTCCTCCTGGTGAGCCCTGATCCTGTCCCTGCGGTGCCTGGCCTACCCCCCGGTTGCCCCTCCTAGTGGATTGTCCCTGGTTTTGTGCAGGCATGTGTATGGTGGCATCTGCCACTGTCACCCACTTGTGACTTTGTTGATGGACTGGCCATTGGCCTTTGTTTATGTTCTACCGGACTTCTACTTTTAATGCCACATATGCTGAATAAAGCAACTTTCTGTTCTCTAGTGCTTTTGCTTCTGATGTACATGATGTTGATGATGCTAACAATGCCCTTGCTGCAGTGATGGTGATATTTGGTCTCATGATAATGAAGTGTTACTGTGCAGGAACCCATGTGGTCCAGGGGTTATGTGTCCTATCCTGTGGTGTATCCATGTCATCCATAGCAGCATCTAAGGGTGTCATGTGTTCGGTATTTGGCAATGAGATTTCCTACTTAGATTGGCAACTTCTCATCTGTGGCTTCCACCCCTGCACATCTGTTGTGCCTGCCATTGTTCTATTCGTCTACTTCCCTGACCGTGTGGCCATCTCCAGTGAACATGCAGGTTTGGGCATCAATGGGGAAGGACTCATCTGTGTTGTCAGTGCAACATTGCTATACAAGTGTGTTGGATCTGTGCTGATGATTCCGTTGGCACTTCCATGACCAGGCTGATGGGACGGGTGTCCTCATTTGTTGCTAATTGTTGATTGTGTGTCCCATTGCTGCCATGGTATGGTATCTGTTCGCCTCACATCTGCAGTCTCCACAGGGTATCTGCATGTGTGTGCCCATTGGTGCAAATATGTGGGTCTGCATTCGGATGGTCACTTCTGTCATTGTGTCATTGATGATTGTTGACGGTGTCAGCCCCCATGGGTGTTGTTTGTCTGCACATGGCCAAAGTTATGTCTTATTTGCACTGCAGGATTTGGCTCCCCAATTTATGTTGCAATGGGACATATACACTACTTTGCCACTGATGTGTTTGTTGTTCTGTGACCAGGAATCATCCATGCAGTTTGGCAGTTGCACCTCTTACTTTGTCAACACTTGCCTTTTGGTCACTGTGATGATGGGGGTTTGGACCCCATTGCCACAATGTTCAAAATGTGCTTCAGCTATGGACCCCACACTTACATTTTGGTCACTGTGGTGATGGGGGTTTGGACCCCATTGCCACAATGTTCAAAATGTGCTTCAGCTATGGACCCCACACTTACATTTTGGTCACTGTGATGATGGGGGTTTGGACCCCATTGCCACAATGTTCAAAATGTGCTTCAGCTATGGACCCCACACTTACATTTTGGTCACTGTGATGATGGGGGTTTGGACCCCATTGCCACAATGGTCATGGCCTGCTTGCATTGTGGGTGCCACACACATATATGTGTGGCACATGTGCTAGGGGGTCACATTGTATGTTCAAAGTCATGTTCGGTGTTGTAGGCATTTGACACAGTCTACACACGCTTGTCATGGTGTTGGGGGATGTCTTCTTCTTGCATTCCCTAGGTTGTGGTGTGCTGGTTGTGTCATGCATTGTCCATCCTATGAGTGGGGGTGGTAGTAGTGGTAGGCATCCTGCCCCCTGGCTAAGGGTGGTGGTAGGCATCCAGCCCCCCTGGGTGAGGGTGGTAGTAGTGGTGGGCATCCTGCCCCCCTGGCTAAGGGTGGTAGTAGTGGTAGGCATCCTGCCCCCCTGGGTGAGGGTGGTAGTAGTGGTAGGCATCCTGCCCCCTGGGTGAGGGTGGTAGTAGTGGTGGGCATCCTGCCCCCTGGCTAAGGGTGGTAGTAGTGGTAGGCATCCTGCCCCCTGTGTAAGGGTGGTAGTAGTGGTAGGCATCCTGCCCCCTGGCTAAGGGTGGTAGTAGTGGTGGGCATCCTGCCCCCCCCTGGGTGAGGGTGGTGGTAGGCATCCAGCCCCCCCTGGGTGAGGGTGGTAGTAGTGGTAAGCATCCTGCCCCCTGGCTAAGGGTGGTAGTAGTGGTAGGCATCCTGCCCCCTGGGTGAGGGTGGTAGTAGTGGTAGGCATCCTGCCCCCTGGCTAAGGGTGGTGGTAGGCATCCAGCCCCCCTGGGTGAGGGTGGTAGTAGTGGTGGGCATCCTGCCCCCTGGCTAAGGGTGGTAGTAGTGGTAGGCATCCTGCCCCCTGGCTAAGGGTGGTGGTAGGCATCCAGCCCCCCTGGGTGAGGGTGGTAGTAGTGGTAAGCATCCTGCCCCCCTGGCTAAGGGTGGTAGTAGTGGTAGGCATCCTGCCCCCTGGGTGAGGGTGGTAGTAGTGGTAGGCATCCTGCCCCCTGGCTAAGGGTGGTGGTAGGCATCCAGCCCCCCTGGGTGAGGGTGGTAGTAGTGGTGGGCATCCTGCCCCCCTGGCTAAGGGTGGTAGTAGTGGTAGGCATCCTGCCCCCCTGGGTGAGGGTGGTAGTAGTGGTAGGCATCCTGCCCCCTGTGTAAGGGTGGTAGTAGTGGTAGGCATCCTGCCCCCCTGTGTAAGGGTGGTAGTAGTGGTAGGCATCCTGCCCCCCTGTGTAAGGGTGGTAGTAGTGGTAGGCATCCTGCCCCCCTGGGTGAGGGTGGTAGTAGTGGTAGGCATCCTGCCCCCTGGGTGAGGGTGGTAGTAGTGGTAGGCATCCTGCCCCCCTGGGTGAGGGTGGTAGTAGTGGTAGGCATCCTGCCCCCCTGGGTGAGGGTGGTTGTGGTGGTGGGCATCATGCCACCCCTGGGTGAGGGTGGTAGTGGTGGTAGGCATCATGCCACCCCTGGGTAGGGGTGGTGGTGCGCATTCAGGCCCCTGTGTGCATATGTGGCATTGGTGATGGGCATCCCGCCCCTATGGTGCTGCTGTTGCTGGTGTAAGTATATTCAGCATCCCCGTGTGTGTGTGTGATGTGTCGTGTACGTGTTGTATGTGTTTTGTGGTTGGTGTCTGGCTTACCTTCTGCGCCGTACGCGTCCGTGCCTGTTCCGGTAGTAAATGTAGAATATTGGTATGATCGGGACGAAGGGATTCATGGTTGGTTCGTGTCGTTCGTCCTTCTCGTTGCTTCGCGTCGTCCTCGTCGCTTCGCCTCGTCCTCGTCGCTGGCGTGTTCGCCTCGTAGCCGTGGATCGTGTTGTGGCGCGAATCGGAGCTTATGTGCGCCTCTCCCGGATGCTTTGACGTGCCGTGCGTAGCGACGGGTTCGGCGCGTACGGAAAGCGCATCGTACTTGTCCGGCCGGACGGGGCTGCATTTTTCCTTCCGTGCGACTCGATTCGGCGTTTCCGGATTCGCCTCGGTCGGAGAACAGGACCTGGTTTGGGTGAGTACGGCTCGGCCGGATTTTTGCTGTTGTGCGCATCGTACTTGCTCGTTCGGTGTACTGTACGGATCGGTCGGGAAACAGGCTTTCGCATGGCTTTTTCCCAACCGAATGGTATTGGGTGCGCCTCCGACCGAGATCGGAATCGGCCCCTGTGTCTCCCTCAATGGTGGAAAGCACACAGCTTTGTTTAAATACCCCTCACACACCAAAAGGGCCCTTGGTGTCATGCTTCATCATAGGTGTCTTCCCGCCCCGCTGCGGGACGGGGCGTGCTGCAACCTACGACTACGCGGGAGCAGTCATTTTAGAACAAAACTATGTGTAGTGTAGGAATGTAAGTGGAAGGGTCAAGAGTGAGTGAAGGAGTGAATATATGTTAAAAAATACCTGGCTCTTTGGGAAAAAAACTTTAATGTTACGTTGAGCCGGTATTATTAAAAGTGGGGAATGAGTTGGAGATACAATGCTATGAGCTGTTTCTCCTATGTCGTCAACATGTTTCGAAGCCCTCCCCTGGCTTCTTCATCAGGACCGAAGGATCCCTTCTACACTCAAATTTGTAATGTAAAGAAAAGTAAAAAAGTGTATATACATGTAGATAATACTACGTGGGGTACATGTCAAAATAAACATGCACTGTATACAATACCTCAATAGGTATGCTACTTAATGTAAATCTGGAAGAAAAAACATAACATATGCATCATCCATCACAATTGGTGGTGGTCTGTAAAAAAAAGTGATAGATACTGTGATATATTTCCACTATCAGTAATGATAAGCCAGTGTTGTGTACCGCTGGTGGAAAAAAAGACAATACAAAGGACAGACACACTCAACATAAATCACACACTCTATGATTAAGGACCGCTGAATGCGTGTCCTCTATAGTAGTTTGATATAACTATAAAATAGTTGGTGCCATTAGAGAAAATGAGATAGAGCACGGTTGGAGAGAGCCCGAGGCCCCAACAGGGGTTTCCAGAGTACCTTTGCCAATAGTACCCAAACTTCCCACAAAACTTAAACATAATTGTTCAAGGGGTGTTAGTGGCTACAGGCCCAGGCCCCCAAGCCATATTTGCTCCCTAGGTGAGCCATAGTCTTCGGGGTGATCAATATTCCCAGTCGAAGCCATGGGCAGAAGAGGCAGGAGCGGTCCCACGGCATTCATGACTCGTCGCCCTGTGCTCGGAAGAGCCAGTTGGACCTCGACCTGTGTCGCCTTTTGGACTTGACCCTCTTCGGACGATTCCTATGTGTACCCTGCGAGGAGTCAGACTCCAGAGGCGGCGGGGTGTGTGGTTTTAGATTTCTGTCTCGCTGGCCCAAGTGAACATTGCTTCCGGCATATCAAAGAGAGATTTAGAATTTTGTTATTCTCATTCGGGCTGGGTACAACAGCATATACTGCACATTGAGTTCTCTAAGTCTGCATTTGGCGGCTGTAAATGACTGGCGCTGCTGCAGCAGGCGGGTGTAGTCAGCGAATCGTAGAGCAGTTTATCCCTGTAGGTTCTTGCATATTGAAGGATGGTGTACGGGTCTACATAATTCAGTAAGGTTGGCAATTACTGGCCTGGGGCGTTCCCCTGAAGGGGCTTCCTAGTCAATGCCCTGTGGGCTCTCTCCACCACGAAACAGAAGGATAAGGAGTCTTCAGGCAGGAGGGATCTCAACCACTGCGTGAGAAAGCGTTCCATGGAGGAGCCCTCGCACCCCTCCGGAAAGCCAATGAAGTGCAGGTTATTGCGGCGGGACCGGCCCTCTGCATCTTCAACGCGGGACGCCAGCTCTTGTGTTACGACGGTGAGTTTGTTCACCTTTTTTGCAGGGTTGCCACTGTGTCCTCCACCATCGAAAACACGGGTCTCTGCCTACGTGATGCGATCCACAGCCTTTCTAAGATCTTGACGCAGAAAGGAGGCCTCCAAGCCCACAGCACTGATCTTTGTGTCTAGGGTATCGCGGACCTGAGTGCTCGCGGCCAGCAAAGCGGCGTTGTCAGGGACAGGGCTCCCGGTGTCCGTGTTGCTCGTGCCACCAGGGGCAGTGGCAATCTGGTCCAGGGTGCTTTGCTTGGAGGTGGGGCCCGCTGGTTTATCCTTGGCCATGATGGAAAAGGGAGGTGAGGAGGGGAGCCATAGTGCAGTGTCTACCCCGCTCCTGATTGTATTTCCTTCCGTTGAGGATTCTGGCAGGTATCTCCGCTAGGCGACCCGCCAGCTAGGTGCCCCGTTGGGGACACTCGGGTATACTACAGTGGGCCGGGCCTCACGGAATCTGTCCCCCCTGGGCCACAAGCCGCACTAAGCCTAGCTCAGCCGCCTCCGCAGCCCAGCCAGCCAAGTAGACCCCCTACTGGGTTCAGACTCGCCGGACCCCTAGCCCACAGGTCTTCTCGCAGCAGCTCAGTCCCACGGGGCCCCAGGCCGCAGACCCTCCAGGATGTTGCAAAATGGCTGGAGCTGGGCCCAGAACCTTCAAGTGTGGGCCCAGCCCTCGATGGGGCGGCTTCAGTATCCACTCCGGGGCAGGCCGCCACGCGACATCAGGGAGATCCCCAGTAGGCCCGGTTCCTCGGGGGGTAAAAGTATAAGCTTCGTACTGCGGGCCTACCTGCTACATTCCATGTGTTCAGTGGGCGAATTTGGCCCTGTCCGGCAGCCCAGGGGAATAGTGGCACATCTCCTCATCAGGCCCTTTATGTGAAGGGCCACCTCTGCTATACCATCAGCCGGGCCGCGACACCCTCAGCACGGGCTCCGAGGTCATCGATCAGCTGCACCGTCGTCTTCTGGGCGGCACAGGCCCCAGCCAGCTGGCCCTGCCTCCACTACCGTGCCTTGGTCCTCTTGGGCCCCACGAGCGCCCCTAGCAGGATGGGAGGAGTGGGCAGGCCCGAGCACCCCTGCGGGCGCAACCCCGGCCACAAGCAGGTCTCCTCTCTGGGCCCTCGAGCCCAGCCAGCCACAAAGGTGGGTCAACAGGGTCGGCTTGGGCACAGTCAGTGTCACCGTCTGCTCCGGCGCTCCTGGGTCGATGGGAATCCCCAGTGTGGCACCCGGCCCCGCAAGGCACACCCACGGCTCAAGGCGCCTGCCGGGCCCCTTCGAGCTGCACAGGGTCAACCTCGAGGACGCCGCGCTACCTCTCACGTCTGAGGCCCTCCGATGTGGGTGAGTCTTCTGTGTGGGGGCCGATGACTATGCCCCAGCCGCCAGGGGCCCCAACTGCCCGGTACGCTGCTGCGCGACACAGATGAGGGCCTCCACGAGCCCTGCAAGGCCTTGAGGATCTCCCAGGCACCCGCAACCATGCCCCAGATCTGGCTCCGGCCGCGCTGGCCCCGGCACCCAAGTCGTCAGCGGGTCCCGCGGGGGCAGCACTCCGGCTTCTTCTTGGGCCGCACTCACCATGCTGGGCGCCCGCGACAGCGCAATCTCGTCCTACGGCGCTGGCCCGGGGACTAGGCCGCAACTCCTTCGTCACCTGTAGTGGCCGCCCTCGGCGTCAGATTAGCCACGGTGCCAGGCTCAAGGACGCCTCTTGGCTCCGAGTACAGGAGCAGTGAATTTGGCGCTCTCAGGAGAGGGATATCGGCGGATCGGCGGTTGGAGCTTCACTCGGCTGCGTCCACCATGATGGCTGTCCAAGCCATGCCCCCATGGAGTGCAGTCTTCCTTACAAAAAAATTGTCACTACAGTACTGTGAAGGTTCCGCTCCCGCGACGGCGGATCTTCACGACATTTCCAACATGGCGGCTGCCGTGTTCCGGACCGGAAGCAGGGTGAGCAGTCCAGTAGCCCAGCAGGGAATCGACGGACCACCAACTAGAGAGCAGGGAGGTGGAGCCAGCGAGGTCAAGGAGACGCCGGGAATCGACCAGAGGAGGGACGCGGAGGACAAAGAAGAAGACGAGGAAGAGAGGACTGAAGATTCGACCCCGACCCAGGGGGAGAAGCAGCTGAGAAGAGACCCCTCCATGAGCAACGCGCTTGAGTCCAGCTGTCCAACCGGAGAAGAGGAGGCTGGGACTCCCAACCCCACGGCCCAGAAGGGTCGTGGGTCCAGGCAAGTGCCCCGAGCATGACTTATTTCTCTTAAGGGCTGGTGGGCGGGGTTATGGGTCACTCTACCCCGAAACACTAAAATCCCCCTGGCACCTAGGCACGACACGTTAGGAAGCACGGGTGACGGGAGCACTTTTTCCCAAAAACGGCACCAGACCAAAGAGATCCGACTGTGTCCTTCTTTCTTTTGTTTTTTTTATGTTCCTTTTCCGGTAATTCCGCCTGAGGAGAGAAAACAAGGCTGGGACGGTACCCTTGTTTTGTTTTACACCATCTATGCCTTTCCTTTCTTAACATTGTTCAAGTCTGTGAAAAAACATAAGTAACCAAGAACTATTGGGAGAAACGAAGAAGGGAGTCTTAATAAGACCAAACCCTACCCATATTGTCTCCAGTGTGCCTGCTAACGGGAGGGCGGGGCGACCAGGATAGCCTCCAGATCACAAGTACCTGCGACACGTGCCCAGACTGTACGTACCAGTCATACATTATTAATGTAAGTACCAGTCCCACATATCAGGATTGTGAGCACCAGCCCTAAGTATCACAGAGAAGGACACAGACACTATTTTGGCCCCGTTCTTGAATGTTACATCCACATCTCATTGACTGAATAACCATATCAGGACATTGTTCTATACAGATGCCAGCCACATGCAGGGTCTGTGACAGAGAATAGACACAGGAGGAGTGCAAGCACCAACCCCAGGCAGGGTCTGTGACAGAGAACAGACACAGGAAGAGTGCAGGCACCAACCCCAGGCAGGGTCTGTGACAGAGAACACACAGGAAGAGTGCAGGCACCAACCCCAGGCAGGGTCTGTGACAGAGAACAGACAGACACAGGAAGAGTGCAGGCACCAACCCCAGGCAGGGTCTGTGACAGAGAACAGACACAGGAAGAGTGCAGGCCCCAACCCCAGGCAGGGTCTGTGACAGAGAATAGACACAGGAAGAGTGCAGGCACCAACCCCAGGCAGGGTCTGTGACAGAGAACAGACAGACACAGGAAGAGTGCAGGCACCAACCCCAGGCAGAGTCTGAGACAGAGAACAGACACAGGAAGAGTGCAGGCACCAACCCCAGGCAGGGTCTGTGACAGAGAACAGACAGACACAGGAAGAGTGCAGGCACCAACCCCAGGCAGGGTCTGTGACAGAGAACAGACACAGGAAGAGTGCAGGCCCCAACCCCAGGCAGGGTCTGTGACAGAGAATAGACACAGGAAGAGTGCAGGCACCAACCCCAGGCAGGGTCTGTGACAGAGAACAGACAGACACAGGAAGAGTGCAGGCACCAACCCCAGGCAGGGTCTGTGACAGAGAACAGACACAGGAAGAGTGCAGGCCCCAACCCCAGGCAGGGTCTGTGACAGAGAATAGACACAGGAAGAGTGCAGGCACCAACCCCAGGCAGGGTCTGTGACAGAGAACAGACAGACACAGGAAGAGTGCAGGCACCAACCCCAGGCAGAGTCTGAGACAGAGAACAGACACAGGAAGAGTGCAGGCACCAACCCCAGGCAGGGTCTGTGACAGAGAACAGACAGACACAGGAAGAGTGCAGGCACCAACCCCAGGCAGGGTCTGTGACAGAGAACAGACACAGGAAGAGTGCAGGCCCCAACCCCAGGCAGGGTCTGTGACAGAGAATAGACACAGGAAGAGTGCAGGCACCAACCCCAGGCAGGGTCTGTGACAGAGAACAGACAGACACAGGAAGAGTGCAGGCACCAACCCCAGGCAGAGTCTGAGACAGAGAACAGACACAGGATGACTAAAGGCACCAACCCCAGGCAGGGTCTGTGACAGAGAACAGACACAGGAAGAGTGCAGTCAGCAACCCCAGGCAGGGTCTGCAACAGAAAACAGACAACCAAAATGAGAGAGCGTGCATCAAACGTGTACATGGTCTGTAACAGAGAATAGTCACAGGAGGGGAGCAGGTACCAGCCTCATACAGGGTCTGTGACTGTGAATAGACATATTGAGAGCATGTATCAGACTCCTACAGGATCTTCGATGGAGAACAGAGTCACAGCAAAATGCCAGGTGCCAGCCTCATACAGGGTCTGTGAAAGGGAACAGACAGTCACAGGAAGATGGCAGGTGCCAGCTTCATACAGGGTCTGTGAAAGGGAACAGACAGTCACAGGAAGATGGCAGGTGCCAGCCTCATACAGGGTCTGTGAAAAGAGAACAGACAGTCACAGCAAGACGGCAGGTGCCAGCCTCATACAGGGTCTGTGACTGAGAAAAGGCAGAAGGCACCATGCAGAGTAGAAGACAAGAAACAGGCAGCGAGAGAGAGTGAGCGTAGACATCACATGATTTTATGGTCTATGACAGGAGTCAGGCAGGTGCCTGCAGAGAGTCTGCAATGGAGCAGGTTCCAGCCCTTTACAAGGTCTGAAGCAGGAATCAAACACCGGCCTCTTACAGGGTCTGAAGCAGGAATCAAACATTAGCCTTACGGGGTCTGCAACAGAAAACAGCCAACACACTCATAAAGGGGTCTGTGACAAGCAACCTGCCAGAAAAAGAGAGCAGACACCAGCCATTTACAGGGTCTGCAAGAGGGAGCAGGCACCGACCTCATACAGGACCACAGCTGAGAACAGGCAGGATTAGTGAGAGAGCAGGCAACATGCTGATGCAGATTCTGCAACAAGGCCAGGCAGCCAGGAGAGCAGGCACTGAATCCAAGCAGGGTGTATGGCAGATGGCAGCAGACAGATTGAGCACGTGAACAGTAGGGTCAAAGGTTTTGACGCAGCGTCCGTGTGACAAACTGCTTCCGTTTCACTATCCTGGCACGGAATATCTTCTTGTACAGGAGACCTGCACCACGAGTCCCCTGACAAGTGCTTGACATCCGGCATGTTCCTCTGTCTCCAGCAGAGTACGAGGTTGAGGTCCACCCAGAGTGGTCCTGCTTTTAACCTGAGTTGATCCCCCTCAAATGAACAGCTCATGACACTACTAAAGGCTTGTGGTGAACGAGTATAGTAGTGGGTTAGATGTCGCCTCAAACTCAGAGAGGAGAGCGCCTACTGGCACTACCTTCTGAGTCTGTGTAGTATGTCATCTCTGGGCTCCATCTGTATGTATGTGCAGGATGCATGTTTTGACAGATGTGTATAGCGCTGTATTGCCATTAGCAGGGCCTCACAGTGCTGTCAGGCTCAGGTACCTTCAGGCCCAGGTCTATAGGATGCAGTGCTTGTGGACATGTGAGGTGAGGCTCCCCTGTGCTGTGATCGGGGCCTCGGCGTGTGTGTAAAAGGCTTTCTGTTGTAGGGAGTATCAAAGTCTTGGTTGTAGTCAGTGCCTACAGTCCCCCTCCGCTGTTTCACCCCGGCCCCCTCACAGCTCCTAAAACTCCTGTCCTCCATTAGAAGGTTTCAAGGCCTCGTACCACTGTCTGTCTTGAATATCTATCTTGAATGGAGGAGAGATAGTTTGTGGTTCACTCACTACTTCACAGGCCCCCTTCAAAGGTTTGGGGTGAATAATGAATCTGATTGGACAGTTGGATTGCAGCCAATAATAGTAGGACCGGATATAAACTGAACACAGCAGCACATCCGGTGCTCCTGCTGATATCAAGGAGCTCTGCACAGCACTAAAGAGGAAGACGAGGCCAGAGACGGGGATCCTGGGCGCCTCCCTTCTACAGGAGGCGCTAGACCCCGGGACCGAGCAAGAAACACTGCTGCTGAAGGACCCCGGAGGCGCTAGACCCCAGGACTGAGGAAGAAGCACTGGTGCTGAAGGACCCCAGAGGTGACCCCAGGACCGGGGAAGAAACACTGTTGCTGAAGGACCCCCGAGGCGCTAGTCCCCAGGACCGGGGAAGAAACACTGTTGCTGCAGGACCCCGGAGGTGGACGGCCTGCGAGGAGAGGACTCGTCCGGATCACCCAGTGCCTGGGGTCAGTGTTCAGCAACTTGACTGAGGAGGTCGGAGACTCCTAAACTGCCAAGATCAGGCCCTGTAATCACTGCCCAGCATGACATGCATGCATTCTTTCATTCATCCTGCGAGGGGTCCCAGACCAAGTGTGCCTTGAAGCTGTAACTCCAGCACACCTGGCCTGTGTTCACTGTACTTCTCTGTGTTTGATGATCGTGTGAAGCTGGTGAGTCTTACAAGGTGACCTGCACTACTAGAGTCATGTGCGCCGATGCCAATGTGAGCCCATGTGACACCCTGCATTACTGCACCTCTTCTGCTGTCTACCATGACCATGAGACCGTGTGTGCCACACTCTGCAGTACTGCACCTGTGTCTGCACCTCTTCTGCTGTCTACCATGACCATGTTAGCCCATGTGCTACACCCTGCATTACTGCACCTCTGCCTCTGCACCTCTTCTGCTGTCTACCATGGCCATGTAAGCCCATGTGCTACACCCTGTTAGACCTGGCACCTTGGCGTGGGTCTCCCTTCCATTTTTTTTGCTGTTGCCCCATGTGTTTTTACTGGTTATAGATGCTTTGGGCATTGGGCCACTGCTGTCCAGTGCCACAGTGCAAGTGCTCCCTATGGTAAATTGATGTATGAATTAGTGACTCCATGATTGGCTGATTTGGTTTACTTGTCAGACCCTAGTACAGTGCACTGAGTGTGCCCAGGGCTTGTAATCCAAATGCTGCTAGTGGGCTTGCAGCACTGGTTGTGCCACCCACAGAAGCAGCCTTGTAAAGTGTCTCAGGTCTGCCATTGCAGAGCCTGCGTGCAGTCTGTGACTGCCATGTCGACTTGGCAAGTGCACCCACTTGCTAGTCCCTGAACCTTCCCTTTTCTGCATATTAGTCACCCCTATGGTAGGCCCAAGGGCAGGGTGCACTGTAAGTAAAAGGTAGGACATGCCCTGATGTGTGTGGCATGTCCTAATAGTGAATTACAGCCATTTTCGTTTTTCACTATTGCAAGGCTACCTGTTCCCCATAGGCCAGATTGGGCAGTTTGATTATTACATCTTATAATCCTAACTGACTCAGGGAACTAGGTAGAAAGTCGAGTTTAGTATGCCTGAACTCAGAATGATAAATGCATCTTTTAGTGAAGTTGGTTTTTACATTCTGTGTTTGAAAATACCACTTTTAGAAAGTAGGTATTTTCTTGCCTAACTATCCAAGCCTGCCTCTGCTAGGTTGTGTATTCCTTGTCTGGAGTTTGAGTGACAGGGGCTGGGGCTGGGGGATTCCAGGAGACCGGGTGAGTCAGCACAGGGCTGAATAGAGAGATCTGCATGTAGATGGGTGGGAGGAGTTGCATCTGGGACCTGAATAGGGATGTGCCTTCCCTCCACAATGCTGGCTCCACCTCTTGTGGTGCGTCTGATGTCCCTGGCCTGCACTGTGAAAGGAAAGAAGGAGTCTTGTCAACAAAGTGCTCCAGGACTGACCAGAACTGGTTTGGACTAGGCAAAGGCCTCTCTGCCTTCAGAGAACAAAGAGAAATTGAGGATAAAAAGGGGGACCCAGACCCCAGAACTTTAGATCACTTTTGGGAAACAAGAAGAAACCTTTGCTGAGGAGAGGAACCAGAGAGCCTGAGCAGAGACTATCCCTAAGTGTGAGGGATTGGCCTGCAGTGTTTGCCTGACTGCCAAAGAGAGGAGAGAGGAACTTTGTGTGTACTTTCATCAACTTGTGAAGGATCTCCAAGGGCTTGAGAGAGAGCTTGCCCCCTGACCCAAGTCTCAGGACTAGTAGACTTCACCAGCCTCTGCGCACCGCTTCTGGAAACGCTGTTCCAGTAGCTACAGAGGAAGAGAGCTGTGACCGACTCTGACGACTGGCTCTGTGTCCCGACGGCACCGCCCAAAAGCACCGTCCGCATCTCGCACAGCAACCCTGGTCTCACCGACCGCGACGTTCGACGCCGCCACCGAGCCTCTGCTTGCACCGTGACCTGTGGGCACCGCACTTCGCACCGCCTCACTTCACCGAATCGAACTGGTCTGACCGACATGGTCGCTGCTGCTGCTGACTTCGAGTCCCGAGACCGCATCTGGGCCGACCGACGCCAGCTCCCGCCAACCGGCTCCGTCGCTGCAACGCAACCTGCCAGCACCCCATCGAGCACCGTCTCGCCCTGCAACGCACACCTTGGTTTCAACGACGCCGTCCTGATGACATCACCGAGCCGCTGCCTGCACCGCATCGAGAAGACAACGTGCCCTGCACCGCTTCCATCTTGCAACACAACCGCGACGGTTGCCACATCCGGCTCGCACGCCCGTGCCTGCCGCAACGAGTAAAGGTACTGTGACCGAGTCTGTCCCGCTTGGGCTGACCCGTATCGACGCGGTCAGCCAGAATTGCTAGACTCTGTTGTTTTTAACATCGTAGTAGTCGGACGGAGCTACCGACTCGTACGAACTTTGATTTTCAAGTATTCCTACCAAGAACATTATTTTTGATGCAGTATTGTGGATTTTTGTCGTTTATGGTCTTGTGATAAGTCTATATGAAGATACTTATTTTTAATATACAACCTGTGTGGTGTCCCTCTGTAGTGTTGTCACTTGATTACTGTATGTGTTCACAAATGCTTTACACACTGCCTCTGAGAAGCCTGCCTGCTCGTGCCAAGCTACCAAGGGGGTGAGCAGGGGTTATTTTAGGAGTGTACCCCCTTACTCTGACTAGACGCAAGGGTCCCTATTTGGTCAAAGGTACCTACCTCTGCCAACTAGAGACCCCCAAATCTAACACCCTGCATTACTGCACCTCTTCTGCTGTGTACCATGACCATGTGAGCCACACCTGCATTACTGCACCTCTGCACCTCTTCTACTGTGTACCATGACCATGTGACAGCGTGTGCCACACCCTGCATTACTGCACCTCTGCCTCAGCACCTCTTCTGCTGTGTACCATGACCACGTTAGCCCATGTGCTACACCCTGCATTACTGCACCTCTTCTACTGTGTACCATGACCATATGACAGCGTGTGTCACACCCTGCATTACTGCACCTCTTTCGTCTGCACCTGGTCTGCTTTGTCTAATGACCATGTATGCCCGTGTGCTACACCCTGCATTATTGCATCTCCGGGTCTGCACCTCTTCTGCTGTGTACCATGACCATGGGACCGTGTGTGCTGCACCCTGCATTACTGCACCTCTGCATCTGCACCTCTTTTGCTGTGTACCATGACCATGAGACCGTGTGTACTGAACCCTGCATTACTGCTCGTCATCTGCTGTGTCTCATGACCATGTGAGCACATGTGGCACCCTGCATTACTGCACCTCATGTGCTGTGTACCATGACCATGTGACAGCGTGTGCCACACCCTGCATTACTGCACCTCTTCTGCTGTGTACCAAGACCATGTGACAGCGTGTGCCACACCCTGCATTACTGCAACTCTTCTGCTGTGTACCATGACCATGAGACTGTTTGTGCCACAACCTGCGTTACTGCACCTCTTCTGCCATGTTCCATAACCATGTGCCACACCCTGCATTACTGCACCGCTTCTGCTGTGCACCATAACCACATGAGCACCTAAGATGCATTGCCACATCATGGGTCATATTTACAAGAAACGTTCGGAGCGCGGTGTTAAGCCAAAATTGCTAACGCCACGCTTCAACAGTTTCAAAACGCGTTGATGCGCTGTATTTGCAAGAATGCGGCGCACTCCTGCATCTTCCCTAGTGATGGCACTAAATTTAGCTGCCTAGCGCCGCAAGGGTGCTTGCGTTGCAGGGAATGATTGTTCATTTGCACATAAAAACAAGCATTAGAAATGCAATAGGTCTAGCATTTTTGGGAGTTAGAGCTATTGGCATAGCTCAACAGCTACCGGACAGAAATTGCCACTTTGCAGGTGCTGAACAGAGCATTGCTCCGTGAAACAACCTGAAAGCCTAAAACGATGTTGATAGCCTACAAAATAAAATGGCAGGTCAGGATGATCAGGAGGAACGGCGGACGCATTGGGATGGTCAACGCAAGCAAACAATGAGTGAAATCACCTGGGCGTGACCCAAGCACGAAAAGGCGGGAAAATCAGACCCAATGCAACAATAAAAACCCCGTATTTCTAAATGGTACAACAACAAACAAATGCCAATTCATGGGCATGCCAAAAGCCAATAGAGGAGATAACAACAGGTCTTGCATGCAGCGCATGCGCGCTGCCTAGGCTCGACCTAAAAATTAACTCTAGATGCCCAAAGGATGCATTTTTTTTCTTTTTGGCAATAAGTTAGGTGGTGACGGGAGGGTAAGCAAGGGTCAATGCTTAATTGTCCACTGTTGAGCCCAGGGGAATCCTATTCGGGAACCAGGACTTATTTTTCCTCACCAGAGTTTCACCCAAGGCAGGAGAAAGAAGGAGGTAAAGACAAATAGTAAAACATGCAAATGGAGAAAGAAGGGATGAAAAACAGTAAGACGAGACGGGAAATGTATGGTGGCAGAAGAAAGAGCCATAAGTTGGAAGAAAGACTAGTGTGACATACTGTGTTTGGTCATGGGGGAGTGGCTCAGGACAAGGAACCAAGGATGCTGGGATTGGTTCCTGTCATTGGAACCTTAATGTCACCAAGGTTCCAAGGCAGCCTCCCTGGTGTCTGAGTGGAACAAGAGTTGGTCCTTGGCTGTGGCTGAGGTGTACATAATAAACGTGACCTTCTCCTGTACCCTGTGTGGTGCCTCGTTATTCTACCACCTGACTTAGTTTTTACAACTAGATACCTTGGTTTACGACAGCCCTGGCATTCAGCAGCACTCGGTGAGGAAGGTGGGGGGGCTTAAGAAAAGCATTCGGGCCCTGTACTTTTTTTTATACAAATGAAGCACTGGCTAAACAGAACAAGAGTTTAAGCTATTTGCATTGTAAATAACAATTCGTTTTATTTATGTGCTTTGAAAACCTGTAAGTGGTGCGTAAACACGCACTTTGTAGTCCTTGTGTACGAGAAGCAAGGCTGGCAGTAAAAGAGGAGAAGTTACTGCCAGCCTTGCTTCTCGTAAGCAACAACTATAAGTACAAATTATGAGTTTGCGCACCGCTTGCTGGTTTTCAAAACACATAAATAAAAGGCATTGTCATTTACAATGCCAATAGCTCAAACTCTCGCAAATACGAGACATATTGCATTTTTTGTCACATATGAGAGTACCTTCAAATACGTGAGTTTAGGAAGTGGGCTGTATAACAAGCTCTTGGCCCAGATTTACTAACACTTTGTGCTGGGTTTGCGTCACAAAAGTGAGGCAGACTGGTGCAATGTGTTTTGGTATTTACTTTCCAGTGCAAAACTTTTTTCCACAGGAAAGGAGCTCTAAGTAACGCAGAGTAGTGCTTTGCGTCAAGTGGGCGTACTGTGGGTGGTACTTGGGTTTTTCTATGCAACCACACATTGGTCCGTGTTGCAGATCCCTATCTATTAACAAGCAACTGAGTTACAATGTAGAAAACCAATAGCTGGGCTCTAAGCTGACTGTTAGCTAACAAAATGTCTTTCAACAAACAGCATGCGCTGTTTTAGGCAATACATATAAAGGGGATGCGAGGGAGTACCCAAGAAAATAATGTTCTGACTGTTCCCTTCACTACTAAAAAAAGAGCCAAAAACACACACACACATGGGACACACTGTATTATGTGCTTCAAAAACTTGAAAAAAGGGTAAATAAAAAGCCCCATCTGTTTATCCTGGGAGTGGTTGTGTTCGGAGCTGCAGGGCACCGTTAAGTGGGCGGAGAGAGTACAAGGTTGAAATGCAAGTTTACCACAGGAGACAATTCTAGAAGTTAGAGAAGTGCATTTTGAAGCCAGTGGTCATGGGATGGAAAGTAGTCACTTCTTTTTTGTCGGCCTCACAACTGATTCCATTGTATTAAGAGGGGGACACTTTTAGCCACTCAAGTTTAGTATACGAACCGTTAATAACCATGCAATCTTCATCAATAAACTTCATGTAAGGTTGGCATCGTTTTTAGGTCTCGCGCCTAGTGTTGCAGTGCGCAGCCCTGCTCGCGCAGCGCGAGACCTCTAGAAAGGGCCTTAGAAAGCAAACCACACGCTCGTGCGTGTGGTTTTGCTTTCCGCGGCTGCCATTGGCTTTCGCGTGCTTTTTTTTACAAAATCCAGCACGCAATTGGGCAAATGCGGGCGCATGTCCCGCCTTTGCTCCGCCCATTCCCGTCGGTGGCCAGCACGTGCAGCAGCACGCGTTCGCCTCGCTGCCGCTGCCGCGTTCCCTCCCCCCCGCTCCTCTGTGGTGCGCACGCACCACTGGTTTCTATTCCGTGCTTGTTATCCTTAGTTTACATGCACAGACTCCGCGTGCCTTCCCGCAGCGTTCCGGCTGGATGTTAACGCCCCGGGACATTTTTGCATTATTGAGGAATGCATGCAAGTGTCTTCGGGGACCCTCGCTGTCTGTGCACGGAGTAAATAAAGCCTGAACGAGCCCGTCACACCGCAAACGTCGAGTTTTCACGTCAGAGGGGCAGCTTCAGGGCTTCAGCGACCCCCGCATAATCGATACCAGGTGCAACAAGGGTCAAAGTTCACGTCTGGAGCGGGGAGGGGGATTAAGGTGGCTCTGTTTGGATATTCGGAGTGCCGTGAGATCGACTATTCTAATCTGCCTCGCGTGTTATATTGAAACAGTCTGATCTCTTTTACATGACAGACCATACATTATGCAAAACACGTGTTGCATCCTGTAACATGCATCATTACGAGGGTTGTTCATTCTTTGAAGAGCTGCTCTTTTTCGAGGCCTGTGTGTTATAAAAACTTTCAGTAGGTGAGTGCCTTCAGCAGAAGAAGTCTGAGCTGGATGCTACCTGGGACTGTTGTACCAACACGGTCTAAAATTAGTATCTTCCGCTTAAGCCGTAAAGAGCGAAAAGTTGATCTTCTCCACCCTCTAGCGGCTGCGGCAGATACATCACCCACTCTGCACCTCAAGCACCAAGTGGCAGCGAGAGGAGAAGGGAGGAGACTTCGGGGAGCGAGGGTGTTTGAAGTTGAGGGGACAGCACAGCTTCATCTCTGTGTTTTAGGACCATCTTTTGCCGGCAGGCACTAGGGAGAAGGAATTAAGGCGGGAGGGCAGAGGGCACAGAGCACTGAAGAGTCGCTGCTGTGAGGTGCACTTGCTGCCATGTGCAGGCTCGGGGAGGGAGGGGCTGGCGCAGCTGGTGTTGGGCTGTTTGCGCATGGAGTGATGCTCACACACAGGGATTCTCCCTCAGCCGGCCGATACCACCAGTTGAAAGCAGGTAATCCCAAAGTTCCAGGAGGGCATGGCGAGCCACCCGCCGGAGCACTGCAGTTTCTCCACTTACCGGCCGAGTAGCAGCTCTGTGATGGATGCGCAATGAAGCCGCCTCTAGAAAGGGCTTTAGAAAGCTAACCACACACTCGTGCGTGTGGTTTTGCTTTCGGAAGCCCACATTGGCTGTAGCGTGCGTTTTTAAAACAAAAACGGCACGCAATTGGGCAAAGGCGGGCGCATGTCCCGCCTTTGGTCCGCCCATTCCCATCCGTGTCTAGGACGCGCATCAGCGCGCAGCACAGACGGCAGGCTTCCTCGCCCCCCCTCGCTCCTAGTGTCCATCTGTGTGAATGTATGTGAGATGCTGGGCGCGAATAGGGGTGTGTTTGTATGTACTGGTGTGTGCGCAGGTGTGAGTGTATTTGAGAGGCTGTGTGTATTTGGTGTGTTTGTATGTACTGGTGTGCGTCTGTGTGAAGGTGTGAATGAATGTGAAAGGCTGAGTGTGTTTTTACAGGTGTGTGTATGTACTAGTGTCTGTGTGACTGTATGTGAGATGCTGGGCGCGAGCAGGTGTGTGTTTCTATTTACTGGTGTGTGCGCAGGTGAGTGTATTTGAGAGGCTGTGTGTGTACAGGTGTGTATTTGGTGTGTGTTTGTATGTACTGGTGTGCGTCTGTGTGAAGCTATGAATGAATGTGAAAGGCTGAGTATTTTTACAGGTGTGTGTATGTACTAGTGTCTGTGTGAATGTATGTGAGATGCTGGGCGCGAGCAGATGTGTTTCTATTTACTGGTGTGTGCGCAGGTGTGAGTGTATTTGAGAGGCTGTGTGTACAGGTGTATATTTGGTGTGTGTTTGTATGTACTGGTGTGCGTCTGTGTGAAGGTATGAATGAATGTGAAAGGCTGAGTGTTTTTACAGGTGTGTGTATGTACTAGAGTCTGTGTGAATGTATGTGAGATGCTGGGCGCGAGCAGGTGTTTCTATTTACTGGTGTGTGTGCGCAGGTGTGAGTGTATTTGAGAGGCTGTGTGTGTACAGGTGTGTATTTGGTGTGTTTGTATGTACTGGTGTGCGTCTGTGTGAAGGTATGAATGAATGTGAAAGGCTGAGTGTGTTTTTACAGGTGTGTGTGTGCATTGTGAATGTATGTGAGAGACTGTGTGTACACTAACACTAATCCTTTTATGGGTTCCGGAGTAGCGTGCTACTCACCAGAAAAGCGCTTCAACACCCATCAGGGGTAACAAGTGCTATATGAATGCAAACCTTTCTTCCCCTTCTAGCCCTCCGCTATCCTTATCACTCCAAATAACTGACTAATATCCACCACTCAAATTACTTTCATATTTCACTATACTAATTCACCACAAATCCGTTATGGGTTTCCGGAGTAGCGTGCTTCAACACCCCATCAGGGGTAACAAGCGCCATATAAATACAAACCTTTTTTTCCTCTTCTATCTTTCTGCTATCCTTCCGAATCCAAATAACTGAGTAACCTATCCATCACTTAAAATTTACTTGCATGTTTCACTATACAAATTCAACACTAATCCTTTTTGGGTCCCGGAGTAGCGTGCTACTCGCCGAAAAAGTGCTTCGACGCCTCGTCAGGGGTAGTAAGCGCTATATAAATGCAATTACAATACAATGCAAGTTTGTTCCTGTGTACATTGCTCATACTTTTTCATTTCTTCGTAATGGAAAAATAACATGTGGGGATGTGTGTGTGTGTGTGTGTGTGTGTGTGTGTGTGTGTATATACAATGTACCTTTCTAATTAATTGCCCCTTCTCTTTCCTCTTTCTCATCGCTATTACTTATGTCCTGTTCTGCCCCTGTGTCTGCTTGGAGCTCGGCCCCAATTATTGTCCATTTGCTCTTTCCTGTCTCCTCTTTTCTCGCCCCATTGCCAGCTTCCTGTTCTGTCCTCTATCACCTTATGGCTCTGGACTCTAGTCCCCTCTCCCACATCCCTTACCTGTATACCGTCCAGCCGGTATCCCCTATCCTGTGTCCAACTGTATAGTGTATTTCCCACCCTTCTAAGGAAGTACGCTTACTTCAGTGGCTAACTCCTTGGTGTTTGACACTGGGAAAACTGACTTAGTACCTTCCCCACGGCACCAGCACCGGGACATGCGCCCGCCTTTGCCCAACTTAGACTTTACAAGTCCAGAACACACTGTCAGAGAGGCAACCACTGCACAACCATTTGGTCATATACTTGAAGGGCCCGTCTTCCGGGCTTTTTCATGATACCATTGTGGGTAGAAAAACCTGTTTTCACCGGAATTGCAGTAGTGTGTTTGAATTGTGCTGCCATCCTTCTTTCCTATTCACATTTCCCAAGGAGGAATCATTTAATGGGAAAACCACCTGGTTAGGATGGAAAACGTGCATGAGTTGGTACCCAAGCACCAATACCTACGATTATTTCCACAATTAGAGTGCAAAACCCAGGGCTTTAAGTGGGCCGGGTCTCACCGATGCTGAGCACCGGCAGTTTTTAAAAGGGGGCCTTGAAACGGGTCTCTATCGGGCTCTGTTTTGTTCCCTGACAGAAAGTAATATCCAAGTATTCCCCAAGCTTAGTTGTTAAAAATATGCTTCATAGCTACACACTTACACGGTCCACACCTGCTTTCTTTTTTTAAAAGTCGCTGCTTGTTTGGTTGACTTTTGGCCAGTCACTCTCCAACAGAGCATTTTGGCACTCCGACACCAACTGCTCCCTCCATCGTCCCTTAGTAGGTAACAGACATTGCCATTTACAATGCCAATAGCTCTAACTTAAAAAAATGCGAGACCTATTGCATTTCCAATTCTTGTTTTGAAGTGCAGGCTCATAAAATCTAGGCAAATGTTAATCTGAGGTCCCAAAGTAAATTATATGGTTTCGGTGTTGCATACTAGGAGTAGAAACATTACCATTAAAACATAAGACTGGTTTAAAAGAATAAACAAAGTAGGCATATTGTATGGCGCATACAAAAGAAAGGGTTAAGAGGTTTGCACAGTTTTTAACTGACCAGCGAAAACCATACAGCACTTGACATTGTACGAGCACCACTATGCCAAATTACGAACACTTAGCCACACCGTTAGCACATTTCAACCAAGGGGCGGGCAGTTTAACATAGTAAAAAAAAAAACTCTTCTTCGTGTAACGCAAGTTCACAGCCAAAGAAACAATTGTGCAATACGTTTTTGCAGAAAGCAAATAGATCTTAACTGTCCTGAAAGGATACCTCACAGTATGGGCAATGCCAATTATAATGGCAAAACAGTCTGTTATCGTTTGACCGCATACAAGATTCGTTGTAATAAGCTCAAACATAACTGGATTTATTGGACACTTTGTAAAACATACGAATCCTGCAACACGCCCACTACCCCTCCCCTCGCAATATAACATATGGAGATACACAACACAAGTCACCAGCATACCGACACTGCATCAAAACAATGTCGATAATATAGCGCTGAAAACATAACCACGAACGCCAATTCATTCACTTAATATACATTATATCGCTCTCCAAAACATTGCTCGATTTGAAAACATGGTCGTTTGTTCAAACTTTAGATTAATGCATTAACCCAGTATAAATATTCGTACTATAAACCTTTGACTTTTTTGCAGTAGGTTATGCCTAATACCATTTTTAACAAAATTTTAAAAAAGTAGAAACAAAAAGAAACACCGTTTCGCCAATATCGAATAAAAGAAAAGTTTAGTTTCACGACGAAAAGTGAATAAACTGTAAAACTAAACTATAAAAATATTTGGACAACAGGTCAGTAACACTCCCAAGATCTTCGAATAATCGTCCAAGTTTTTCTTTTTTTAAGTCGATATGGCACGATAAGTGTTAAAAGGTGCCTCTTGTTAGTTGACATTGCTTGCTTACTACTCACCTTCGCACCCCTCGTTTAGCTGCGCATCACGAAACGCCCGCCCTGATAAACTGAGCATATTTTAACGCTCTATACCTTCTTTTGGCCACTGCAATCTAACGGTACAGGCTGAAAGGTGCAGTTTGAAGTCGGCGGAGCCTGCGCTGCGACTCCACAACTGCAGATAATAAGTTGCAAACTTGTCATTGCTGGGCTGCGTCACTACTCCTCTCGGCTCCGCTGCCGTTCATCTGTGGGGAGGAGTTAAAAAACATAACTCAACCATTCTTCACGGGTGTCTCAACTCAAATAAAAAGCTCCACAGATAGTATTAGTTACATTCTCACACTTTGTTATAAGGGAAACTTTTTCAAAACGAGTCCAAGAAAATTATGAAGGAAGAGTAAAGTTAGAGCAAACAAATTAATTTAATGTCAATTTAGCACACGAGATTTTCAATACAGCAAACTTCCGCACTTCGCTGTCAGGGATGTTTACGAGAGCGGTTTAGTCTCAAGCTACCCTTCTCTGTTCTGGAATAAGTGTTTAAAAAAATACTACTTTTGTTCCTGTTTTTCCCCTTTAAATTCTTCGCTGTGTGTACATTCTGTAAAGAACGGTTGGTAGCCGTTAACGATAAAAAAAATTTTTTCTTGCGCTCTTTCGAATTTTCCAATTACTAGCACTTAAAAAACTGGCGAGAGTACGTTTTTGACCGTGTTTTTTTCACCCTGGCCCCCACTCCTTTTTTCCGCTCATCCGCACCTCTCTGCTGGGCTACTTGTTGGACATAGGGGCCCCGGACACTCGCAGAACGCACGGGCAGGAAGTACGATTTTTTTGCGATTGTTTCCCGTATTTTTCGAGCGGCGGTGACCATGGGCACAGGGGGGAAAAAAAATCGAGCAAATAATTCAAGAAAAATTCCCTCCTTACCTACTCCGTCCAATCGCAAATGGCGCCGAAACCAAAAGAACTTCTTAAATTTCATTCTAGGGCTTTTGCAATGGCTTTTGGGCCTGCTGCGGCTCGGAGGAAAAAAAACCAGTGGTGCGCGCGCACCACAGAGGAGCGGGGGGCGAGGGAGCCTGTCGTCTGTGCCGCGCGCTGATGCACGTCCTAGACACAGACGGGAATGGGCGGAGCAAAGGCGGGACATGCGCCCGCCTTTGCCCAATCGTGTGCCGTTTTTTTTTTTTTAAACGCACGCTACAGCCAATGCCAGGCTTCAGAAAGCTAACCACACACACGAGCGTGTGGTTAGCTTTCTAAAGCCCGTACAAGAGGTCTCGCACTGCGCGAGCAGTGCTACGCACTGCAACGCTAGCCGCGAGACCTAATCACTAATGGCGATTTGTAATTTCTATGTGTGCTTAAGAATGCAGCACATATAGAAGTTGGAAAACGTAATTTTTTTAATGATTGTTTATGTGCAGGAAGGGACCCCTTTCTGCACATGAACAATCACTAATGGCGAATTGCTGTTTCTGTGTGTGCTGCAGAATGCAGCACACATAGAAACAGCAAAATATAAGAGAAATTAATAATTTCTCCTCGTTGCACCTGTTTAAGACCAGGTTTTCCCTGGTCTTATTTTTGGTGCTGCACCATATATACACCACCCTTGTAAATAAGGGACAGCGGCAAAAAGCAATAGGCTTTGTGGTGGAACGCCCACAGCAACACCCATAGCCCATCCCTTTCCCACAGCGGACTGCTGCGGTAAGGGGAATATTTACAAGGTGACGCTAAGATACGTTAAGTGGCTTAAGGCCACCTTGTAAATATGGAGCAGGGCATTGCGCCACAGGAACGTCATTTAAAGTGACGTTCCTGTGGCGCCATGCCCTTGTAAATATGCCCCCAAGTCTTCTAAAACCGACAAATGTGACAGCCCGTGCGCTACACACTGCACTACCCATTAAACCCTTTCAGTATGTCTCGGTATCCCAAAACACCCACATACATATGACTTCTGATTATCTGCAGCTGCTTATGTGGTGCGAGGTGAAAACCTCGGGGCTCTGACAGACACCCAGTGCGATCTTCTGCAGTTTCTTACATGGGTTACACTTTGAAACTCACAACTAACAAACTTACCTAATGCGTATGGGCAACCTTCTCCAGGGACCCATGGAGACCCACAGAGTGAACTGTGATCCCTGAATGATCACAGAGGTCTCTTGCCCTCTTCTAGGAGGCGCGACTAACCTGTGATCCCTAAAATCTGATTTAAATACCGTTTATTCCTTTGTGGGAATCATAGTGTGTCTTCGTTAGTGAACTCTGAACTCCCACTCACATACCTTGTGCTCTTGGACAACCATTTATGTGGGACCCGCCGGGTGCCTTTGATCCCTGAACACCCAGATATTGCTTCTTTTGAGAGACTCCAGTAATGTATTCACTTGTGAATCCTGAACACCCACACACATACCTTGTGCTCTTATGCAGCTTCCTATATAGGTACACTGAATGACTTGTCACCTCTGAACACTTACACACATAGCTCCCGCTCTCAGGCTGCCTCCCTGATGGGGCTCACAGAGGGACTTTGTGATCCCTGAATTTCCACAGACATACCCTGTGATCTTCATTTGTCCTTCCAGAACACCGACACACACACTTTGTGACCCTTAATGGGGCTCACACAGGGACTTTGGAATCCTCGAATGCCCACAGACGTACCTTGTACCCCTCTGCAGCCTCCTCTACAGGACTTGCTGAGTGAGTTTTGTGCTCCTTGGACTCTCGGCAGACCCAGCATATCATCCTCTGATCCTCTGCACAGAACAGCCTCAGTTTCTCTTCATGTTTCTCACACAGATTCTCCCCCTGGGGCTTCACGGGGGGCAGGTGAAGCTGTTTTGCAATTTCCACCATGTTCCCCAGTTGCCTGTTGGGCCGGAGGTTTTTCCCAGAAGATATTTCCCTGCACTGTGGACAGGGGAAGTTCCCATCTCTTCCCCCCGAGCTCTGAGTGATGCAGGAGCGGCAGAAGTTGTGTCCACAATCAATAATCATCACCGGATCAGTAAAATATTCCAAACAGATGGAACAAGTGGCCTCTTCCTTGAGGCTCCCGAGCTGAGCTGCTGCCGCCATGATGCAGAAATGCAGAAAGTAAAGTTAAGTTTCATTTCTCTCTCTTTGTGAAGTGGGTGTGTCTGTGCGTCTGCCCCTCTCTGGCTGCGCTGGGACCTCCGGGTTCATGTTAGTCACAGAGCAGGAGGGAACTGACTCCTCTGCTGCTTGTGATTTACCTCTGGGGTTGACACCATTTAAGCGTCATGTGGTTATATTTCGAGAATACCGCAAGTGCAGGAACTGGAGCTTGAATATGGGTTTCTGTAAAATCCTGTGTTATTTTTTTACATGCCAATTCTGCAAGTTGGCTTTTTAAAATCTTTTAGGAATCTCATAAAAATTTCTAAAATACGTTCTAAAGAGTTTTCTTCATGTATTTGTATTTTAATTTTTGTTTCAATGGCTGAAAACCCCCAACTTTTGCTCGTTTCTCAATGTTTTTACTGGCCTTACCATAACCTGGAGAGGTGTGGTGCAGAGGCCAGGGCAGCTGACTTCGGAGCACAGGGTTCATGTTTCGATCTCCGGCGGCAGCTCAGCTCAGCACCATGTGACTCTGGGCAATAGCTCACTTAATTTCCACTACGGCCCCCAGCGCCTTGAGACCCATAAGGGTGAGTAGCTGCGCTATATAAAAACGGACTTATGTTTTTTTTTTTTTTTTAACATTGCTGGTCAGGTCGGTAAACTAGTAGTTTTGTGTGTAAGGGAAGAATAAACTGCTGCCTGTTATTGTCTGTTCTGTATGTAAAGGATGCTTACAATACTATTGCCTGCACTGTCTGTTCTGAGAGCCAGGGAAGCTTGCACTGCTGATGCCCTGATCTACCTATTCTGTGAGTGAGGGAATCTTGCACTGCTGCTACCATGATATGCCTGTTCTGTTAGAGGGATGCTTGCACTGCTGTTCTCATGATATACCTGCCTCGTGAGAAGGAAGCATGCACTGCTCCCCCCCCCCGCTTTACCTGTTCAGTGAGTAAGGGAAGCTTGCACTGCTGATGCCCCGTTGTACCTGTTCTGTGAGTGAGGGAAGCTTGCACTGCTGATGCTCTGATGTACCTATTCTGAGAGAGGAAAGCTTGCACTGCTGATGCCCCGATGTACCTGTTCTGTGTGTGAGGGAAGCTTGCACTGCTGCTGCTCTGATGTACCTTTTCTGGGAGTGACTAAAGCTTGATCCGATGATGCCCTGATGTACCTGTTCTGTGAGTGAGGGAAGCTTGCATTGCTGATGCTCTGATGTACCTATTCTGAGAGAGGAAAGCTTGCACTGCTGATGCCCCGATGTACCTGTTCTGTGTGTGAGGGAAGCTTGCACTGCTGCTGCTCTGATGTACCTTTTCTGGGAGTGACTAAAGCTTGATCCGATGATGCCCTGATGTACCTGTTCTGTGAGTGAGGGAAGCTTGCACTGCTGATGCTCTGATGTACCTATTCTGAGAGAGGAAAGCTTGCACTGCTGATGCCCCGATGTACCTGTTCTGTGTGTGAGGGAAGCTTGCACTGCTGCTGCTCTGATGTACCTTTTCTGGGAGTGACTAAAGCTTGATCCGATGATGCCCTGATGTACCTGTTCTGTAAGTGAGGAAAGCTTGCACTTCTGGTGCCCTGATGTACCTGGTTTCTGTATGAGAAAAGCTTGCACTCTTGATGCCCTGATGTACCTGTTCTGCGTACGAGGAAAGTTTGCAGTGTTACCCTGTTGTACCTATTCCATGAGTAAGGTAAGCCTGCACTGTTGATGTCCTGATGTACCTGTTCCGTGAGAGGCGCGCTTAGACTGTTGACACCCCGATGTACCTATTCTGTGAGTGAAGGAAGCTTTCACTACTGATGCCCTGATGTACCTGTTCTGTGAGTGAGGGAAGCTTGCATTGCTGATGCCCTGATGTACCTGCTCTGTGAGAGGCAAGCTCAGACTGCTGTCGCCCTGATGTACCTATTCTGTGACTGAGGGACGCTTGCACTGCTGATGACTTGCTGTACCTGTACTGAGAGAGGAAAACTTGTACTGCTGCTACCATGATGCAACTTTTTGTGAGAGGGAAGCTTGTACTACATTTGCCCTGATGCACCTGTTCTTTGAGTGAGGGAAGTTTGCACTGATGATGACATGACGTATCTGTTCTGTGAGAGACAAGCTTAGATGCTGATCACCAGATGTACCTACTCTGTGAATAGGGTGAGGAAAGCTTGCACTGCTGATACCATGATGTACCTATACTATGAGTGAGGGAAGCCTGCACTATTGATGCTGTGAGGTACCTGTTCTTTGAGAGGCAAGCTTAGACTGCTGATGCCCTGATGTGTATATTTTGTTAGTGAGGGAAGCCTGCACTGCTGATGTCCTGATGTACCTGCTCTAAGGGGTGGGAAACTGGGACCACTGATGCCCTGATGTACCTATTCAGTGAGTGAGGGAAGATGCACTGCTGATACCCTGATGCCCCTGTTATGAGAGAGGGAAGCTTGCACTGTTGATGCCCTGATTTACCTGTTCTGAGAGAGACAATCTTTGACGCTGATCCCCAGATGTACCGGTTCTGTGAGTGATTGAAGCTTGCACTGCTGATGCCCTGATGTACCTGTTCTGTGTGTGAGGGAAGCCTGCACTACTAATGCCCTGATGTACCTGCTCTGTGAGTGAGTGAATCTTGCTCTGTTGATGCCCTGATGTACCTAATCTATGAGTGAAGGAAACTGTATTGTTTATGCCCCGATGTACCTGTTCTGTGTAAGGGAAGCTTATGCTGCTGCTACTATGATGCACCTCTTCTGGGATAGGGAAGCTTGCACTGCTGATGCCCTGATGTACCTGTTCTGTATGTGAGGGAAGCTTGCACTGCTGATGCCCTGATGCAACTATTCTGAGAGAGGGAAGCTTTTTCTGCTGCTACCATGATATAACTGTTCTGTGAGAGGGAAGCTTGCACTGTTCATGCCCTGATGTACCTGTTCAGTGAGAGAGGGATGCTTGCACTGTTTATGCCCTGATGTACCTGTTCAGTGAGTGAGAGAAGCTAGAACTGATGATGCCCTGATGTACCTGTTCAGTGAGTGAGGGAAGCTTGCACTGCTGCTGACCTGATGTACCAGTTCTCTCAGTGAGAGAAGCTTGAAGTGCTGATGTCCTGATGTGCCTCCTCTATAGGGTGGGCAAGCTTGGACCACGGATGCCCTGATGTACCTAAACAGTGAGTGAGGGAAGAGGCACTGATGTCTTTGTAATGAGAGAGGGAAGCGTGTACTGCTGTTATCATGATCTACCTGTTCTGTGAGAGGAAAGTTTGCACTGCTGATGCCCTGATGTACCTGTTCTGTGAGAGGGAAGCTTGCACTGCTGATGCCCTGATGCACCTGTTTTGTGAGTGAGGGAAGCTTGCACTGCTGATGTACCTGATCTATGTGTGAGGGAAGCTTGCACTGCTGATGCCCTGATGTGCCTGTTTTCTGAGTAAGTGAAGCTTGCACTGTCGTTGCCCTGATGTACCTGTTCTGTGAGTGAGGGAAACTTGCACTGCTGATGCCCTGCTCTACCTATTCTTAGAGAGGAAAGCTTGCACTGCGGAAGACCTGATGTACCGGTTTTCTGAGTAACCAAAGCTTGCACTGATGTTGCCCTGATGTACCTGTTCTGTGAGTGAGGGAAGCTTGCACTGCTTATGCCCTAATACACCTGTTCTGCGTATGAGGAAAGCTTGCACTGCTGATATCCTGATGTACCTATTCTATGAGTAAGAGAAACCTGCACTGTTGCCCTGATCTACCTGCTCTGTGAGAATCAAACTCAGACTGCTGATGCCCTGCTGTACCTGTTCCGAAAGAAGGAAGTAACTACTGCTGCTACCATGATGGACCGGTTCTGTGAGAGGGAAGATTGCACTGCTGATGTCCTGATGTACCTGTTCTGTGAGTGAGGGAAGCTTGCACTGCTGATGCCCTGAAGTCCCTGTCCTGTGTTTGAGGGAAGCTTGCACTGCTGATGCCCTGATGTCCCTGTTCTGTGTTTGAGAGAAGCTTGCACTGCTGATGCCCTGATGTACCTGTTCTAAGAGAGGGAAGCTTCTACTGCTACTACCGTGATTTACCTGTTCTGTGGGAGGGAAGCTTACACTACTGGTGTCCTGATGTCCCTGGTCTTTGAGGGAGGAAAGCTTGCACTGATGATGGTGATATGTACGTGTTCTGTAAGTGAGGGAAGCTTGGTCTGCTGATGACTGGATGCACCTCTTCTGTGAGTGAGGGAAGCTTGCACTGCTGATGCCCTGATGTCCCTGTTCTGTGTTTGAGAGAAGCTTGCACTGCTGATGCCCTGATGTACCTGTTCTAAGAGAGGGAAGCTTCTACTGCTGCTACCGTGATTTACCTGTTCTGTGGGAGGGAAGCTTACACTACTGGTGTCCTGATGTCCCTGGTCTTTGAGGGAGGAAAGCTTGCACTGATGATGGTGATATGTACGTGTTCTGTAAGTGAGGGAAGCTTGGTCTGCTGACTGGATGCACCTCTTCTGTGAGTGAGGGAAGCTTGCACTGCTGATGCCCTGATGTACCTGTTCTGCGTGTGAGGGAACCTTGCACTGCTGATAACCTGATGTACCTATTCCATGAGTGAGGGAAGCCTGCACTGCTGACGCCCTGATGTCCCTGTTCTGTGTTTGAGGGAAGCATGCACTGCTGATGCCCTGATGTACCTGTTTTCTGAGTAACCGAAGCTTGCACTGATGTTGCCCTGATGTACCTGTTCTGTGAGTGAGGGAAGCTTGCACTGCTTATGCCCTAATACACCTGTTCTGCGTATGAGGAACGCTTGCAGTGTTTGATGCCCTGATGTACCTGTTCTGCGTATGAGGAAAGCTTGCACTGCTGATATCCTGATGTACCTATTCTATGAGTAAGAGAAACCTGCACTGTTGATGCCCTGATCTACCTGCTCTGTGAGAATCAAACTCAGACTGCTGATGCCCTGCTGTACCTGTTCCGAAAGAAGGAAGTAACTACTGCTGCTACCATGATGGACCTGTTCTGTGAGAGGGAAGATTGCACTGCTGATGTCCTTATGTACCTGTTCTGTGAGTGAGGGAAGCTTGCACTGCTGATTCCCTGATGTCCCTGTCCTGTGTTTGAGGGAAGCTTGCACTGCTGATGCCCTGATGTACCTGTTCTAAGAGAGGGAAGCTTCTACTGCCAGTGGCGGTGCGTCCATTGGGGGCGTTCGGGTGTTGCCCCACCAATGAGAAATCGTTCTACTTCTGACGCTAATCCCAGCAATCAGGACTCCTGATTGGAATGGAATTAGCTCAGAATTAGAACGAGGAGGGACGCTGAAGGGGGTGGGGGCGGGGCTGCGGCAGCACTCAGGGTGAGTGACAGCGCAATAGTGCGCATGCTCGTTTTTGGGCTGGTCATTTTAAGACCAGCCCGAACATGCGCACTAAGCCTTCCCCTTAGGAGAGCGAGGGTTGCTTCATTCGCAGCCCCCGGTCTCCTAATGGGCAGGAGTGACCCTGCTCCAGGCCAATCCTGGCGCTGCTGGACTCTGGAGCAGCGTCTGGATTGGCTGAGAGCCTGAGAGGGCTTGCCAGCCAGTAGCACGCAGAAGACTACGACGGTGAAGGCGCCAAACCCAGACCCCGGCCCAGAAGCAGACAGCAGAGGCGGCGGACCCGGTCAGGTAAGTTTACTTTATTTTCAAACCCCCGCGCCCCCCCCCGCGAGTATTGTGAGCCGCGACTGTCTGCTGACGGACATTGTAATATTGATGTAGGTATATTTGTTTTAATTTTCTGTCTTTTTTTGTGTGGGCATAATTATATGTATGTAGTTTTGTGTCACTTTTGTGCATTATAAATAAAATAAATACAAGTAAGGGTGGCTGTCACGGAATACTGACACGTCACCCTGCAGAACTCAGTCACAGCCCAGTTTTATTTTGATATAACGCACTGCAATTGTACAATGGCTCTGAGAATATGAAAATGTTCTAGTTTACCCAGACAGTTTACTTGTGGCTGCCCTAAATGTGACTGTTGGGCCTCCGTGTTTATTTTTTTGTTAGGCCGTCTTTGTTCTTCTTTAGGTAACAGGGTGAATCCTAATTAACTCTGGTCATACTGAAACAGTGCTCGCCAAGAGGGCATGCCTTTTCACACCACATTCATTCCTCTAGGTATAATCGACAAACCAGCCACGTAAGTGCCAGCACAGGGTTTTTGTCCACATCCTGCATCAAATATCTGCTTCTTAAGATGTTGAGCCATGTTGACAATTATCTTTAGCGCGCTCAATGGAGTGTCATAGATCACTGCTTTGCAGTGGGCGTTTCTAAACGTTTTAACGTTTTTCCTTTATTTTTGCCAAAAGTGAGACTGGAATATCTCAGCACACATCTGCAGTCCTTTTTCTATAGCCCTTATCCTCCCTTCATCTAATCAACCTTTATCCTCTATGCCTATAGAGAAAAGTAACCTACACAAAGAGAAACTGGTGGGTATGTGGCCTGAAGGCCACAGGCACTGTGCTTGTTCCTGGACTTTCAAAGATCTTTTTTTTTGTGTGTTCAGGAAGCGTGATCAAATCCCCCTTCAGGCATTACAGAGCAAATGGACTGTACAACTAGACATACAGTCAAAGAAGAGGGGTAACTTCATTCTTCTTTTATATATTTTGAAAAAAATGTTTTGTTGTACCACGAAACCATGAGAATGCAATGCTATTGTCTGTCACCTATTCTGACTAGTTATGGAACTACATCTTGCATATGGTATGCGTATCATGGTAGTACATTTAAATATGTGAGTTTGAAAAGCCTCAGAATATTAACATGGAGCACTGATTTATTACTGACTTGTTCCTGTGTCAAACCCACAGGTAGCGAATGTGGTATGAAATGTCAGCACGCAAGTGAACTTGTGGTTCCTATCTCTATTGTAATCCAGCTCTTTGATCTGTTTTAATACCTTTTAGTCAAAGACGCTTGTTTGCCAAGCAATTTCAAAGATCACAACTTTTCGAATCATAGTGCATGCCTGAATTTTTATTTGCAAAGGTCAGCAATAGTTTGAAGTCTCATGCTGTGCTGTAAGGCGTATTGTTTGCGATTCAGTGGGCTGTAAGAAGCATTGCTAAGTAAGCTTTTTCGCCGTGCACCTTACACTGTAATGACCATGTTTACGCAAAGGAGTAAAGCCCCGAAGAACTTTGATCAGGACTGGGGCCTGGAATGGCTTTTATCTTTTTATTATACCTGAGATATTCCACATTTTTGCTGTTGAGCATCACAGGGTGGGGACTTAATATAGCTAAAGTAACATTGCCAGTGAGCGTTTCTCGGTGCATATACACCCGTTGCTGTAATATTCACAACTAGTGTGTCTCCTGTTATAGCGCTGTTGATAAAGGTGCTGCCCGGAGGCGGTAAAGCTGAAGTGCGTCACTTGGCATGACTAGTTGGGCTCTTCCATGACGCGTTCTATGCAGTGTGGTGTTAACTGTAACCTGTTTTGTCGTCTGTTGACTGCTTTGTATCTTGTGGTCTATTGTGGCCTACCTACAGTATTTTAAAATAGTTTTTTTTCAAACTGTCTTTATTGATTTTATAAGGTACATACATAATCATGACACTGATGGTATATTGCCAGCCCACCGCAACTTAACGCTAATGACCATTTCAGTGTAATACAAATAATTGGCCGACAATCTACAAAGTATACATATGAAGCCAAGGCAAAATAACAAGCATCCAGTGTTATCATCTTCAAAAATTCAAGTTAACAGCTTTTGTAAACAAATATAACAAAAAGTAAAGATGTCAACCAACAAAACAAGCATGGAGGTTGTGGTGAAAGTGCAAACCCCTTACAAATTGCCAAATAAGGAATAGTGGAATAAAATCTTTCCATGCAATTAGTCATGTCGTTTAAGAAGAACACGCTGTTCCTATGCCTACTTTCTTGTTCTGTCACCCGAAACAAGATGTTCTTTATCAGCTGTCTGCTTGTTTACTAAGATCTTTCCAACGCAAGTATGTTTGGATAGCATTATTAATGAGCGTAAAGCTGCACGCTCTATTTATAAGACTTATTCTTATAGCCTGTTTGCTTGCTCACATTTTACTCACAAAAGCTTATTTGTTGTGTGAGTCACATCCCGATTGGACTTGCCTTTACACACTCCCAGGGCAGGGAACGTTCATTATTTTTAGACCGTGTGTGTGCTGTGTACAAGATGGAGGCCAAGCTGCTGATATCCATTTTACACTTCCCAGTCTCCATCTAGAGCGACCCTTCCTGTCTCCCTCTGTGAACCCTGTCTTCCTGCCCATTCCTTTTGTCCAGTGCATGTTTCCTCTGTCCTGGCTGGATAGAACTCATACTTCCTTCATGTTACATGTGGAAGGAGTTTTGTCTAGTGGAACTGTTGACTCATGAAAAGGTAGCGCAGAAGGTTAATGTGCCTGCTGCAAAGAACAAAAGGATCTCTCTGACAAAAGCAGTGACTCACTGACCTATTTAGATCATGTGCATTTTGTGATCATCATCAGGTACATGTTCTTTGCAGCAGGCACATTAACCTGTTTTGTTACTTGCAGTTTGTAAGTTAAAATCCTAACATACAACAGTGAGCTATTAACTGTCATCTAAGAGCTGCATGCAAACTGCATTAATGTAATAACTGCACTTTGACAATTGCTTTATTAACCTTCCTGCTTTCTCAAATTTGCTTGAAAATGCACCATTTTTCCACTCTTTTTTCAAAAATTTCTCGGGGGGGAAAATACCCCGAACCCCCTTAGGTTGTTCAGGCTCGCTCGCTACGCTCGCTCGCTAGGGTGCAGTATGATCAGCATTTTACACCCCACCACTTTCAAATGTCACCATCCGCCACTGTCTACTGCTGCTACCGTGATTTACCTGTTCTGTGGGAGGGAAGCTTACACTGCTGGTGCCTTGATGTACCTGGTCTTTGAGGGAGGAAAGCTTGCACTGCTGATGCCCTGATGTACCTGTTCTGTGAGTGAAGGAAGCTTGCACTGCTGATGCCCTGATGTACCTGTTCTGCATGTGAGGGAACCTTGCACTGCTGATAACCTGATGTACCTATTCCATGAGTGAGGGTAGCCGCTTTTCCACTGCTCCTGACTCTTTCTCCTGCTGGGAGCACCGCGTATCGGGAGGGACTCTGAGTCCCAGCAGCCTCAGCCCTGACAACGCTGCCAACGAGCATTAAAGCGCGCCTGGAGTCCCGCGGCGCGAAACGCACCCGGGCCGCGCCCAGGCAAAGCCCGGGCCAAGGGCGGGCCCGGAGGAGACTGGACTAGACTGGACTGGGCCCACTCGCTGACATCTGTGAGCTGGGAACTCATAACTATTCTCATTAAGGTACTTTATTGTAGTCTGGCTGGCTTGTGTGTTTCTTTATATATATTTTGTTTCCTTTTTTTCCACATATACCCCTTGTTAGACCTGGCACCATTGGCGTGGGTCTCCCTTCCATTTTTCGCTGTTGTCTCCTCTGTTTTTGCTGGTGTTAGATGCTCTGGGCGCTGTGCCACTGCCATTCAGTGCCACAGCGCGAATGCTCCCTTTGTAAATATGACTATGTGAATTGGTACATCCATGATTGGCTTATTTGGTTTATCTGTTAGTCCCTAGTAGAGTGGCCTGTGTGTGCCCAGGGCTGGTAACCCAAATGCTGCTGGTGGGCCTGCAGCGCCGGTTTGTGCCACCCACAGAAGCAGCTTGTAAAGTGTCTCAGACCTGCCACTGCAGAGTCTGTGTGCAGTCCAGGACTGCCATCTTGGCTGTGAAGTGCACCCACTTCCCAGCCCCTGAACCTTCCCTTGGCATCATGTAAGTCACCCCTATGGTAGGGTGCATTGTATGTGTAAGGTAGGACATGCCTTGGTGTGTGTAGCATGTCCTGGTAGTGAATTACACCCAATTTCGTTTTTCACTACTGTAAGGCTACCTGTTCCTCATAGGCCAGAATGGGCAGTTTGACTATTACATGCTATAGTCCTAACTGACCCCAGGAACATGGTAGAAAAACGAATTTAGTATGCCTGAGCTCAGAATATTAAAATACATCTTTTAGTGAAGTTTATTTTTATATTCTGTGTTTGAAACTACCACTTTTAGAAAGTAGGTATTTTCTTGCCTAAGCCTTCCAGTGTGCTCTGCTATTATGTGTATTGACTGTCTGGTTTTGGAGGGACAGGGCAGGCTGAGTCAGACCTGGGTTGAATAGAGAGATCTGCATTTAGAGTATGGGGAGGGGTGGTTCCTTGACCTGAATAGGGCTGTGCCTGGCAAGGTGAATGCTGGCTCCACCTCCTACTGTGCGTCTGATAGCAGACCCCCTCTTTCTGAAAGGAAGGATGCAGACTGGTAAACAAAGTGCTCCAGGACTGAGCAGAACTGGTTCTGGCTGGGTTCAGTGACATGTAGCTTCTAAGAACAAAGACTTTTGGGGTATAAATATCTGTGCTCAAACCCCTACAATTTGTTTTGCCCCTGGATCTGAAGAGGAAACTCTGTCCGTGCCACTGGAGGAATCTGCAGGAAGTGACTGTCCTTGTGCTTGTGTGGTGTTTCTTGCACTGGCCTGCAGCAGTGACCACTGGACCTTGAAGAAGAGGGAAAAGGACTTTTGAGAGAACTTTTATTTTTGTTACAGCAATTTCCCAAGGGCTAGGAAAAGAGCTAGCCTCCTGCTGGAGTCTCAGGCACACCAGACTCCACCACCAACCTCCTGCTTCCTCCCTGTGAGGTTTGCTATCTGCTGATGAGGCCCCTGTGAGTTCCAGGGCCTCTAGTTTGCTTCAGAGAAAAGAGTGCTGGAAATCGTTGCTAACGCACGTTTGCGAGCCGCTGCAGCCGAGAGCGCTGGAAAAATCATTGCGCTGTTGCCGCTGGGTGCTCGCAACACGAAACCATCGCTAACGCCCCTTTGCGAGCCACTGCAGCTCAGACGCGCTGGAAAAATCATCGTGCTGCTGTCACCGAGCGCTCGCAACCCCTACAGAAATCATCGCTTCAAGACATCGCTTTGCGGACGCCGTGCGTCCGCCATTTTGATCGCATCGCTCCCTCGCGGAGCGCCATTTCTTCGCATCTCAACACCATCGCACAGCGCAACAGGATCGTCGCATCGACTTCTAACTCGCGGCAAGAAAGTAATCGCATCGGCGGCCTAGCGTGCAGAAGTTTGTCGCATCGTCTCCGCACGCATCACGCAGATCAGCGCATCATCCTCCCTTGCGGCAAGGATTTCAACGCATCGCCGGCCTCGCGTGCCGAGATTAATCGCTAAACCTTCTTTGCGACATTTTGTTGGTTTTGCTGCTAAATCCAGGTACTTTGTGGAAGAAAGGGTCGCAGAGACCACTGCTTTGAATTTGAACCTTACTTTTGCAACCTTTGAACTATTTTTGACAGCCTTTCAACAGCAGTCCTATTTTTGACAGTATTGTGGCTTTTACAGTTATTGGTCTTGTGATAAGTCTACATATATATATATATATATATATATATATATATATAAAGATACTTATTTTTTATAACTACTTGTGTGGTGTCCCTTTGTAGTGTTCCTCACTGTGTTACTGTGTATGGTCATAAATGCTTCACACACTGCCTCTGAGATAAGCCTACCTGCTCGTGCTACGTTACCACAGGGTTGAGTAGGGGTATCAAGGAGAGTAGCCCTCTCACTCTGACTTAGGAAGAAGGGTCCCTACTTGGACAGTGGCCAGCCATTGCCAACTAGAGACCCCCATTTCTAACATTGGTGGTCAGCGGTGAGGATCTGGACTTGCATTTATGATCGCATACAGTAATTATAGTGTACACTACTAGTGAGTGCAGACCATAACGCACTGCATACATTTTTGAGAGTTTTTGGATCCTATATTGTGATTGATATTGCCGGTGATTTTTTTACCCGCATACATTTTTTTGGGAGAAGTTTTCTTCTATTTTTTTTATTGATATTGCCCGTGATTGTTACAATGGGCAAGCCCAGATCCAATGCCTCGGAGGATCTCTCCTGGGAAGTAGATAGATTGGAAACCTACAATGCCAAGCAGCTCAAATATTTCTGCAAGCAGTTCACAGTCCCCATCACAGGTCTCACTAGAAGGGAGGAGTATTACAAAGCATTGAAGGCCTGGCTAGAAGCCAGGGATGCCCCTAAGAATATGGGAGACCATGGGGAGGAGGGAGAGAATGTGGAAGTGCAGCAGGATGGAGCAATAGATTTAGTAGGGGATAAAGCATTTTCCAGCCCGGGCACGAGCGTGTCCGCAAAGGGTCTGTCCCTAGAAGAGATGGAGGACAGAGAGAGAGATAGGAGGCACAAAGTGGAGATGGCTAAAGTGGATGGTCAGAGGGACCTAGAGAACAAGAAGTTAGTTTGAAATGATGAAGATGAAACTTGAGTATGAGAGAGTATTGAGGGAGTTGGAGATCAAAGCAAAAAGTGTAGAGACTCCCCCCACTGGTGGCAGCATACCTATAGTGAATACTGAGAGTAGGGTGTATATCCCCTGTGAGAAGTTGGCCTGGCATATGCTGTCCACTAATTATAGTGGGCACCTTGCACCAGTCCAAATCGACTCTTATGGTAGGTAGGTTAAAGACAACCTTATTGAAAGCTATCCTAGTGGTAGCTGTGGAGAGCAGCCTTCAGGCTAAGTCTTGAAGGAATGTAAAGCAGCTTGTTTTACCAGTCTATAATCTCTTGAGTGACCAAATGAAAGAGCACCACACCAGGTATATATTCAAAATATATGTATTTATTACTAAACACACCCCTCTAGTCTCTTTATGAGGCTAGAGTTCGAAGTACATAGGTTATAAGATCTTAAATCACAGTAATAGCACAAATACACGTTTGGGCCCTAGGGGCGTACCAAACCATATACCAATAAAGTGGTATGCGAACCACGACTGAACTAGACACTAGGCCTAGAGCCTCTAGAAGTGCTTGGACCACAAGGAACCACCCAAGGTAGTGACACAGGGGACCCACGGGAGACGCGTGCAGTGTAAATACACAACCGCGATACGCCGTTAACTTCTATGGAGAAAGTCGGGATCGGAAAAATAGAGGAAAGGGACACTTTAAAGAGGACTAGGACAAAACCCTTTGAGATCTAGGACTTTGAAGAGTCTCTACCCACGGGAGCACCGGAGTACTCGTGTTACCTCACCCAGGGAAGCCGGGTGCATAGGTGCCTTTCGGGGTCGGGTTTCGTCGTCGGTTCTTATGGCGATCTGCTGCAAAGTGCTGCTGGCGACCAGGAGAAAAGTGTCCGGGTGGATCCAAGAGTGGATCGGAGTTCTGAAGAACCTGAAAGCAGAGGGGACAGAGTCTGGGTCACTAGCCAGTGACCAGGGAGGTGATGGACGGATGCCCACCGATGTCGAGTGCTTCAGGTGCGTTGACGGTCGTCTCGTTTCTGCAGCCACGAGGTCCAGGAGGCGTTGTCGGCGACCAGGAGCAGGATTCGGGCTGGTACACGATGTCTGTCGAGTGCTGCGGTGTCGGCGACCAGATTGGACCCAACAAGCCTTGGCAACGGCAAGTCTCGATGTAGCTGAAGATCGTCGATGGTGCAGACCAGCAAGGTCTGGGGAACTCACCCAGCAAGGGTAAGTGAGGGCAGGCCTGGAGCAACCAGACTGCCAAGTAAAGAAAAGATTGGCCTTCGGTAAGGGCTACTAGCCAACGGGCTAGCGACCGCGAAGGAGCCTCGTGACGCCGCACGTGGAGCTGGCTTACAGGACACTCGTGGAGTGGGGGCCAGTGATCTTCGGTGCAGGTGGTGCTGGAGGCTAGGGCTACTCGGAGCCCAAAGCACGACTTCTTGGGAGACCCAGAAGATGGTGCACTTGCAAGTGTGCTCGGTGTCCAGGGGTCACGGTCTCACGTTACCCACGATAGCCACGGGCCTCAGCTTTGCTGGGGACTCAGGGTAGCCTCGGGAAGTCTGAGAATCCACCTCTGGTGATGCGATGACTTCGGCGTCCGACGGGAGCTTCAGTGATGCGAACCGGACAGATGCTTCTTTGGTGCCTGCCAAGCAGGGGAGTCACTCCTTGACCCCAAGGGAGATTCTTCAGTCCTCTAATCGTGAGTAGAGCGTCGAAGGTCCAGGATTCTGTTTCAGAGTTTCGTCCAGGTATAATCTAAAGTCCTAAGGACTGGGTTCCTACCTTTATTCCAAAAATAGGGGATGGACTACTCTGTGGCCCCACCTATGGGTGGGTCAGGGCAGAGGGGTGGCTACACCCCTTTCCCTTTGTCCAGTTCGCGCCAAAGCAGGGGCTGCAAGCCCCTGATCCGGTTTGAACTGGGGTATGCACAGGGACACCAAATGTGCCCCCAGTGCAGGACTTCAAAGCACCCGAAAGTGCTCCCGCCCAGCCCCAATACACTTTGTCCTGTCTGGGGAGGTGGTCACACCTCCCTGGGACAGGAAACCTATTGTCCAGGCCTCCCCTGCCGGAGTTTCGTCCAGCAGCAGGAGGCCAGACTCGTGTCTGTGGCAGTAGCATCCATTTTGTGATGCCAGGCTCTGGAAAGAAGTTACCGGACTCGTCAGAGTTAACATGCCTTTCCCTCTAGAAGGGTGGAATGCTACCCCCGCCGCCAGAATTGGCGGGGGGTAGTATTCCAAGATGTTTGACACCAAACACGACATGTTTCGGTGCAGCCATTCCATAGTTAGCATTTTACCGCGAGGATATAATGCGTTTAAGAGTATATGGTCAGGCTGCACTACAAACAGCATCAGAGATGGTCTCCGAACGCTGCAGAGGGGCCCTGCTCATGCAGGGGCACCCTCTCACATAGAAACCATGCACTCTGCCTTTAGGATTGATAAGGCCTGCCTTAGGAGTGACTTATAGGTTTATATGTGTGTATGCATTTAGTGATATAGGTAACCTATACCACAGCAAGGGGTGCATGCACCACCTTACCCAGGCTGCAGTAGCAGACCTGTGGTGTCAGTTTGGATGGCCTACCAGGGGTGGCATAATATATGCTGCAGCCCCTGGCAGGCCTCTGAGGTACCTATGCCCTTGGTACATAGTATACCATATACTAGGGACTTACAAGGGCACTCCAGATCCCAATCAGAGATGTGCCTAAGGCACAGGGAGACCCTTTTAAAGAGGAAACAGCTAGGCTGGGGTTCTGAATAGCAGGGCCCCAGCCAGACTAATGTCGAAAACCAGTGAAGTATCAGCAAAAAGTGGGGGTACCCCTGTGAAGCAGATCCTACTCTCCTACACAACCCCCCCAAACGTAGGGACATTAAACTAACCTTGCCCAGTTAAGTCTTCATGTTCTAAGTGGAAATACCTAGAGAGTCCATCTGCATTCGCATGGTTACTCCCAGGCCTATGTTCCACTGTAAAGTCCATCCCCTGTAGGGAAATGGACCACCTAAGCAGTTTGGGGTTTTCACCCTTCATTTGTTTTAGCCATAAGAGGGGCTTATGGTCTGTCTGAACCAGGAAGTGTGTACCAAACAAGTATGGCCTCAACTTCTTCAGAGCCCAGACCACAGCAAAGGCCTCCCTCTCTATGGCTGACCAACGTTTCTCTCTAGGGGTCAGCCTTCTGCTAATAAAAGCTACTGGCTGATCCTGACCTTCTTCATTCAATTGTGACAGTACAGCCCCTACCCCCAATTCAGATGCATCAGTTTGAACAATGAACTTCTTGGAGTAATCAGGACTCTGCAGAATTGGAGCAGTGCACATGGCCTGCTTGAGGTCATCAAATGCCTTTTGACAGCTAACTGTCCACTGAACCTTTTTGGGCATTTTTTTAGAAGTTAAGTCATTCAAGGGTGTCACTATTGATCCATACCCCTTGACAAATCTCCTATAGTACCCAGTCAGGCCTAAGAAGGCTCTCACCTGAGTCTGGGTAGTGGGAGCAGTCCAGTCCATGATGGTCTGGATCTTGCTCTGCAAAGGTTGAACCTGGCCTCCACCCACAAGGTGGCCCAGGTACACAACCTGACTCTGCCCTATCTGGCACTTAGTGGCCTTGATAGTCAGGCCTGCCTTTTGCAGGGCCTGTAAAACATTCCTGAGGTGGACCAGGTGATCCTCCCAGGTGGAGCTAAAGACAGCAATATCATCTAGATAAGCTGCACTATAGGCCTCCAGTCCTGTGAGAACTGTGTTCACCAACCTCTGGAAAGTGGCAGGTGCATTTTTCAGACCAAAGGGCATCACCACAAATTGATAATGCCCACTAGGGGTTGAAAATGCTGTTTTGGGCTTTGCAGCATCAGCTAGTCTGATCTGCCAGTAGCCAGCTGTTAGGTCAAATGTGCTGAGATATTTGGCAGAGGCCAAAGTATCTATGAGCTCATCTGCCCTGGGTATTGGATGGGCATCAGTCCTAGTGACTGCATTGAGGCCCCTGTAGTCTACACAAAACCTCATCTCTCTTTTCCCACCACTGGTGTGAGGTTTAGGTACTAGGACTACTGGACTAGCCCAAGGGCTATCTGAGGGCTCAATCACTCCCAATTCCAACATCTTCTGGACTTCAGTCCTGATACAGTCCCTGACATGGTCAGGTTGCCTATAAATCTTGTTTTTAATAGGCAGACTGTCCCCAGTGTCCACTTCATGAGTGCACCAGGTGGTCTGACTGGGTGTCAGAGAAAACATATGTCTAAACTGATTGAGGACTTGCCTGCAATCAGTTTGTTGCTGGGTAGTGAGGCTGCCTGCCAAGGCTACACCATCTACTGACCCATCGTCAGGGTTCTGTGAGAGCAGGTCAGGGAGTGGGTCACTCTCTTCCTCCTGCCCTTCATCAGTAGCCATGAGCAAGCCCATGTCTGCCCTGTCCACATATGGCTTAAGTCTGTTGACATGGAGAACCCTGTGGGGACTCCTGGGTGTTCCCAGGTCTACTAAGTAAGTGACCTCACCCTTCTGCTCAACAATAGTGTGGGGTCCACTCCATTTGTCTTGGAGAGCTGCTGGGGCCACTGGCTCCAACACCCACACCTTCTGTCCTGGCTGGTAAACAGTTAGGACAGCCTTTTGGTCATGCCAGGCCTTTTGAAGTTCCTGGCTAGCCTCAAGGTTTTTGGTTGCCTTTTTCATGTACTCAGCCATCCTGGAGCGGAGACCAAGTACATAGTCCACTATATCTTGCTTTGGGGGCTTGAGAGGTAACTCCCATCCTTCCTTCACCAAGCACAGTGGACCCCTCACAGGGTGGCCAAACAGAAGTTCAAAAGGGCTGTAACCAACCCCCTTCTGAGGCACCTCCCTATATGCGAATAAAAGGCAGGGCAAGAGTATGTCCCATCTACGCCTAAGCTTTTCTGGGAGCCCTTTAATCATGCCCTTCAAGGTTTTGTTGAATCTCTCAACTAAACCATTGCATTGTGGGTGATAGGGTGTGGTGAACTTATAAGTAACCCCACACTCCTTCCACATTGCCTTTAAGTACCCAGACATGAAGTTTGCACCCCTGTCTGATACCACCTCCTTAGGAAAGCCCACTCTTGAGAAAATTCCCAGGAGGGCCCTTGCCACCACAGGTGCTGTAGTGGTCCTAAGGGGTATAGCCTCTGGATACCTGGTGGCATGATCCACTACCACCAGTATAAATCTGTGCCCAGATGCTGTTTGGGGATCCATGGGACCAACAATGTCAATCCCTACCCTCTCAAAGGGCACCCCCACCACAGGTAGTGGTATCAGGGGGCCTTTGTAGTGCCACCTGCTTTGCCACTGGCTTGGCAGGTTACACAGGAGCGACAAAACTCCTTACTGTCTTCAGACATGTGGGGCCAGTGAAAGTGAGGGACAATTCTGTCCCAAGTCTTGTTCTGGCCCAGGTGTCCTGCTAAGGGAATATCATGGGCTAGGGTCAATAGGAAGCCCCTGAACTTCAAAGGTATTACCAACCTCCTGGTAGCACCAGGCTTGGGGTCTCTACTCTCTGAGTACAGGAGTCCATCATCCCAATACACTGTATGGGGACCACTAGCTTTCCCAGCAGCCTCAGCAGCAGCTTGCTGTCTGAGGGGTTCAAGGGAGGGGCAGCTCTGCTGCTCCTGGCTCAGATCTGCCCTAGAAGGTCCCCCTGTCCCCAAGAACTCAACCTGGTCAGGCTCAAGTTCCTCTGGGACAGTTCCTTCTTCAGGGCTGAGATCATCCCCCTCAAGGGACTGATCTTCCTCCTGAGCCAAGGGGGAAGGCACTGCCTTAACCCTACTACTCCTCCTCTTGGAAGGCACTTGGTCCATTCTTTCAGAATCCAAGGCCTGTTCAGTTTTAGACAGTTTAGCTTGTGACCTGGTCACAGCAAACACATCTGCAGGGATCCCCAGCATTTCTGCATGGGTCCTGAGCTCCACTTCTGCCCAAGCAGAAGTCTCTAAGTCATTGCCAAGCAAGCATTCGACTGGTAGGTTTGCACTTACCACAACCTTCTTAAGGCCAGTTACCCCTCCCCAGGAGAAGTTAACAACTGCCAGAGTATGGTCTGTTCTGACATTGCTAGCATTGGTCACTTGGTACATTTCACCAAGTATAACTTGCCCAGGTAGCACAAGGTCTTGTGTCACCATTGTGACACTTGCCCCTGTGTCCCTAAATGCCAAAGCCTCTCGTCCATTGATTAAAGGCTGTTGTCTGTACTTGCCCAGATTACTGGGACTCACAGTGGAGGTCACATCCATGCCTCCATCACAGACTAACACAGCCTGAGTCAGCTCCCTGACTAAGTCAGAGCCCAACTCAGTTCCCAGGGTGAACCCTACTAAACCCTTTGCTGGAGCACTTCCACCAACTGTACTAGGGGGAACAGGTGCCTTAGGGGCATTGGTGGATGCTGGACTGGAGTCTTTGGACTTGGTGCAATCACTGGTCCAGTGGGTCTTTTGCTTACAGACCTTGCACCATGGTTTTCTTTGGCCTTTACCCTTGGTAGACTGGGAATCCCCACCAGAAGAAGATTTTTGGGGGCCTGATGAAGACTTTTGATCTTTACCCTTCTCCCCACCCTTGTCAGAGTTCTTAGCATCTTGCTTCTTGGTTTCCCCACCTTGGTTCTGTACCTTCTGCTTCACCCTGGTTCTGACCCATTTGTCTGCCTTCTTTCCCAATTCTTGGGGAGAGGTCAGATCAGAGTCAACCAGGTACTGATGCAACAGCTGGTTTTGACAGTTATTAAGAATCTGCTCCCTCATTATCAGATTATACAATCCTGAGAAGTCACACACCTTACTGCCCATCAACCAGCCTTCCAGAGCCTTGGCAGAACAATCCACATAGTCTACCCAGTCTTGAGTCTGTGCTTTTTGGGTGTCTCTGAACTTCAACCTGTACTGTTCAGTGGTTAGGCCAAACCCATCAATAAGAGCACTCTTCAAGACCTTGTAATTGTCAGCATCCTCCTCTCTAACAGTGAGGAGCTTGTCTCTACCTTTGTCAGCAAAGGAGAGCCACAAGATTGCTGCCCACTGCTCCTGAGGGACCTTCTGTACCTTACAGGCCCTCTCTAAAGCAGTTATCCATTTGTGGATATCATCCCCACTCTGGTAGGGAGGGACAATCTTGCTCAGGTTCCTATGGTCATAGGACCTTTCCCTATCTCTAGGGATATGGCTGCCACCATGGGACTCTAGTCCCAACTTTCTTCTCTCTTTAAGGAGATCTAGGGATTCTCTATCTAAAGCCAATTGCTTCTTCCTGATCTCCAGTTGAGTTTCCTCATACTGGACCAGTCTCTTTCTTCTCTCATGAGAGGATTCCCTCCTGTGAGAAGAAACAGAGCTCCCTATTGAGGTGCCAGAGTGGTTAGACTCCTGAGAAGGAGACCTAGACTTTCTGAGCACACTCATAATCCTTCCTGGGGGGACAAAGGTGTGGTTCTCCAGATCCTCATCTTCATCTTCCCCAGAAGGGATTGGGTTTTCCAGGTCAGGGTCATTGTCACCCTCCTGGTCAGTTTCAGAGGGGGCTGGGGGTAGTAGTACCCCTGGTCCCTTCCTCATCTGCTGGCCCACCCTCTGCTCCTACCCCTTCAGTCTCTGAAGACTTACTAAGATCATAAGCCACCAACAACTCCTGGAGGTGTTGGGTGGTGGGACTTTGGCCTGTCCTTAATTTCCTCACGTTACACAAAGCTCTCAGTTCCAAGAATGGGAGTGTGTCATACTTGGAGGGGGAAGCTCAATGGCTTCCTGCAGGGCATCTTTGGATCCTGCTTTTAAAGACATTACTAGTGTGGTGTGGTGTATGCACTACCTACTCTAGTGTGGCCTACTAAACTCTCTTGAGTTGTAGAAAGGGTTGTGCTATCCCTTAACACACAACTCTAAGTTCAGTAGAACTTACTGATATTCTAAGCTTAAATTATATGTACCTTAGGTACCTTTAGTGGTTTTCAGTTGATCAATTCAATTGAGATTATCTGGTAAAACAATAGCAAGCTGGAATCCCACACGCTGCACACCAATGTGAGAAGTTGGCCTGGCATATGCTGTCCACTAATTATAGTGGGCACCTTGCACCAGTCCAAATCGACTCTTATGGTAGGTAGGTTAAAGACAACCTTATTGAAAGCTATCCTAGTGGTAGCTGTGGAGAGCAGCCTTCAGGCTAAGTCTTGAAGGAATGTAAAGCAGCTTGTTTTACCAGTCTATAATCTCTTGAGTGACCAAATGAAAGAGCACCACACCAGGTATATATTCAAAATATATGTATTTATTACTAAACACACCCCTCTAGTCTCTTTATGAGGCTAGAGTTCGAAGTACATAGGTTATAAGATCTTAAATCACAGTAATAGCACAAATACACGTTTGGGCCCTAGGGGCGTACCAAACCATATACCAATAAAGTGGTATGCGAACCACGACTGAACTAGACACTAGGCCTAGAGCCTCTAGAAGTGCTTGGACCACAAGGAACCACCCAAGGTAGTGACACAGGGGACCCACGGGAGACGCGTGCAGTGTAAATACACAACCGCGATACGCCGTTAACTTCTATGGAGAAAGTCGGGATCGGAAAAATAGAGGAAAGGGACACTTTAAAGAGGACTAGGACAAAACCCTTTGAGATCTAGGACTTTGAAGAGTCTCTACCCACGGGAGCACCGGAGTACTCGTGTTACCTCACCCAGGGAAGCCGGGTGCATAGGTGCCTTTCGGGGTCGGGTTTCGTCGTCGGTTCTTATGGCGATCTGCTGCAAAGTGCTGCTGGCGACCAGGAGAAAAGTGTCCGGGTGGATCCAAGAGTGGATCGGAGTTCTGAAGAACCTGAAAGCAGAGGGGACAGAGTCTGGGTCACTAGCCAGTGACCAGGGAGGTGATGGACGGATGCCCACCGATGTCGAGTGCTTCAGGTGCGTTGACGGTCGTCTCGTTTCTGCAGCCACGAGGTCCAGGAGGCGTTGTCGGCGACCAGGAGCAGGATTCGGGCTGGTACACGATGTCTGTCGAGTGCTGCGGTGTCGGCGACCAGATTGGACCCAACAAGCCTTGGCAACGGCAAGTCTCGATGTAGCTGAAGATCGTCGATGGTGCAGACCAGCAAGGTCTGGGGAACTCACCCAGCAAGGGTAAGTGAGGGCAGGCCTGGAGCAACCAGACTGCCAAGTAAAGAAAAGATTGGCCTTCGGTAAGGGCTACTAGCCAACGGGCTAGCGACCGCGAAGGAGCCTCGTGACGCCGCACGTGGAGCTGGCTTACAGGACACTCGTGGAGTGGGGGCCAGTGATCTTCGGTGCAGGTGGTGCTGGAGGCTAGGGCTACTCGGAGCCCAAAGCACGACTTCTTGGGAGACCCAGAAGATGGTGCACTTGCAAGTGTGCTCGGTGTCCAGGGGTCACGGTCTCACGTTACCCACGATAGCCACGGGCCTCAGCTTTGCTGGGGACTCAGGGTAGCCTCGGGGAAGTCTGAGAATCCACCTCTGGTGATGCGATGACTTCGGCGTCCGACGGGAGCTTCAGTGATGCGAACCGGACAGATGCTTCTTTGGTGCCTGCCAAGCAGGGGAGTCACTCCTTGACCCCAAGGGAGATTCTTCAGTCCTCTAATCGTGAGTAGAGCGTCGAAGGTCCAGGATTCTGTTTCAGAGTTTCGTCCAGGTATAATCTAAAGTCCTAAGGACTGGGTTCCTACCTTTATTCCAAAAATAGGGGATGGACTACTCTGTGGCCCCACCTATGGGTGGGTCAGGGCAGAGGGGTGGCTACACCCCTTTCCCTTTGTCCAGTTCGCGCCAAAGCAGGGGCTGCAAGCCCCTGATCCGGTTTGAACTGGGGTATGCACAGGGACACCAAATGTGCCCCCAGTGCAGGACTTCAAAGCACCCGAAAGTGCTCCCGCCCAGCCCCAATACACTTTGTCCTGTCTGGGGAGGTGGTCACACCTCCCTGGGACAGGAAACCTATTGTCCAGGCCTCCCCTGCCGGAGTTTCGTCCAGCAGCAGGAGGCCAGACTCGTGTCTGTGGCAGTAGCATCCATTTTGTGATGCCAGGCTCTGGAAAGAAGTTACCGGACTCGTCAGAGTTAACATGCCTTTCCCTCTAGAAGGGTGGAATGCTACCCCCGCCGCCAGAATTGGCGGGGGGTAGTATTCCAAGATGTTTGACACCAAACACGACATGTTTCGGTGCAGCCATTCCATAGTTAGCATTTTACCGCGAGGATATAATGCGTTTAAGAGTATATGGTCAGGCTGCACTACAAACAGCATCAGAGATGGTCTCCGAACGCTGCAGAGGGGCCCTGCTCATGCAGGGGCACCCTCTCACATAGAAACCATGCACTCTGCCTTTAGGATTGATAAGGCCTGCCTTAGGAGTGACTTATAGGTTTATATGTGTGTATGCATTTAGTGATATAGGTAACCTATACCACAGCAAGGGGTGCATGCACCACCTTACCCAGGCTGCAGTAGCAGACCTGTGGTGTCAGTTTGGATGGCCTACCAGGGGTGGCATAATATATGCTGCAGCCCCTGGCAGGCCTCTGAGGTACCTATGCCCTTGGTACATAGTATACCATATACTAGGGACTTACAAGGGCACTCCAGATCCCAATCAGAGATGTGCCTAAGGCACAGGGAGACCCTTTTAAAGAGGAAACAGCTAGGCTGGGGTTCTGAATAGCAGGGCCCCAGCCAGACTAATGTCGAAAACCAGTGAAGTATCAGCAAAAAGTGGGGGTACCCCTGTGAAGCAGATCCTACTCTCCTACATCCCCAAGGAGGTTAT